>OY720635.1:108348536-109548536 GCA_963169105.1 Ceriagrion tenellum | reverse complement strand
AGAATATCAGCGGAAATACGGCGCAAGTCGTCATGTCGAATACAAGTGCATTACGAAATCAACATAAACATTGAAAAACCAATCCTATGCTGATGGAGAACACATGTAAATAAGTAAATTAATGGCGGACTTGTTTACTTTACGAACACCTGTATCAAAGGAAGAATACAATCAATCTTGAACGACCACGGCTAAGTGAGAAACGTCATCGCCATCTGCCGGAATCCGATAAGGACTTTAAAAAAATTGAATAGAACAAGTTGTCATTCATGATATATGTATATCCTCGATACGAGGGTCGTTAAATACGTTAATTTCCGTGAGATGACGCCACAGTGATAGAAACGAGCCAGGGTCGTCCCATTCGACATATCCATAGCTCTATTGATATGGGTCTTTGAAAACTTTTCCGCCACATTTTCCACTCCATAAATTAATGTGCTTACTGAGCATTTACTGCCACAGCACACCAAAGGATATCTGCGAATATGTGGCGCAAGTCTTCATTTTGAATAAAAATGCACTGCCAACATGGCCGCAACAACGACGCAAGCTCCTTTGATTTGCCGCCATTACCGTAGGTCCATTCCGAATTATTTCATGGACCACTTATTTCTAACCCAATCTTACACAGAAAAAAATTTGAGACACAGTTGCATTGTGGGTTGCCCGAGTTCTTTACCAAATTTCTCCTTGGCTAAATGAACATTACCATTAAGAAAATAAATAAAATAGGCCATGATAAGCTAGCGAGAAAATAAATCACGAATTCTCGACTGTAAGATTGGTTTGAACTGATATTATTTAAGCAGTATCCTATTTTGTTCGGTAGGAGTACAAATGAAGTATGGAGTAGAACACTTGGAGCAAAGTTTACCTTTAATATTAAGAAAATACTCTGCACGTCCAACTCCGACGATATTTTGCAGAGAAAAAGGCTAATCAAGACCTTAGTGTAGTGTATTGTAGCATGGCTGCGAGACATGTACTGTGGGATAAACGGAGAATAAACATCTAGAATTTCACCTCCGAAAACCTTATCCCTTGGATCTTTTAAGGTGTGGTGTTGTGGAAGGATGTATAAGATACGGTGGACAGAGCGAGTAACGAACCATGAGGTACTGAGGAAAGTGAAGGAAGAACGGAGACTGAGGAGAAAAATTAAAAAGAAGCCGGGACGGATAGATTGGTCATGAACTGCGGCATTAAGGATTGGTAAAGGTGATTTTAGATGGGGTGATAGAAGGCAAAAGGTAAGGAGGAAGACCATGTGTGGAGTATTGGAAGGAGAAAATGGAGGACATGGGATGTGGTCTGTTGTCAGAAATGAAGAGGATAACAGAGCATAGAGAGAGAGGTGGAGGGCTGTCACATAGCAATCGTAATGGATTGAAAACAAGAGGAGATACGAATTCCACAAAGGAAAAATCAATCGCTATGACCGGGGCTCGAACCTGGATTCCTCTATTTCGGCCGAGTGCTTTAGCCAGTTGAGCCACAGAGGCGTCCTCTTCCCCTGAGGCTTTTGTTAGTCTTCATGGGACAAGATGATCCAGACTGGTGGATATTTGAGCGTTTGTGCATTGCGGCTGACCCTGTTAAGTTATCCGTGGCTAGTCTCGATGGTCCCGGTGCAATACCTAAAATCGGTCAAGAAGAGCGAACATCTCTTAGTGTTCTAAGTTCGGGCTGTGGCGCTCAGCGCACAACTTGCCACTGCTTGTTACATTTTATGTTCGGCAATCTGGATCATCTTCAAGTAGACATAAAATCTTCAGGTACAGTTAAATATCTTGGAATTACCATAACTTCTGATATATCGTGGGAAACACACATACAAAGCATATGCGGCACAGCATTAAAGAAACTAGGTTTTGTTAAAGGTATAAAAGGAAGGTCCTCGGATGAAAAGTAAAAGAGAGATACTACTTCGCTCTGGTTAAGACACACCTCGAATACGCCGCGAGCATTTTGGACCCTGGTCATAAAGACTTAAAGACCAAAAAATTAATAAATGCAAAGAAAAGCTGCGCGCTTCGTTGAGAACTGCTACGAGCGAACATATTGTTTTTCACAACTTTGAGAGGGATTAATGTGGGAGCCCCTAGAGAGTCGGAGGCTACACGCTAGGCTTAGCTTGCTTGAAAAATTCAGAACTGGTGTGTTTCAGAGCGACACAGAGAGCATTATCTTGACGCTAAACTACGTGTCTAGGTCCTACAGAAGCGACAAAAAAAGAGAGATACATTGCCGAACAGATAGGTATAAAAACTCGTTTTTTTGCGCACAATAAGCGACCACAATAAAAACTGAGCTCCACTAAATACACTCCCATAATGCACGTCACCATTTCACCTCCCAAAACCTTATCCCTTACATTTTTATACGACTGATGTCCCAACACCCTCTGCTACACCACCAAGCGGCGGCCTGTTAGGTAGTATGTAGATATAGACCTTGTTTCAAAAACCAACTTAACTGTCTAAAGCACCCTGCCGGAAATCGAGGGATCCGGGTTCGAGTTCCAGTCAAGGCGGATGATTTTTCCCATGTGGAATTTCGGATTTTCTCTTTTGTGTATGACGAGTGACCCCGTAATGTCATCCGCGGCTGGTCCCAGTGTACCTTAATTAGAAGAGAGGATCCATTTTTAGGCGCAAGTTATATTTGCGGCCATAACCGGAGCACCATTACACAGTCTTCCATAAACCACTTGTTACTAACCATGACCCTCCAATTTTTACTCCAAAACTTGACTCTGATAAGAAGCTTCCGGTATATATGTTTTTTTTTCTAAAAGGAGGGATACATATTTTCCACGTCCCCGAGACTTGAACCCTTTCAGAACTGCATCCCAGTCTCACAGCTACCTGTAGGCCACCGCTGTTATCTGGAGATTGTCGCTCGGCTTCTATACGGCGCAAGCGCCATCCATCACACGTGAGGGAAGGCTAGCATCTCTCTCTCTCCATCCGGCACGCCGCCTTGTCGTTGGGGGAGGGGGGGGGAAGGGGGACGCAGGTGCGAACGACACGGTCGAATAGCTGTCAAACGGTGCGCTTCGCCGGCGAGGAAGAAGAAAGAGAGAGAGAGATAAAATGGAAAGAGACGCGGGCGAGCCGAGGACGCCCGGAACATGTCGGCAGTTCCAATCGCTCCGAGTGAGACGCGGGGGAGAACGGAAAAAATTCGACCCCCTTCTCCTCTCGCCGCGGCCGAATAACTCCATCCGTGCCATCGGAACCGGATGCCACTTATTCCCATTCTCACAACCAGTGTTTCGGACGAGCCGGGAATGCTCCACACAGCTTATCGGGACGTTCTACACCTGCAATATACCACCTCATGGTAATGCGGCCCCGGGTGAGCTATCATCAACCTGCGCTCTACTCTGTTCATATTAAGGTGGTTGGAGAGCTAATCGTGAGTCGTTGAGTGTATCTAAAGGAGCTCTTTTGGTTAAATGGAGTTCCATCTGTGATACCGAGCGGAAGGATACCTATCATATCGTTTACTGAAGTGTTCGTCCATCTTGGACGTCTAATTGTAAAAGACTATTTGATGCCTGTTCACGTATCGCCACGGCAGACGTTGGCCCGCATTGACACGGGGAACGTGTGATCAGACGCTTTCGCTATTTCTGTTTAATATAAGGTAAGGGGCCCAAATATCGTCCCCCTTGAGGGAATCCGCCTTTTACTCAGGCCCTAACAAATTTTTCCCAAAAACAAAAATACCTCTGGGTAGCCAAAACTATCTAGTTTTAAGTTCTGAAGTTGGCTTTTAGATTTATTGTCACGAAAAGCAGAAAAAATACAATAAAAAAGGCAAAATCCAATTTTCGACTAAAAGTGTTCCTAATATCGTCCCCCTAAGAAAAAAACTATTTTTCCCGAGAATTCAGGTACGGCTGCTCTTATGATTATCAGAACGGATGTTTTTATCAAGCAAGCAAGTTAGTCACAATTTATGAATAAGTAGTAAAAATGTCATTTGTAAAAGTAGAGGGAGGGACGAAACATTCCGCCCCAGGGTGTCATCGACCCTTTGTACGCCACTAAATAGAACTTTCCTTTCAAAAATAATATATAAAACCAGTCCAAACATTCAGAGAATTTGCTTAAATACTAAAAAGGGTTCTCAATAAGTAAGGCTCCTAATATCGTCCCCGGGACGATGTAAGGAACCACGTTAGGGGACGGTATTAGGAACAAAGCACATTTTACAAATGTCCGCCATCATCAGTAAGCGGACAGCAAGAATTAAATTTCACTGACACAAAATGAAAATAGACACTGTAAGTGTAATACAACTGTGAAAATATCGGAAAAATACTTACTTTTACGCTCCAAATACAGCTCCAAATGCAGGTCGAAAGATATCTTCAACTTTCAAATTCTCAATTTTGTTGATAACTGGTGAGAACCATTCCGTATCACCACACCAACAACACTAGCCTAGTATGGCGTCGCAAGTTACAGTTTCTGACGGTCGCTCGACAGATTGCACCACACACTTACTAGATACTCCGGTGGAAGATATTAGGGACAGGGACGATAATTGGGCTCCTTACCTTACTAATTTCCCAAAATGCCTGTGTTCTATCTACATTATACTCGACGCTCCGAGAATTTTACCCTGTCTTCTAACAAGTGCACATTGCAATAACTTTTCAATGACGCCAAGGAATTAAATTTGCCATGAAAAAATCATTTGACTCGACCGGGATTCAAACCCTGATCTCCCATTTGCCAGTCAGGTGCGATGGCCGGTTATACCACCAGACCATTTTCCTTCTTGGCGAACTTAGGCGGGGGTGAATGCGAACTAAGCTTCCTAAGTCCACACTGGGGCGTAGGCGACATTGGGTGGCTAAGTAAGTAAGACTATAGTAAATATCATACTGTACGTAATTCCGGTAAAGTCATATGATTTTCTCACGGCGAAATTCATCCCTGGTGTTTATGCACCCGTGCGAGTGACCTCGTACCACTTAATTTGTACATGCAATGATTGGTAACTTTTCAAGCAAGTCGGAAAAAAATTCTTGTACCGCAATTTTATTGTACATCTATTTATACGTAGTAAACAACCATACATGTTGTGATATAGATGATGCAACAATCATATTTTTAAAAATTTGCCATTAAAGCTTAGTTACGGCTTGAGTTCACGGTGCGGAATTCGAAATTTATGCAAAAACCGTACGTAAATATGTTTTTTATTCAGGATGCTACCTTGATATTTATTAGGAACCATTATCATGGTATGAAAGGCATGTTTCCGTGTTCAGGTGAAAATCTGTGCGTATGCCATTGAATTATTTCGAAATGTATGTCAGAAGCCATAAGGCTACGAGTTAAAACAGTATTAATGTGCCAAGAAATCAAATCGGCAACATACAATTTTTCTGAAGTGAAAAGTGAAGACGCTTCCGCCATGTTGAGTGATCACAATTTATTATTTGTGTAGTAGGCATAATCATATTCATTTACAAGTTTGCTGTCCATAAAATGTTGAGTTTTTGAGAAGTTGGAATGATATCGGTTAAGTTGATAAGTATCAATGTTTTCATCTCCTTCCAGCCACCTCAAGAAGAAATAGACAGATGTGAGCATTGAAAACCACATCGTCTGCACTTGAGTGCCTGCGCTAGAGGTATCGTACTCCAAACTAAAAAAAAAACGAATAGAAATATTTCTCTTTGAAGCAGAAAAAAAGCACTCGATGTTAGAAAACTGTTCCGTCTCACGAAGTGTTGCAATCACATTACTCTAGGGACCCTCAATATGACGGGAATGACTTCACTTTGAAGCCTCTGTTGAACTATACACCTTAAGACACCTCTTCACCTTTGTTGAACAATACACATTGAGATTTACTATATTCTAAGAGGAACTACATAACCTAATAAAGTTAATGAAACTAGAGATCGTCCAAGATAATAGCGCAGTTAAAGGGGGGTGTAAAATACCACGGCTGAAAACGTTTCCGCAGACGTCTACGCATTTTTATTTTACGAATTCGCTTGGTTACTTAAAGTACATCTGTTTCCGCAGGCCTCTGAAGTAGGGATAAATATTTAAAATAAGTATCGCAACTTTTCGCAAGAGGTATCGTATTCCTTATAAAAAAATACGAATAAAAATATTTTTCTTTAAAGCAAGAAAAAAGCAATATCCGTCCCGTCTTACAAACTATAGCTAACTATAGCACGAGCTATAGTGCTTCTACGTAACTATTTCGACCGCGGGAAAAACGTGATTTTGTTGAAAACCAGGTGATCGCCATGGCGCGCATGACGTATATTTCTGTATATCATTGCACTTATTCCCTATGTTAATCAATCGATCTCAGATCGGTCTGAACTCGGACCGATATGAAAATTGCAAGCGAGCCGACTCAGAGCGCCTGGTTTACCAACTCGGACTGAAAATATCGATAGTGAAAAATCGAATCCAGCAGAAAAATGAAAGAAATTATTGTAATGTTCACATGGTTTTTTTATTCGTACTACGCGTTTCGACGATTATATCGTC
Organism: Ceriagrion tenellum; assembly: GCA_963169105.1. NCBI lineage: Eukaryota > Metazoa > Arthropoda > Insecta > Odonata > Coenagrionidae > Ceriagrion > Ceriagrion tenellum. Next base: position 109,541,997 of record OY720635.1, on the reverse strand, counting down.
AAAATCAGGTACAGACCCTTTTTTACAGACCCTGTACCTGATGATGACAATATAATCGTCGAAACGCGTAGTACGAATAAAAAAAACCATGTCGACATTACAATAATTTCTTTCATTTTTCTGAAATCATGTTCCACAACATCTCGCCAGATACCGTTGAGTATATCGAATCTATCAGTTGAAGCACGATTGACCCGGTGTGTAGGTAAACCAGTGAAGAGTTTGACATTTTCAGTTGCATTCCGAGTGAACCAAATTGGCCAATTTTAGGTGGAATTGCCGTGTGCTAAGATATAATGATTTGTGGAGAACATAACCGAAGGTAAAATAGAGGGTAAAGTCCCCAGAGGAAGACCCAAGAATAAGTTTATGGACCAAATAAAGAGGGAAGTTCGTAGGAAGAGATACCAAGAGGTAAGGGAACTAGCATGAGATATGGAAAGGTGGAGGGCTGCAGTGAGCCAATCTTAGGATTAATCGACCAATGATGAAGATATCATGAGTGTCACATCACTCGCCATGACTACACTTTCGTTACAACTGGTTGCAACACACGCCTTGAATAATAACGGTTATATTTTATTTCCCTATGACAACCAAAGGAATAACGAGGAGAGCCACAAACTCGCTGTTTCAGATCGATCTGAAAACTCAGACTGGCTGAGCAAGTGGGCTGAGTCGGCCCTCTAGCCCGTCGCGTAGCATACCGAGCTGATCCAGTCAGATCGATTGATAAACACAGTGATTGTTAATGGGAATCCTTTACCTCAATGGAGAAGCATCAAAACGTTGAAAATTGTGTATTATAACGTAACAGCGAACTTTCTCGTGAATACATGCAACGCAATTTCCTCAGTGCCATCAGTGGCGCTGTTGTCCGGGGCGGCGGGTAATGACGGGGAAGGCGAAGATCTCTCCAAGACGGAGGCAGGAGCCAGCTGTAAAGGGGCGTTTTCTGCCGAGGTACTCAGCCCCCGTAAATATACTGATTGGCTAAGGAAGGAATGAAAAGTAAAAACTATTAACGATCGTATCATATATATATATATATATAAAGGATCATGGATTCTCCGGTCACACGATTCCCTTCCCCCAACGGTATTTGGGGCGTTTTCGAATTGGCTGCATTTCTGTCAACTACCCTATCGTCCCGGACGCACTGTCCGACTACTAGTGCACCAGCAAAATCCTATAAAGACTTCTCATGAGGTGAAATTTCACCAACATGCATTACCTGCGTGTATTATTACATGCGCTACTGGTGTGTCACCATTGTTCGAGAAACTATTCACTTTAATGTGTATTGCACTTTAATTAATGCACATAGATACCAGAGTTATATCCATTCAGGTATTTCGACAGGGCGCTAGCTATGATAGACGCTGAAGCCAGACCGCCATCTTCATTAACCCTACTTTTCCTACAGCGCTTCTGGACACTAATTTTGCAATTTTAAGCCCTGGTTACACGATACATTAACCCGTACGAATTAATGTGCGAATGCATGAACGCGAAAATTCATCGTGTAACCACAACTTGTACGAATGCATGAACGCGTGAACAGGGAAATAGAACCTGTTCTATTTGGTTCATGCAGTCGTTAATGAACATGTACATAAACACGCACAGGTTAATGTATCATGTAACCAGGCCTTTACAGTGTTATCCATCGATAAATTACCAGAAATCAGCATGCAATTAATTCTTTAATATGAACTCTCCTTATATATATATTACTTACTTATTTGAATGAATAATCATCCGCAATCCCGATGGAAACTATTGTTAAATCGAGTAGAATCCATATTACTGAGCAGCCGATAGGTATATGTGTCAATAGTTCCTAGCGATGGAATCCGTAAAAACTCAAGCGAAAAAGAGATCTCAAGGTGACGGGATGAGCTTCAGGTCGCTTGAAAAGAGAGGGACATTAACGAACACGAATGATTCCATGGGAAAAAACTTCGATAAAAACTATAAAGGAAGAGAAGGTTGACATTATGTAAGGTATCCATTTAGAGAAAGCAGAGAAAACTACTGATACTAAGAGCTACTCTAAACATGTGGTGTGTATCACGCGAGATAATACAAGGGCATTATTGGAAAAGGATGAATTAAGATGAACACGCAACTGGGCGGAGGTGATGAAAATTTTATACCGTAACAAAACAAGCAAGAGAAACCGAGAGGGTAAGGAAAACGTGGCAGGAAATGCAATGAGATGGTAGGTTTAGAGACATTAAATAGGACACGCTGTGAGAGAGAGAGAGAGTCGTGGAACGGCAAAGAAAGAAAAGCGATGTTATCTAAGGGCAGATAAGGTAGAAAAGTTATTAATGGAACCGGACGAGATTAAAGGAGGGAGACAAAAATTGTGCGGAGAATTTCACCGTAAAGAGATTAGACCAGTTATCCCGGATGTGGAGAGGAAATGTTTGGGAAATGATATCTACGTCACAGTACCTCCAGACGACGGCAAAAGAAAAGAGAACTTAAGGAAATAAAGGCAATCGGGACTGTAGGAATCGATATCATAATACTGGGCTACCGAAGAGGTCCAAAAAAATAATTACTTGGAGAATTGTTTCGGGTTCCCGTAAGTATTCATGAGGTAAGAGGTTTTCCATGTGACTTTTTCGCAGCCAATTTTCTACCATTATCCCGAGATGTGCTATATGAGCGATGTCATCGCCATCTGCAGTTTCAGTCCAAAAATAGATTAAATACCACTCTTCGTTTTCTTCCGATCCAATTTCTTTTTTCGCATAATCATAGTTTATCTTTCCGACATCACCGTTTATTTGTCCGAGGGATATTTCCTTTCCTTATAATATATCTCCCACAGTTAAAAGAGGGTATTAAAAATGTAAGACAGGAAATTGAAAATAAATTCTCATACAGCCTCAGGAGGTGACGCCAATTGTCTTTTGATCCTATGTTAATTTTACTTAAAAGTCCTAAACATTAAATCAATTGATCGTGGCGTTACGTTGTGGAACAACGAGAAGGACAAACTCAAAATAAAAAATATGCACAGTTCCACTATGTTTTAGTGCTATCTACCGGTTTCCAAGTCTATAGCGTCATTTTCAAGACAAACAGTTAAAATGTTAAAAAAAACAAAGTGCTTGCCTTGTAAATGACGCCATAGACGTCGAAACCTGTAGAAAATATTAAAACCTAGTGGAACTGTACATCTTTTTTATTATGAGTCATTCCTAAACATTAGTTTGAAATACATTTTAAATTTAAACAATTCAGTCGGCACGAAAAAAATCTTACCAGCAGAATCCAACATGAATTCACCAAATATAACTAATAGTATAATAAAATATAACGAGTATAAATAAAACTATTATAAAAACTATAATAAAATCTAACGAGTAAACAATTGGACCTTTAATGAAACCTTCTACCTATTGATTTAACGAACTAAGAAAGCTTTACACATTATATGTATGTCAGCAGCTTCAAATCTGGAGATAGGTTTGCTGCACTCCTTTTTTCCCGCCAACCACGACGGATTTACTACTCTTCACTCTAAAATCTGTCATAATTTGTCTCATGTATTCCATCTTGTCTCCGGCAATTCTTCCCATTAAGTTCTACAGCCAAAAACATTTTATACAAACATCGACACATAGAAGAGCAGCATTTGTCCAAGCCTACTAAATTTAACTGTATCCGGCTGTACTTGGTGGAAGTTGTCTATATTCATGCTGAAAAAAATGCTTGGTAATATCCCACAGATTTATTTGCCGGCACGACGCATTTCACCACACTGTGGCATGATCATGCGCATGATTATGCTCATGATTATTCAGGCAAATTGTATTCAGGCGCATGATTATGCCACAGCATGGTGAGGTGCGTCGTGCCAGCAAATAAATCTGTGGGAGATTGCTAAGTGTTTTTCATTCAGCTCGAATCCAAGTCTACTCTCTAACTTTTATTTACAATACATCACGAATTTTAATTTTACTTCATTGCATAACGAATTTAAATTTATTTTTACTAATAGTTATGCGGATTCTTACGCCCTTTGATAGTTTCGCAATGACGTCTGTTTTTACATCCCCGCCGTAAAAGTAGAGCTGAGACGAGGGGCGCAAAACTGAAGAGTTATCAAAAAATTGAACGAGGAAAAACGTGCCTTTATTTTCGTAAAAGTCGTTCTTCTTCCCTTTCTCTTTTACGGAGAATTTTCAGAGAAAACACGGAAAGAAATTATTTCGGCGATTGGTAAACTTACTCTGTTCGTCGCGAAGCAGGGTAAATCAATATAATTCGGGGCAATTTTAGGATTTCCCCGATTTCAAGAGATAACAGGAAAGGGTAATAAAGGAGTTCAGGAAAGCTGAAGTACGTAAATTGTCATAACGAGACGAAGAAAATTCTTAAGTGTTTCAATTTGCACGTGGAGCGATAGGTTTAATGCATAGCTATAAGGTGAAACTGTTCATCATTAGCTACAAGGTGAAACTCATCAGGTGGTTGGTTTTGCTATTATTTCGAATTGCACCGAAAATTTGATATCATGATAACAAGCGGATGACATAACGAAATTCATTATATTGACGTGTGTCACGTAATTTTCAGACTATAAATATATCCCCACTAATCGATTCCTTCAATAATTAAATGGGCTCAAAATTGTGTTTTCCTCAGTGAAACATTTCCCAATTGTACCTACTGTTAGCAATGGTAATGTTGGCTGCTCTTCAACATACCTATAGATGGCTTGACAGCCGAAACCGGTAGTCTTGAGAAAATTAAAACAGGGGGAAAACAAACTTTTGTGTTACTTTAATTAAGCCATGATTATGTCAGACAAAGGACCATGAAAGCAACTATTAATGATGCAAACAAACAATAAATCTAGGGTAAGGCCAATGCTTTCTAAAGCTACTTTTCTGCGTCAGCTGTAGATGGCATTAGTAAGATGAAATCATTTATACCGATTCATATTCTTTCTAATAACATTCCATTTTTTAAAGGACAATGTCACGCGGTATAGAACATTCGTACCAGAACTTCCAAAGTTTGCATGACCTTTCTAAACCTTTCGCCGATCGACAGATCAACAATAGCATTTCGAGTGCCATTCATCTCATACACATTCTTTCCAATTACGTCGCATATTTTAAAGGACAATTTTACGCGATATAGAGCCTTCGTACCAGGACTTCCACGTTTTGCATGATCCTTCTTAACCTTTCGATGATTGACAGATCACCAATGGCATTACGAATGCCTTATAATCTCTCCTAATGGAACAATTATTTTTATATATTGACAGATTACGTGAGAGACTATGTTAGAAGTATGATAACGTCGACCTCACCAATGTGTTCACCATTCGCCGTACTTGAGGGGCTACGTTTCCGCGGAAAGCATTGGCGGAAGATGAAGAATGCGATACATACACAGACTCACCTCGGAGGTACTTTTGCTATTTCTTTTTAAGACCATAGATAATGGCACAAGCACTTAAAGTGCTCCCTGTTGAGCCGTTGCACTCAACAGCTCAATTATTATCTAAATTTCAAAATGTGCCCGCAAAGACTCAGCTCTCATAAACAAAGGTCACGTACAGGATATTAAAATTATCTAGCGGTATTTGCAGACTAGCATAAGGAAACTTAATGGAGGAATCTCAGACAGCGACAGAGTTTTACATTCAGGATACACAATCAGTTATCAATTCCTCAACAATCAGGGGATAGGGTCGATATGTAGGGTACCGAATAGAATTTTCCCCGAAAGATTACCGAATAGAATTGTTAATACCCGAATTTGGCAGTACAGTATAGTCTCAATTAAAATAGAGGTCCCACATTATCCGAGGTACATATTTAGGTAGAATTACACAGCATTAATAATCCAGCTGCGTGCAATGTAATTCAGTTTTGTGTGACTTTATCAGAATTTCTAATTCTGATTTTACTTGATTCACCAGTCAATTGAAGTACACTATTCCATCAAATATTTTGCTGCCTAGATATCAACTCCTATGACAAGCCAAATCCGACGGGGCAGTATTTATATGTGTATACCATTAGATAACAGGATAAAAATGTATAAACTGCACCTGGCTATTGACATATATTTTATCCATTAAAATAGTAATGTTCTGTTTTAAGAAGCGTTGTCTTTTTAAATTCCTATAATACTCTCACCACGATAAGGCAATAAAATGCCGTGATTATATTACAATTTACGTACGTCAGACGATTCTACCTAGTGCACGAGTTTTCCACCATTCGAGGTAACCACATTAACACAGACAATGCATCTTCCCAAAAAATATTTCAGTACTTAATTTCCACATAGAAGCGTTAAAAAATTGTTGTATCAAAAGTACAAACATTTGAGGAAAGATAAATCGTTCTCATATTCTATCAGAAGAATACTGTCCTACTATTCCTGTGGCTCTGGTTCGATTACCGGCAGAGGCGGCGACGTCGCAGAGGAGCCCCGATTCCTTCTAGAAAGCTGTCTGAGGAACTCTTCATGCAGAGTACATTTACATATTACCGTGCGAGCCACCTCAAGGGTGTTTGACAGGGGGTGACTTACCAGCGTCATGCACCACAGTGAATAAATTGTCTTTCATCAACAAGCACGGCATAATAAAAATACTTCAAATGCTACGTAAACCATTAAGTTCATCTATAATGCAACCACGAGAACGCGATAAATGTGTCATGCAGGGAACACGCAGAACATGGTGTTAGTATTACGCGGCAGATTTAGAAACAAGCATTAGGGAACACATCGATTAATCAGCTACACTACTTGTCAACTAACCTAATTCAAAGTATTACCGCAGCCATTATGGTCTCTTATCGATAGCCGGATAAACCTATCTATTCTACAGTCTATTTCCCTTATTTTAAGCTCATGTTATGATCTACCGTAGTATGCTGGAGTCCTTACGATATTAATTACTTCAACGAAAAATAACTTGGTTTTGAATTTACATAAAAATTGAGTCTAATTTTCATTCGACGGTCTGAAAGCGATTATCATCCCAGTTGTTGCAAAAGGTCAGTAACTCTAACGAGACTATCATAACAGCCTTTCACGTACCTTGCTGATCTTCTCTGCACGCGTTCAAACCCTGTCTCTAAGCCTACCTCATGAGGATCTCAATTACTGGCTTCATACTTCAGACCGAGTACATCGGTCATCGGATGAGACCTTTCACTGCAGCCTACTCGGAGCAAGTTTTAAGAAGCAATATTTCAATAATAAAAAAACAGTATTCCTATCCAAATAAGGCCCTTTATATCGAAGAGTGCGTACTTGAAACATGTTATGTTTAAAAAATAATGCACACTCCTCTAGGTCCGAGGCAGATACTACGTTAATGGAAAATTTTACTGGTACTTACCGACATTTATTGATCCACGCAGTGGCTATTGCTTACGATCGGGCCCGGGGAGTAATGGAGGGGACGGAAAAATTAGCAGTTTGAGACACCAGATAAACGAAGCACGGCATCCGAAACTGCACTCACGCGACTGCAATCGACACCTTTCCGCGAATCATCTACATTTTCTTTCTTCCATCCATTTCCCAATCCTCCGCCTCAATAGCTTCCGTTCTCCTCATCCTCTAGTCTAAGGCCGTCTCGAAAGCAGCCTAGGGGTCCACAGTTTATAGATGCACGTACATCGCAGTCATAGCTGGAAATCGCAATGATCTTCATAGGTCACTAAACGTAATGGATCAAGTTCTCCAAGAATACAACATGAAAATAAAAAAGACGAAGACTAAAATCCTAGTACGCGGATGAGAGAAGCTGAATGTAGAAATCACCCTGAGAGGAAAGAAATTAGAGTAAGTGGATTCCTTCACCTATCCCGGAAGTACCATCACGTGGGACGGAATAAGTACAACGGACATCAAGCGGAGAATCGTCCAAGTTATGACACCGTTCATGGTGGAAAGACAACTCCAGTGCTCAAAAAACATAGCACTACAAACCAGGAAACAGTATATGAAAACATTCGAGTTGGGCGTGGCCCTCTATGGATCGTAAGCATGGACCATTGGAAAAGCTGACCAGAAAAGACTAGAAGCCTTCGAAACCAGGTGCTGGAGAAGGATGCTGAAGATAAAATGACGGACAAAATAAGAAATGAATAAGTGTACATAATAGTACAAGAGGAAAGGACCAAATGGAACACCATACAGAAAAGAAGAACAAGATGGATTGGACACACCCTGAGACACAGTGGGTTTGTGAAGAACATAATTGAAGGCAAAATAGAGGGAAAAGTCCCCAGAGGAAGACCTAAGAATAAGTTCATGGACCAAATAAAGAGGACAACACATGGGAAGAGATACCAGGGGATAAGGGATCTAGCCTTAGATAGGGAATGGTGGAGGGCTGCAGACAATCAATGATAGAATTGAACGACCAATGAATGAATATTGCAAGCGATAACAGCGTCATTGAATTGTCGTAGGAATTAGGGTGGGAGCCTCTGTATTACCGAAGGGAAAAATAGAGATTAAATCTTTAAGGAAAGCCGCCAATTCAGTCGGATTCGCTCTCATTGGTTGCTGTTTTCTCTTTCATAAAAACTCCCTTCCAAGCATTGGAGATTATGTAATCAGCTTCTCCGCTGATATTTTCCGTCGTTTTCACGATTTCGATGGCCTCTCTGATCAGTCAAGGGAAGTAGCGGTTCTCATAATGATTAATTTGTCTCTTCGAAGTTCATGTTGTGACAAGGTCCACCTCAGGATTGTTCGGCCTGAGCTGATTTGCGCAGCTGCCTATTTTTGATGTCCCTTTGGTGTTCTCCCAGTCGGAGTTTGAGCGCTCTCGACGTCTGTTCGATGAAGGATTTTCCACATTGGCACGTTATTTTGTAGACATCTTCTCGGCTGTTCTCAGGTAAGCGGTCCTTGTCCTTACAGAGGAGGTCTGACGTCTTTTGGACACAGCTGAATCTGGTGACGATGTTATGCTTTGTAAGAACCGTGGATACCTTGTCACTCGTGACGGCAAAGTACGGTATGATGGCGAAGGCTACAGGTTTCGGCTTCTTTTCACACGTGTCATCCGAGTTCGTTTTCAGGGCCATGGCTTTTTCTCTTTTTCTTTCTATCCTCCGGATTACTTCTGGACTCTATCCTATCTTTCGAAATGGCATGTACAGATGGGATTTCTCTTGGGCATGAGAAAATTTGTCAGGTAATATCTCATCCTCAATTAGGACCTGAAGAAGGTAGCTGCAAAGCCATCGAAACTGTGGTCTACGAAAATGGAACTACGCGGAAGAGGCCAGAAAAACCTTCACTGCCAGTAAGTTAATTAGTTTTCTCCCTAATGTTTAGTTCTTCATCAGCAACGTAATATTAACATCAAGTTTCTTATGATTCCTGTATGACTCTTGCATCACTGTCGTTTATGTAGTTGCAAAATACATTGATAAAAATGGTTTAGGTAGCATTGATAGCATACCAATAGTGTAACGCACGTTGGTGAAATGTACTAGTACATTATAGTGTACATTGGGGATAACTCACCCCCTACGTATATACATGTGAAAACGTCACATCACTGGTGCTTCAAGGAGATGTTGTTCCCCTCGTTTATCTTGCACGTCAATAATATCAGTGCCAAGATTAATTTTACATTTACAAATTATGTTGATGGCACGGTTGTACTCTGAGAAATATTGAGTTGATAAATCATAAAAGCAAAAGCTTAAAGCATAAGCGCGTTACCGCGTGTAGTTACGTGTGGTTGGTTATGCGCGGAAGCATAGCATCGTAGCGTCGTCGGTAATATCCAACCACCGCCGTCTCGCGCCGTAACTTCCCTGCGCCCAATCGGCTCGCGCCCAAATATCTTAGACCCTCAGTACAACATTGCGTCTCATTGCTTATTTTCAGGGATGTTTACCAGGGACATTCGTGGGAAGAACTGGCAATGTTTGCCTATATAAATTGCCAACCTCCTCAAAAAGAAATTTCTGATATCACTATACACAAAAAGATACACCATTCGTCATCTATCGAAAAATTAGGTGGTAAAATTATTACTGACAGCAGTAGTGACAGGTTTATCAGCATTCGAGAGCAGCATTCTCGTTTAATCTTAATTGGCCTATCCATGATTCCATAGTCGATGACACAGATATACTTTAGATAACACAGTTGAAGATACGATCAGATGCTCTACTTGATAAGACTCGGGCACGAAAATGCTTGACCATGAAGTTCCCACCGCGAAGAGCACAAATTAGCTAATATAAAGTCTCAATATGCTCCTCGGTGGATCATATGTCTTCCACGATGATTTACATTCCCGATATTTTTGTCAGAAGTTTGATTGCGGTTTGCGTAATACAATCCCACCATTACGTACTAAGGTATTAAAAGGTGCTAAAGAAATTTGGAGCCTAAAATTAATGCACTCAGTAAGGAGCCCAGCAAGCCTCCCAGGTGTGTAGACATTATGGGATGAAGGACATCACCCAGAGCAGGAATATTTCCAAATATTTTCCATGATTTAACGCGGAACTCGATGAAGGCTCAAAGAAGTATCTACCGACAAGGGTCAGGGATTTATAAGAATAGGGGTCTGCGAATGAGGCCTAGGAAGGAAACGCGTCTGTAAAAACTAAATTTGTATCAAGGTATTCATGGGAATTGAGTCCATTTCTTCTTCCTAGGGTCAAAATAACTCTACTAAAGCCTAGCGACCACCTGGAAGAGAGTCCTAACGCAAGGCGGAGGTAGCAAAATGAAAAATGGCGCCAAAAGGGAAAACGAAAGCCAATCAGAAGCGACTTACTCCACTACATAAATCCGGCCAAAATGAGCGTTGATATATTCGACCTGAAGACGAATTAAGGATAGGAGGAACGTCAGAAAAACGACGACGCGGCTGAATCTCGAAGGAAGAAATAGAACCAGTACCTGCTTGCCGCGGAATTCTCAGACAAAACGATATTCATGAGAAGTGTATAATAAATTTCTAAACCATATAATAACGCGTTCTGAGTATGACGTTGGTAGGTTTGGTGAGCTTGCGTTGATCATCGCTCAACGAAAATGATAAAACCATGTTGGAAAAGCCATAATAATGTAACAGCTGTAGGCTAACTAGTGTTTTCCATTCAAGTCACATGCCACAACTCTAGGGGCCTCTGGCCTCATTAGTTCACACTTTGAAAAAGCTATCACCGTTAACCATCAGAGATAATCAAAGGAGGTCTTCAACTAATAAAAGATTACATTTATTCTTTCTTATTTTTTGACAATCATGTAATGCGTATAACAAAGATATCGAAAAAGCTCTGCAAATTATTACCATCACACGACGTTATTGCGTAATTCAGGTTATGGTAATCGACAAAATTAAAACGCGACCACTCATTAATTCTTTATCTTTTAATCTCCACAGAATTTAAACTCCTTTTTAACGCTCTATCATGTAGTACCATTTGCGCCGATACGATCGGCTGCCGTAGAAGAATCCCTAGACCAAAAAGACCAAACAACCTACCAGAGATGAGATGATTCCAACAGCTAACAACCCCTAGTTTGTTCTATAGTTAATAATATTTTATTGAAAGGAGCGTGACACTCATTGAAATTTATAGGATTGATCTGGAAGAAAAGATAAATTTAGTTGCTACTCAACGCTCGATTCTCAGGAAAAATACTTGTTTACAAAAATAGAAGTATCTTCAGCGATAACCTCATTTTTCGGATAAGCAACGTATCTTAACACTAGAGCAATATTATCTAACGATAACAATTCACGGTATTTTTTAAATTTTTTAGATAGATTGAATGGGAATTACCAACTATAAACCACCAGGATAGAGGACTAATCTATCAAATTTTCAAAACTCGCATCCATTATTTCAATTCATAGCCGTCAATCTCGGCGCATCGTATCCTAGTGTAAGCGGGACCCGCTGTAGATCGAAGCAGTTCCGTCCCTGTAGTTCTCCAACAGATTAATACATGCAGAATGAGATTTTGTATTAAGTATAGGTATATCTTGTATTTCCCGGTCTCTGTAACGATTGTGGAGATACTAGGCCTGATGATGACTGCGAGTTGATTGCGATGAGTTGAAACGCGTCGTAATTGCTACTAAAACCGTTGGAAAAGTATGATTGTTGTTTTCGTTTTGTCGAACTTTCTCTACATTACGCCTGAATTAGGTACTAGACCTGATTATGTAGGTCTAGGATCTGATGATGATTCTGTGAGTCGAAACGCTTCGCTATCGATATTAAAAACCTATGGAAAAGCGCGACTGTTGTTTTAGTTTAGTTTTATCTGGCAAAAATTTCTATGGGTGCACATTGTACTGCCGTTGGATTTCTAATAAAGACATAGTGCTTTGAATTTAATTTACAATGACTGAAAAACAGTGCCGAGCAGCAATCTACGTGTCTTCTTCCCTTAAATCTCCAATTGATAGTTGAATCCTAGATTTAATTCAAATTAAGCCACAATTTTTTTCTAATTAAGACTGAGTGTTTTTTATAGATATGCACTTTTTCTTTCTCACAACCCTATTTGTAGAGCTCTGAGAATACTCTTGTTCATTTATCCTTTGTTATTGTGGTCTCACAAAATTGGTCGTGCGATTTAGTGAGTCTAGTTTATCTGATTAAGAAAAAAATAGAGCAATTTCCACGATACAATATTTATTCCGAATTTGCTAGTTTATCTGGTTCTATTTTAGTGGAGTTTCATTTAGACTTGAGGCTTTTTGCTTCTCTTTGTACTGTTATACGCCTACTCAGTTGTTCGTATTCTAATCAAGCCTCTTGTTATGGGATTACCTTTTTCATCTTAGATGTAATATTTTACTGGCCCACATAAACTGTCATGCTATAGGTCTGGAATAATCTTAATTAAGCCGGAGATCGATCAATCTCTTTTTATCATCATTATCATCATCATTATTATCTGTTTCAAATGTCTCGGGCTCTCGGAGGCTGGACAAAAATGTGTGGGGTCGGGCGCCTTTTGTGCGACTCCTGAACTGTTCGAAGGCCTCCGCTTCCGGGGGATGATGAACAACCACCGAGAGAGAGGGGAAAGGATTCTACAGAGTCCATTACAGTGTCCTCGGAGGGGGGGTTCTAACTCGACGTTGCCGAGATTATTATCCCTCAGCCGGGAAAACCGCGTGGCCATCAATGAGAGGGGCCCTGTGGTGATAAGGTTAGGCAACACAGCCAGCAGATTATGGAAGTTCACACAACGGAGGTCTGAGAGCGACTGAATTTAGTATTTAGTACGCTCTACGCCGCGCCTTAAGTACCCTGTTGACTCTGGTAAAGTCACGAGACGAGCAACTTCCTCTTCGCCCACCCCCGCAAATTTTAGTCCAGCCTTCTATCGCCCAAGATATTTGAAAACGATAATAGCAGTCAATACCGAACATTTCAAGAAACTTACAAGAGGTGCAGGCCATGGCGTCCGGGCCTGCTTGCAAGCGGGCATTTTGTTACAAAATGCATAGCATCTATCTTTATTTGAAAAACAAATAAAGCAAATAAACAGGTGCTTATCGGCCTCCAGATTTGGATTCCTTGTCACGCTTCTTTTTTGATGCAGAGCGATCCCTATCCGCTTGTTAATATATTTGTCTTGAAAGAGGATTGGATTGGTCAGTCAACAAAGATTATACTATGTTCGCCTGGAGATGGTGGCAATACGTGTTCAATGAGAGGATTAACAAACACGCAAAAATGTTTATATCACTCCTTTGAGCCAGAGGGTTCACATGGAATATTATGGTGATTAACACTCTATAAACGGATCACGTATATTGGCATGGTTTTAAAACTCCCAAAGAATGCAGTTATAGTCGCTAGATATATTTTGAGTACAAATATTGCGACACATTTTTAACCAAGCAAGTCTTTTTACTAGTTTAGTTTTATTTTTAGTAAAAATGATTTTTCTGTGTATTTTCCAATGTGATCTTGAGGTCAATCGATGACTTTGAATTTTAGAGCGCACAGCAAAAATTTCATTCAAAGGTCATGGTTTATTTTTTACATATATTATTTTATTAATAATTTCCATTATAATTTTGATGTATAATGAATATGGAAAGGATCTACTGTCGGATTTCCTGGATATCGACAAAGCCTGTGGGAGCGTGTTCAGGAACAAAGTACGGGTGGCTCAGGCTAGTAAGGAAATCAAGAAATGGACGGAGGATAGGGTAAAGGAAATGAAAGTAGGAAAGCTTTGTCAAGAATGGAACAGGAAGAACGGTTTGGATTCAGCAAAAAAGTGGTATAAAACGGGAGGGCAAATTCGCCCTCAATCTTCGCTGTTGTCATAGATGAGATGGCGAGGGTGATAGTGGAAAGAATAGAAGAAAAGATGTGGGTAACGGCCTTGGCAGACGACCAGACGATTTGGGGAAATTCGGAGGAAGTACAGTAACAACGAGATTCGTAGACTGAGGTGGCCGGAACGTATGGAATGAAGTTTTTTTTGGAAAGAAGTCTGTGTTCATACTTATAGAATGAAACAAATGAAGGCAAACCACTGGACTCACAATGGCAGGTGAAACACTAGAAACGGTAGAGATATGTTCCCTAAAATAACAAAGGGATTATCCACAGGACGCACTATGTCCAAATTCCGACGTCTGCTTAAGAAATATGGAAATTGAAGAGGAAGTATGTGAGCAGTTTACAGGCATGAGAGATGAAATTCCACCGAAGAAAAGCAGGAAAAATTGAATGGAAAGGATAAGGAATGAAAGAATCAGGGGAATAGCACAGGAGGAACGGCTACAGAGAAGGATAGAGACATCTGGACTGAAATGGTTTGCGCGTGTAAAGAAGGATAGAAACTGACAGAATGCCTAGAAAGATAGATAAAATAAAACTCAAGAGAAACAGCTACGAGGAAGACCACGGTATAGATGGGTGACAGGAATGGAAGAGAGCGTGGAGAGGCAGAAGGAGGATTGGAGAGCTGTAGAGAAGCAGAACAAAAGAGAAGAGAAATGGTGGGAGGATGGAAAGGGGTGGAAAGGCTTGTTTACGAAGCAGGCCCGGTATGTGGCTGAAAACTGTAGTGGATGACCATTATGATAATTTTGAGAACTAAACCTTATTAGGTATGCAGCGACGGTGTCCACGAGCTTTCATTTTTCTAAGCTGAAATATACCAAAAATTCAGAGCTTTCTTCGAAAGTAATTGAATTTTAGCCCTAGGACCGATAGTGTCAAAGGTAATACTTCCCAAAATCTTCAGGCTATGCTTCCCGTCATCCCCGATACTCTTCCTTTGCTTCCCTCACACACGTTTACTTGGTTAATAGAATAGCATTCAATAAACACTCCCTCATATATATTCTGAGGACCGCATTACAAAAAAAACTTCATCTCAGACCGATTCCCCAGAATGTATTCTAACTGGAATCCATATGTTATTAGTGTTATGTATAATATAACGAATTTGTCGGCCCCGGTGGCGGCGGGGTAAAGTCCTCGCCCGCTAACCCGAGGGTCAATCCCGCCTGGGTGGATTATCCACTGCCCATTGTGCGTGTCAAATGAGTTAATTGTAAGAGAGGACTTTACAGTCCTAAATTCGCTCGAAATGAAGACAAGTTATTATTATTATTTTCAAATTTTTCACTTCTCAGTCTTTTTAAGGGCTGGGAAACATTCACCTATCCCGGGTGCAAGGCACCAAAGGGAATTGGCTCAAATACTGTTTTTTTTAAATGTTCATTTAAAAATCTTCGTACTATGGAGCAAGTATTAATTATTGTGGTTTTCTGAATTTTCACGTACAAATGATTAATAATTATTGATAAACTCCAACTAAATGATAATTGCTGGGAATGGTAAATACTAGTGTTTCCAACCGCACATAATATTTTCATTGTGTTAAAAAGTTTTTAGCCCCAAGATTATTATTGGCCCACATTAGAAAAACTACTTTATATGGACTCGTTATAAGTTTTATTTAGGGAATTAAAAAAATATTTATAAATATACATTTTATGTAATAAAATATTATAAAATTCGTTTCAAAAGCCTGTCACCCCACACGAGTTCCTTTTTTTTATTGAATGCTTCATTATGACTTCTTACTTCATTTAGGGAATTAAGGGATAGCAAAATGATTTCAATCCCAATCATATTTGACCGCACCGCCATCACTTTTATGGACCGCGGATTAATTGATACCATTCTTGTGTCCTAATCTACGATTTACATGAAATGCGTCGCCCAAAGTCGGTTGGGTAATCCTCCAAAGCCTCAGCGGCTGGTGCAAAGCGTGAGCCACTCCACGAAGCCATAAGACTGTGCCCATAATATTAAATCCGACACAATAGTTTCAATAGTTCCATTCACCAGCGGGTTTACGAGCTCTGTGGGATGCCTAGCCATAAGATCTACTTCGTATCTGCTACAGATCTCGTGTATGCAGATCATTCGGTCAAAAGCAGATTCAAATTCGGGAGATGGCCGGTAATATATATAAAGCGGTGATATTTTCCGGATACGAGGATCTCGTGGTAAACCGCATGTGGCCAAGAGAGAGGAACTTGGCGGCCTAACCGGAGCGCGTGAATTTTAGACGCCGTTACCCTTTCACTGCTAAAACTGATTCCAGATTTCATTCATGATGTGTGTCAAGCCAGGGCGGATCTATAACACGCAAAACACCGCAATACAGGAGGGGGGGTCCCCCGGTCTTAGCCAGTGTAACCTGTGCTGGCTTTATAAAGTTTTTACCCAATGATTACGGTATATTCACCAATAAAAAGTAGTAAATGTTTGTCTTTTAATAGGTGGATGAAATGAAAGGACTAACGATCTCATTTACATAAGTTAGTAGGTACCTTTAGGTTGAGTGTTTGTTGGTATGAAAGAAGACCCCAGAGATTTACGTAATATATTTCAATATCATGTTGCCTGTTTGACATGGTTGACTATTAGACGTAATCGATTATTCTCAACAGTTTTGCGGTTTTTATTCTTCTAACTTCCATCTTTTTCATAAAGAAATCCACGAATTCTTCGTCGGTGGAGCTGAATTAGTACTTCTGGCCATGGTGTCCAGTATTGTTAAGAATAAAATGTTAAGATTTTAACTTAAATTTAAATTAATAATAAAATTTAAAGATAGTAGGTACTTTTTATAACTACGTCCCGTGTTTTTGAAGTACATAAATGGCATAATTACATTCCGAAGCGCTTTCACTGTGATAATTTTACCTTCGTAGATAAAAAATAAAATGACCATATATTCAATCCTCGCTTATAGGTACATAAAAGACCCCCGTTAGTAGTATTCGGGAAGCAAAAGGAATACTTTTCGAGCTTGTCCTTCGGCAGGTGAAAATTTCATTAGAATAAATTCAAGAGTCGCAGAATAAGGGATAAGGAACTGATCCGAAACGAACACTGTTATTGTCAGAAAGAAACCAACCAGCAGGGATTGATTCTTTTGTAAATTAAGTATAACGGCTCGAAAAAATAATCCTTTTAAACCTTCGAATCCCATTCCCTTCCTTCTGGTTAATACAATTCATTAAGGAAACAGAGATCTCTTATTCTCTCTCTCCATCTATGGAATCAGACCAACAGATATTACATTAGGAACTAGCACAATCAATGGAACTGGATGGATCAGTTTCGTAGCTCGCATAGCCCGAACATACGGCCATTTAAAAAGGAATCGTCATAGGTGGCCTCGTCCATGGTCTCTGGGTAATGCAGACTCCGCGAAGGTGGTAAAATGACTTGAGACGCTGTAAAAATATTTAAGTATTTGTTAACCTATTTGTTAAGACTATTAATTAAGTATTTGGTAAATAAGTTTGGTTTGGTAAATTCATTTATTAAGTATTTGGTAAGGCCAAAAATCATATTTTTAAACGCGATAATGATACCAAAATGAACATCAAATCAAAAAGGATAAAATGCGAGAATGGTTGAAACATATGGAAAAATATTATTTTTCTATCAAATAAACGTATTTTTCAAGTATTAGTAAAATAGAATGTTTTCTATCCTATGGAATTTCCACGAAAAACAGTTTGTAGGAAGCAAAATTTCTCAGTGAATTGAATAAAAATTAGATGTAGGCACCATACCATCATACTATTTCGGTTATCAGCAAATTGAGGCCATAATTGTTTTCTAAATGCCACAGTTCAACAGAAATAGTTTTGCAATATGCAAATTTGATAAAAATAATACTAATTTGAAAATTTTTCGTCGATCGAACATATTAGGAGGAGGAGTTATCTGAGGAGTATTTGCGGCAAAAGTAGGACGGATAGGGTCAGGAATGAGTGGGTCATGAATGAATGTGGGTTAAATGCTCCAGTAATGGACGTGTATGAAAGGAGTGTGCTTCGTTGGTTTGGCCATGTTGAGGGAATGGATGAGAGTCGAATAACGAAGCAGATATATAAGAGTGAAATGAATGGTGCGAGAGGTAGAGGTAGGCCGAGAAAGTTGTGGTTGAATGTGGTTGAGGAAATTCTTAGGAGGAGGAATATTAGGAGTTTTAAAAACAGGAGGGCGTATATGAAGCAGTGTATGTGGGTAAATGAGGCAAAAGAGGTTTGCAAGGATAGGTCAGTATGGAGGAAATTATAGAAGCAGAGATAGGTGTACAATTATGTATTAATGAGTGAAACATTTTGACTGTGCCTACTCCGGAAGGGAACGGCGTGATGGATATGTATGTACATATGTTTTTCAGTTTTCAAATCGATAGGGCACATAATACAAAGACTTTTTAAATAAATCTACAAAAATGTTTAGTTTGGCATTTGTTTTGATGTTCAGTTCAGTCGCGGTGGGATCTCATTAATGTAAAAAATGCTGCTGGTCTACATGTAAAAGGACACAATGATCGGGAGTCGTGCAACGGGGAGGATTTGAATGCACGAAATGACGACGCTTTAAGACCGAAGCGGATCGGAGAGAGAAATGGAATTTCGCTTTGGCCGACGCGTTTTAGACCCGACGAGCTATGGTGGAGCGAGGCGCCAACATGCCTCTCCTCGTCGCATTTTTTTGCTGTAAACACGCCCAGGCAGCCAGCCCTGGAGCCGAAGTGCCACATGCCAGCGCGGATGTATACAGCACGCGATTACGCAAAAACCTTACCACTCACCCTCACAACGTTTCACTCCGTCGCTGAAAGAAAGAAAGCGAAGAGGCGACTCCCCCAGCCTCGCTCCTTCCTTATATCTTCCCATATCTCGGCCCGATCGATTGTTTTTTAAACTTCCGTATCTGTGTAATGGTGGACGGAGAATGACGAGATCTTCCCCAGTCATTTACGAGTCAAAGATGTTTGAGAAATACTAATTACTGAATGGAACTACTGACAAAAATATGAATAGAGCACCTGCGTACAAAAATATTCAATATGCTAAGAAAGAGTAACTTTGAATGCTTCGATATCTATTTATTCATACTGTCATTTCATTTCATAAGGAAAGAAAGAAAGAAAAGCATTTGCGTACAAAAGTATTCAATATGCTAGGAAAAAGCAACTTTGATTCGATACGAAGTATTTACCCTGCCGATTTCATTTCGTAAGGAAAAAAGGAAATACAAGCGTTTGCGTGCAATCAATATGCTAGGAAAAAGTAACTTTGAATGATTCGATATCGATTTATTTATACTGTCAATTTCATTTCATACGGAAAAAGATATCACATAATATCTTACATAGATGTCTTTGGTTTCTTTCCCAAGAAGGTGAAACAAAGTGATAAAACCATAGTCGGTTACATAGTGAATATTAAAAAAAAGGGCAGTTTCATCGTGATTTCGACTGATTTTCACGAGGAACACCCGCTATTCATTCTTAACCTTCTATTACGCTGAGTGACCGAGAGGTAACAAATAGAAGTTTATTTTTTTTTGTCTCTGATTAGGTTTCTTTACGTCTATATACGCCTTTGTGACGTCAATTGTACAGCTTGCCAACGAACATCTCTCCCATTCGTAACACAACTTTCTCGGCCTACCTCTACCTCTCGCACCATTCATTCTACTCTCATATATCTGTTTCTTTATTCGACTCTCGTCCATTCTATCCACATGGCCAAACCAACGAAGCACACTCCTTTCATATACGCCCATTACTGGAGCATCTAACCCACATTCATTTATTACCCACTCATTCCTCACCCTATCAATCCTACTTTTGTCGCAAGCACTCCTCAGATAAGTCATACCCACGGCGTTCAGTCTACTCTTATGTCTAACCGGACATACCCTATCTTTATGCTTTAAATATCTAGTACTAATTCATAGAATTCATTCTTATGGGGGCACCTGTGAGCATATCCCTTCTAAAGTGGTTCGGGTTTACGATAACTATCGCGAAAAAGTGAAAGAATGTACCCAAATCTCCCTTTAGAACCCCTGAAATATCTCAACAGCCTTATTGTGACGGCACCTTAAGACCTTCGCGTTCTGTTAATGACAACAGGAGAGGAGCGTTCTGCTAATGACAACAGGGTCTAGGATTTTGATTCGGGCGTTTGGAAAGCCTTTTGCTGAACGCTATCCGAGTGCTATTCTGAGCGGCACAAGTAAATGGGAAAATGCTATGCTGGCGAGTCGGAGAGGTGCTAGACTCTCGTAAGCTGATTGCCTGAATCTCACACGCCACGCGGCTTATTGGTAGTTGAGCTTGACATTCCCCCACCAGACCTGCTTTTAGGTTAACGACCGTCATTTTATTCAAATGTGCGAAGAGCCCACAGGTGGGGGTGGCTACTCGGAATAAGATCAATTTGGAAGTGAGGAACGATGGGGAACCCACATGAAGCCATAGGAGTAACAAAAGTAATAAGGAAAGGCATACATGGAGAGCATCGCCTTTGGGGTGTCTCCGCCGGCTGCTTCGCGAATTGAGAGTAGGCGTTTGGCAAACCTCGAAGTTTTGCAGTCGATGCCACAGTTTCCTCATAAAAGCGAGGGTTACCGACGATAGCCCGCGATGTGATCCGGTGTGATAACGTACGCTAGTCCGATTTTTGTGAGTTCCGGGCATCGTTCACAATTAAAATAATGTTATGATGGAATAGTCGAACCGGAGTTTTAGAGTTACCTATATAGGTGAATGCAATTGTATTTTGAGCCCTTACCTCATAGTTCCAAATCACGTACTAAAATGACTAGAAGATCATGACGTACTAAATTAACGATTTTGTGAAGAAGAGCACACAATACTGTGCAGCAATAACATATTTATTTTGTATTGCATTTGTAAAACTCTAAATTATATTGCTAATTTATTTCATATTAATCAAATTATAGAACCCTGGATATACCATAGGCTTATTCAATAATAGCTAGTAAATAAAACAATTAATCTTATGAGCATTTGTAACCCAACCTTTGTTGTTAAAAAAACGGTTTATTAGCAACCGGGCCGTAGTCGTGACAACGCTCATTTCTGTTTCCCTCACCTTTAGCCCAAGGCAGGGCTTGAGGCAAGAAAGTTTGCGAAGAAAAAGCGACTGTCCAAAAAATAGTAAGTGGCGTAGTCAAAGTAGGCATCGTAGACCGGTAATCAGATGGGTAAAGTGGTGGAAAAACATGGTAATAGCGGCGCAGAAGGCCTCTTTCAGAAGAAAACTCCATTCCCTACGAACTGGATCCGCACGAGGGAGTAAGGTAGTCTCCGAGTTTGAATACCAGGCTAATAAACCTTTATTGCCAGCTTCTAAGTACTCAACCTGATATTGACCACTCAATCACTTAATCTCGAATTCCCTTGTTTGTATGACCTTCTCCGATGGTTTATGAGAAATATCAGCGTATTTTAACCCGGCTTTTTTTTGGTGATTAAAACTTTTTATGAAACGCACGGCCGATGCTTTCTCGCCATCTCAAGTTAACTGCAGTCGTGTTGGCAGAGTTACCTACCATGTTCTACACTGAAAAACAATCTAGCTCCACAGCTAAAATAATAGCTGTCCAGCCAGTAAAATCTGGCAGTATATTGTACAACTAGACCTTAAGCTGCACGGCTTTTTCTTTTTCACGGCAGAATTTCTTCCCTGACATGTCCTTTCCTCTCCGCCTTTTTGGCAGACTTCTTTTACACGAGTCTGCCCCAACTTGACGTCTAACTTCACGCAGAAAACTGTCACCACGTTTCGCCACCATTACATCTGGATAATTTTCGGAGTTTTACCGAATCGCTTTCTATCACTCGCAACTCACCACACATGGCCAGGGATGTGATGCGGTACTATATTACACTTAAAAGTACGATATCATTTAGTTTCGGACCTCATTCACTTAATCGTACAGGGTACGAAACAGGTACGAAAAAGAATTCACTAAATAATTCCCGGTACGAAAAGGCCCTTTATTCTTTCGGGTACGAAACTATATATTCCCACTCAATTTCGTGCCGATTCACTTTACTCCAGAGTTTAGTTTCGGACCGATAGGAAGTATTTGATGTGAAGTGTCAGCGTTTGTTTGGTAATTGAAATGAAACCTTTATTGCAGAGGCTGAGTGGAGAAATCAAATCTGAGTAACTCAACGCCTGTATGATATAGCCTACAGCGTAGGTGGATCAAGTCCAAATCAGAAAATCCATAGGATAGAAAAAAAAACAATCCTTTCTATCAGAGGTGGAAAACACAAAAATCGTACGCTGCGAACGCTAGATTACGTAAACACGCCTCTGTTCGGCGGCCGATGCCGATTTTTCCTCCCTCCTCCGATTTTCCCCCTCCTACGCGAAGATCATCGGCCAAGTAGACGAGCATTATCTTTTCATATAAGGTTGAAGAGATAAGCGACTTATTTCATACTTGAGTGCGAATCTAATTCTATCAGTGAGGACTGAATGGAGAAGTTACGTATTGGTGGAATAGTGGATGCAAATCGGGATGTGCTGTAACTTTGATGCTGTGATCATCATCATAAATAGTGCGAATAGCGACAATAGCTAGACAGTAGATCTTTCTCTTAATATACACTACGTTCTTATTTATGCTTGATGTTCTTATTTATGCATGATATTTTGAATCTGTTGAAGTAGTCTTTGTATCCCTTGCATGTTGGAACGATTGACGATAGAATGTTTCTTGGTTAGAAGATTTTTAATTGGCGCGTTGCATGTGTGGTACGCTGGTTTCAATGTAATTTCGGTGTTCTGCCGCATAATGCATGCATACCTGGTGTGGAAGCACCCCCTGCCACACACCCTTTGGGCGGCTTGCAGGGTATGACGTAGATGTAGATGTATGATGGTAGCAACCAAGGATGTTAGAAAAAAATGGAGGCAATATTACATTTGATTCTTGAGGCCCATTCCGCCATTTCAGTCGGCACGGTTTAAGCCTTATGGTCGATTCACATGGACGGAAAAATGGGCTGAAAAACGGACGACGGAAAAGCGGTAAACCAATCACCGGCTGGCGGAACGATTATGTGATTGGCTTTCTGCTTTTCTGTCGTCCCCTTTTTCTGGTTCGTTTCCAGTTCATGTAAATCCATATTTACTCTGGCTTACGTTTCCAACGGATCGCGTTCGATTTTCACCTAATAAAAGTAAAACTCCATTGTCGATACGATTTTCTGGGACTAGTTGGCCGCGTCAACTCGGCACCAAAACCTTCCCAAGCTCACTTGTTTGACCTTCGCCAATGAACATTCACGGTCATGCCTCCTCAATATCATTTCAACTTCTTTGGTTTTAGCAGAGAGAGATGCGACACACAAGGTTTGTGGTCAGCATCTGTGCTTCTACTTATTCCGGCTTAACTCGGTGGAAATCCGTATTGCACTTCATGATGAAAAAGGTTGGTCAATTGCTTGCCCCTCGCCTCTCAGCCTTCTAAATGCTCACGTTAATCTTTTCCTCTCCATTATGAATACATTTCAAAATTACTCGGTACTTTTTAACAGATTTATTATAATTGATCGATCGGTTTCGTCGAATAGGCGACATCTTGGCGTCTTGATGATGTCGCCTATGCGACGAAACCGGTCGACCAAGAATAAAAATCTGTGAAAATGTACCGAGTAATTTTGAAATTTATTGAGAATAGATTTTGGCAAAGTGAAGCCTGTCACCATCGAATTTATTTTCCTCTCCATTGCCCGTCATCGGATTCCCTCCCTCAGAAATTCAAACGACGCACTTTCTCCATTCCCTGCTATACCCACCCCTAAAGTGCCTGGAGTATTCTCTACTTCTTTTCTCAGAGTCCTCGTTTCCGCGACATACAACCCTAGCACCTACACCATGTTTTGCAAGTTCCCTGCATGACTCTTGTATCCCTGGGATACGAGAGACAATCTTTTGTTATCCCTAGGAATCCTCGCCTCTCTCAACGCCAAGAGGTATCCGACCTCTCACCTCAAACTCTTAAGTCGGTTGGTTATTTGGGAAAGTGCCCGACGGCTGAAGTCACTCCACTGACGTCACGGAACAGAACTAGTGCCGGTGGTCAGAGGTTTTTCGTGATATTTGCAGCTGGTTTAAACATATTAGATGGAAATAGTCGTTTTTGTCAGAGAAAAATGGAGCAGAAAGATTGCAAGTAATAAATTTGGCGCGTGCGTAAAAGCCTAATGAAAAAAAGGGTTTTCAGGCATTGCTTCAGGCAGGCAACATATGTGGCACAGCATCAAAGAAACTAGGTTTTGTTAAGCGTATAATAAGAAGGTCCTCGGATGAAAAAGTAAAAGAGAGATGCTACTTCGCTCTAGTTAGGCCACACCTCGAATAAGCCGCGAGCATTTGGTACCCTGGCCATAAAGATTTAACCAAAATAATGATAAAATTTAAAGGAAAGCAGCTTGCTTCGTTAAAAACTGCTACGAGCGAGCATATAGTGGCTCACAACTTTTAGAGGGATTAAGTTGGGAGCCCCTAGAGACTCGAAGATTACACGCTAGGCTTAGGTTGCTAGAGAAATTCAGAACTGATGACCAGATGTCGTTTCAGAACGACACAGAGAATATTATCATGACGCCATACTACATCTCTAGGTCTGACAGAAGCGATAAAATAAGAGAGATACATCGCCGAACAGCTAGCTACAAAAAATCGTTCTTTCCGCACACAATAGGCGGCCACAAGCAAAACCGAGCTCCACTAAACACACTCCTATAATACATGTCACCATTTCACTTCCCAAAACCTTACATCTTACACGGCGGGTGACCTAACACCCCCTGCCACACGCCCATGCGGCGGCTCGCAGGGTATTATGTAGATGTAGATGCTTACTACAGGAACGATTTATAACTTATAGGAGGACAATATATAATTATAAAACAAAAGCACGGAGATTGTCAGAAACAAAGAAGGATAATTTAAAAAAAAAGATGGGAATGTGCAATGAAACACGTTGCGAATTGCCAATTTGTATAACGCAAATGCGGCAGATTGCATTGTAGCAAAGTCATTTGGAAATGAAATATTATTAAAAATAATCATTCATTAACAATACGGAAGGTAATTGAGTCAGAGCATACACTTGCATGGTACAGAAACTTAAACTTCGAGGAGAGAGGATGAGAATTTATCAGAGGCATTCAGGTGAGGTTAACATGGGAAAGACAGGTTTAGTAGAAAAACACAAAAACGAAAAACAATCCTTCAAGGAACATAAAAAGGAGAACCCGTCTTTGAACCAGAAGAAGGGGTAAAACACACCACATTTTCTTAGGAATTGAGTAAGGTGGAAGCAAAAAGAGTTGAATAAAAAATGGTGTTGGGAAAAGAGTTTTTTAAGAGCAGGCTGATTCATCGAATCATATGGTTGATTGTGTAAAAAAAGTAACAGATGTGCCTTCAAAACGAGTTTCGCGTTTTGCAGCCGATAATGAATCATCACCGCCTTCGTTATCACAAGTTGCACTTCAATAGAGGCTTCGTATCTTCTCAATAACGACGTATGCTCTACAATTCATACGTCGTTATTGAGATAGCTATAGCGGGAATTAGACGATGCTTGTGACAATGATTTTGATTTAAGATCAAAATTATGATCACAGAACTAAATTAATACAGAAAGTAAAACGCAATGCAGAACTTTTTATTTAGTATAAAATTATCATCATTATTGAATGTCACGTGTCATCCACGTTACCAGCTAGGCTAACATCGATGTCCAGGCCGATGACGTGGCGGATGGTATCGCGAAGTTATTACAAGTTTTGGTCACTGCAAAAACTTGGGAGTCAGCTTGGAGGATTGAAATTACGAAAATATTGTATGTGTCCAGCTACAAAAGGCTGTTTTATCCGGCACATTTCATTGTATACACGAATGTATCATAGAATGTACGAGAGAAATACATACCCCTCACGCCGTTCCCTTCCGGAGTAGGCACAGTCAAAATGTTTCTCATTAATACATAATTGTACACTTAACTCTGCTTCTATAATTTCCTCCATACTGACCTTTCCTTGCAAACCTCTTTTGCCTCATTTACCCCCATACACTGTTTCATACACGCCCTCCTGTTTCTAAGACACTTAATATTCCTCCTCCTAAGAATTTCCTCAACCACATTCAACCACAACTTTCTCGGCCTACCTCTACCTCTCGCACCATTCATTCTACTCTCATATACATATCTGTTTCGTCATTCGACTCTCATCCATTCTCTCCACATGGCCAAACCAACGAAGCACACTCCTTTCATACACGTCCATTACTGGAGCATTTAACCCACATTCATTCATGACCCACTCATTCCTGACCCTATCCATCCTACTTTTGCCGCAAATACTCCTCAGATAACTCATACCCACGGCGTTTAGTCTACTCTTATGTCTATTCTGACATACCCATACTTCACTACCATATAGCAAAGTGGGAAGAAGTACACCTTTGTACACGGCAATTTTCGCTTCCTTAGACAAGCACTCATTCCTTGATATGCTCTACATGCTACCTACCATTTTCCTTCCAGCATTCTCACGTCTCTTTATCTCCTCATCTATTCTTCCATCTTTCGCATACATCTTACCTAAGTACACAAAATCATCCACCTGTTCAATTGCTTCACCATTCGCCCTCATCCTACAGTTATTTTCCTCATTCTCCTTATCAAAAACTACTACTTTAGTCTTTCACGCATTTACCTTCAATTCCATTCTCTCCGCTGATTCACAAAACTTATCTAGGAGCTTCTGTAATCCCTGTTGACTGTCTGAGATCATAACAGCATCATCCGCATATAGAAGAACTCGCAAGTTTACATTTCCAATCAAAACACCGTCGTATTCACTACATGCGTCTCGAATACATTTATCCATAAATACATTAAACAGCCATGGAGACATTACGCATCCTTGCTTTACACCCCGATTTATTACAAACCAATCACTCAGAACCCTGTTAACTCTTACACTTGCCTTACTATTGCCCAACATCGCCATAATAACATTCAATAACTGCCCATTCACTCCATAGTCTCTCAAAACCTTCCACAACGTCTTTCTAATTACTCTGTCATATGCCTTCTCTAAATCGACAAACGCTCAGTACACTTTCTTTCGTACACTCATACATTTTTCTATCACTTGCAAGTGTAAAAAGCTTATCACTACATCCTCTCCCAGACATAAACCCACACTGCAAACCCCATATACTGAGGGAAGTAATATTCCTTACTCTTTCGATTAATATTTTACTGAACACTTTTCCCGGGATACCCAATGAACTAATGGCCCCATCATTATTACATTAGGTCTTTTCTCCCTTCCCTTTGTACAACAGAACAATGATAGCATTCTTCCAATCCACTGGAACAACAGAAACCTCTAAGCCTAAATTGTATAGTTCACGCAGCCTACAAATTAGTAATTTACACCCACACTTCAACATTTCACTGGATATCCCATCTTTGCCTGCAGCCTTCCCATTTTTCAATATTCTCACAGCCGTTGTGACCTCCTTCTCACTGATATCCTTTTCCATCATCACATTCTCACATACCACTTCACAAGGCTCATCCTCAACACCTGCAATATTATTGTACAATTCCTCAAAATACTCCCTCCAGCAGTCCCTGATATTGCTCTCGTCCCACATGATCTCTCCACTTTTGTTCTTAACCCCATTCATTCCCCTACCTTCACCAATCTTAGCCCTTTTTACCCACTTCCAAAACAGCTTTTTATTACCTTCAAAATCACTCTTCATTTTGTTAACTTCATCCGCACGCATTCTTTCTTTGCTCTCTTTCACAACGATTTTGCATTCATTCTTTTTCTTTCTGTAATCCTCACATGCCTTAGTACGCTCTATCTCAGATTTGGCAGCAATCATATCATTGTACACCTCTTTCTTTTCTCCGAGTGCAATTTTAACTTCTTCATTCCACCAAGCATCACATTTCGTTCTTCCTACCACTCCTTTTCCGCATACTTTTTCAGCACATTACACAATTACTCCTTTTAAATACTACCACGCATCATTTACGTTCTCGTTTGATATGCTAGTCCCATCCTCTCTGCTTCAACGATAGAGCATCCTCAAGCATGTAACCATACCGCATTCTTATCTTGCTGTCTAGCAATCTTTCTACTTTTACTCTCAACTGCTTACGCGCAACATTCTTCCTTGATACCCACTTTCTGCCCAGATTCACTTTGGAGAGTACCAAATAGTGGTCTGTTCCACATTCAGCACCCCTCATCACTCGCGTGTCCCACACTAGCTCTCTCAATCTCTCATCATACACAATAAAATCAATCATGCTTTTACAATCGCCCCTTTGCCAAGTATTCATACGTATTCTATTATGTTTAAATCATGTATTCAACACAAACAATCCTTTTTTCAAGCACACACTCACCAAGTTTTCACCATTATCATTCACTCGGGGGTCACAAAAAGGCCCAACCACTCTATCAGATGCATCCCGCCTCACACCAACCCACCCATACATGTCACCTAGTAAAATTATTCTCTCTCCAGGATCACTATCATTCAAAACCTCTCTCGGTTTTTCCCAAAACTCGTCTTTCACACTGTCACTCTCTCCATCCACTGGTGCATAGCACGCCACAATCACAACTCTCCTAATACCTACTTTCATGCGAAGCCAGAGCAATCTAGGGGATACTAACTCATACTTCCTTACCAGTAACTTAGCTCTCTCATTAAGAATGAGTCCTACACGTTGACTGCCGTGTACTTTATCTTCAACTCCTGACCACAATGCCAGACTACCGCCATCTAATGTAACAGCATCCCGCCCCTTACGCTTAGTTTCACATACACACAAAACATCCATTCGTCTCAGTTTCATTTCATTCAGCAACTCATGCTCCTTTCCATACACTCCTCTCACATTCCAAGTACCGAGAGTCCAGTTCGTTTCCAGCCCGTATCTTGATGGGCCAACCTTATTCAGCTTCCGCCGCCCATCGTGGCTTCGGCTGTCCGAGGCAACATTTTGACGTTTAGCAGTAAGTTGCAATAGAGTATGCAAGGTTACCAGCCTTCGCAGTACCCGCACCACGTGCAGCTTTCCCTGCTAACGGTTACGGCGCTCTACCGGTCAGTATTGGCACATTTTTGCCAGTATGCCACAAGAGAAACCAAAGCATAGTAATACCCTAGGCCCGCTTTCCCTATTCTGCTCAAGCTAGGATCCCTTCTGAAAGGACTACCTTGAGAGCCAGCATACTGTTTCCCGCGACTCACCACTAGGAGGTATACGCGGTGTACTGACACACCGGGTCGCTACAAGAGAAATGAATGGAATTTAAGCAGGTTCTATTTCCCGTTCAGTCTCGCACAATCGTACTATTTTCCGCTTTACTCGGTAAAACTTTCCTCATAAAAGTGTTCATGTATTCGTTTGTGCCATTGAGGTATATGAAGATGGGCGCTTGCTATGCTGGCCAATGCTAGAAGCTAAAGCCAGTCCGCCATCTTCGTCAACCCTCAATTTTCTATGCACTGGCGGGTTAACGCACTAATTTTGCAATTTTACTATGTTTTAAATCGATAATTACCCAGAGACCAGCATGAATTTCATACGCATCCTCCGTAAATACATTGCTTTTTTATTGAAAATTAATATTAATCCGCATTCCCAGGGAAAACTTAGGTAGTATAGAATGAAATATCGTGCATCAGGCGATATCTTGTGGAAATGGAGTACAGATGCCATGTTAGCATGCACTTCCTCCTTGCCTTCTCTAAAAATATTTTGCTTATTCATTTTAATTAAAAATAATCCGCTCTCCCGCCGAATACTATGGCAAAATCGAGCAGAATTATATCGACTTTCCGGACTAAGTAACCAATGTATGTTTGATGACTAACTTTCCAAAAACTCCAAAACACGGTTGATATTCTTGATTTTCTTGATCTAATTGGTCCATGGCGACGTGCTATCCATAGGAAAGTATGGAGAGAGCAGGTAAAACGAATGGTTAAATGATATGGTTGTTATTTTGGTTTTAAGGCTTCAGTTTGATGACGCAGTGCCCTCTACGTATACCTCAATGGTTTGTACAATAAAATGTACCGTGTAATGCGTGCTTAAGGAAGTAAACGCTACAGCTATGAAGTAAAGTCTGGACTACATAAAAACAACATTCACACATCTCCTTGAAACGAGGAATGGAAAAGTTGAATGAGTTTCCTGTACACATTTTTAACAAGTAAAAATTTTTGGCAAGATTACAATTTTTAAACGATTTTTTTCTCTTCTTTTGTATTAATTTTTATTCATACGAGTACCCAACAGGTTAACTGCAAAATTTATTGAAGTAAAATTATAAAATTTGAATAAACGCGGGCGTTTCGTTTGCCGCATAATTATGATCTCGGTTTGGAGACCTTAGAGTGAAATGAATGGTGCGAGAGGTAGAGATAGGCCGAGAAAGTTGTGGTTGAATGTGGAGGAAATTCTTAGGAGGCGGAATGTTAGGAGTCTTAGTAACAGGATGGCGTGGATAAAGCTGTGTATGGGGGTAAATAAAGCAAAAGAGGTTTGCAAGTATAGATCAGTATGGATAAAATTATTGAAGCAGAGTTAGGTGCACAAATATGTATTTATGAGTGAACCTTTTTGACTGTGCCTGCCCCGGAAGGGAACGGCGTGATTGTTATGTATGTAAATATAACCTCAGCGGTCTAAGCACCGAAAGGAAACACTGCAATACTGCACATACATTTTGAAGGTGTTCCCAAACACTCTCTAGCTCTGGATGGCCTAAAACCAAAGCCCAGCTGGAGCTGAAAGTGACAGCTGGTGTATTGCGAGGCAACGCTCTCTCGACATATCTTTCAGTTCTTCGTTGGCGTAGCGAGGGATATACGGTATTATTCGGATGAAATTGAAGCCTGAAAAAAGAAAGGTGGGAATAAGCCCGACGTTGGATCTAGTCCAATTTTCACGGAACGGGTAGGAGAGAGGGTGGGAGAGGATTGAACGCAGTTTCAAGTCTCGAGGGTGAGCCGCATTTTAAACGTTTTTACTGACGAATCTCAAAAAGTGAAAACAAAAACTCGAAAAGTCCCCAGGCTAGTGATGGCTGCTTTACTCAAAACAACGAGATAGTCCCAACTCTTTATCTATGCCGCTTAACACAATTTGGAACAATATTTTTATTTTAATTAATTTTTTATTCAATTTTATCTTCCCTACCCGGAATGCAGCGCATTTGGCCAATTTGCGTTGGGTGATTAACATTAACAACAGACGAACACAAACACCCATGTCCTGAGTGGCGATAATATTTCCACCCAGGCGGGATTCGAACCTACGACCCTCAGTTTAGCAGGTAACAATAATCGAGGTTACTCATTGAAACAATCGAGCGATTAAAAGTAGACATTTTTTAAATATTTATGTTTTTAATTTTGGGTTTTGTCAAATGTAGCAGATGCAGAATTGGTCAATGAGCTGAGATGATACCAGATACATATATGTGCCGAATTCGGCACACCTGAAATTTAAGGCAAATATTCCTGCAATTGATAACAAAGCTCAACATTCTAAAAGCAAAGGTATGCACTTAAGATGCCGACGAATTCGCCGGATAAACTATATTAGGATTTATATTCCCGGCCGTTTTAGCCCACTCTTGCGTAATTTCCCCTCTATTCGGTAACTCAAAGCATTACCGTTGTACAGTTTTCGTCAAAATATCATGAACAGATACGATTCTGGATACGATTCTGTTGACCAGAAGAGACGGAGGACGTATTATTCGAAGGCAAAAATATTTGTGAGTTAGTGACATTGAGCATTCCATGCAGCTTCAGATCAGAGTCAATTCAGCCTTAACCGTGAAGACTCTCATTGAAATTAAAGGATATCACTACGTTTACCAATCGATCTCAGATCGATCTGACGGGATCAGCTCAGTATGGTAAACGCAACGGACTAGAGGGATCGATTTGAGAAGCGAGCTGACTCGACCCGCTCTCTCAGCCAGTCTGAGATTTCAGATCGATCTGAACCAGCGGGTCTGTGGCGCTCCTCGGTATTCTTTTGGCTGTCGTAGGGAAACCAAATATAACCGTTATTATTCAAGGCGTGTGTTGTAACCAGTTGTAGCAAGAGTGTAGTCATGGTGGTCAGATAAATTCAGTTCATATGCGTTGATATATAGAAACAACACATTTTAAACCACGATAGCAACGATAACTCACCTATAAAGTTATCTTTGGGGATTTTCGCACTTCGATGACAATGCGTTACAATGACATAATATAGTAGCGTGATAGTCACGCACATTTCTTAGAATCGTGAAGCATTGATTTAAGATGATAATCTGGGAGTGTAGAAGGTGATAAACGTGATGTGGACCTAAATAATTTGTGGTCTTTTCCATGCTATAAAATAAACTATCAGAAACTGGATTTCACGTTGAAAGGATAACCTCAGATCCGATAAAATTGATCTGATTACTCAATAAAAATTGCTGTTTAATCAATATTTATGCAACAACGCTTTAGTTCACAAAATCTTCATGTTCGCGTTCATCCGGTGACCTCGGAACTTTTAAATTTCTTTCTCTTATTCATCATCATTGATCGTTCAATCTTAAGTTTGGTGACAGCAGCCCTCCACCCTTCCCTATCTAATGCCAAGTCCCTTACTTTCCGATAGCTCTTCCAAGGTTATACTTTTCTTGTCCTTTTGCGTATATCCTTCCTGACTGATACACCCCTCCCCGTAATCACCACCCGGAGATCCGATTGGGGGACCATTTTACCACCGCAATATTTTACCGGGAGGAATGCCACCGTGTCACAAAGAGTTCAAAGTTCAAAGATGCGTCATATAGGTAGGGTAATCTGGTGGTTTACCAGTTGCGTTCCGCATCGCAATTCCGTGAACTGCAATCTCGACCGGAACTGTATCTTTTGATACCGGTCCGACCTTCTTGTTCTGCGCCATCAATGCCTTCTGCTAAGACTGTCTCGGACTCGAGCCTGCGACCCACGGAGAGGGAGTCGAACACGCCACTACTGGACTAACCCGGCAATTACAAGGTCCTTATCCTATATTCTCAGCTAATGGGACATCTTCCTACTGCCCGTTGTATAAATCACTCGCCAACTGTCTCTCATGAATTCTTCATATCATCTGCCTCTCCTTTAGTCATCAAAAATTCCCATTCTCTCCCACGTTTCCCCACCGTTCTACTTCCCAAATCAACCTTCTCAACATGCCTCTTCCCCCTCAACACGTCCTCCCTCCACCACCCTCTACGAATATCCGCCACCAACTTCCCGTCATATCCCACCACCTTCAATACCTCCTCCTCATTCGACCTCGCCACTCAGCTCACCCTCTCCATTATTCCTCCGAACTATTATCTCCCCCAATGCCTCCAATCCACGGACGTGCAACTACGTCTTCTTACATACGTACCTTTTTCTCCGAAATGACCATTTTTCTGACTCTTACAACACCACGCTTCCACTTTGTCAATGAAATAACTTTGTTATTCCACATAAATTTTATTTAAGACGCCTTGGGTTTCGACGTGGCACGTCATCATCAGATGAAGAGCCACCAAATGATAAAGTGCCGCGTCGAAACCCGGATCGTCTTAAATAAAATTTATGTGGAATAAAAAATTTACTTCATTTACAATATATAGCAAATTCTATGAAGTCACCCTTGATACAACTGAGTATACCACGCTTCACGTTTAGTTTTTAATTAATTCTTTCTTCAATATTGTTTTACCCATATTTTCTTGACACCTGTAAAGGATGTTTTAGTAGTAGTAATAGTAGTGGAATTCCCTTTGTGTAATTTGTGATATCGCAAATAAAAAATAATACTCTGGATATTCCATGCTATTATTTTGAGTACTACCTCGACCGGTTTCGAAGCCATCTGTGTTCGCAACATTATCAAGAGGTTTACCTAAAAGAATTTTGTAGCGATGTGCTTCACGTATTTGTGATGAAGGTGTCAAACTGAACTTCGAAAAAACTTGGAAACCGCGACATTTGAATCCAGATAGTGTGGATCAGATTTGTTGAACGGTCAAATTCCACTGAAGATCTCATCCCTTTTAACCTTTCGATCCAGCCTCCGTCCTCTTTCCCTGACCATGTCTCAATTAACCCATTTTTCACAATAGTGAGTTAAAATCCCTCCCCTTTCCTTTTACAACAACATTCACCCCTAAACTGAAGGGAAAAAGCGTATTAAAGACATCGCCCGAAACCTCTTCGAAGTAAACGTCTTGATAATGATGCGAGCACAGCAATCGTCGAAACTGGTCGAGGTAGCACTCAATAAAATATAGAATACACAAAGGAATACTCTTTCCATTTGTGATGACCGAGAAAAAGCTAAATTCAGTTCATATGCGTGGATATGTGGAAACAACACATTTAAACCACGATAGCAACGCTAACTCACCTATAAAGTTATCTTTAGGGACTTTCACTCTTCGGTTACAATGCGTTACAATGATATAGTGTTGCGTAATATTCATTAACAATTCTTAGAATCGTGAGGCATTGATTTAAGATGATAATCTGGGAGTGTAGAGAGTGATCAGCATGATCTGGACCTGAGTAACTTGTGGTCTTTTCCATACAATAGTATTCAATCATCAGAATCGGAATTTCTCGTAATAGCTCTATAAACTATAGCTAGTTATAATCGTTACCTAACCTAAAGAAAAGAAGTGCATAAAAGACATAGCACGAAAATTCTACGAAGAAAACGTCTTGGTAATGATGAGGATACAGCTATCCTCAAAATCAGTCGAGGTAGCATTCAATAGAAATGTAGAACATAAAGGAATATTCTTTTCATTTATGATATAAACTATAGTAGGACAAAAGTAGTCCACATGATGAAACTTTGCATACCTATCAAATGAATTTGTATTGCTTCCTTGATCCGGACCGATAATCCATGTATCGGTTTATCCGCGCCTGATTATCCCCGAGAATGTCTCCATTGCGATTATAATATTCAGTCTCCTTTGAATACCTACATCCGAGTAATTCGAACTTTCTGATAGCTTCTTATTTGTGAGATGGGAAGTACAGTTGTAATGTTCCGGAAGCTCTTTCCTGTCTATGAAAAGGAAGAAGTCCTTAGGGCAGTTTGACCTGTCCTGAGCCTCGACAGGATTATTCCTTTCTTCGCAACCTAGAATTGAGGAGATGCAACGGACGGATATAACTTTTCATTTCTCGGCATTAATTGCCTGATATATTACTCATTTACTGATAGCACCGTTTCCATGAGGATATGATTCTAAAATTTGCATTGAATATATAATGATATGAGGCACGACTATTCCCATCGATGGAATTCAAGCCAAGGTCAAATGAAAAAATCATCGGAAATCACGATAAGATTTATTCTGGATAAAATAATTTGGTGTACATCTATATGCTACTCTGCGAGCCGCCGCATGGGCGTATGGCTGGTGGTTATGACCCCAGACATGTAAAGATGTAAGGGATAAGGTTTTGGGAGGTGTCATGGCGACGTGTATTAAGGGAGTGTATTTAGTGGAGCTCAGTTTTTATTGTGGTCGCTTGTTGTGCGCGGGAAGAACGAGTTTTTGTACCTATCTATTCGACAACGTATCTCTCTCATTCTATCTCTTCTGTCATACCTAGAGATGAAGCGAGGCGTAATGGTACTTATCTCTGTGTCGCTCCGAAACACACCAGTCCTGAAGTTCTCAAGCAAACTAAGCCCAGCGTGTGGCCTCCGAGTCTCTACGGGCTTCCACCTTAATCCTTCTAAAAGATGTAAAACACCATATGTTCGCTCGAAGCAGTTTTTAACGTATCCTGCAGCTTTTCATTGCATTTTATTAATTTATTGGTTAAGTCTTTATGACCAGGGTCCCAAATGCTCGCAGCCTATTCGAGGTGAACGGCGATGAAAAAGCGATAGATCAAATATTATGTCGCTGTAATACGTAGATAATATCGATCAAACTAGAATCGGGTCTAATTCGATTAAAATAATTTTTTACTTTTTGAACTAAACTCATCAGTATAATGAAGGTGGTTCTTCTTTTTAGGTAATATTGAGTATAACATAATCGCATCACACTTAAGCATATCTAAAGAATAGGAATTAACTCTTTAATGGTAATGTGAATCATCAAGCGATATGGATATATGCGATATATCTCTAAAAGTTGTAGCGCGTGCATGAAAATACAGAGTAATGCTTTAAGAATGTTCGGAAAATTTACTTCACTCGAAGGATACGATTAAAACTTACGTTTAATCGATATTATCGATAGGATTTAATCGATATATTTATAGAAGTTGAAGCACGTGCATAAAATAAAGAGTAATGCTTCAAGAAAGTTCGGAAAATTTACTTTACTCGAAGGATACGGTGTAAAACTTACGTTCAATCGATATTACCTATTTCACCTATATGGTATTTGACCCATCGCTTAATCTTCGATATTCACCGCACGGTTATCCTCCAGAATCAATCACACTTTGATTTCCGTTGATACACAAATAGACCTCACTTGCGCGGAACGCAACGCTTCTGTGATTGACCTGAACGCCGAGCATTCGAGGGGCGGAGACACGGGGAATAGGAAATTGGAACCTCCTTGCCCTGCACCTCACGTTCATTCCAGAGTCAATCAATGCCTGATCTATCTTCAATCGCGTTCAGAATGTGACCGTGGCCTTCGTCTCACCGACAGAAATAAATAAAATACAGACCTCACGTTTCCACGGCTCGACCTCACCATCGCTGGCTGGAGCGCCGAAGCATTCGGTGCGGGGTGAAATAGGAATGGGAAATTAGAGCATCCTGTATCTCGAAGTCGAGCGCACCCATGAGCCTTTTGGATTGTGTTGTCATCGAATTATAGTTCGTTGAGACCACGTTCGGTGGGCGCGTTGGGAAAAGTTAAACTGGTTGGGTATTAAATAGATATCATTCCCAATCGCATGCGGTACCACAATTGTCATTATTTAAAGATTATAATTGCTTAAAAAAATTTTATGCATAAATTGGATTAGTTATATTACAATGTATCGTTATGTGTAGTGTTATTAAGCATTTAATTAGTGTTATAAATTTGAATAATGTTCATATAAAAATCTGAACATTCATTAATCAAGCTAATATTTTCTTGAAGCTCAAATGTATTTAAATTCCATATAATTACAATCTATAGTCAAATGTCCATCGGTTAATTTTGTTTAATAAATACTTTTAGCCGCTGAAAATATCACTGTTGGTTGTTGACGGGACAGTGTTCAAGGACCCACAAGTAATTGGAGTCAGTCCATATTACTCCAATGCTTATCTAAAATAGTCAACAATAAAGTCAGAGTTGTGGCTCCTCTATTGCAATAATGTTTTGCGTGTTACTGTTAAAAATAAGCAGGATTGTGATGGCGAAGGAGTTAAATAAAAATATCTAGGGCACCAAATGTGGTTTTTTTTTAAATTACATCTATCTACATCTACTAATTACCGTGCAAGCAACCACAAGGGTATTTGGCAGGGGTGACTTATCACCAACATGAACTACAGGAAGAAATTTACTTTCACCAGCAAGCACCGCACTATCGGCATGCTACAAATGCTACAGAAACCACTAAAATAATCCACAGTGCAACAATATAAATGTGATACAAGAGTCACTCAGGGAACACGCAAAACATGGTGTTGACACCACTTAGCAGATTAAGAAACATGCATTGGGGGAGTATATGAATAAATCAGTTAAAATCATCTGTGACGCGGTGGTGTACCATAAAGTTAATTCAATTCATTCATATACCGAATTCATGAATAGTTACGCATTACTTAATGCATTGAAATGTATATTATTTGTCATTTATTTTAATACTTGCCTCGAAAAGTATTTATATCTTAAAATTAAAATAAATATATAGTTTACCAGTTGACATAATACTGAACGCAATGGACCAAGCTCTTAAAAAATACAGCAGGAAAATAAAAAAAAGACTAAAATCCTAATATTCAAATGAGAGAAGCTAAATACAAAAGTAATGCTAAGAGGAAAGAAATAAGGGCAAAAGATAGGACAACAAATGAGGACAGCGAGTAAAAACGTACGTGTGGAGGATGGAAATCAATGGATAGGAAACATGGGATACTAGAGCAAAAGCAGACCAGAAAATATTAGAAACATTGTTGTAGGAGGAGGCTGACGAAGATCAAATAATTTTCCCCAATTCTCCGATATAGCCCTCCCTTCATCATACTTTACCCACCCACATATACCTACTTTAAATCAAAGGCTGAAGCTCTTACGTGGTGGAAGGATTCCATGATCGATTAAGCCCACACTTCGTGACTTTCACTATGTATTTCAACATTACAGAACAAAACATTTTTGACGGTGCCTACCCCGATAGGGTACAGCTAGAGATGCGCCATTCTGAAAATTAACGCGGTAAGTTTCGTAAATTACCGTGATATTTTACGTACTTTACCGCAGACCCTGAAAATTACCATAATTTACGGTAATATTCACCTCCGTCACAGGTATTTTTCATACCGATATATTCCAAACACATGATTTTAAGCCAATTATATATGTATATTTAATTCAATATAAATTATCTATTAAGGTACGCACAACTCATTTGTGGAATATTTTTCTTTGCAGAATGTTTGTGGGGCTATTGCTTTTAACGGGTTGAATGAATATTTCCCATACCAAACAAAAGAACGCCAAAATGCGTGTGGGCTGCCGTACGTGTTTTTAAAATTTTCTTCATCTCTGATACATTAATGTGGCAATAATAATGGTTTAAATACCTTTGTACCTTTGCTATTGCTATTGGCTTTCCTAAATAATCCTCTATTAGCTATTAATTGCAGATAATTTAAAATTACCGAAAAATCACAGTAATTTTCAAAAATGACCATAATTTAACACGGTAACTGACCTAAAATGAAAATTACAGTAATTTACCCATCTATAGGTACAGCGGCGTAATGGGTATTAATGTATCTTTGCTAGGCGTGCTCTTCCACCAACATGATTCAGGCTGCGGACAATCGAACTCGAGTAAGACGTAAGAGCCGTTTCTATTCTAGTCCGTTCAGCTCCAATACTCCCGTCTGACCCTGAGGAAAGCCACGAGGATGGGAATGGAAGGTAATAGAAAGAGGTCAGCGGTGGCATCAATGGACGGAGATTGAATCCGAAACTACTCAAGAGGGCAACCCGAAATGACGCCACCAACAAGGCGCGCGAGAGCGGTTCACATGCATGCGTGTGACGTTATTGTATTTATAAAAATAAATACATACTCTTCTTGGCATATTTGAATCTTTTGTTATTATTTTTTAGTTATTTTTACTAGGATAAATGGCGATGTATACCTTTTGTAAGTTTACTTACAATAAAAATAGTACCACTGGCTAAACCACGTTTAAATAAACATACCAATGATCATCCTTACTAGTTCGAAGGTTCATTGGGAGATGCTCAAGGTTACCTGTTACATAAATTGTTGTTATTTTTTGGGGCTCATTTTCACTCTGAATTTGTCAGAAATTCGATTGTTCACAAAACACTGTGTTCCGATGCATGAATAAAATTTTAGCGAACACAGAATGCATATAACTGAACACATAAATTCTCCAATCAGTATATACATAGCACATTTTTCAAATCTCTTTTTTGTTTCAATGCCATGTTAACGAAGAGACAAAAAATTGCATTCAGAAATTTTCAATGCAATTTCTGCGAGTGCAATTACTTTAACAGTAACCTAATACTTTTCATCAGTTATAATTACTAATATACTGAACTCATTATGAAAGCAGTCGTTTTCTGCTCAGCTGGGTGGAATCTCATGGGAACGTAAACTGGGACGGAAACGGCACTGCCAGAGAAAAAAATTTCCCCGGAATCAGCCAAGAGTATTCAATTTTTATTTTATCATGCTCTCAATCGAAATGAAATGATAGTATGACTAATGTGAAGAGGGAAAACGCCGAGCCTCGGCTTAAGGGAAAGTAAAGCACAGTATAATCAAGCCTTCGCGGGATTAAAGAAGGAGGGAGTGAATAAGATTTACATAAAGTAAGATAAGAGTTGTAATACGTGATAGTTTGAGGATAGGGGGAACGATGCCCGAGAGAAGGCAGATGACGATGGACGAAAGAAAAAATAAGTTTTCGCATAAACTCCACTTTCTCCGGCGAGATGTTGTAGAACAGCATAATGAATAATGAAGCTCAAAAGATATCGTACTGTCTACCAATTTTATTTCAAACTTTTGCTACACGTGTTTCAACTATCTAGCAGTCATCATCAGGCAAGGCATTCTTGCATAAAGGCATTCTTGCCTGATGATGACTGCTAGACAGTTGAAACTCGTGTAGCAAGAGTTTGAAATAAAATTGGTAGACAGTACGATATCTTTGGAGCTTCATTAGGTTTTCGCAGTCGTAGTTTTTGTGCCTAAGGTGAATTTATTTCAATCACTCACAAACTCTTGGACAATGTTTTGATTTACTTACGAATCTTCTTCAAGACGTATCCATCATGTGCTGCACAAACTGGTGTTCATTTGATTTGATCCATCGGGTAGCAAGTCCTCTTCGTAATTCACGTCCTATTGGTTTATTGGCCACAACTTGAAAACACTTTAGCCCCGAAGAAGATTTAGGAATAAATCAAAATTCTCGCTATAGTAGATAAAATGGGCGAAGGCTTAAAAACAACTAAAAAAGTTATTTGTTGTGAATAAGATGAAAAATGGGATAAAGGAGTAAATAGAACATTGAAGACTAAGTTAGAATATTTTGGAAAATGGAAAAGGGGGAGAAAAGGAATGGGACCTTTATACACATCGCAAGAGAGTATATATGATACCTGCCACGATGAAGAATGAAAGTGAAAGGCGATATATTTTACATGGGTGAAACATGGTCCTCAGAAATGTCTTTTAAATCCTTCTACATCAACACTCTACCCTACGAGCCGCCGCATAGGCATGTGTCAGGGGTGTTAGTACATCAACCGTGTAAAGATGTAAGGGATAAGGTTTTGGGAGGTGACATGGTGACGTGTATTGGGAGTGTATCTATCTATCTGGTTCAACGACTGGTTCTCCTTTTAATGTTCCCTGACTGGTTGTTTTTCGCTTTTGTGTTCTTCTACTAAACCTGTCTTCCCTATGATAACCTCACTTGAATGCCTCTGATAAATACTCATCCTCTCTCCTCGAAGTTTAAGTTTCTGTATCATGCAAGTGTATGCTCTGATTCATTTACCTTCCGTATTGTTGATGAATGACTCTTTTTAATAATATTTCATTTCCAAATAACTTTGCTACAATGCAATCTGCCGCATTTGCGTTATACAAATTGGCAATTCGCAACGTGTTTCATTGCACATTCCCATCTTTTTGTTTAAATTATCCTTCTTTGTTTCTGACATTCTCCGTGCTTTTGTTTTATAATTATATATTGTCCTCCTGTAAGTTATAAATCGTTCCTGTAGTAAGCATCTACATCTACATAATACCCTGCGAGCCGCCGCATGGGCGTGTGGCAGGGGGTGTTAGGTCACCCGCCGTGTAAGATGTAAGGTTTTGGGAAGTGAAATGGTGACATGTATTATAGGACGATTTTTTGTACCTATCTATTCGACAACGTATCTCTCTCATTCTATCGCTTCTGTCAGACCTAGAGATGTAGTGATGCGTCATGAAAATATTCTGTGTCGCTCTGAAACACACGAGTTCTGAATTTCTCTAGCAAGCTGAGCCTAGCGTGCAGCCTCCGAGTCTCTTAGGGCTCCCACCTTAATCCCTATAAAAGCTGTGATTCATGGGAGAACAAGCATTAGTAGGCCAGTCAGTAAAGTGACTGTACTAAATAATGAGAGGATTACAAGCTTTAATTTAAACAATTTAAAAGCTGATATTTATCAGACTGCGTCGAATCCTCCCTGAAGAAAGCTAGTTACCCAATGAATAGAAGAGGCGGGATTTGGTGATGGGGCTCGGAGCAGAGATATTAAGAAAAAGATGAGCCTAGATTTTTTTGGGGCGGGGCACTGCATGGACCAGAAACTTAGTCTTGGAGAAAGGAAGATGCTCGTGGCCAGGGAGATCTTTAGATACGTGGGCGGCGTCGGCAGGCGCAGAAGCGGAAATATGATCATAGGAATTTTGGATGATAATTGAAGATGAATAAAGTAACTTAAAACTGATTTAATAGAGAGCTTAACTGCGCGAACTAAATTAAGAAACGAAGGAAACCAGTTGGCTTGGTTAAAAACTGTACCATGCGGACAGAGAGAGTAACACGGCTGATAGAGCGACTACTACGAACTGTGGATGATCGATGTTCTTTATTTTAAATATTGCTACAAAGAACTTTTAAATAATACCATTTTGGTATTCTTTAAAGTTTTCCTTTCGCGAAATTGATAAGATCAAGACAACTCTAGCTCTACGGCCTTGTAATGTGACAAAATTAGGTGAACATTTTCTCCAATGGCCGTGATTATTGGCACCACTCGTCAAAAGAAAGAAAATTTATATTTGCTGTGTTGATTTAACGGAAAACTCAGTGACCAACCACAGCCTCTCAACCGGAAAACCCCTCTATTGTGGTTTACGGGAATGTTAGTTCCTCGCCAGTGACCACTCACAGACACACACTCAACCCAAAATGGGATCCTTCACAGGCCTAAGCGTTAAGAATGTCTGGGTTATAGCCACAAAAACACTATCTGTGAATGTTATCGAAAATATAAATTCCACGCCAGTTAAAAAATTGATAAGAATATTTTGAACACTAGGTCATCACCAAAATATCACTTGATGACATTTTCAAGGCAACTTTCCTATTAAGAACAGCAATTATTATATAAATAAATATTTAATCTGCTCCGCCTAAACATTTCACCAAATGAATTTAATTTAAACTCGGTGGCACTTTAAAAAAAATTGTAATAATAATCGATAAAGATTCATTTCATTCTGCTAAATGATATTTGAGTAGATATCTATGCAAGCAAAGGCAACTTGATCCTGAATTATATGATTTAGTGACTTCCGTACTTCTATTAAAAGACCAGTCTTCTTTTCGATAAAACCTTTCCTGGGACGAATGAAGACGTATTTTATTAGATTTAATAATATATCACGCCCAAAAATCCGCAAGACAAATATTTCAAACTTAGGTGTTGTATTACTTCGATCTCTTATTCTATTAATAGATATTTCTTCGTCGGCAGAACATTAGTCTGGGTAAGTAATATATGTTATCACCTCATCGCCGAAGGAGAAAGATCAGATGCTTTCCTGGCATAAGCAATAAAGATTGGTTACTTGGGTTTTCCCCCGGGACAATTCCTCCTTGGCCACCGACGTTTCGATGAGCGAGTCGTCCATCATCCTCACGGCTGAGTGAGTAGTTCTCTGTAAAATAACATAAATACAGATACTATATGCATAGTTTATTGGAATGCATATATCATACTTTCATTTGTGCGGGTATTAATGGGACTAGATATTGACAGTAGTTCAAAAGTATGTGGTTGCTTTACTTGTCCTATACTTAGAGTATAACCTTACTTAGAGTACAGGGACCATTATTCTTGCATATTCAATTTTTTTTACTGTCCATATTTTTATAATATAAAAGAAATTGCCGACATCATAATTATGAGAAACGTAGGCAGTGATCTAGGAACTGAGCCGGTAGAATACCGGACTAATCTCTGCTGATGTTCACTGACAATGTTTCGTAAATTATATATTCGTTTCTTCAGGGCTACGATGAATTCACTGAATTTAAAAACCATAGGTAATTCATATGAGGAAAATAACTCATCAAAATTAGGAACGAAAAACATTTGCCTATGAGCAAAAATAACAAAATATAGCACAATCAGTTTCAAAAAATACTCAAAGGTCAATATTTTCC
The DNA here is from genome assembly GCA_963169105.1 of Ceriagrion tenellum. NCBI lineage: Eukaryota > Metazoa > Arthropoda > Insecta > Odonata > Coenagrionidae > Ceriagrion > Ceriagrion tenellum. Next base: position 109,497,550 of record OY720635.1, on the reverse strand, counting down.
CCCCAAATTTTGATGGAATGTAGTGTTTTTTGGAAGAGCTAATTATTAACAAATACGCCGCTTGACGAGAGGTTAGGTTGATTATTCGGTCTCAATTTCGCCTTCATAAAGACGATTATCTCTTACTTGCCGCGGACCTGACATATCCCCTGATCAACTTCCGCCTCTACTTATGTCTCCAGTTTATGTCTGTCTTTCCATGAATTACAGATGGTCTTAAACATGACATCGATTACTATTTCTGTGTCAGGCTGTCACACACATTTTTGTCGCTAGCTGTCACACCGGCAATGCAGGAATGTTGGGGCACGCGTTCGATCGGTGGATTCTGACGCGTTTTCCCCAGACATCCTTCCGCCGGAAGAGGAAACCCCACGCCTTCCCACAATTCAATACCTCCCCCCTCACCAACGACTCCCGATTCAATATTCATTGGCCGTCAACCGTTCTTCCGTGGACTCTTGATTCATTTGCATTCCTTCAGAGACGTGAAACTTCAAAGACATCAAAGGGTTATCCGCTGAGATAAGGAGTTCGGTCAGGATCTCTAAATAATGGGCCGAAAAATACGGCAAAAAACGAAAAAAAAATATATTTAACGGATTTTTATGTCATTGCAGAGCACTAAGAATAGGATTTAATGATTTCCCGTGGAAAATGTCATATTTAAGGCTTATGATGGGCTAAATTTCATTAAAGGATTTAGGCTGGTTTCTCTAAACCTGTCATAATGCTCCCACTGGAGTCCTGTAAACTTCTCAATGAAATTCGAGATCGGCAGAGTAGGTGGCTGGAGGATATGATAAGGGGCGATGGGTTGTTCAAGAGTGTGATAGAGGGAAGGATGTTGGGCAAGCGAGGAAGAGGAAGAAGAAGGATAGGTTTCATGGACGGAATGAAGAAGGGTAGATCGTATGCTGAGGCTAAAAAGGAAATGCTAGAGCGAGATAGGCCCCTGAAACGGGAGGCGATTCTCTGACATTCAATAAAACCTACCTTAACCGGTAGAACACTTTTAAAAAGTCCTGTATTCGTGGGTGTGTTCTTTTTTTTACTTTTTAAGGTGGCTAAGGCTTGGCTGTGATAGTCAAGACAATACTGAGTAGAATTCAAATACTCGTTTCTACTAAGTCAGTTTTTTTTTAAATCCCGCTTTCGCTGATGAAATGAGTTACCTATCAAATGGATATAATTTATGACTCATGATAAAAACATTGAATAGTTCCACTAATTTTAATGCTTTCAACCGGTTTCGACGTCTATAGCGTCATTTTCCAGACAGACAGAAGGAAAAATTACCAATGCTAACCTTCCATACTAACTCAAGTAAAAGGGGGAGGGAGGAGGAAGGAGAAACGTGAGAGAGGAGGGGGAGAGTTATGCATGTTTACGGGTTTAGAGAGGACAATGAGGGAAGCGGAAGGAAGGTCAGATGATGAGGACATCGAGAGGGGGAGGGAGGGATAGCAAGAAAGAATTCAGATTTTAAAACAGGTCAAAACATTTAGATTCCGTCATATAACTTAAAATAGTAAAATCAGGCGAAAGAGAGAATTTAGTGATTTATAATACATCCAGTTTAAAACCTTTGTCAAATACACACAAAAAATAAATTTCATCGCGAGTTATTCCTTCTCGTCTTTCCACAACGTAACTACACAATCATTTGTATATAATTAAGTTAAAAAATATGCAGATAATTCAACAAATATATTTTTAATTACCTCATTTGTCTAGGAATATTAATTTTCATTATAAATTGAGAAATTGCCGTTAATGTCAAATGAAATCTCCAAAAAAGCCCGCGATCAGACAGGGAGATATACCTGGAAATAGATATGCCTGTGTTTGAGAACCCATCGACTGTGTGTGATCCCTGTGATTGAGAAAATAGGATTGGATGATTGGATATTTTGGGAGGCGACCGACAGCAAAGGTCATTTGCGCCACACATGTAAGGGGGGAAGGGTGGATGGAAACCCGGCGTCGGCATTAGCTTGCTCTTAACAAAAGACGCCAAGGGGACCACGGTTTAACGTCTCATCCGACAGACGGAGTACTGAACTTATGCGCCCTCCACAAGACACTCAAGTAGGAATCGGGTTTCCTCTGAAAAACATCCTCCTCCGCAAGGATTTGAACCCTGGCCGTCCGTTGAGAAGATAGGTTGGAAATAGTTCATTAAAGACAGATCGTTGCGTTAAAAGGAACTTTGAAACAAAGTAAGCGTTAACATAATTATGGAGCATTATGGATGGGAAACGCTGAAAAGTAAAGAAGGGAAATAAAACGATTATGCAGCATGTATAAAGCGTTTACCAGAAACCACTCGTGATGGGAAATTGGAGAAAGAATGGTACATCTCGACTTCACGGGGAAAATTACTGCGGGATGAATATTAAACTGAGACACGGACAAATATAAATAAACGCCTGTTTTTAAGCCGTAGCCGTATTTATGACGGGAGATCTCTACCGGAGGAACTGTCAAATCCTTTCCAATTAAATGTATTTTTTCCAATATCAATACGGGTGTTTTTAAAAGGAAGTAAACGATTTTTTTAGTTTTCTACCGGTAAAGGTAAGGTTTAATGAAAGTCAATGAATCTCATCCTGTATGTAATACATTTTCCGGCTTAACTTGGTGGAACAACATTGCGAAGATTTTAAATGAATTCACTTTGTAATATTCACTCACTCTCACATATTCACTCACTAAAAACTCACAAGGTATTTATTACTCCGACCTAGGTTTCGACTTAAGTCATTGACCTTGATAATGACTTAAGTCGAAACCTAGGTCGGAGTAATAAATACCTTGTGGAATATGACGAAGTGAATGTATTTAAAATCTCATCCTGGTTTTCTAGACTTTAAGAGGACGCATCATACCCTTCGGTAAGGAAAAGTTCTGTCGAAAATCCACTAGATGGCGTCACTCGCACCCGATCGAGGCGTTTTGACGTCAGGAGTCTCCTACTCCAGGATAACTCTCGCACAGGGCAACAGTCGTTGGTAAGTTGTAGCCAAGTCTCCGACGCGTAAGTACAGGCAGCGCTTGTATAAGATCTGTGAAAGAAGGCTGAACTAATTGCATCACCGTCCGAGCACATCATGGCTGAAAACTATTCAAGTAGCTTGTCGAAATATACCAATTACAGATTCTATCTTACAACCGTGATGGCTGTTACTTAGCATTCCAATAGAGGAGGGATTGATACATCTCCATTAGTTTTATATATGTCAATAATAATAATAGTTTTTATAAAAATATACCCTACATCTTGCCGTTTTCCCGATGGTTTAATTATGCTCCGGGACAAAATTTTCATGTTTCAGATACGAGCCTCCCTTGGCAAAGGTCTATTATTTATACTGTAATAATTTCAAGTTGATGACGTAAGACTTAAACAAACAATCTGGGGTCGGAAATTATCAAAAATCCGACCTGTCGAGCGGGTGTGATGCGTCGCCTTAAGCGACCAAACTACCGATAGTACAGTTGGTGTTGTCGGCCGTTACATGGTGGAAACGATTCATTATGAATCAATGAATAAACTTGATTTTTCCACAATTTTATTTTCCTCCCAGGTAGTCACCTGATGATGACCTGAGTGTCGAAACCTAGGTAGTGGAAGGAAAGTAAAATTGTGGGAAAATCAAGTTTATTCATTAATTTATACCGCTAGTATATCCTTTTTCGCCTCGGCATACGATCTACTCTTCTTCATCCCGTCCACAAAACCTATTCTCCTTCTTCCCCTTCCCCGCTTGCCCAACATCCTTCCTTCTATCACACTCTTGAGCAACCCATCGCCCCTTGTTACTTCCTCCAGCCACCTACTCTGCCGATCTCGAATTTCATTAAGAAGTTTCCTTTTCTCGCCCACCATCCTAAGCACTTCCTCGTTAATCTTCCTCTCCGTCCACCGCACCTTCTCCATCCTTCTCCACACCCACAACTCAAATGCCTGAATCAGGGGCGATCCCAGGAATTTGTTTCGGGGTGGGGGGGAGACTACCATTAATTGGCAATTTTCAGTCATCCTAAAAAAACTATAAAACTGCTACATCATTATATCTATATAATGATAAGCATAATAATAACTATTATACTTTTCAGATCAGTGATCTGAGTGTTTAATGTTGTATTTGATGAAAAAGTCTAGTTGTCAAAATTGTTTTGTAAAACCCAAAATTTTCGGGGGGGGGGGGGAGATGTATCCCCTAATCCCCCCCCCCCCCGGGATCGCCCCTGGCCTGAAGCCTATTCTCATCCTCCTTTCTGAGGGTCCACGTTTCTGCACCATGCAACGCTACGCTCCATAACTTCACCAGCCTCTTCTTCACATCCTTACCCAAGGTCCCGGCATCAGCTCCCTTTCATTAATATACGCTACCGTAGCTAACCCTATTCTCTTCCGTATGACTTTGCTACTATGCCCATTTTCTTCTAGCATACTACGGAAGTAACTTAAATGCCCTACTTCCTCAAGTCTGTACCCTCAAACTATTACGAACAGTATCACTTTCTTTGTCCAAGAAAATCTCATTACTTTTGTTTTCTTATGGTTTGTATTCATTCCGAATATCCCGAACTGCATCACCTAGTATCTACCAAAGCTTACCTTCAAAGATCCACTAACCAACGTCTGATCGTCCGCGAATCTAACCGATTTTATCAGATGCCCTCCTACTTTGATTCCCACCTCAAGTTCTTCCCATGCCGGTCGTACTATTTACTCAGCACAAATTTTAAAAAGCAATGGCGACAACTGACACCCTTGCCTGACCCCGGGACCTAGAGTTGCCCACCCATATTTACCATCAGCCACCCTTCTCCTACTTCCCCCTCCCCCCTTGCCCAAAATGTCCGAGAAAATCTCAATGCCTTTGTTTTCTTATGATTTATCTTCATTGTAAACAACATCCATGAATCTTTTCATGGTTATTTTTTTCTCTTTTTTCCAGTTTTTATTTCTCTTTCTTGTTGGACAATTACAAACTAGAAATTAATTGTAAATAAATACATATGTATAATTCAAACAAATGGATCAGAAGCAATTTAAAAATTCTTCCATCTCGCATGCGTATGGGAGTGGGCAAACCTTTCGCTAGTCTGTGGCGGTGTCTCTAGTCCCAAGTTATTCACGTAATTGCACGAGGGCGCATTGTATGCGGTTCAGTTCCCAAAGTGGAGGAAAGTTCTGCTGAATTATTACCGGTTTCGGGACTCGCGTCGAGGAGGAGAAGGGCGTATCGACTTTCCACGTTTAGGACCCTTCAGCCCTACCTGGGTGGCAGCGGCGTAAAAGGGGGGGTCCACGTGAGAGGGCATAATCCATAAAAGGGCACAGGTCGGGGCGGGACCAGCCCCACCCAAAGTCTGCCCTTTTATGGATTTTAATCCTCGTTATTTGATTTCGCGTAATTGAAAAAAAGCGCAGTGTGATTCGAGCATTTGTTTATCTCCTTCTGGATGTTGAAAAAAAAACCACCGGAGACCTTCCATCGTTGACAGATGATGGCGTGCATTTAAGGTGAAATTTATTCGCAGGCGGGGACTTGATAGGCGAGGTGACCAGAGTTGCCGTATTGAAACCCGTGATATTGCACTAATAGACCACATGTCTACGAATACATAATATATCCCTGATGGCAGTATAAATCTCTGATAAAAATAATGTCATAACTAGCTAAAGCTGCCAGTTTCGGTGGCAGTTACGCCCGCGTTTGTTATTATACATACATACCAATCACGCCGTTCCCTTCTTGGGTAGGCACAGTCACAAAGTTTCACTCTTAAATACATATTTTTACACCTAACTCTGCTTCAATAATTTCCTCCACTCTGACCTATCCTTGCCAACCTCTTTTACCTCGTTCACCCCCATACACTTCTTCATACACGCCCTCCTATTTTTAAGACTCCTAATATTCCTCCTCCTAAGAATTCTCTCAACCACAACTTTCTCGGCCTACCTCAAACTCTCGCACCATTCATTTCACTCTTATATATCTGTTTCGTTATCTCATTATTTCCATTTTTCTTGGACAATTAAAACTAAAAATTAATTCTAACTAAAAAATAGCTCGCTTTCTTTTCCCATTTCTATACTTCTTCGCTTTTAAGTAATCTGATTGCAAGTTGCCCAAATGAAACAGCTGCCCAATTTACATCTTCCGTCATCTTAATTCAGCAAGCATTTTTGAGCTATACCACAATCATTCTTTTCCTAATAGCTTTTACGCCACGCCTTCATTTAAACTCCAGAACGCAAATTCAGTCGTTCGGTCTCCACTTTTCCAAACTTCTTAACCCGCGTAACAACAATAAGGGGCTGTCAAATGGTGTTTATTTAACAAATTGCACAACACTACAACGGGTTTACTTTCAGTTTAAACAAAAACAGCTTAGAATGGGTGTAACAAATAACTATTTATACGCAGTTTGAACAATAAGTGCCCCTCAAGTACACAGTAATTCTAATTCTCTATGAATAAATCGGGTTTGCTAGATCTCGGTCACCTGCAACTTTGCACGTGAAATTCCATAAAATGTCCACCCTACGACTCATAACTAACACATCCATAAAAGAAATTACATATAAATATTTATTCATTCGCTACATCTTAAGTCTGCCCACAGCCAACGCCCAAATTATATTATGTGGATACAGTGAAACCCCTCTTAACGACCGCTCCTATCAAGCGACCACCTCTCTCAACGACCATTTTTCAGCGGAACCGTCGCTGGTCGCTTAATTCAGGTCTCACTGTATGTGCACATCAAATTAATACGCATCGAAATTTTCGAAGTGCAACTAAATTGTGAGGAATTAAACGCCATCTGTGAATGTTTTTACAAAACCGTCGCTTTAGGAGTTTTTTTTGCATTTTTTTTTCAAATCAGCCACCCGTTCATTAGCAAGAGACTCCTAGAAACTGAACCTCTGTCAAACAACCACCCCTCTTAACGGCCATTTTTCAGCGGAACCTTCGGAGGTCGCTTAACTCAGGTTTCACGGTACATTTCTCCGAATATGAGATGATGGTGTGAGAGGAAGGGGTAGACCGCGAAAGGTCATGGGCGACTATGGTGGGACAAACTAAAGTGGAGGAATATTTGTAGTCTTAAGGTGTCTCTGGCTTGACCATGAGAGTCAAGACAAATACTAAGTCACATATTTTTATATATTCGGTTTAAAAAAATCTTGCCTCTGCTTGTGAAATTGGTTGCCGATCAATAACCAAAATTGAGGTACAAAATGAGCAGATTATTCCACAAATATATTTCCAATGACCACATTTGACTAGCGATGGGAGCCGACTGCAGTGCCATTTGCATGGAACTGCCGCATTTTGACTTCAATTACGGCAGTCATTTGCTGATAACTATAGAAAAATGGGTGGTAAGATGCCAATATTTCATTTTGATTCAAATCTCCAGGGCTTTCTGCTTCTTATAAACAGTTTTAATTAAAAGTTTAAACTCGCTTTCTCGTTCACTTTGACGTTTTCCCGCTGTAGTCTGACCAATCTCCGCAAGAGCCCATGTTAAAATCTCTACTTTAAAGGCTGAATTATATTAAAACTAGCCGGGAAAACTTATTTTTATCGTCATCTCAGTTTATAAAATACACTTCATAGACATGTACTATATTTAAATTATTAGAAAATGTGGAATAAGTGACCCTTCGGTCAGAGCCACCTTTAGAATAAGAGAGCGTGTGAGAACCGCACCGGACTACAGCGCCTCTGTTGGCACTGCGGATACTGCGTTACATGCAGAGATGTATCATTCTGAAAATTACCGCGGTAATTTCCGTAACTTACTATCGTATTTTACGTAATTTACCGCAGCTCCTGAAAATTACCGTAATTTTCAGCCCTAATCACTTCTATCTCAGATATTTTTCATACCGGTATATTACAAACATATAATTTTAAGCCATGTCTATATGTATTTCATAGTCTTAAAATGATAAATTAGCACACTTTTCCACAACTCTTTTGTGGAATATTTGTGGGGCTATCGTTTTAACGGTTTGAATGAAAATTTATCGTATCAGACAAAAGAATGCTGAATTACTTTGGGCTGTCGTATTTATGTTTTAAATTTTATTTATTTATATCGCATTAACGTAGCAACATCATTGATTAAAATGTCGCTAACCCCTCGTTATTGCTACTGGCTATCCTATTAAATCCTCCAATAGATATTAATAACAGAAAATTAAAAACAATCGTAAAATTAAGGTAATTTTAAAACATTATTGTTATTTACAACGGGAATTTACTTCAAATGAAAATTACAGTAATGTACCCATCTCTCATTGCATGGGTTTACGAAAATATTCACTGAGACATTAGAATCATAGCGGAGATATTATAAGGTTTCACTTCGCCACGTCTAGCGATGAAAAATATCGTACGTTAATTGCATACGCCGGGAAATTATCAGATCTCTCTTCGTCGGTAAGGAGATAATGACTTCTTTTATTTCCCTAGAATTATATTATGCCGACGAAAAAAATTTTTATAGTTTAAAAAAGAGGGCAAAATAATAAAACATTAAATTAGAGAATATTTGCCTACTGGTTTTTCTGAGCGTGGTAAATTGTAACATTAAATAATGCTCACCTTCATTCGTCCCAGGAAAGGTTTTTACTGAGAAGAAGACGGGTCATTAAATGGAAAAACGGAAGTAATCAAATCATTGATCAATCAATAATACAGGATCAAATTGCCTTTGCGTACACAGATCACTCCTCAAAACTTATTTAGCAGAATAAAATGCATCTTTATCGATTATTTTTTCTTTTTTTTAAGTGGCACGGAGTTTAAATTAAATGCCTTCAGTGAAATGTAACTGGTTTTTACATCAATGTTTAGAATACGCAATGTGCATGAGTATGATGGTTCTTCGTGGTGGTGAATGATTCCCATTTGGAATAAAGACAAAGGTTTTTCAGAAAATGTGCCGAATTTTCGGCACAAATTTGGCCATAATTTCGCCGCGGACATCGTCGCGAGCCGGACATAACGCGAGATGTTCAAGTGCGGTAGGGAGATTTCAAAGTGCGCACTGTCGGCGATATTTCGCGACAAGAACAAGGTGCTCTACTTTTATAGTGAATTCGCATCTGGCGACCTCTTTTCGGAACTTTGTGGCAATAGTGCTCCTCTACGCCGCCGTCTCAACCAATGGCTGGACGAACAGTTCCCCTACTTCCCCCTTCTCCACTGATCCAGAACTACCTCCCCTCCTTTTGACTGCGCTGACCGGACGTTTCATCGCAGAGGCCCTCTCCTCTGCCAGCCACCGAAGTGTGTACCTCGTCAGCAGGCATCGTTCGTCAAGTTTCGGCAGCTAGCCTATGGGCCTCATTGTCGTGTAATCATTGTAATTTAGTACATTAAATATAGTGTGACTGTTGGAAATAAATCCATTTTGGTCATTTTTGACTCCTTTCCCACTGTGTCAATTCGTCTTTCCGCGACGTCCGTCACAAAATATCCTCGTACGAGTCACAGCGATCACCTAATTTTCGACACATACATGCCTCTTCCGTGGACGAAACAAAAATGTAAAAAGCAATATGCGAAATGTAACCTGACTTATTCTAAATAGTCAATCATTATTTCAGCATCCAGCGTAAGCAGATTTGCTCTAAGTGGCAATGCAGAGCCGTAATATAAATGGACATTCGCTTTCGCGGAAGCATTTTCGGCTGTGGTATACGGGTCCGCTCTAAGTATCTTAATTATTTAAAACTCTCGAGATATAAAACACTAGTATATACGGCCACGTTGTTAGATGGCCTAGTCAGTGCTCTCCAGCTTACATTTCACAAGCAAAAATTGGGGCTAGACACCCGAAAATGGTCTTCGCATTATGATGCAACTGATCGCAGGCAGGCAACCGGATAGGGAAAAGGGGTTTGCCGGAACCAAAAATATCTCAGGTTAAGGTGTACCATCACAAATCGACTAAGATTCATATTATGGCAACTATAAGAAATAAATTACTGATCGATGTGACAGACAAAATCGTACTCTTCCTCGCAATTTCTCGCATATTGAAATTATAACATTGTTGTTAAATGCACGAATAAGAAACTAGTAAAGAAATTATCTTCGGCCTTGCCGAAGCTGAAATACTCTACACCACTTTCATTTTGTTATAAAAAAACATCATTTTGGTCCGATCCAACCCATTTTAGAACTGTGCCGTCTGTGGACTACTAGAGGCTTATGACCCGAATTTCAGCTAGATGTCTCATTTTTTACGGCAGTTATCGTGCGAAGAGAGAGACAGACGGATTGACTGACGTACAGAGCTAGATGGACTCGTAAGGTGATGTTGATCATTTCTGCAAATACTTTTCTATACCTGCCACGCCTCCTCCAATGCGTTACTTATCTGCTGTGATAAAATCAATATACCCAACCCACGTAGTGGTGTAGGGTATAAAAAACGCATAAATAATATTTTCTCAGCTAATAATAATTTTTTAAAAGCTAGCATTTTCGCAAAACACTAAATGCGAGAAGAAAATCTTCCCAGGGCACTGACCGGTATTCAAACGCAGGCACCTTACGATTGTATTTTTTTCAATTACTAGCAAAGGTACCTGTTGAAATTCAAGGGGGGATGAAAAAAAGACAGGACATATAGGCTGTAGGTTCGAGTCGCTCATGAGGTGTATTTTTTTCTGGGAAAATCAGCTATAATTTTAGTTTTATTTTGTAATTCAGCAGATGAAAACCGCATTATATTATGCTTACCGAGTTTCGACATTCTTTTGCAGTGACATATTTAAACTAAACTACAGGCCATTTGCATTCCAGAGGCTTTCCGCATTAATCAACATCTTGGCATTCTCCTGTTTTACATGGGTCCAACTTAAATTAGTTCACTTGAAATGAATTTTTCCAATTTTAGACTAAAATATCCCTGAAAATATCGTAATCAGCAACACTTCAGTATACGGCCTCGATCTCCACTGTAATACATATCTCTAGATAATTCCGTGCTCTATACATAAAACCCAGCCGTCATTGTAAAGTTCCCATTTCCCATCTAAAGCTAATGCTAATTCCACGGTTATCAAGGAAATTTTTTATTGTTGACAGAAGTAAAATTCATGATTTTGACATTAAAGCGCGATTTCTAGGGAAATTTTATTCGTATAAGGAAATTGAATGAAAAAATAAGAAAATGCAATCTTTTATCCATCTAATGGCCAAAACGATAGCCTTTTATCTTCAGTAGAACTAATTGAAATATGCAAAAAGAAAAACCGCTGCACTTGAACCAAAATGTTAAGACTTGAATTTTTCAAACACATAAGACACCAGACGGCCCAAAACGCTGCCCTTGGGGCCCAGGGGCCTTCCTTATAGTCCTAATTTCCTTAAAAAAAGCTTCACTGATCCCATGTGCTAAAATTTCACTAAAATCGGTTCACTCGTTCAATACTTATGAGGCTCTTAAGAAAGCATTCTTTTGGAACCTCAGGCCCTCTGGGGCCCAGCGTGACTTACGACCCCATGATTGTTGTACATTCAGCATAGGTATATTTTATGCGTTTCTAATACAGGCAAGAATTATCTTCCAGGGCCATTTTTTTGCAATGAAAGGGCTCACTTGAGGGCCTTCTAGAACCCCAAGGCCCTTGTTCTATAGCCTATGCGTGAACCAGATATATCAAGTGTCTTCCTGCTAAATTTTGTTTCAATCGATGCAGTGGTTTATGAGAGATTGAGTAACAGACAGACAGACACCACTAGATTTTTATATATTAGTAAGATTAGGGAAATGTGATGCTATATACAATAATGATTGAAGCAATATTTTCATTTCTAAGGAACCCGCGCTGAAATTGGCTCCTGTGTATGGAAAATGTTCATTAAAGCATATAAACGTCGTTCAATTTTCATATATTGCATTTAACCTCTTTTTTAAATTTTCTTTCACACATTTAGAGAAAGCTATACATTTTTTGAAGCAATGCAAAATGAATGGTGAACTACAGTATTTGTATCGATACATACTTACTTATACATCACCTATAAATCATTGAATTTGGTCTCATCATAAAGAAAAATTCCTCACCCTCTCATAGATACCAAAATGTCAGCCCCTTACCGGACTACTTGCCGAAGTTTATGACGAAAAAAAAACCATCCCTTTTACATGGAAAATGGTGCGTGTGTGCACTCCAGAGAGACCTTATTCAATAAATCCTTTCTTCAAATTAGATTTTGTTTAAGGAATCTATCAGCGAAAATGATGTCCACTGCCACTGATTTCCGAGTAAATTATTTGTTAAGTCTTCCCGTGGTCAGACCGCATTCCTGTGATAACGTAAGTATTTTTGTACCTTTCCATAAACATATAAAATATTATAAGATATTTCGGCAAATATCTATTTCATTGGACCTTTATAGTAGTGTAAACTGTAAGATATTGAATGAATATTTTCTGTAATCATAATATACCTTTCAAATCCATGTGTATGTAAGTCCACGGTCGGCAAGCTGCACAACATATTAAAAACAACTCTTGCGTCGCTTTTGCATCTCACATTTCATTTGAATTTGTCAATACGGCCAAATTGAGCTACATTTCAACAAATTAGTCTTGCTAATTAACTAACTGTACTTATTCAACGAAACGTTAGAAAATACAAACAAGCGGTGTGTGAGGTCGCATGCCCGTGTTACTGTTAGAAAAAAAAGCTGTCTGTGGCAAGAAAAGGCCTTTTTATTCACGAGACACTTAACTGCAACATCTGATGTGAATTTGTGTCACGTCCGGATGTGAATTGAATATTACGTCGTGTATTGCAGAGAACTGCAAGATTGCATGCACAAAATCATGAACGAGAGATGGGGTGATGGCCACTGCTCTAGTTCCGTGCCCTCGCTCTTGCAGTTTCTCGGCATCAAATTAAACAAATAAGTGCCGCTCGTAAAACGGTCTTAGCGGATCGTCCTCTCGTTCACACCCTCGATGAACACTTCAGGCTTTACATTATAGGGGCTACAGGTTAAGTGCAGATCTAACATTTCCCTCATGCTTCATTTCCGAAGCCACTTCGAGAATGCAGCGTTGCTACAGTATGATATCTGCTTTGAAAAATCTCTAATGGCCTTCGAATGATAGTAGGTAGTGATGGAACAGAAGAAAAGAACGGAGTTGCGGGAGTGAGATGGGGATGAAAAAGTACTCACGACGTTTCTTCCAGCCAACCTGATCGTCCTCGAACGACTTTCCAAAAGCCTGGAAACATGATTAACTTTTTCTATCATGCCACCCAATTCCCCTGTCACCCAAAAAAGAGAGCCGACGGTAGAAGCATGAGTCACCCAGGAACAATTAAATTTTTTTATATCATAGTGTTATATGTCGTGGCTCAGATGGACTGCAAGTTATAAGGATGCAACGCCATCTACCCTTTTGCACTGTTTTGGTTAAGCCCTGGTTACACGATACATTAACCCGTAAGAGTTAATGTGTGAATGCATTTACGCGTGAATGAACGCGAAAATTCACCGTGTAACAACAACTTGTACGAATGCATAAACGCGCGGACAGAAAAATAGAGCCTGATCTATTTGGTTCATGCATTCTCTTACATGAACTTGCACCAGACGGGTTAGTGAATCGTATAACCAGGCCTATAGCACAAGATTCAGCTGGCTGCTTGAGCAGACTGCTTGGCAGGGAAGGAAAAAAAACCACTGATTGAATTTAGAGCAGAGTAAAGTTCAGAGCAAGAGACCCATTCGTCATTATTAAAATTTGATTATTTTTTTTAACGTCAGCTTTATGTGTTATCGAAGAGCATTGTGTGGATGGCGCAAATTGACATGGTGATAGAACATGAAGATCGACCAATACTACCGACATTTTTATGCTCTTTCAACCATCGCATTTATGCCAATGTCGAGAGGTAATTTGCGGAAGTCGTCCTGTTGGCAAAGTGTGAAACATATGAAAATAGAAAAGTTTAGTAACTGGCAACGGTATCACGAAATTACAAAAAGTGCACATTAAAAAAGCAATGTTTTCAGGACCAAATTTGCAACTCGGCTGGGTTGGGTAGCTTGGCAACATGCCGAGTTGGTGCGTCGTGGGGCGTCGCCAGGCAAGCAGACCATTTCATCAGTCCGTAGCGTTGCCATAGGTGGCAGAATCTTATCCCTCCCATTGCATGGATTTCGATGATATTAGCATGATGATCAAAGACTAAACGAGACGATATTACCTAAACTACTGAAGTAGGTACCTTAAAACCAGACATACGAGAGCGAACATTTATTTTTGGAACGTTTTCCCAATTTCGTTTACGTCCAAATCCACCTCAAATTTCAGTGTTGCAGGGGTGGGACTATAAATGGGTAAATTACCGTAATTTCCATTTGAGGAAAATTACCGTGGTAAATCACGGTACTTTTCGAATATTATCGTAGTTTTCGAAAATTACCGTATTTTCGAAAATTAGCGTATTTTCGAAAATTAGCGTATTTTCGAAAATTAGCGTAATTTTCCGGAAATTTTTAATTTTCTACAATTATTAGCTACAATAAAGGACTTCATTGGAAAGGCAATAGCAATTGCTAGGGGTTAACGGCATCTAAACCATTACTATTGCAACATAAAAATATTAAAAATAAAGAGATCTTCAAAAGAAACACGGCAGCCCACAGGAAATTTGGCGTTCTTTTGTTGGTATGAGAATTTTCCTTCAATCCGATAAAATGACAGCCTCGTGAATACATATTCTAAAAGTAAAAATATTCCACAAACGTGGACCCCAGCTGGGCTGCACTGACGGGTTTAGGTTTAAATATTTGGACAACTAGGTTTAAATATTTGGTCTGTAACAGCTCTGAAAGACTAATACCTGATCTGGAAGTGATCTGTAACTGGACCAAACTGGGCTGGATTTTAAAGATGTTACAAATCCAGACGAGTAACAGACCAATTTCAGATCAGATATTAGTCTTTCAGAGTAGTTACCCTACTGGCCAGTTTCAGGGAAGTTAAAGATCAAATATTTTTACCTGGGGAGGTCTATCTTTTGGAGGGGACTAAGTTAAGAAAACTATCTTGAGTCACTTGGTAGTATTTCATGGTGAACAGATATAATTCACCAAACTTTTACTATACCGCACATTATATAGAACAAACATGACCAGAGTTTCGACAAATGATCTCCTTTTTAAATTTATATTTTGTAAATACATCTCTACATATACCATTTCTTTACAATTTGGGACAGTTGCATATCATCCAAATGAACAGGCAGCTGATTTTAAAAAAAATGGAAAAAGTCTTGAAGTGACAGTTTTCTAAATCTATGCAGATGGCATTTATTTCCTCATAATTAAGTTGCTCCTGGGAAATTTCAATGTGTATTAATTTGGTGAACACATACAGTGAAACCTTAATAAGCAACCACCGGCGGTTCCACTGAAAAATGGTCGTTGAGATAGATCGCTTGATAGGAGAGGTTGTTTAGAGGAGTTTCACGGTAGTACAGAAGAAATGCATGATTCCCCATATTGATGTACATTCTACATAATTGGAAGAAAGCAGATGTGGTCATAGTCTGAAGTGAAGCGTCCCAAGCAGCCATGAATAATTACTGGATATTGGTCCAATATTGCCTCTACATTGACAACATTGGCCTGGTATTGCTTTTATTTAGCCAACATTGGCCCAATACTGGGAGCCAATATAGGCCCATTATCAGGAGCCAACACAGGCCTCATGTCAGAAAGATCGCAGAAGCCAGTGAAAGTTCACAAATCAAAACCGAAATATGCACATTACATAATCCATTATGATACTCCATTAGGGCAGCTTTTTGAGCATTTAAGTCTGAATTAGGTAATGCTTAACTTTAATTTATGTAGTATACTATAGGATGAATCTTGGCTAAAAATATCAAGCCAATATTGACAAATGAGATCTAAATAATGTAAAATGTTATCATTTCAACATTGGCCCAATATTGGCTAATAATATTGGGCTGACATTGGCTCATCGGCAAACAATATTGGCCTGATAATGGCCCAATATTGGGTGGCTGCTTGGGGTAAGATTACAAGCAGTAGTTGAGCAGGTTGGTGATTTGTGGAAGGAGAAGTAGAGGGTGGATTGTCGCTCAAGGCCCATGGGTTGAGTAATTATGTGGAGGAGAGAGGGAGGGGATTTGGTTAAGGAGAATAAGTACCTAAGGAAAGCCACTGCATTTAGAATTGGGGAGGAGCCAGGGAACAGAATCGATAAGAGTGACCTCAGGGCCAAACATTCTTTTTTAAATCTCTTGCTTACAAAAGTTAAGCTCATGTCTATTGTCACACACAAATAAATATCAACATCAAAATCACCCTTATTGTCAAGGTCTAGGAAATGCATAGCCAATTTACTTTTATTGATGTATTAATATAAAAAGGCATTAAGGTTTTATACATAAGAGAATAGGTACTATTTCGAGAAGAAAATGAAGATGAATAGTGGCGGTGAAGGTGATGTAAAGAGAGTAAATCATGTTAAGATAATTTGATTCAGTGAAACTATATAGGAGCAAGTTGGCATTGGTTGGGGTACAATTTTAAAAATATGGATTGGATTGAATATTTGGGGAGGCGACCGACGGCTATGGTCATTTGTGTCATAGGGGATAGGTAAGGGAGGAAGGGTGGATAGAAACCCGGCGTCGGCGTTAGCCTGCTCTTAACGAAAGGCGCCAAGGGGACCACGGCTTAACGTCTCATCCGACAGATGGAGTACTCTACTTGAAGTGCCCTCCACAAGACACTCAAGTAGGGATCGGGTTTCCTCTGAAAAACATCCGCCTCTGCAGGGATTTGAACCCTGGCTGCCTGTGTGGTAGGCGAGTACTCTAGCCACCACACCAACCCGATCCCCTTTAAAAATATGAATACTTAGTCTTCTGCTCTATCTGACCCATCCATTAGGCAATAGCACTATGTATCCCAGCCTGTAGAATATACATTTTCGACTCAAAAATGTGATTTAAAATCAGCAAACATCTCATGGACCAAGGATACATTGATGGTACGGTTACGGTATCCCCCTTTTTGCCCAAAATTTTTTTGGGAAAAGTAATGAAGTGATTATATTCTATCCCAATTTTTGAAACCTTATCCAAAACTGAAGCTTCAAAAATTGGGGTGGTTGTCTAGTATCTGGGGAGGACTATATTCAGAGAAATTTGGTAATGCCACAAGCATTTTTTTAAATCTCTTTTCGTCTTTGACTTCATCCATTCTCAACCCCAAATATTCTCTTGCATCGCACCATTCAATAGCCCATGGCTCTTTATTATATCCTCCAGCTAATGCTCCTACACGAGTGACTTCAAAAGATAAGGAAAGAAAATCTTACGCAATATGTAATAGAGGGTAAGAATCATTAGGAGGGAAAAAGATAAAGGACAAGGCCAGAAAGTTAGTACAGAATCAGAAGGGGATTCAGAAGAGTAGGAAGGTGCTGCTAGTATTTCTCCATGTAAGTTTGCATTTCTATACCTAAGAAGGGAAGAGCTAGAATACGTAAGCACTAAAGGATAATAAATTTAATATTGCATGCTGATGAAGTGGCTTTTAGTAAAATCGCAGAAGATTTCAGAAAAAGTCAAACAACTCAGTACATGAAAACCAGTTTAGAATTGAAGAAGATAAAGAATTTATTATCCTCTATCAATCAGTTGGTGATAAGAGATAGTTCAGAACCTAGAGGGAAAAGGAGAGAGGACCAGAATTGTTTGAGATGAGAGTATCAACATGGATGGGAAGAGTAAGTTGATGGGAAAAATAAATGAAGAAGCACTCTAGGAGAGAAAAAAGGGATGGTAAAATAGTCGGAGGCAACAAAAGAAGGAGATACTATTGATGAGGTGATTAATGATGAAGAGGGTTTCACAGATGAAAATATCAGGTGAGGGTGATAGAGGGAGGAGAGAGGTAGAAAGTTCGAACAGATTTTTTTAGAAGGAATCGTTAAAGAAGGCTAACTAGAGTAGAAGAAATTGAACGAATGACCCAACTACAGCGGAAATACTATTTAATTAGGAGTCAAATACGAGATTATAGACAGTATTACTCAATAAAAACTTGCCAAATGGGTTATAATTTTTTTGGAACACATTGGTACATACTTTTAGTTGGATGGATCACACTCTCGCATATTCCTGTCCTGTAGCTCACACTTTCTTCATTAGGCACTGGTATTTCTACTTTGGAGAATATTTTCAGAACTGCCGAAAGCGGCTGGAGTTTTCAGCATAGGTCCACAACATAAATATAGACGTTATCAGATGAGGGAACACTTCAAGAGTTATCATCTTTTACCCATACTACTAAAACATATACTATTGATTTTCCCTTATAATTAACGTATTTAAACCTAAGAAAACTTCCCTTTAGAAATATCATCTACGTACGCAGCGTTACATTCACTAGTTTTCTAGTCATCAGCCACTTTTACGACATCAATACAACACTAAACGATATAAAAACAAATTGTAATGATATTCACCATTTTTAATTGATGTTCAATCAACAGTTGTAACATGAATGTTCATTTCACTGTTAATAAGGTGCACTATTAGTGCACATACACTAATTTGGTCAATCTTAGCCGATCTAAAGAACGCGGGATTCATCTGATGCATGCGTCACTTCCTATGGCTTCAGTCCTCCAATCAAAATCGAGTATTCTCATAAATGAACGGTAAACTTAATATTAAAAATTTTTATTCAGCGTAAGTTTAAATGAAATTTATCAATTGAAAATCCATTTTGCTTTTAATGATCCTCAAAATAAAGACACTGAAGAAACCTTTGTTGAAGGTCGAAGGTGGTCGAAGTGGAGGACAGTCGACTTCCGTCATCTATCGATAACTGTCTCTTGCTGCGATCGCTGCGATAAGGCCAAAAAACATCCATTGACGTTGGTTCTCAAAAGGCTTCCGAAACTACTAAAAATGGGCGATGTAATGGAAGTTGTTGATGATGTCGAAGATGAGGTTGAAGATGGGAGTGACGATGTTACTATAATTAATGGGCCGGAGTAAGTGATTTGTGGTTTCTTACCTTGCTCTTTTGCGGTAATTTATCTGCAATTTAATGGAGTGTGATGCCCAATTCTCAGCTGTCCCATTGGCGCAATGCGTGAGAGCAGCTGATTGTTTTTATTGACCTTTTCCCATAGATTTGTATTTATTATTATATATTCTAAATTAGTGGTTGTTTTTATGACCCTTCTTCTTCGTACATGAAAGTAGATGTGATTCTCGTCTTGCAAATGCTCTTTGATATGATCTTTATAAGTTGTCTCCCTTATTATTGGTTGTATTGTTGTTTTACTGCCGTGGCATCCTATAGTAATGTCTTCATAGTTTTGTAGCGGGATGATTTCAGTCAAGGATATGTTTAAGTCGATGCCAATCGTTAGATAAGGGGATTAAAGTATTGGAGAAACAACCTTTCCTGATGACGGGGAATTATCTTACGGACAGACGTTTATAAACTGCTTTCCGTTTCAGGCTTGCCGAAATCAAAAAAGAAAGTGGAAATGAATTTTATAAGGCTAAGAATTATGCGAAAGCCCTCTCTTATTATACTGAAGCCATTGGTAAGTTTGCTTAGTTGTTGTTATTATGTCAAGTTGATGTTTATTATGTAACTAATTAATTATTGTGTAATTTGCGCAGAAATTTGCCCAGAAAATGCCTCTTATTACGGAAATCGTTCAGCTTGCCATATGATGCTCAGGCAATACCAGAATGCTTTGGATGATGCAAGAAAATCAATTTCCTTAGATCCTCAATTCGTTAAGGTACGTAACAATTTTAACATTCCTTGGCGTTTAGGTTAAATATTCCCGCCCAAAGGCATATTATACAGTTGACTTTCTTGCTACCTGTGATATTCATTGAAACATGTTGGATTTCGTGCACGTTTTGCTGTTTCTTGTATTTTCTTCTGCTGTCGTTCACGCCGCAGAATCATGTGCGTTGTGATAGCTGCTTTAGAAAAATGGAGACTTATTAACTTTGCATGCAGGTAATTACTATGCATGCAGGTAATTACTATAAACTTATCGCAGTTTGATATTAAACATTCTGAATGAGTCATGCGGTTGTCTAGTGCATTGGCATTAGTTAATGTGGATGTTCGCCAAGAAAGTACCGCCAGTTTTCTTTGTTTGTGATGACGGCATGTTATCTCATTATGTGTATTCTTTATTTTCCAAAAACATGGTATATTCTGCTTTTATTCGATTTTCCCCTTCCTTTGTTGATACCTCTGTTTCACTATCTTATGCAGTAGTAACAGCTGCAGTTCAAATTTTGGTCCAACATTACCATATCTACCCTCTATGTCTTTACTTAAAACGTTTGAAAAGTCGTAACGTAGATAATTAAAATGTTTTGTGTGCTTTGAAAACGTTTTAGTTTTTTAGTTGAAAAATTTTAGTTTTGCCTGAAGGTGTTTTGAATCCTAAATTGAACGTAATTGCTCGGGTTATAAAAATACTCCTTTCTTCATCTTGATTCTATGTATGGAGAGTAAGGCCAATGTATGGAATAACAGTCAATAGTTTTCTGGTTTAAATATATTTCTTTCCAATTCCCCCTTCAAGTGTTGTTGCTAAAGCCTGAATCACACGATCATTTTTTCCGTCCCTTGTAAGGGATAGCTCCAATGATAGCTTTTCAGGGACCGTGACAATGATAGCTCCAGCTATCATTTTCTGAATCACACGGTCATTTTGGCCGTCCCTTTTTCCATCATTTTTTCCATCCCTTTTCGCATCATTTCTATGTTTACTACTCTCATTCCATTGAAAGCCGAACGTGGCGTTAGAGTCACTCTTTGCGGCCGAGCACTCTGATTGGCTAAATGGTGGAGTCAGTAAGGCCTCCAGGGACGGAAAAAGGGACGTGCCCAGGGATGGAAAAAGCTATAGGGATCCCTATCGCTGGAGCCATCCCTGACTTTGTTGGAGTCACACGATCATTTTCGAGCGATCATTTGAGCTATCATTGGAGCTATCCCTTAAAAGGGATGGAAAAAATGATCGTGTGATTCAGGCATAATGTAAAAAGAACTGGGACTTTGGGGAAGAGTAATAGTCTTGTCTTTCGCCCCTGTTGATTATCACTAGTTTACTCATCTTATAACAACAGCTGAGTAAAATTATGTAAGTGTTGTCATAGAGATAGTGCAAGATTGAATTGCGTGACTTCCTGTCATTACTTAATAGTCAGGCAATGGGGGTCTCAAATTTCAAAGCAGGAATGATCATTTTATATAAGTTATACTTTTGAGAGTATTCAAGTGTATGTTCATGCGGTTGTAAGAGGCAGTATGCACTTCTCAGCGTAGGTGTTGGAATGGAAATCGAAACCTTAATGGGCACTTTTTTGTATTTTGATCGATTTTTTAATGTAAATATATAAATACCCTTTTACACAAGATGTTAACCCTTTTACTGCTAGAAGAAAAATAAATTGTTGCTCTCATTACACCTTCACAGGAGCAGTTCCATTCAAGGTGCAATAATGTCAAAAATCTATCAAATTGTCCGGCATTTTTGTGTAATAATTTATTTTAACGTTTCAGAACTCATCCTAATTGTATTCTTTTCACCATTTACATTCCAAGTGGAAGATGAATCCTTGAAAAATATACTGCAGTGGAGATATTGAATGTGCATTTTATAAAAATTAATTAATGCATTGAAAAATGTAAGGAAATGTTTAAACACAGTCCATCTAGAATTTTTTATGTCTAGAATTTGCTAAGTGTTGACGAATGACCTTATCTCTCTCCACATCAAGATTTTTGCCTAGTTGAACTGTTATTAATGCTTAACTGTAATCCGCTTAAGTAACAGGAGAATTTTTTTCCGTGGGATCTCCAGCAATCGTCGAAATTGAAGAGACGTTCGAATTTTCAAAAACAGTAATTATAAATAATTTAATCCAAAGTGTACCATTTTCTTCTTTGATCGGCATCCTCGTTGCTTTTTTTAAATCTTGAGAAGTGGATGGTGATATGCATTAAGTTCCTATTATTTGGCCATATAATTTATATATTTTATTTAGTTTTTAAATTATGTCTCAGGTTATTATGCTAATTTTTCAGGGTCATATTCGATTAGCAAAGTGTGCCATCGCTCTTGGGGACCTAGTATGTGCAGAGCAAGCTCTTGCTCGCTCTTTTCAGCTGGAACCAAATAATGCCGCTATTACAGCAGAAATGAATAGCCTTGCAACTCTACGTCACTTTGAAGAAGATGCTCTCAAGTCTTATGCCAAGAGGGAATATCGGAAGGTATAATCTCTTGAAACATTTATTATATTAGTTTTAATGGTATATCTTTTGGCATATTGTTCCATGGTATTTATTTAACAATTTTAGCTTTTTTGTTTGCATATCACTTGGCTAGTCCTTGCATCAGGCTCTTTGGTACTGAAAATCTCTGAAAATTTACACTGCAATATCCATGCCAAGTTAACTCCTTCTCAGCATGCATCTAAATGTTACTTTGTAAACCATGATCTGTTTTTAACTCTGGGTAGTGTTGATGATAAGTTTATTGTAATGTCTTGTAGGTTGTGTACTGTATGGACAAAGCCCTGGAAATAGCTGTGGCATGCACAAGGGATAAGTTGACAAAGGCTGAGTGTTTGGCTTTTCTTGGCAGGTTCCAAGAGGCTCAAGACATTGCAATGTAAGTAATCCATGTTACCTTCATTGGTCCTATGAATGGTTATAATGATTTTCATGAAATATAATTGATCATTACTTTGTTCTGAATCTCATGTTGCAGTGATATCTTGCAAGTGGACCAACAAAATGCTGATGCAGTTTATGTTCGTGGACTTTGTTCATATTACCAGGATGATGTGGAGCGAGCATTTACCCTCTTCCAACATGTATTACGTCTTGCTCCTGACCACGTCAAAGCTCAAGATATCTATAAGGTACATACAATGATTTTGGGAAAATAATTTCATGAACTCTCCATTGCTAGTTAATAAAATGATGATTTACTTGATGTCATGTCAATTTTTAAGCATAAAGAAAGAAAACCACTCTAATTCCATGGCTAATGACAGGAAGTAGTGGAGAAATATGGATAACAATAAACTAATATTACTCATAACATTTGCCAGAGTTCTGTGGTATTTCAGGTACAATTTTTTTGGTGTCTCATTAATGTTTTTCATGGTAATGTTATTTCAGTAGTGTATTACTCAGCAGTGCCATCATACAACCGGCACTATGGCTATTTTTGTAAATATTTCTACTCTTGAACAATCGCGGTGTGTACAAAAGAACGTGAAGAGCTTAGATCATGCATTCAACAAGATTTTCAATGTATTTGCTATCAGTTCATTTATTTTCTTCATGACAATGTTGCCATACAGACATTTTTCACTTTAGAATTAACAAGACAAGTTGAAAAGTTACATATATGTTATTTATTAATTAAAGCTTAATAATGATAAGTATATATAAGCGATACACAAGGAAATATAAATCTTTGATAAAATTTTCTTTATCATTCATTTGAAGTTTTCTGTTCCATTTAGCCATGATTTGTGAGTAAGCTTCGTTGGTGTTCAAACCTAATAAACTGAGGCTTTAACCCTCTTATTGCTGACTCTTTCCAGTGGTACTAGCAAGAATTGCAGAGGGTAATTAAATGAAATGTATCATCCCAGGAAAAAAATATTATGATGTTATTTTTTAAGGTATTCATTCATATGCAGTTTTTTTGTAATACATAAATTGAATTAGCTAGTGATTATAAATGTTTAGTATTCTAAAAATAATTCTAAATATATATTTGTTTACTAAAGTTGCACAATATTTGTGCAAGAGCTGATTTGTTGGCCGCCCATACTTATCGTCGGAGATGCAAAAGCCGATATATCAGCCCACCGCACTAAGAGGGATAAGTATTGTGTTTAGAAGAATTTAGCATCCTTCATATTTTCCATCTGACAAAAAAATTGCCCCAATTTTGGAGCTAGATTCCTTCAAGGGTGTAATGTGAAATAGGGCACCGAGGCAGGTGTTTCTGATTTAGATTGCAATCCTTAAAGTAATGAAAAGCTTATTCAGCCCCTCGATATGTAAAGTGACCTCAGTAGTTGCAGAACTCCTGAATACTGTAAAAACATTTGCACATCAGTGTACAGTAGACCAGAGCTTTACGATGGATTCGACTTACGATTTGAGCTGATTTTGCGCGTGCTTTTTTAAATTTCAAATTTCTCCGATTTTGTTTTAAACATCGATAGTGTTTTAAATATTGGTTTAATAATATTTTAAATAATTTTAATCCAGGATATTTCGTATGCATTGGCTCTGACGCATACACTGAATGGATTTGCACTGATGCTCTTTAAACCTATTCCTCGTCCAGAAATAATGCCGATTCAAGATACGATAGAATTCGCTTTACGATCGGTCCTCCGGAATGGATTAATATCATAAAGTGAGGATGTACTGTATTTGTATTCTGCTAATGATATAAATGAATTGATTATACGTGGTTCATTGTTTTTTGTGGTTTTTCATTAGGAAATGTCCAATATTTAGCCAAAACAACATTAGCTCCACATTGATGGCCATCATGGCATGAAAACATTCTAGGGCATCTTTGGAAGCAAGAGAGTATTAGTGCCACTACAAAACCCGTTTTATTGTTCGACTTAATTTTTTTCTATTAATTCATAAGAAATTTGCCTATATGATCCCCAGATGAAAGCCTGCATAATGAATATGTTATCAAGGGTATTGTTCGGTAACTTCACTGGGTCAGGTTCTGCATAATGACTGACTTTTTGTTGCTTGGTTCCTGCAATCTTCTCAGGCGGCTGGGCACTCAGATGCCCTGAAGACAATGCTCAAGTTGAGCATCAAAATGTCGGCCAATATGGTGAACCTGAGAGGAATATCTGCATCTGGTTTGCTGGGAAAGTATCAGATTTCATAAGAGTATTTTTCATTAGTTAACTTGTTCATTAGCAATTTTTCTATTGTCTTAATTTTTATTCCAATTTCACACATTTCATGGAGAATTGAGCAATGCTTTCATCTGGAATTTTGGACTCTTAAGGCTGTAAAACTAATGTTTGGTTCATGGTGAGCCCCCTCTAAAAATAAACTGCTGAGTATGAAAGCTTGCTGTTGTTGGCATCACTTAGTAGAAATTTTTGACTTCTATCATTCATTATTTTATAAAATACTAACTGAACCAATGGTTGAAAATTGTGGTTCTGTGTTTTGTATCTTAATTTTTTCTGGTTGAATAAATATAAAAGCTGCTCACATGGAGATTGGTGCATGAGTGAGTGGACCACGTGTGGAAATTTTTACCAAAATTTTATTTTTCATTTTCAGAAAGCGAAACATTTGCGAGCAAAGAAGGAAGAGGGAAATGAAGCATTCAGGAAAGGAAATTTTACAGAAGCTTACCAGTTGTATTCCGAAGCTCTGGCCACTGATCCAAACAATCGCATGACAAATGCCAAGTTATACTTCAATAGGGCTACAGTTTTGTCCAAGGTTAGTGAAATACTGATATGATTGCTGCTTGAGTCTTTATGTATATTTTATGTAGGAGGTATTCAGGAATAGCTACTGATGCAACACAGTATTAGGGAACTGAAATAGTAATGTACTCTTACATTCACGTCACTCCGACATAAATGAGATATCCTAAGACCGCCAAGCATGTTATTCCAACATGCTGTGTCATACTCTTGTGGCCTTGGAGACTGTCATATCACGGGACCTTTTTCTTTTCACTGGCCACTTGATTATAATGGATCTTTCTTCCTGGTGAAAATTTTTTGTGGGCATGTCACAGTAATAGGTTTCATTTGAACTATATCTTGAGTTTGTTTCCCTTATGTTAGAGGAAGGAATTAAATCCTTTTAACATCTCTAATGAAGTTGTCTATAATTGATTATTTCTCTCTTTTTGATGCTTCCAAAATGCAAAGGTTCAATCTCTCTTTAGAGTTTTTTTTTCCTGCATACATTAGGTATCTTTTGGCCATCCTACCTCCGAGTGATGCAGTTTTATTGTCTGAGTTTGCCTCTAATGTGAGGTAGACAAAAAGCCTAATTTGCCAGCACAAATTGAGATGTAGACTTCTCAGTTATACCCCATAAAGATCATAAACATAAAAGGTGCTATATCAACAGGTTTTTAGCAATTGCTGTATGCATTGTATTCACTTAAGTTTTGGTCTGGTTAATGATGAAAATGTACTTGAATGGTGTACATCCTAAGTGCATCATTTCAGAACCTGAATGAGTTACCTACAGGGCATTCCATGTCAACTCAACCTGGGCCCCCTGCCCTCCATCTCTGATTTTTTTTCCCTGTTGCTAGTTTCAGCCTTAGTGAAGAATAATCCTGAATATTGTAGTCCCAATGCAGATACCTGTGATAGGAGTATTTGTGTATGACGAGGCATAGAGGAAAATTCTGCCTGCAAGTCAAATTGTATAGTATACAAATCAACCATTTTTGTACCCCTGTAAAAAACTAAAATAAATCAGCTTAGCTGGTTAAAATTTAAGATGCCATAGATTTGTTATCATGGGTTTAAAAAATTCTCTCTCAAAGATTCTCACTTGTAACCTTTTTTTTCTCTAAATGTCTTAATAATACCACTTGTAGTTTTAGTGTTATCACTTTTTTTAAACCTATCTTCATTTTAGTGGTACTGAAGAAAAAATCCTTATGCATTGAAGATAGCTTGTCCAGCATCTTTGGAAAACATCATTGCACCTTGTAAAGCTGTGTCCACACCCATAAAAATTTGTAGCCAATGCAGCACATGGGCAGGAGTTAGTGTAAATGTGGATGTGACGATGCACGCTAGAATGTATTCCGCATTCAATGCATATGCTTTGGACTGATTGTTTTTTCACCTTCGACAATGGATTTGCGCCGCATTCAGGTTCTTGATGTGGACTCTTCTGCCTGGCAAAAGCTTGTCTGTCTTCCCTTTCAACCCGACTTGTGCACAGACACACTCCAGGTGGCGTAAATTTTCTTGGGAAAATAATTTTCAAATTGTGACCAAAGTATTCTTGTTGAATGCATTGGGCACGCATTTTTGTAAGCGTGGACACAGCTTAATCTGATGTGCTTTGTGAAGATTTGATGCCTCTTAACTAGCCGTGTTTTTGTGCGAATTTCCACAGAGAAAAAAATCATCCGCCTAGACCGGGATTCGAACCCGGATCCCTCGATTTCCGGCTGAGTGCTTTAGCCAGTTAAGCTACCGAGGCGTCCTCTTCCCCTGTGTTCCCCGGGTTCGAATCCCGGTCAAGGCGGATGGTTTTTTCTCTGTGGAAATACGCACATTTGTGCATTGCGGGTGACTCCGTAAAGTAGAACTCTGTGGCTAGTCCCGGATTGCTTAAAAAAAAGTAGACATGTTTTATTTCCATGACATCTCCCACAAGTCTTGCTCTTGTGTGCTTTGTGACTGATAACATATTCTACATGTGGGAAAACTTCATTCAAACCACCAAGGCCCTGTGGCTGTATTTACCTTTAGTGCTCATGGATCTTCTTTTCTAGTAACTAAGAAACTCTTACACCTTCACACATTTGAAGTATGCATAAAATTGTGCTTTGAGCCATCTCTTATTTTTGCTGACATTTTTAGAAAAATGGCCTCGTTTATGTGTATGAACGTGGCAGCTCTCATACCTGTACTTCGTGCTGCATGAAAACTAAAGTGATACCTGTCAATGCCTATTTTTTCAGCTAGTGAGCTACCATCATAATTTAATTTGTTTGTGAAGGACAGATGGTATTTTGATCTTATAGATTTGGTATATCTTAGTGTAAGCCTGTTCTCTTTTCAGCTTGGAAGGTTGAAGGAAGCAGTTGAGGACTGCACGGTAGCATTGAATATCGATAACAATTATCTAAAGGCTCTCCTTAGGAGAGCTAAATGCTACATGGACCTCAATGAATACGAAGAAGCTGTGATGGACTACGAGAAGGCTGTTAAAATGGACAAGAGCAAGAGTAAGTGGCCAGTAATTTTTAAAAAAATTTTTGCTGCAACAATTATTGGTGAATTCATCTGAATCATCCTGTTGAATGAAATTTTAACTTAACACGTTCACTGCAGGGATGATCAAAGCCCTACCCATTCCAGCATGGCATGACCCACTGGTGGGTCACACTCAGCCTTTTGCATGGGCAGCATAGCCCACCAGTTGGTCACAGTCCTTCTTGATTCCAACTACTCTCACAATACTCAACGCAAGTTAGGATTCAATGAGTTTTATTCAATGAGTTTAAATTAGTTTCAACAAGTAGCGTTGCTTGTTGGATTTGCGTGACCCACTGGTGGGCCACACTGCAGTCAACGTGTTAAAAATAGTTTGAAAGATGAATGAAAAATAGCTTGAATGACTCCTTCATATCCAGACCTGGGTAATCTGGATCCCTATATAATCCAAAGATGCCTCTGTTGTACGAGGGTAGCCTTTTAAGTGTCGGGAATGAAGAAAACTATAAGAGGTACAATAACGCAATTTTTTTTATTGGTTTTCAAAGTATTC
This sequence comes from Ceriagrion tenellum, assembly GCA_963169105.1. Lineage (NCBI taxonomy): Eukaryota > Metazoa > Arthropoda > Insecta > Odonata > Coenagrionidae > Ceriagrion > Ceriagrion tenellum. Next base: position 109,468,877 of record OY720635.1, on the reverse strand, counting down.
TCCGCGATAGTCAATGCACTTTTGCATTCGATGGAACCAGTCGGTATTGCATTTATTCCATTCCGAAGTAGGGGTAGTCAAAATGGCTGTTTTGTAGGCATCGACCACTTCTTCAGACGTCTGGAAGCACTTTCCTCGTAGCATATTCTTAACCCTCATATGGATTTACGAATTTATTTACGTCGTTGGATTTACGGCGCCGCAGCGGCGCTGCGTTATATTTTGTCATTATCTTTCAAACTTGGCCTTTCTTATCATGTTTTCTTATTGATAATACTAGTGACTTCTATTTTATTTAGTTTTAACCATTTTTTGCAAGATTTGACCCATTATTACAGAAGTTATAGCTAAAAATCTATAACACTGCATTCTTTTCCGTTTGTTCTCGTAATACTCTCTCTTTTTGGTCCCTTAGACGGTTATTTTTAAATGAAGGTTTTAATTTCGTGTGTAATGGTCGTTTTAAATAATTTTTCTAATATGCAATGCTGGATAAACTCCGCTTTATCATGTGCACATCGTTTTATTTTTTTATGTAACCAAATACTAAAAATGAGGACCGAATAAAAGTCGGATGGGTACATGTAACATAATTTTGCTTCACTACGTCCACCCACATGTTTTATCTTTATAGTATGCGCAGAAGTTTGAGTTCTTAAGCGTTAATAATTGAAAAAGGGTAGGTGAAGTGAGAAGAGACGAGTGACACCGTCATGATTTTTAAGGGCTATATTTTGACGATCAAGGCAAATGTAACGGACATTCTGGGAGCTTATATCCTGCAATTTCTAAAAAAAAGAAAGGATGAAAGTCATATGGTTTGTGAAATGTGAGGAACGTGGGACAATCAGCGACGCGTCAAAGAGTTCAGCGCCGCATTGGAGGGGGGGCTAGAAGAGCCGGTATTTTAGGCCTACAGTGGAGCCCATTACCTCACTGAGGATGTCTCCATTGAGATTGACAGGTAGAAGTGATGCGGGGGAGTGCGGCAGATGAGGTTTTGCTTCGGGATTGGTGGGAAAGGCAAAAATAATTATTTCTAAGAAGTTTGGATTGTAGGTGGTAAGGATGAATGAGCAGGAAATGGAAAAAAACATGGAATACGATGGCGTCTATTTTCATCGGTCCGGCGCTGCGTGAGGGACCGATGGAAAAGGAGCTAGTGTTCTGGGGTGACCAAAATACCCTCATGCTGGGAGGAAACCCCTCACCATTTCTTTCCGTAGCATTGCACTGACCCAAACATTGAGACCATCCATACTTTCCCACTAAGCTTCCTTATTTGTCATCCTCCGCCTACTTTCTTCCCCCCAAAAAACTGATTGAACTTCTCCCCACCTCCAACGACCCACCCGAGCTAGACCGTCTCGGAATGAATGGAGGGCCACCCCGGGGCGCTTAACGATAAGGCGCGGATTCCCAGTCCCTCACGCAGCGATGGAAGGGTGAAGAATGAGCAGCCTATTGTGTCTAATTGCCTCCTTGCACTCTCAACCTTTCTGCACAATACGGATTTTCTACGCTTACCTGGCCTAACGATTCCGGTATTCCCTGATCCTTGGCAGTCGACTCACCACCATGTATCTCCACCCCTTCACCTCAAAGCAACCTCCATGGAATTACCCACCTTCCTCCTCCTGACTCACCCCTTCACGTTAATAAACAATGGACGACTCAAACCTCTGTGCATTTGAGTACACAAAGAAACGAGAAATATGTTTACAAATTTTCACTGTGTGGTAAATCGTCTATGTATTTTTTCATCGTGAAAAGATTTTTACCATTTAAGTTCTGTCAATGTCAATCCATAGGTAAACAGTAACGTCCTCAGAAATACTATTATCGCCAGCAATTTTGTGAAGACTATCGCAGCCGCAAAGTAATATTTTCGAATGAGAGGTACGAGACATAACACCAACCGTGTGATGAGTTCTTCACGGTGGTCAGTCAAACTTCTGAATAGTCGTCCCGAGTCTCAGCTACTCATTCACCATGAAATTTCCACACGAAGGTAAAGAGGCGTTATTGCATGAATTGTGAAAATATATTGTGGTTAAATTTTCTTGAGATTGCTTTTTGGTATAATTCAATACATAGTAACCCTGGGATATCCCCGAAGGTGACCATCACCACAGCAGGTACGCGGACGCGGAGGAGGGACGCGGAGAGGAGAATGTATAAAAAAAAAATAATCCTGGAGGCCATGGAAAAAACACCCTTAGGCTAGCCTTATACTTGCAAATAGATGAAGTTCTGACAATGAACATTATAAACATGCGAAAATTAAGATGATTAGATGAAAAACTAAGCAAAATTGGCAGAGTAAGATTTTCCCATTGTTAAACAATTTAAATTTGTTTATAAAGTTTAAACATTTTCATATTATGATTATATATAGAAGATATCATTGCATACGAAACGTAATAACTTTTAAATTAGTATTGAGAGTGCAGTCCCCAACATTGCGACGAGGAAACTCTCGGCGCCGCAGCGGCGCCGTAAATCCAACGACGTGACTTTTTTCATTAGAGGCCAATAACATGAAAACTATGCACACTATACATACGAAAATATATTTGTAGACTAAGAAAGCAGAAAAAATAGACTACTGAAAGTTTCAGAAAGATCCATGGCAATGGTAAATTTTAAAATCATTTTTAAAACCACGAGCGCCACTAAGGCGCCGAGAATCCATATGAGGGTTAATTCTGGGGAATGTGAAAAAATCATTGGGGCTTAAGTCCGGGCTGTATGGAGGATGGTCAAGAACTTCGACGTTTTGCTGTTCCAAAAACGACTTTGTGACTTGAGCGGTGTGTGAGCTTGCATTGTTGTGATGGAGCGTAATGCGTCGATTTGGGTTATCTTTCCGAAGCTTGGCGATCACTTCTGGCAAGCAAATGGTCGTATACCATTGAGCATTAACTGTTCTTTGATTTTCAAGAGCAATCGTCGCTACATGCCCTGATTTGGCTACGAACGATGCGACCATTTTCTTGGCAACGCTGCGAGAGCGAACAACTTTTGTCGGTTTGAGTTCACTTTGGAAGACCCATCCTGAAGATTGGCATTTTGATTCAGGCTCATAGCTATAGATCCATGATTCATCACCACTTACGATGTTGTGAACGTGCTTTGATGCTCCTGAGTTGAATCGTTGCAGAGTATTTCGACACCATTTGATTCGAGCTGTTTTCTGTTCTTCTGTGAGGAGGTGCGGTATCCAGCGGGAAGCCAATTTTTTAACACCTAACTCTTCATGAAAGATCTTTTGAACTGAGGTCCCTGAGATGTCCAATGATGCCTGAATCTCACGGTATGTAACATGACGATCTTCCAGAACCATGTTACGTACATAATCCACGTTTTCTTGAGTGACGGCGGTTTTTGGTCACCCTTCACGCGGTTCGTCACTGAGGCTAGAGCGTCCTCGCTGAAACTCTGCATACCAGCGATAAACGGTTGTCTTTGATGGTGCTTCTTCGCCAAAAACGACAAAAAGTTCTGCGACGCATTCTTGCTGGGTGAGGCTTCGTCGAAAGTTATAGAAAATTATCGTGCGGTATTGTTCATGACTTAATTCCATCTCGTACAGCGACTTGGGAACTTTGACACGCCACCATTTTAAAACTATCAGGCCGATCTTAATGAAACTTTGCATGGGCATTAACCAACTCAAAAAGTTGTTTATAAACACCATTTATAGTAGCTAGGTGATAAGGAACGTTCTATTTCCGACACTTAAAAGGCTACCCTCGTATAGTCAGGGTTGTTACAGGTCAGGGAAATCTGGGAAAAGTCAGGGAATCTTGTCCATGGTGTTCGGGAAAATGTATGTCATGTCACACAATTCAAAAGTACCGCCTCGCTGTTGGCTGGCTGTGCTGGCCTGGGTCAGCCGGGCGCCGAACGCCGTGAATTTGGCTGGCAGAATTCTTAATATGGAAATTAGTGACAAAAAGAGTGCGACTTGCGTGCGCAGAGTATGAAGAGCGAAAGAAGACTAGGGAGAAATGGGTTGGTGTGGTGGCTAGGGTACCACACTGGTGGCCAGGGTTCAAATCCTTGCAGAGGAGGATGTTTTTCATCGGAAACCTGATCCCTACTTGAGTGTCTTGTGGAGGGCACTTCAACTACAGTACTCCGTCGGTCGGATGAGACATCAAACCGTGGTCCCCTTGGCGCCTTTCGTTAATAGGAGGCTAATGCCAATGCCGGGTTTCTATCCACCCTTCCTCCCTTATCTATCCCCTATGGCACAAATGACCTTAGCCGTTGGTCGCCTCCCCAAATATCCAATCCAATCCAAGAAGACAAGGAAAAGATACAGAAGAGAAAAGATGAAAGAATTATTGCGGAAGAAGTTAAAGAATTAAGAGCCAAGAAAACAAAACTTTTCCTTGAAAACCAATTGGAGTGCGACGCTTTCGACGAGAGACTGAGAGCACTATGTGGCCGTGTATAGCATTTCTGTGATGTTTTGGTTAGGTACATTCTACGTCCACATCTCTGAATGTAGACTTTTTGTTTGATGTGTCAATTTAAATTTGACACCATATTTTGACTTTCATTTAACTGTAATTTAGTTTACAAATGACTGTTTTTTCTATGTGTTCATTGTTAAGAAATGAGCTTTAAAAAGAATTTAAGTATATTTTTTAAAGAATTTTGTATTTTATTGACTCTTACCCTTCAAAAATGTTATGTAATGATCGAAAGGAGAGTGTGAGAAAGTCAGGTGAAATGAATTTTTTGTCAGGGAAAAGTCAGGGAATTTGAATTCAGGAATCTTGTAACAACCCTGATAATGCAGTTGCATTTTCATAGGGTTTTGAGATGTCATTTCTATTGCATTATAAAAAGTTATTTCCTGATATAATTTTTTTGTTGGGTTGCTTTAACTTGTCACCAAAATAGATTGCCTGTTCACTGATTTGCCTATTTTTTGGCAAAAGCCTACACTTGCTGGTAAAGGGCATGACTGTGATACGTGGAAGCAAATGGTGGTTAGTATCAGCAGGAGTCCCTTCTCTTGCATGCTGTAGGGGATGAGATCATAGTGGTAGCTGGATGAGACATGTAATCTTAAGTGAAAGAGTAGATAATGAAGGTCTGAATTCCCTTCAAATTCTACTGGCAGGTATTGCCTGGGAAAAATGTTGTGTTGTATGCAACTTGAGAATGAGTGTAATCTCATATCATGTTTTTTTACAAAGTCAAATGACCTGAATCTTGATTTGGGGGATAGTCATCATGAAGTTAGTAGAAATTTATTTACTATAGTGCTTTATTTAGCCAGGCAGGATTCAATTTCTCTTGTATACTGTGGTGTCACAACATTTAATTTTGTCCATCCAGAGTTTTGGCCCAGAATTTTGGCTGTGATCCAAAAATGCTGGCCAAAGTACTTGTAGAATTTGAAGTTGTGCTTGGTCTCTCTAATTTCTTTGCTATATTTGATGTTGCATGCACTTGCCTATATTTTATCTATTCAACAAGTACCAACTTCACAGTCGAACTAGTGAAATGCAAGTTTAAGGAAAATAATAAAACATTCTATGTACCCAAAAACCTCTGGACTCAAACCATTGTCAAACTAGGATGACTTTATTAATTGAGGAAAAACCTATTTAAATATGTACATACCCATTGCGCCATTCCGATTCAAGGTTGCAGCAATCTAGCAGCTGTTTGGTCGATAAAACTGGCTGTGTTAATAATTTTATTAAATAATTTAAATTGTTACTTCTGTATATTTGTTTGGTTTGAGTATCATTTTTATATAGCAGAATGGCCAATGCTCTTTTGGTCAGTGTTTTAGTTCAAACAGTAAAAAAGTTTACCTTTATGCTGATTCAATAAAAGTTATTCATGTCTTGGGAATAATAGGACGTCAGTGTGTAGATCCAAGAAAAAAAGGGGCACCTGTTGGAATGGTAATAGCGATATATGTAGAATTTTCTATTGTGTGGCAAAGTCCAATTTGTCTGGTGGCAGCTCGCCAAACAGTAATACTGCCACTGCTTTGATATGATACTCGCCGATAATTATCGACTGACTTATGCATAAATATTTCATAGTGGTAAATCAATTAAAATTTAATGAATTAGTTTTAGTTTTAATGCTTCAAAGTACAGGATAATGCAATAATACTGTATCTAGAATACTGCTTTCATGTTTAATGCGATTAGTGCCAAGTCATCGGTGAGGGAGGATACAGTAAGTCGTCGATTTACATCAGGGATGCTTGTTAAAGAAGAGTGACAACAAGTGGAAACAAAAACACGTAAAATGGATCCAGATATTAGTGATCACATTAAACCTGCTATAAATCAAGGTGTTAATTTCAAAATTCGTTTTTTGCCTTCATCCAGGAAAAAATAGCTATTTCCGATAGGATGATTATAAAAAAATGCAAGCATATGCACACACGGTCTATATTATTGGCATTGAAAAGGGAAAAATTTTCCGACCACCCTTGTCTGCGTGGACGTTACATCGAATCAGATGTATAGCGAAACGACGCATACCGAGGACTTAATGTACCTTAATAATTCAAGTATTTCTTTTGAGAAATCCCCAGATAATTCCAACTTTAATGAATCCAACCCACTGCATCCCCCTAATTATATGCAATTGCACAGATCTACCGTGTGATGTATGTGCCTTTGCAACTTCAATCATAGTATAATTAATGTCAATGCAATGAGTGGCTTTGTCCTAAACAACATGAAATTATTGACTAACCCAAGTTAGTATAACTGTCTAGAACGTTATCATTGGCTTGGGATTTAATATTTTTAGATTTGTATGCAGAGAGTAAAGTGTGATTTTAAATTTCATTCTTTCCATGTGAAGGTTTTAAGTATCTTTTTTGAGACAAGATAACTTATATCAAAGGAATATGTGTTTTTTTGTATTTCAGAAATTTCAAGTCTTTTATTTTAATATGAAAATTGTTACAGGCACTGACTGTAGAAAGCTCCTGCAGGAAGCCAAGATAGCCCTGAAGAGATCAAAGAGGAAGGACTACTACAAAATTCTAGGAGTCACAAGGGGAGCCACAGATGATGACATTAAGAAAGCATACCGCAAACGTGCTCTGGTCCATCATCCAGGTAAATAAATTCCTTTAATTATGTGATTAAGAATGCATTGATTGCTTCTTAATAATTATTTCAAATACATTTCAGTCCACCTTACTTTTAGGTAATGTTTTGTCTTAGCTGTGTTTCCTAATATTAATAGGCATTACCACCTTTTTTTTGGGATGGTCATGCCTGGTTTTGTGCATGTTTTCTTTTGAAATTGTGCTTTTGCGAAGATTGGGTTGCTGGATATACTGCTTCCACAACTTTTGCTTCTCCCTAGGCACCACATATGTGGAATTTATTAAATCATAGTGCCTCAGATTTTATGATTGTTTGGTTGCTGAAACAGTGAGTTGAAGAAAACCAAGTAATATACACACATTTAGTGATGATATCCTTAACACAATAAGTGCCATCTTGTTTCTAGTGGAACCTTCCTTTGATCCCAAAGATGTTTTGTTCATTTGTCTTAAAATTTGACCTTACAGAAAATGACGTTGGGTTGTAATCTTCTTCTTAATTGTAATCTTGTTAAAATTCTGGACTGTGAACAGCAAAATGAATCTCAATTTGTTTTAAAGATATTATTGATCATCTGTTTAATTAACCTACCACGTTACTCACATTTCCTACTTTTTACAGGTGAAGCAAAAATTATTATTTATGACTTGAAAGGAAGTGTAATGCCTCTCCTATAAAAAAATGGAACCTTTACTTCTTTTTCTTTCCATCCCTTTTGTAGAAGGTTTGATTGAACTGTTCAAGATACTTATACCAATACTATTAGCACAAAAGCCCAAAATTTTTGTAGTCGCATCCTTTGTTAATGAGGTGGATGATGCTGCTGCATAAATGGATCAATATATATTGGTTCTTGACACTTTTCATTCGATTGGCTGGAGCCAATATGTTAGCCTATGGCTCTTAGTAGAAAGGGGTTCAATTGCTTGATACAGCCAACTGCTGGATTGGATATCTTCAAGCTTTGTTTGTAATGCACTCAGGATGTCACCTTCAGGTTATAAATGCTGTACTTTAAGGATCATTTAATATGACATGTATGAAAATAGTCATAATCATTGAATAAGCTTTTAATCTTTGGTTATGATATATTTTTATTATTTTCATTATAAGTGTTTTGGCTCATTTCACTCATGTGAAGTATCTGTTCACAGAATAAGTCCAATAGTAAAAGGTCCTTCGAAATACTGCTGAATACCTCTGAATAGTAACTTGCATGACACCTGAATAAAATGGACTTATGAGGAAAGTTTCTCATTCTCCTATTTATTCTTCTATTTAATTTGTTGGAATTCAGTGGAATTACCTTTTACCAGTACAATTCAGGTCTTCTGTATTATAATCAAAATCATTTCACAAACTTATCTCTATTTCAGATCGACATTCTGATGCTAGTGATTCTGAGAAGAAGGAACAGGAGAAGAAGTTCAAGGAGGTTGGTGAGGCATATGGAATATTATCCGACCCCAAGAAACGTGCACGTTATGACAATGGTGAGGACTTGGAGGAGGCAGAAGGATTTTCTTGTGAGTATGAATTCAATATAAGGATTGCTACCGGCCTTGGAATACCTGATAAATTCATAGGAACCAAAAATGGGGCCTCAGAAAGTTGTAAGACGTGAGAACTTAGCATGGGAATTAGCCTATCCAAGTTCTGGGTTGCTACAGGCCTGTAATACCTGGAAAAGCCATGGGGATAGAAAATCGGCTTGGAAAACTGGGAAGTGTTTTGGGTAACAAGGATTGAGCCTGGAAATTTGCTTTTCTTAGTCAAAATTTCATAGGTTTTGATAATTGGGGGGTACTATTTTAAGCACTCTCCTTTAGTGTGTTGACATGGGGCTGTGCTGATGTATGTTGAAGCTGGGTTCTTTTTAGAGCTATATCATGGGATAGTTTGGCAAAGGGTATCACGGCATATTATACTGATTTATTCCTTGAGGAATGATGAGATTGCTTCTACCCCTTGATACATATATTCACTAGCCCTTGAAGGCAATATAAGTGGAATGGATGCTGGATATTTATGTCATCAGCTCATACATTATAATTTACAGGTTATATGGTTGTAAATTATTGTTTACTATATTTAGCATGAAGTTTGATTTATCTGGAATGATAGCTCTTAATTAAAATGAAGTTTCTTCCAATGAAAATGAATATTTTTTGGCTTTGTTTGGACTTGTATGGTACTTATTAGAATTAATAATTAATTTCCTGTTCTTTAAAGTTGCACAATCAAAAAAGTCATTTGGAATGTTCATCTTTAGTACACTCATTTTTAGTGACTTTGGAAAGGTATATAATTCTAAGTTTGGGGTTAAAAAAATAATGACATTTAATTAATTAAACCAATTAACCTTTTTACAGCTGCGGACATTGACCCTGCAAATGTGTTTCATGCATTCTTTGGCCAAGGTGGACACGGAGGAGCATTTAATTTCTATTCTGCTGGATTTCCACAAGGGTTTTCTTTCCAGTTCAGTCAGTAAACAGTATTATGGCTTTTTGTTTGATTGCTATTGAATTACATTTTATGATTAAAGTTGATGGATGTACAAAATGTCCATAGCTGTTTGTTATCCAGAAATGAGGAAAAATGTTCCATGGAGAATTTGTTGGGCTAGGCGGAACAATTTTTTTCCCAAGGAGTACCTAAGACTTTTCAAGGGCATGTATGTTGTTACAATGCTGGAGTAATGTATGATTCCTGCAATAACAAAAGCTACTCACCGATCATGTGAGGGAGGAAATTGATAGAATGTGAAATATTAAAGCGAGACAATTTCAAGTCAAAGTTAGATCTGTATACAATATTCTTGTATGTTTGAACTCATGCTTAAAACGGCATTAAACATTCTAAAAATCTGTAATATTCCATGTATGTATTGTTTTTCTTCAACTTTTACTCTGTATACTTTAAAGTATCAATACTCTGAAGTTGTTACATTTTTCTCCATCAAGTCGTTCCAAAACAGTAGATAGCTATTCATATTGCTGAAAGTGGAATAGAATGTCCAACTAGTTGGTATTTTTAAATGTTTGAAATTCAGCAGCTTTCTTCAGAAAGGAGACTTTGAAATTTAAAGGCCTCCTTTTAGTTTTCAGTTGTCGAACTGGTTTTCTCTAAATTGTAAATATTGAAAAGTTGCAGAATTAATTAATTTTGAGTGAGATGTAGCATCAGGTTTAATAAAATCACCAAAAAGGTGATGTTCAAATTTTAGAGTTTGGTTTATCAACCCAAGAAAAAGGTGTTTCATTTTCCACTGTGCATTTTGAGAATTAAATGAGAGGGGCTAAAATTGGAAAAGCTTAATGAAAACAGTGGTTTCTCCTGCATTGTTTTTATGAGGCCTCCAGTGGTAGAAAGTGATTCATGTTTATTACATAAAATGTCATCATGTTCATTTATCTAATTTGTCATTTAATGTAAGCCAAGGACATTTTTAAGTCGTTAGAACTTGGTTCCTTGCGAGCAACAGTTATTTTCATTGCTCGAGCATCAAAATTGTTTGTGGCAGGGCATGCATGACTGGTGTTTGTCTGGATATTATGATAAAAAGACATTAATTATTTAATATACTTCTGTGTGAACATTCCTGTATATTTCCTGGTATTTTCACTTTAAATTGCTATTCTAGATTATTCTTAGTTACAACTTTCCGAGGGGTTCTGCTAAAATGAAATAATTGCATGATCATCCTTAGAAACGTGCAACTTTTAACTTATTTTGTCTTTCCTTCTTTTCAGTTCAAGTTTTATTGATTTTATTTACTCATTTAATTATTGAATGATTTTTGGTACACTATTATTGTGAATGGTAAAATATGTAGAAAAATCATATTCACAATTTCTGAATACTTGATTGTAGATAGTTCAAATGTAAACCTGGCTTACAAGCTTGCCAAGTTATTTGAAATAGCATTCTGATATTATGTTCCTTTTGAGCGATTGTCCTTATATTCACCATTTTCCTTATGTCTTCTGTAATAAAATGTAATGTACTAATTATTTTGTGTGTACTTAGGCAAAAAGAAGTACCGTGCAATTCACTAATTATTCGTCCTGTATCACAAGATATGTATTCTTTCTTCCCAAGAGATTTTTTTACTGATATCAGTGCATGTCACACCATTACTACTGCTCTATAATAGAGAACTTGGATGAATTTTAGGTGTGATTAATATTTTGAAATTATTTCACTTAACCTTTTACATATACTTGAGAATATTCTATCAGCTAGTCACGGATATAATTTTGTCTTGGACGTATATTTTAATTATGTCTATGCATCATTATTTTAGAGTACAGTAAATGGTATGATAACAACTCAAGGCATAAGTTTTCAGTGCTTAAAACCGGGAGAATGCTGTGCTGAGAATTCAAACTTGTGCTGGATTGTTGACTATTATTTTTTTAATTATTATAACCTGGCATAGAGCTGTAATACTGTACCATTTAGGTATGATGCTGGAAGCTAATGTAAAACCCGAACCGGGAGCAAGTGGCTGAGATAATTGAATGTATAAGAAGAATAAAAAATTTCATATGATAAAATTACATTTAATAAATTATTTTTCTGTACATATTGTCCCAAAATTATCTGTGCCACTAATTTTAAAGAGGGTATTTTAATAGATTTTTTCTCTAATGAATTCTTATGGTATAATCAAAGAAGTCTGCAAAATTTGACTGAACCATCTTCTCTTGGAATGGTTAATTTGGCAAATTGAATTTAGTGTCAAGCTTTTATGGTTGATTGTAATGATTGAAAGCTAGCATAAAATGCCGGACTCAATGAAATTGCTTGGCAATGATATAATAAATTTTATTTCCATATTCATGAGTTGATAGATATGACTTCCTATCACAAGTTATTTGCATGGTCCATTAACCTGTGAAATCTGAATTGTGACAGAATTAAAGTCTTACCTCATTTTTTGGTGCACTTTTATTCTTTGCTGCTGCAGGCACATTTTGATATCTGAAATTATCAAATAATATGGATTTAACCATTACATGTTATATAAGTGCATATGTGTTAAATTTAAGTTAACTTTTCAAGAAAGGATGCTTATTCTCTTTATCAACTTGACTCATGCTTGTCTTTATTAAGGAATAAGTTACTGCAGTGCTAAGCTGCTAAATTTGATTATGAATCATTAAAGATTACATTGTCTAAGGGGATTAGCGAGGTTGATTAACTAGTGGCCATGGCCACTAGTAAATTATTCATTCACAGAACCTTCCAATGGTGATGTGTTGCTTGTTTAGGGTTAAGGTTTAAGAACACCCCCTCATCATTTCCAAGTTTTGTGCTAATTTGTGAACAAAGCCAATGCAGAAACAAGTCGTGATATCATAGGCACTGAGTTTTTCTGAAGGCTAAACTTGAATGTTTGCAATTTTAATTAAACTAATCCAATAGCTCAATGAGATTCATGGATTTAATTTTAGACTTTGTTTCCAAGTATGCATCCTTCACTGGAGTAGAATTCCATTGAATTTAATTTCATAGGATCATTTCCATCAGTGTTTGTGTAGAAGAACATTTTTAATTTCTCACTCACTGCATGGACATGAAAGTCCTATTAGGTATTGTGATCTTTGTATCTAAGTAGGTAAATGACTGAATAGAGGTAGGTCACCCAAATAAAAGGAATAAGCCTGACCACTGGGAAAGTCATATGTATAATATCTATAATATCATGTAACATGAACTCAAGGTTTTAACACACTGATCATTTGTGGCCTCTTGGTATGCTCTCGTTTTTCCATCCGTAACATCATTGGCTCCTGTACTTTCCTCTCCTTATTTATTTAACTGCCCTCTGGAATTGTATGAGCGGCAGTTGGGAAATATCTAATTCCTCATAAGCATTCAAAAATCCACAGGCGAGAGGGATGACTTGGTAGATTGGCTAAAGCACTTATCAGGTAAGAAGGGCTCTGGGTTTGAGTCCTGGCAGAAGATTCCCTACATAATTTTTGTGCTAATGCACTCTGGCAGGTGATGCCATTAAAGTAATACTGTCTAGTCGCTGTAATACCCACAATTCTGCTAATCTTTCAATTTCTGAGAGGACTCAATGGTGCCGAATAATCACATTATGTAGGCGACTGTGCTATCTATTTTAGGTACCTTCCAGGTGAAACCATTAAGTTTAATTATGTGGCTATTTCATCATGGCCTACGATTCTTAAGGATTGGAAAGGTTTCTTCTGCATATTATCACTCGTGCAGACTTCCTCTTTAATCTACTCTTGTGACTCATCATTATCCCTGGATGACACTTCAAATTTTATTTTGTGTTCATCGTAATATATTTTATGAGCCACCGTGCAGTTACAAGCATGTAGGTGATAAAGAAGAGCTTTAGGCTCATGCTATATTTCACTGTTGAATTAATACCTCTTCATTTTGAAGTTTTCTGCTGGAGAGCGTTTATTCTTTGGCTTCCTCTTCACATATGACCGCCGAAGAATCTGTGTTGGCTGTGTAGGCGCTGATTCTAATTGTGCTTCCTGTGCTTTTTTGCGTTTTTCACTGTCCTCGTATACACTTTTTTCCCAAACTCCATGTTCCTTAAACCATATACGCCCATATTCCATGCCCATCAGGGCAAACATATTTGGTCTTTCCTATGGAGTGACATTGAGACAAAAGCTGTGATTGTATAATATTTTAAGGATAGGAAATAGAAAACATCACTACTCAAGATGGTGAGTACATTCTCTTTCTCATATGAAGGCATAAATGGCTTCAGATATTTTGAGTTAGTATGCAATGAAGGTTTTGGTTTTATAGGCACTGCTGGTTCCCAATTAATTTTTTTTTTGGCGGCCATATTTTGTTAATGATATCTTTAAAATCCCTAATGAGAGGTTTCAAGTTATCATGGGTTTCACACTTAAATAAACGAAAAATCCACTGTCTTTTATACTTGAATTCTTAAGTTAATCCTCAAAACAAACATAATATGGTGAGGAAGATGTTATCATTAAATAGCATCTTCTCAGTTCATTTTAAACTATTTTGTTGTATCTTAGCAACACAAACAAAGGTTGCTAATGAAGATGCATATATTTTCATCCAGCTATTGGAGGCTGGAATAAATTCGTCACTATTTGTGACTAAGAGAGGGTTCCCAATGAAATTCAACATGAAAAATAAAATGATTTCATAGGATAAAAAGAGCCCCAATGTGATGTGATAAAAAAATTCATGTATGTGCAATTGAGGATACCATGTAGATTTCACTTATGAACCACCCATAAATAGGATGGTGTGAAATAAACTCCTACTTAAACCTCTCCATAATTCTCATTTTGACCAGGTACACAAAGCAAAAAAGGTCTCTGGTAAATTCCCATTTTATGCCCATGAGGTGGTTGCTAGGGACATTATGGAATACATAAAATGTCCCAATAAAAGGCAACAGATAAAGCACATCAAGTAAACTAAGGAAGTAAATTATGGAAGCATTAACAATTATTAATGATCTTTTTAAAGATTCACCCATTAATGGTCTCTTTCTATAATTTAAATAAAAATCAAAGCTAAGATCTCCTCCAATCACCTTAAATTAGCATTCACAGTATATGTATCTTAATGGTGCAAGTCCATTACACTTCCTTTTTCCCATGCTATTTTATTACTTGGCCTCATAGGTTGAAATAAATAAAGAGTGCTTGGTGATGCCTGGCGACCTAAGTCGGTTGTGAATGATTGAATACATGAAATGTCATATATGAAACAGCAGAATTTGGTATGATGGTGCATTCTGACGTGGAGGGATTTGTTCACTACTGCTTCAATCAGAGGAAGGACATTTACGTCAACACCTCATCTATTCCATTTTTCCCCCCTGTGCCCACCCCCACTTCAATTGAAGACACCATCCCCCTTGGCAGGTGCCGGGGAGATATGAAAAGGCACCATAGAGATAAGAATGTCCAAAGACTGCTTTACACAGTACATTTTATAGTACAAACAAATGTATGAACTCTTGCATGAGGAAAATTACACCGCACAATGATAAATTGTATGATTGTCCGAATGACATAACGAGAAATAGAACCAGCTCTATCACCATTCAGTTTCTAGTACATTCTATGATACATTCACTTGTACAATAAAATGTACCATGTAAAGTGGCCTCAAGACTAAGAATTCAGCCAAGCACACACGTGGAAGCTCTGCCTGGTAATGGCAAAAGACTAGAACTCTGAATGTAGATAGCTGTAAAGCATCTTTACTGCAAGAGTCAGTTCATCATCCCCGTGGTGGACCTACCCCTATATTAATGGGCTTGCATCAGAAGCATTGCGGGATACTTGTGCAGACGTCAGCCACTCATCCCCGTTTTCTGGAAGCTTCTCATCAAGGCGCGACAGCACCCAGCTCGTATGCTATGTCCGTGCTGGAATCAATGTTATCTGTGGTTACGTAAGATCGCCGCCCATTGATGTCTCTCCCCCTTTTTTATAAATCATTGCTCCCCAGCGGAATTTCTAGATCACTAGCCAAAGTGTCAAGCAATAACTTAGCTCCACGTGTTGTCTCAGGAAGGACTAGGGAAGAAGTATGCAATAATCAAGGAGACTCTCTCTTAGGACTTGGAAAAAGTATGCAATAATCAAGGAAAGGACTGATAAATACCTTCTTTTCATTGGATGTATGAATGTTTATCAAATCTGCACTCATGTATTTCCTTTCTCTCTTTGAAAGCTGAGGAAAAAAGGGAATACATACTTGCCTTTCCCTGAGTGCCCATCAGATTGTCTTGTAATTGATCAGTGTAATAATTGTTTCAATCATCCATTCATCACCCTTTTTAGTGCGTAAGGGCTTAAATAAATTTTTTTGTTTAATGAATAGTCATGATAAATATGTGTATCTTGCCATCAAGAAATGATGTATGTTGTTTGAGTTTAATTATTTGTGTTGCGAAGCAAGTCATTCCAAACCAGTGGGCCATGATTAGGAAATTCCCTTTTCTTCCTACCTCATTACCTAGCATCACCCAGCTTCAGTGGCAAAGCTATGGTTCAAGAATTTAAGGTTATCAGACACCCCTGCACTGGCACCTAATTTTGAGGGTCTTATTTTTTTAAGATAGGTGATGCTGGTTCACCATGCGGTTCTCATCCAAGAGGGAGTGTGTGGTTTAATACTGTACACACTCTCCTGGTCTAAATCCAGGAGGCCAAGTGTGACTAATATGGTACACACTACTTCTTCATTACATATAGTAATAGGTATGTAGTTTACAGAGTAACATAGCTAGGTACCATAAGAAATATCCATTTGTTGAATTAAGCATATTATTATTTATTTAACCATGATAAGGTAGTGTTATAATTTTCTGGTGTTGAATCTATGCCAGCACAACTACTGCACTAGAAAAAATATCCTCCTCTCCCTTAACCAATGCAGGTTGACTAAAACCCAATATTATCTGCCTAATTTAGATATCAGACTATTTAATCATTTATCCATTTCAGCCAGAATGATTAGCTTGGATAAATTCAAGCACATAATTCATTCCTGGCTTGTCTTACATGCTTTATATTCTGTGGATGAGTTCTTAACTCATACCACTTGTGATATTGTATCTTGACAAATCAGGTAAACTGAAATTCATGTACTTTTTTACACAATTTTACCTTTTCATGATTGGATCTATGTGTTTTCTGAATACTTTTGACCATTAAAACTTACTATTATAAAGAAAGTTCCACAATAAAATGAGCAATGATATTTATGTGTATTTTATATGGGAGCTCCATCGTAGCACCCATATCAGCATTACAGATGCACCCAGGTAATTGTATTGATTGTTAGATAAGAAGACTTGGATGAGGTCCCTTCATCATTCATCCTGGGCTAGCAATGAGGCCTACACTGGGAGTTTCATGAGATAAATGGGGAGTAAAACTGATTTCAGCTAACAAGGGGAGTGTCAGGTAGCCAGGTCTCAGATTTTACTCAAACTCGGTAGTTGTACAGACTGCAGTATGTGGTTCATGAATCACCCCACATATAGGGTTATATTACCAATAGTTTAAACAAAAAAGGCCTTTAAACATTTTAAACTCCTATA
Source organism: Ceriagrion tenellum (assembly GCA_963169105.1). Classification (NCBI taxonomy): domain Eukaryota; kingdom Metazoa; phylum Arthropoda; class Insecta; order Odonata; family Coenagrionidae; genus Ceriagrion; species Ceriagrion tenellum. The sequence continues at coordinate 109,451,654 of OY720635.1, read as the reverse complement.
ACTATCCTTTAGGCAGGCCAATTGCCTAAGTGGCTTACATACAAGTCTCCTGTCCTGAGGCTACGGCTTCAATCCCTGCATGGTAGGTTTTTTTACCACTGTTCTTTAGTGTTTCTTTTACGGCATCCTTCAATGTGCTCAAGATTTTTTCATTTCTACTCGAAATATTATTTTTGTGCAAGGCAAATTTTTCATTTGCATACACGACATCAGGCTTTGGGATCAGGCATCAGATTGGAGGGAGGTAGGGAAGCTCTCATAGATGGTAGAATGGGGACACTGTTGAAATGGGCTGTGGAAGGAGGAAGCAATCAGTGAATGAAAGACACTTCATGTTCCTTTGGAAAACAACTTGATTCGCACAACCTAGACAGCAATAGTCTACACGATGATGTTAGCTATTGAAATGAAGCATATATTTGGTAATTTTACATATGATAAATACAGAACACCCAATGAAAACGAATCAATCTTTTGGTTTTGTGAACTGAGTCAATGATAAAGTTGTCTTCATATGAAAATTAGGAATTAAAAATTTCTTACAATGAGAAGCTACATAACGAAATAAATAAAAGAAAAGTTAGAAATTGAGCCTTTCTCAAAGATTGGTTAATTTGTTTTTCTATCTGCTTGAGCTTTTATAAAGTTAAAATGTAAGTACGAGTTTTAAATGTCTTCTTGTAAATTTACAATATAGTTTACTGGGAGGGTTATTGCACAAAAATGAATTTTAATCTCACACAAAGCAAATGAAACTCCATTTAATAATTTATATTTTTTACAACTTTAACACTTAAAGATGCATATCTGCCACACTAAATTGTATCCAACCATGGATACAAGACCATCTAAATTGCATACACATAATCACAAGTGACCAGCTCACATGAGCAGAACTGAAACAACTCCCTAACAACAAAGAATGCATGTCATTGACAGTGGGTATTTCGAGCACATGTTCTATTTACGTTGGAACAGTATAAAATTATGAGTAGTTTATGTGGCAGTGATAACATGATAAATAATAATTCCATTATAAAAACATAATAAAAAATTCCACGTCTTAAAATTTATCCAATTTCAACAAACTTAATATATACCATATTATATATTTATATATAAATGTAAACTTTTACCCCCTGTATGATTTGAAAGATGCTTATATCACTTCAGTCATTGTCTCATTTACACTGGCAAGCACAAACTATTCCTCACTACTCTTGAGTTCACTTTGTCACTTGATGCATGGCATGCGCTAGGTACTCCACATTCTTGGATGTAACTCCTGCCATGGAAATACGCCCGTCCTTAGTGAGGTATATGCTGAATTCTTTTGTAAGCCTTTCCACCTAAATGACAAAGAAGACGACAACATGGTTAGAAAAGTATGAAAAAGGATAAACATAAAAATTTCCTAAAGAATGAAAGAGGATCGACGAATAGTTATTTGATTAGTAGACTTGAGACAAAGCATATGATAATGTTAAGTCATACAGAATAACTTTCATTCTTTTATGATATAAAAATAGTCTATAGTGAGGGAATTGTTATCCCCAGTCAATAAACAGACAAGGGGTTTTTCCTGGAAGTTGCCAGTTACTTATGAAATCCAGTAGTTTATAGAAAAAACCTTAGGGATGAAATAATTGGCACAACACTAATCGTTCAGCTCAAGTTCATACATCAAATTAAGGCAGTTATGTACCGATTTCATCAATTTTTTTCAACAAACATACAAATTCATTTACAGCATAGATATCCAAAAGTAATAAAAAACTTAATCACATAATGAAAATCATTTCACTTAAGGCACCTACTCATACGTATGAATGACTACAGCTGCACAGTAATAATGAGAACAACAGCTGACATGAAATTTATAGTGAAGAATATGCAGAGCAATCAATATAGTCACGGGAACAGCAGGAATAACAAACAACATGTTTCAAAGATAGAGAGAGCCAGAAGATCTAATAATATTGATAAACAAAAGGTACCAATGACCGTATTCTCTTCGGGTTTTTGCCGCGTCGATCCATTTTTTGGGGGACAACAGTTTCGCCTGCCTTCCAGCTGGCTTCGTCATGTCCAAAAGCCAGCTGGAAGGCAGGTGAACTGTTGTCCCCCAAAAAATGGATCGACGTGGCAAAAACCCGAAGAGAATACGGTCATCAAATAACCGCGGAAGCCTCTGTACCAAAAGGTACCAATAACTCCAAGAATTCTGAGTGGACTGTGAAAATTATACTAATTTCAATTTTTGAAAATGTATCACTTCGTTTATAAACTTTTTCCTTAAAGCTCATACATATTTCAAAGATAGATGGATGGAATGGCAAGACAGTTAAATAGACACCATACACTATAGATTGCATACATGTAACACAATAAGGCCCAGCAGAAAGAAAGCTTATTACAGCCGTTCCCGTCCTATAAGATGCACTTGTTTGATGTGAAAATTTGATCTTAAATCGGTTGGCATCTTATGAGCTGAGGGTACATCTACATACTACCCCGCAAGCCACCACATGGGCGTGTGGCAGGGGGTGGTAGGTCACCAGTCGTGTAAAGATGTAAGTTTTTGGGAGGTGTAATGGTGACATGTGATACGGGAGTGTATTTAGAGGAGCTCAGTTTTTATAGCGGTCGCTTATTGTGTGCGGAAAGAAAGAGTTGTTGTAACTATCTATTTGGCAGTGTATCTCTCTTTTTATCATATGTCAGACCAAGAAATGTAGAGATGCCACACCAACTGATAAGGGAGAAATTGAACGTTTCATGGGGCTTTTGCTCTTCACGGAAACAAATAGATCTGGGTGACAAAATATTAAGGATTTATTGGATCAAGATGGCTTGAGTGTTGACATATTTTACGCTTCCATGAATTATGAAAGATTCTGTTTTCATTTGCAGTGTCTCAGATTTGATGATATAAACAGTAGGTAAGAAAGAAAAATGATGGACAAAATAGCTCCGATTCGTCAGCTTTTTGAAATGCTAGGGAGAAAGTTTCAGGATAACTATGCCATATCAGAGTACACCACAGTAGACAAACAATTAGTCTGCTTTTGGGGAAGATACTCATTCAGGCAATACCTCCCAAATAAGCCTGCAAGATATAGCATTATATATATATTTGCAATGGTTGACACTTGTATTCTATACCTACAATGTGGAGGTATATGAAGGGAATCAATCCAAAGGACCATAAAAGAGCTGATAATTGGTTTGAAAGTTTTCCCCTGGTAGAGGATTTGTTACAAATTAATTGGCATTGGTGGGAACTCTGAAAAAAAAACAAAAGGGAATTGCCACCTCAGATGGTTTGAACAAAATTGAGGGAAGAGATTAGTAGTCCCCTAGGCTTTAGAAAGAACGTTACTATCTTATCTTACCTTCCCAATAAATTTATAATGAAATTTTTCAGTCAACGATTCATAGCAGTATGAGCATAGACAGATCGACAGATGACAAGAAGAAACCAGAGATAATATTTTTTATAACGTTACTAAGGGCAGTGTTGACACAGTGCATAGTGACTTTTAGTACAGTGACTTGTATGTAACATGTTTCAAGAAACTGAAATAGATAAGCCAATGGTATTTGATAAACATGGAAAGCATTAACTTTTTTTATACACAATAACGTAAATCCAAGAAACAATATGTACCGATCAAAATTCCTACAAGAAATTGTGAAAGAATTGACGGAGCCCTTCATAAGGAGAAGACCAGAAATAAAAATGATCCCAAAGGAACTGAAAAGAAAAAAAGATTATTTCCGTGATTCATTAACATGTGAAAATGCAATGAAAAAGGGAAAAGGAAAAAGTGGAAGATGTCTTGTATGTCCGAGGAATAAAGACATAAAAACAAAAATGTTCTGTTGCCCGTGCAATAAGTGGATGTGCGCAAACCATATGATGAGTATGTGCAATGATTGTAAAGAATAAAAGATCATTGATCATCTGGGGATCATTGATGTTGAAAAGAAAGTGTAAAAAGTACAATTTGTGATTTATTTTATTAGAAAGCTGGACAATGTGTTTTTGATAATTTATGACATTTGTGAGTATTCGGTGACAACGGAATACCATGCCATAACAATATTCAAAGTAGAACATATTCAAGACTCTGAGAAAGTAATTTACTAATAGTAAAACTACAAGTATAAACATAGATTTAAATAAAATTAATTGTTTTTACAAATAAAATATTGTGTAACCTATTCTGATACAATAATGTTCATTGGGGTGTCATGAGCACCCCACTCGAGTAACCTTGATTGGAAAACATGAACGCCGGGTTAACAAAACCTAGTTTCTTTAATGCAGTGCCGCGTACATTTTGTATGTGGGTTCCTCACAATGGGTAAGCTCATTATTTTTTTTCTGTAACCTAACTTTAATAACTGCAGATCATCTCATGGGCCAGAAAATATTGAAGGTATATTTAAGAATATAAAGTACACATAGTTGACTACATACCTGTTCTTGATTCATTCCAGTAAAGCAGAACATTCCAATCTGATCAGTGATATGCTGCCAATTCTTGCTCGATCCTTCCTTCTTGAGATTATCTCTTAGTTGAGTTCTAACACCAATAATGCGTTCAGCCATACCCTTGACATCAGCCAACCTGTAAGATTCACAACAAAGAAATATTAAATTTCAGGAGATAAAGCATACTACGACAAAGTAAAATATTAATAATAGTAGCCTTCAATGCCTTCAGTTTCAGCTAATAAAATATGGACATAAGTTTCAACAATTTTATGAATCAAAAGTCTAAGTTCATCCATGATCATGAAAAATCATATGATTTACAAGATCATGATTGATTAGTTTACTCATTTAAGTTTTCACTCATTTCTCATCACAACTCATTTAAGAGGTACGAGACATATTGTACCGAATGCTCCTTTATCAATTCTGAACATATTTTTATTTTCCACTAAATTTTGATGTATTATATGGCAGTGACTTGAAAATCATTTTGCCGGTGGTATCATGACATAATTGTCTTGACAGGAGCCTTCAGGGTTTTGGACACATAAAATGATCTTCATCATATATTTCCATCTTTAACAATCGATTAGTGACAATTTTAAGTGTATTTCCAAGACACCACCTTGTCCCAGACTCCTTTTGGATTTCAGTGACATACCTCTTCCAAAAATTACAGTACATACATATGAAAGGATTAATACAAAGTAGGCATGAAAAACTGCTCGACCTCATTCAGTATCTCCAAGCTAAGGTTACTAATTTTCCCCATCAAGCAATTGTGTCACCAAACAATCATTTTTTCCACCATGAAATTATCTTACCATTCTGTCTTCAAAGCAGGATCTGATAGTATTTCAGAGACTATACGTGCTCCATTTATGGGTGGATTAGAATACATGGGCCTAATGAGAATCTTTATCTGAGAGAGTGTGGTCGCGGCTTCCTCCTTGCTGCCAGTCACCAAGGTAAATGCTCCAGCTCTTTCACCTGAAAGAAATACACAACCACTTAAGCATTCCATTAGAAGTAAAAAAAATTTACCACTTTATTGATTTTAATCACTACAAGGTATATGTATTCCTGAATGAATTTGAACCTTGAAAAAATATATATAAAAATATAAGAACTTGAATCATAGAATTTCCTATTATCACTAAGGCCCATAAGCCACTTGACGGCCACAAATTAATTTTCAGCCAACAAACATACCATATTTTAGCAATTTGTAAAACCAACAAAAGTTAGCAGAACATTTTTGGAATAAACTGATTTGATTTCATAAACATTAATTCCAATTCTCCATAGGAAATCAGCCAAAAAAGTCAGCCATATTTTTCATTATAATTATACACAAGGTTGTTAAAATGGTTATCAAATTAGCCTGTTTTTTTATTTCACCCAATACGATAGTTGGGATACGAAATACTAAGTACAAGTAACTTATATGGCTATGTAGGACACTTTGAAAATGCTGTTACATTAGCCAACCCCAAATTCCACTTTTATTTATACAAATGGTAAATGCAGAAAACGGAGTCAACTCCAAGATGAAATTTTAGGAATTCGATGAAATAGAAAAAAATTATCATTTCAACATGTTTTGGCTTTTCTTTGGTTATATTACTAGCAATTTACTATAAATTAGAATTCTTAAATATGTGTTAATGTACCCAAGCAAATATAAGAATCTTTTTACATAAAATGGAAAAAAATTAATTTCTCAAAAATTTACTTACATAAACTATTAAAAACTGAAACATCAAAAAAGCTGATTATATTATTCCTAAATTTCAAAGCAGGTTGAACATCAACAGGAAATTCATTCCATGTATATACCTGAGAACAACAATGTATGTAATGATTTCATACATTATTCTACCATGTGAACATTAGTACTCACCATAGAGACCCATATTTTTGGCATAGGACTGGCAGAGGGCAATTTCATGTCCATCCTTCAGAAATAGCCTCACAGCTGCAGCATCTTTATCAACACTCCCTAAAAAAAATTGGTTTGATTTAAAATGCAACCATTTCATGATGCTGCAAACACTAATGGGTTAAAAATAATTAAATAACCTGCCACACTGTCACACATTCACAACTGGTTTGATAATGTATGGTTGAAGATTACCACAAGATGATGAAATGTTAATCCTGACATAAGTTAACTTCTATTTTAGGTTCGGTACATTACATCACATATAATTGACATGAGAGCAATATATGAGACAAGATATAAGGCAAGACACTATTTAACCACATAACATACAACCAGCAGAATATTTACAATTTTAAATGTGTATACAGCATATGAATTCTAATTTTGTTGTTCCAGTATCAGTTACCTGAGGCAAAACCCTGGTATGCCATGTCAAAAAATGGGAAAAGTTTTTTATCTTTCACCACCTTGGAAATCTCAGCCCATTGCTCTGGCTTTGGATCAACTCCAGTGGGATTGTGAGCGCAGGCATGGAGCAACACGACTGAACCCTCAGGAATTTTCTAAAATATCAACGGGAGAAAATGGTGGAAAAATGATGAGGATTGAGAAAGAATTATATAACTACACGGCAGAAAAATATCCTAAAATAATTAATCCATTACAGCCAAGTCTTGAAGAGCTCCTTGGAAGTCAAATCCACAAGTCTTGGGATCATAGTAACGATAAGTCTTCACCCCGAGGCCTGAATGCTTCATTATAGGTATGTGATTACCCCATGTTGGTGTTGGCAAATACACATCCTTGGGCCCCTTGAAAAATGCATTCAGGAAAGCAGCGCCAACACGTAAAGCTCCTGTTCCTGATATAGTTTGTGTGGTGGCCGTCTGAAAGTAGAAATATCAGAATAAACTTTAGTAGCTACTAAAAAAATACTGGTCTTGGCCTTGTTATTACAGTTAAACATTATCTAACTTAAACTATGAAAAATACTTAACTTTCCTGGAACTATTCAAGACACTAGCAATAAGAGCATGTATCAAAAAAGGCATACCCGATTGAATTTTACAAGCAATTTGCAGCAATGAAATATGCAAAAGAAAAAATTATTTAGCCAAAAATAGGATCCAAAGAAAAAAAACTGCAAAATGGTTGCTCAGCTTCCACTCATTGGGGAGTAAGAGGGACTATATAGGGTGGGTGAGTATATTTCTTCCCATATTTGTAAAGGACCTCCACCTCCGAATTATAAGCCGTAGCGGAAGAAGTTCCTTATTGCCAGCCCACAAAATTCAACTTAAGCATTGAAAATGTGTTCTAAAATCCATCTGTGTCAATGAGTTGAGGATAAAGCAATGTTTCCATTCATCCAATTTTATGTTGATGCTAGAGGCACCAATTAAATTGGAGGAAGGTCTTTTACTGTAGACAGAAATATCACAGCAAGCTAAAGGTGTGCTCTCCATCCTTCATCGATGAGATGATTTTTTTGACAAAGAACTTTCGTACAGTGACTATTTTAAAACAGTTATCAAGACCAATTCTCCCTATTGACTAAATACAGTTTATCTTTGAAGTTTTAATATTACCCGGATGCTGATTTTTTATGAGTTTTTTTCTAAATTTGAACCAAAAAAATCATGCCACATCATACAAGCTGAGAAATATATCATGCATGTGGTGTTACTAATTTTGCTTAGGAAGTAATGATTTCCCCAGTAGACGTGTAGAGGATACAAAAGACTAAGGTTTATTTACTGAAAATGACATTGCCTTTTGTTTTCAAGTTTTCCGTTGCCCATGAATTACCCTCATCACAACATCCCCACCCATGTGCATAACATCATCAATGAGCATAACATACATCAATTTTTCCAGGCTATTGACAGGTTTTTGGCTGGTCTTACGCTAAATTCCTCTTTCTGAGACATTTTTTCTTTCTGAGCATTACTCACCATCAGGCCCCTCTTACATTCCTCATATCCTCCACATATGTACCTCTATCATCCAAAAATCTCCCCCTCCTTTCCCATGCTTCCCCAGCACTCTCTTCCCTACCACTCTCTTCAACATGCCCACACCTCTCAATTAGAGAAGGTCCATTCAGAAAATTACCATGGTATTTTACGTAATTTACTGCAGCTCCTGAAAATTACCGTAATATTCGGTAATATTCACTCGTCTCAGATTTTTTTAATACTGATATATTACAAATATAGTATTTTCAGTCAAGTCACTATATATTTAATACAATATCAATTCTTAATGAAGGTATTATCTGGGTAATTAACTATGAAGGTATTCAATAATGTCCGATTCATTTGCGGTATATTTTTATACATGCAATATTTGTGGGGACATCATTTTCAATGATTTGAAGGAAAGTTTCTCCTGCCAATAAAAGAATTCTGAATTGCATGTGCACTGCTATGTTTGTTTTTAAATTTTCTTTATTCCAAATGCATTAACGTAGCAATAAAAATGGTTTATTTGCCTTTTTCCCCTTATTGGGCTTTCCTATTAAATCCTCTAATAGCTATTAATCGCAGAAAAATTACAGGGAGATTACGGTAATTTTCAAAAATTACTCTAAATTACCATGGTAATTTACCTCAAATGAAAATTACGGTAATTTACCCATCTCCATTCTCAATGCTTCCTTTAACCATCTTGGCATCATTCTCCAAATCTCCATCAGACACTTCCATTTCTCTCCCACCATATCCAAAACTTCATCACACATCCTCACTACCCAGCTCACACTCTCCATTCTCCTACAGACCACATCTCCAATACATCCATAGTACATACATCCTGTTTCCTCAATAAGAGTGAATATATCACCATGCTCCACAATAGTTTTCACCAATATATTAAGTTTTGAATGAATGGAGTAAACTTTGTTTTTCCACAATGAATTTAATAACTTGCGACCATGGTTTTGATAATTAACGTCATCATCACCTGTAACTCCATAAAGTAAATTCCATAAAGTATCCCCGGAAACCACCGACTTTACCAATTATTAAATATGTGTCTCCTACAAGAACTCATAAATTTCCTTCTCGTCAAAAATCCTTTCTTGGATAAAGCAATTCTACATCTGATGTCACAATCACTATACAGAAGTTGTTTTCATCGAGCAAAATACCAAGATAAGTAAACTTTTCCAGTAACATAAGTTAACTATTAAACATTTCCAATACTTAGTGCCCTCCCATATACTCAGCTCCACCATCTTACTTCTAGAAAATCTAATTTCCTTCACCTTCTTAAGCCCATTTTACATTAGGCATGTAATTGCATAATATGATGCGTGTACAAATGCACATTTCAATTCACATCATGAAAAGCAATGGATTGCAAGAATATATGCATGAATGTACCAATGCAAGAGGGCAAAATAGCCCCTGCTCTATTTCAATAATATTACACGCTAGATTGAGAAAACCATGGTTTTAAATAGAGAAAATTCAGGTCCCGTGTAAAATGAGCTTCATAGTTTTTCTTCAACACATACCATTCACATTGTAACTCTAACGTGCTCATTTAGAACAACCCATTTGCTGAAAGGCTAACCAATTCCCAGTCATCTGCATGATTCACTGACTTTATCAGCTTCCCTCTCCCAGTTATTCCCACCATCATCTCCTCATATGCTTCCTTAACAATTGCTTCAAACAATTTCTGACAGGCTGATTTTAAAAAAATCATTAACATTCTCCACCGTCACAACCCAGGTGGGTGTTGATTTAAATTTCCATCTTACATTCTCAGGTAAACTTACATATGTGGACCCCAGAAGTCACGGGGTCTAAGTGACATTAAAAAAAAATAAGTTAGGTACAGGAATGGGATGTGAAAATATAAATTTTTAAGGTGGTAAAGGGATCCAAGTGATTTTCTTGACAAGTGGTGCTATCTAGGGTAATGCCTCTTAACTACTTAGTGGGTTGTACCAAACATTTTCAACTTTGACTTAAGTTTTCTCAAAGCAACGATTTTGTTACTTAGACCCCTTGACTTCTGGGGTCCTCATATATTATCCACAAAAATATCTTTTTTACATCTTAAACCAAATGTAATGGATGAAAGAAAAAACCTGGTCATCAGAAAAATAAACAAGACAGAAAGGATAAGTAACGTTACAAAGCCTATGCTAAAGGGAACCCCTGCCTTACTCCTCATCCCATCGCAGCAAAACTTACAAACCTCCATCGACTAGCCCCATTAGCACCTTCTAATTTACATAGATTCTGAAGTAGTTCTCTAATTTGACAATTAAGTACCCTAAATTAAGGTGGTTCCTTTATCTCTTAACAGTAAACAAGGAAAAGTTCACGCTATTTTATGTGAGTCTATGATTTTTTTAAAGAAAACAATAAATGAAAAATATGAGAGGAAGGAAAACAAAATAGAAAATAATATAAAAGCTGGTCACAAAAGGTAATCCACATATTGTATCATGACACAGTCCACTGAATAAACTTAACATTAATGACTTCACTCATTAGAGGTTCTAACAATCAGTATTCATAATTTAAAAAAAAACTTTTTTTGGCAATTTTTCTCTCACTTGGTTGATGCATTTTGCTGACAAAGCAATGTTAGTACCAAAATATAAGAGTATCACCAAACTTCCTGGCACATAAGACACTGTAATTATTCAGGTAAGGTTTTAGATCACATTTTTTAAGTCAAAAAAGTTCACCTCATACACCAGGAACTATGATTTTTTTTTCAGTTATTTGTGATCGAAGTTAGCAAAAAAGAAAAAAAGGTTTGCGGATGGTTTGGAAAGGCAGGGGCCATGTAAATCATGGATCAAGTGCTGAGGGTGCAGATAAGGTCATTGTTTTTCAGGGTTATTTTTCGTAAAGGAATGAGGAGGGGTGTGGGAATAATAATAAACAAACATATTACATTGAATTTTGCAACTGATTATCTACATCTACATACTACCCCGTGAACCACCGCATGGGAGTGTGGCAGGGGTGTCTGGACACCAGCCAAGTAAAGATGTAAGGGATATGGTTTTGAGAGGTGAAATGGTGACATGTTATATGGGAATGTATTTAGTGGAGCTCAGTTTTACTGTGTGCAGAAAAAATGAGTTTTTCTGTTTGGCAATTATTTTATTGCTTGTCTGACCTAGAGATGTGAGAGGCGTCATGATAATTTTCTCTGTGTCACATTGAAACACACCAGTTCTGAATTTCTCAAGCAAGCTAAGCCTAGCATTTAGCCTCCAACTATCTAGGGGCTCCCACGTTAATCCCTCTAAAACTTGTGAAACACTAAATGTTCACATGAAGCAATTTTTAACGAAGCATACAGCTTTTATTTGCATATTATTAATATTTTTGGTTAAATCTTAATGACCAGGGTCCCAAATTCTCACAGTATATTCGAGGTGTGGCAGAATCTCACCATAGCAAATAAGTCTCTCTCATTTACTTTTTCATCCAAGAACCCTTCTATAATACGCTTAACAAAACCAAATTTCTTTAATGCTGTGCTGCATTTGTTTTGTACGTGTGTTCCCCATGATGATACTATAATTTGGCAAAATGCATCATGCAATTAAGAAAAAAACTTAAAAACAACGATAAGTATTTAATTTAAATTAAGTACATTCAGCTGAAACTGAACACCTCAGCCACGAGAGCAAATTTGGATCTTAAGACATTTTGCAAAATAATAAATTATACATGAAGCAATGTATAGCCACCTAAAGCAACAGAAAAACAAAAAATATAATAAAAAAGGGAAAATTATACCCCTGCTTGAATATCTATGGAAGAGAAAGTTCCGGGATCACCACCACTGGCAGTCTCAGCATATCTAACTCAACTAGTAAAAAGATCCACCAATTAGATAATGACCCTCAAATGGTTAATGATTAAACTACCAGCAATACATTAGGTGCTAAAAGATGGTAGGGATGACCAAGGAAAATTATTGACCAGTTATAGCAATCACAACAAAGCCAAGTATTGAGAGGATATTAATAATTAGCATATTGCAGGGGATTTATTTAAAAAGGTTCAAACTATGAAAATTTTATAAAAATCTGATTTCATTATCTTCACACAATAGTTTTCAAGGGGAAACAATTACTGGATGAAGAGAGTTAGTTAAGGACAGAGATTTCAAGTTTCATAAGAAAATGAGGCGATAGATATTGCCGAGTGGAGTTATAGTGGTCCCAAGCATTATCCTAATTTCATGGAAAAATGAATCCAACATAACTTAGAACTATCAAAAATGCTCAACTGAGGACCATAAAAGGATCAAGTCTAATAAATTTCATACTTAAAGATTCAAACTTAAACAGGTATCTGAGAAGTTTACCCAACATAATTCAACTCTAGGCTCACATGCCTCCATGCAGAGCACCATGAACACATTAATGAAACAAGAGTTGACTAAATGAGACTGTTTAAACTATGTAATATAAACCAAGTAAATTACCAGAGACTTACCAATCCATTTTTTACGTGTTCATTATCATCTCCCAGAGCTAAGCTGATACTAAGTTTGCAGAAATCTGCTGATCCAGATATTGGGGCATATTCTTTGTCTAGCTTCTTGTTCGCTATTTTTTCTTCAGCCTAAAATATAAACAACATCAGAATAATCCACAAAGCATATACATAGCAGTATTAAAACTGATTAACTATCAGTGAAATTAATGATCTTTCTCAGACTGTTCTACATTTAAACTTACTTTTCGAACACTTGGCAAGACAAATGGTTTTCCATTGTCATCACGATAAGCTCCAACACCAAGATTTATTTTTTTAGGGTTGGTGTCTTTCTTGTAAGCCTCCGTCACACCAAGAATGGCATCTGGGGGACCCATTTCCACATGAGACCACCATGATCTACCGTTCAACATAAACACAAGATTCAGCTTTAAGTAGATAAAAAGTGGGGTATAATAGGCATCAAGCAGCAAGTGACATCAGTGGCTTCAAGAGATATATGGTCATCTAACGACAAATCGAAACCGTTCGTTTCATTACCGCGCATCTGAGAGCAATAATATTACGATAGGTGCTAGTGTGTCACCTAAAATTACGAGGTTGAATGTAGATCACCCGTCATCACATTACCGCCGGATTTGATTTTCAGACCAGTTACTGGATAAACTTTGATTAATGGTAGCACAATGACAAAGGTGTACTTAGGGTGCTCTATAACATTCTTCCATAAGATAACCTGTGTTATGCCCGTAGTAAAATGTGACATAAGCAAACAGTTATCCAAGCTTCCCATATATTGATCTATAAGAACACCACTCACTTCTTAAGTTATCAATGAAATCAGACACTTTCCGATCTTGACAGAAGATTAACTTACGAACTTCTATCTCAGAATTAAGTATTTGTGGTATTTTTAACATGGCAACTCACCCTCAATTAACTGACGGTGAGCACTGAATTTACAAAATGTTATACAATGATAACACATAATAAAGTCACTCACCCTGCTCTGGATACAGCAGCAGTGATAGAACCTTGATTGCATTTCAGCAAACCCCCTGAAATACTAGCAATGCGTAGAGAGGGAACCATTCTGCACTATCTTTCCGGCAAATCGCGGCGGAAGGACATAAAGGTCGCCTGTAGATGGCTCCACCGCTCCACGGAAAAAAAATACCTCCCGTTGGCGCCTGCGCAATTGAGGGAAATACAGGAAATCAGGGTGATCAGGGAAGAATTAAAGCGCAGCAGTGATCAGAAGTGATTGTGATAGACGTACTCAATTAATCGAACAATTCCAGCCAGTTTCATTGGAATATGCTAGCATATATGGTGGCCACTGTGGGGGAAATTTTACATTTAAAAATTTCTGTTGATTATACCGATCAATGTTGTCATAGGTTGAATGTTTCTCTGCAAAACTATGCGCACTCTTCCCAAATGTGATATCGCATCGCTTTTAACCCTTTGAACTCAAAGGAGGTCCTCTTCTTGGAGCTTAGTTCGAATGTCGCCAGTAGGTATACCATATATTGCTACATTTAGACAGAAATTGAATGCTTCGGTCCATAGGACGACCTCAGGTCGTCATAATGTTGTTTTCATAATCGCGTGTTCCTTTCCCTCCCTTCGCTTTGTATCCCTCTTCTCGCTCTGCTGGTTCTTTAGTTCTTTGGCGGGCCGATAGCTAATTAGTTATGTATTTCTACTCGAGTTCGAGTGACCGGTTTGGGGTCCAGGAAATTTCATTGAACTAAGAAAGACTTCAGCCGCTGCGTCCGAATCATTTCTTACCAAAAATATTTTTAAAAATGATCGTTAGAGTTCATTTGAATATGAATTATCCGATTGACGATAAAAGGCTGAGTTAATGATCTATAAGGGGGGAGTAGAATAGAAATGGCAGCAGCATGGAATGAGATGATATTTTAAATAAATCTCTTGCCAATATTATTAGTATCATTGATCAGCGATGCATCCAATACACTTGATTTTAGTAGCTTCAATCAAAAAATCTGACAGACGGCCTGATTTAGAGTCAATTCTCTAAAGTAATTATAAAAGAGTCCAATAGTAAGTGTTATGAAAACAACCCTAGCTGATAATTCGTTCAACTGACATTATCTTTTAGGCATCCTTGAGGAACGTACTTACATTTGCCAATGGTACATTGACTTATACTCAGCCATTTCATATTCTCTTCAAATAATGATGTTTTATTAATATTGTAACATCAAAATCTTTGTGAATAAAACTTTATGACACCTATTGGTCCATTGTATCCATTATTTTAAATATAGCGCTTCATTTTTCTTCTTCAAATGCGTTGATATGCTGCTACGCGGCGCTAGTTTGCATGCACGTATCTAACATGGCGGTTAATGCTATCGTTCTGTCGTCGGGCATAATATTTATTATGAGTGTTCATTGATATACTTGATGAACGCAAAGGTTGTACAGCTATATCGAACGGCAGTGAAATATTCCATTAATTGGGTGTTCCACTTGGAGTGCGTTAAAGATATGGGATGAATTGTTGAATGATGTGAGTATGCTTACAATACGATGAACTGAATTTACTAACGCCATATACCTAATAATTTCGACCTGCCCCATGGTATCAATTGATATTGCAGTGGATATGAGTTTTTATTAGCGTTAATTTGTGTTTTTGTTCAGTACATTTCGAACCTTCCGTTGTAGCCGCATATCCAACCATCAGCCACTTATGCGTCGCAATTTTTCAGGAAATCTCACTGTGTTGTATTTATGCAATACCTGTTATTATTAGTGATGTTGTGTTGCATTGTTAGAAGTACAACGATAATTACCAATTATCTCCCTAATTCATCTGATCCACTTTGCTTTGTCACCTGTTAAGATTTGATATTATAATTCAAAGTCAATTTCATACCTCTTTGGTCCATCAACTAAATTCCTGTAATTTTATGTACGCATCGCCTGTAGATTATTGTATTGCTTCAAATACTCGTAAATTTAGAGAAGTACATGTTAAATTTAGCTTATAACTACTGCAACTTCATTTGCCCCTTAAGGGTTATGGTAATGTTTTTTGTTATTTGTAGACACCATTGCATTGAAATATTCTATGTACAACGATTCGAATATGATATCTGAGATTATAGCTTTGCATTTGCTTACATTTCAGCGGAATGGTGATGGAAGTGGATGAAAAACGGCTTAACTCGGATACCAACATTGATGCCCAACAAACTCCTCCCCATGTAGACAAGAGTAAGTACTTCTTTATTTCGCCTATAGTTTTCACTGAAATTTAGGTGGTTTTGATTGGATTCATATTGATCGAATTGTCGAGTTTGAGAGTTAATATGTACATATATTCAAATCGATCCTGTGATGCTTTTACCAAGTTGGTCGGTTTTCTGGTCCTGTAAAGTGAAAATACCCCTGTTCTTTCATTTCAGCTCTCTGTGTGGCTTTGTCTTCTCATGAGCCCACTGAAGGCAATGTCGTCATTGGAATGGGCGGGGAAGAACCTGGTGGTAGTGTGGAGGAGACTGCAGGAGTCGAAGGAGCTGTGGTTGGATGTGGTGAAGATGATGGCCGGGGAATAACTGCTATCTCATTGAGAGGAGGTGTCCGCCGGAACCTGAGAGGGATGAATGACGATGACCACCTGTCACATTCGCTTTGCCATGCCAACGCAAGCCCTGTGGAGGCCTGTCCACCAGATGAATCTGCTTTATGTTCCAACACTGGCAGTGATTTGGAGGTAATTATAATTATATGTAATTTAAGTGATCATGCATATCAGTTTGCCCAGAAGAGTATGAATTTGTGTTGCTTGAATCAGAATACAGGACCAAATGGGGTGGCATCAAGGCTGAGTTGAGTATTTATACTCATTAAAATGAGTGGAAGGGAAGTTATTTGTTTTTAAATCATAATTTGCCAATCTAGTAGTTAAGGTAGGAATTATATTCACATGTACTTGGTGATTTTTCCTATTGACTCAGGCATCTTAAGCCCTGGTTATACGATACATAAACCTGTGTGAGTTAATGTGTGAATGTATGAATGTGTGAATGAATGGGAAAATTTACCATGTATGTATCCTCTCAAAATTGTACAAATGCAAGAACGCATGGAACAGAAAATAGAACCTGCTGTATTTGGTTCATGCATTTGTACATGAACCCGTACGGGTTGAGGTATCATGTAACCAGGCCTTTATAAATCATCATATTTGTTTTCATGCATTTTATCATAATTTCATAAATTATTTTGACAGATGTATTAAGAAAACATGATTTTAGTCAGCACGTATAAATTAATTTTTTACTTGTAAATAAAATGATTCAAATCTGATACATCCATGGAGTACAAATTCATCCTTAGTTGATAACCTCTGCTGTCTGAATTCTCATCATCCAGTAACACTGGATCCGGTGAGGTGGTGTTTGTCCCAGTATACCGTAAAGTGAAAAATAATCAACTAAATAATTTGTACCAGCTTTCAGTGTTTAGCCAACAAAGTTTTGATCATACAATTCATAGATTTAATGAAACAGAAGGAAATTTACGTAAGGATTTGACAGAATGAAATACTAGTGTTCAGGATGGATTCAAATTTTCCGTCGTCTCTTCTCAATTTCAATGTGTGTATCATAGTGATATGTTCTAACTGTAGGATTGTATTTTTATTAGCAAAATATTCATGAATTACATTAAAAATTAAATAAAATCTCTTCCCTCATAGAAGTGATAATTATATATTCCTTTTAAAAGTTGAGATATCGTAATTTGCATCATCTGAGACAAAAAATAGTAGAGTCATGTAGGTATTAAGAATGACAAGTGCTCCTAGGCCTTACCTGGCCAGATAAAATGCAGGGAACTCAGCCTATACTTCAAGAAAACCAATATTTTGTGCCAATGGAGAATTTCAGTTTTTTGGTCATCTTACATGTAATGGATTTTTGGTGAAGTTTTGAATTGTTTGAATATTGACCAGAGAGACACCTCAGGGTTGTGCCTCAAGTATGGAATTTTTATAAAAAAGTAGACATATTTCATTCTGGGGGTTCCACCATCAAAATGAATTAGATGCCCAGTCATTGATATTTTTGCCCCTAAAAAAGGGTCCTCTATGTGAAATGTCAAAGAAACTACGTAGCTGTGTTATTTTTTTCTCGAATTCAACTTGTAGTTTTGTAGGTCTTAATGCTAGAAATAGTTAATATTGGCAAAAATTATGTTTTTCTGGTACATGAAAATCCATTTTCACAACCAAGTGATTTAGGAATCAAATTCTTTATGGGAAGTAGGTGGCAGAAATGAATTCACTATTTGTGTAAGATTTGAGTTATTATCAGGTTGGTGTGGTGGCTAGAGTACTGGGATACCATATGGAAGGCCAGGGTTCAAGTCCTGGCAGAGGTGGATTCTTTTTAGAGGAAACTAAATCTCTCTAGGGTGTCTTCAGGAGGATTCTTCAAGTTCAGTATTCTGTCTATCAGGAGAGACGTTAAACCATTTTCCCCATGGTACCTATTGTTAAAAGCAGGCTAATGCATATGCCGTGTTTCTCATTAAATGTTTATAGTTGAGAAATTAAGTGGGGGTTAGTGATGGGCCATACAATTCACTAAACAATGGTTCCGTCAATTGAACTATTCAGGTGAACTGTTCTCAATCTTGAGGACAAAATCTCAAATGGCTGTGGCAATAAATTACCTGCGTAATAAATTTGCAAAACCTGTCAAAAGAAAGAAAAAATAATTTTTTGCTGTGTTGGTTTAACGGAAATGTCAATGACTAACTACAACCTTTCAACCAGAAAACCCTCTGTGTGGTGGTTTATGGGAATGTTAATTCCTCACCAGTGACCACTCACAGACTCACACATGCAACCCAAAATGGGATCCTTTACAGGGCTAAAGGGACTCGTTAAGGATGCCTGGGTTGTAACCACAAACACTTCATCTGTGAATTTTTACAGGAATAAAATTCCATGCCAGGGACATAACAACAGGGACAAACACAGAAAAATCACACTCGCAAGCACTCAGAATTCAAACGGGCCCAACTTCTGTGAGAATCAGACTCAAGATAAGCTTGGTCCATGGAAGACAAGGCAGGAAAAGACAAGGGTGTGCATCAGATACACATATTTCGGCCGCAAGGTTACCCTCTTCAGCGAACTGAAGGGAAAAATACACTGGCAACACAAGATTGTAAGTGAGGAGATCAAGAAGAGTAAGAAGATGAGTAATCAAGAAGAGGACCAATGATGGAGAAGTATCAAGATGAAGAGTAGCAGCTCAAGCTTTGATGACTCCCTGCAACTTTATTATTGTTCCAAGAAAAAGCCTCTTGACTGGGGTAATAATGCTAATGATGTACCCAGATGCTTACTCAAGGGTGGCTCTTTGCAAGGGAATAGGGTCATTGAAGGCTAAAGCCTCCATCCATGGCAAGTGATGAGGGATCTGGGAAAACATAGACACTTCTCACTCTCTCAGCTGTTAGGCACTGGCTGCCTTTCCCTGCATGAGTGAAATAAAGTTCTAATGCAAGATGTGCACCATACTTGTCAGAATTAGCTTTTGTATGATTAGAAGGCCCCTCCCCCCCAAATTCCAAGTCTAGATTTTTGAAAATAATATACGTATGCTATAAGCATCTTCTTTTCAGGTAAAAAATACAGTCATTCAAAAATATGTAACTTAATTAGGTATTCTACAGTTTTACTTGAATTGTTTAAATTTCTATGGAAGAAAATGAAATAGTCTGTTATCTTGTACTTTTGGATGCATATACACGATAAAACATAAGTGTTAACTATTGCAGTGCCCAAAAATAGCCCCCTTCCATTTTTTTATGCCTGATATTTTGTCTATGAAGGGCGGCTTATATTCAGATAAAGACTGTATTCCCAGACTGCATTTTGGGTAGACTGAAACTAAACTTCTTTCATTCTCAGTTTTTTGTTTAGTGCACATTATGTTCTGTATTTCTCTGCCAGATATTGCCACAATTTCAACTGTCATGTAGTTGAAGTGATATGGTAGGATTTACAGGTCTGTGTGAGAAAAGACTTCGATACTGTGATAATGTGGAAAGATAAAAGGAAAGCATTAATGTTGACTAATTTTCACTGTCCTCCGATGGTGGGTATTTTCTGCAATAGACACAGGCGAGCTGTGAAGCTGGCCGTGGTAAAGGAGTGCACATATTTGATACACAGACAAGGGGGATAGGATGGGTGCAAGCTATGATACTATTAGAGCAAAGAAGTTCTTTGCCCACCTTCTAAACATCCCTGTCCTCAACAGCCACATGCTGTTTATATCTTGTGGTGGCCGGATGATGCACTGGGAAATATGGCTGGCTCTCATTTAGCAACTTGTCAAGTGAGGGGCCCAGCCCTCCTATCAAAGTGCTCATGTAGAGAAAAACCCAGCTGTTGGGATGGGTGACCACTGCTCTGCTGGGAGCCAAAGGACAATACCTGAACTGGTGCCAATTCGAAAAGGAATTAAATGCCCCTACCATTACCAAGTGCAAAGAGTGCAAAGTAGGGTTATGCACGTAAAAATGTTTTGAGAATGATCATGATAAAAGTTGAAACAGCGTAATGTTGATATTAATTATATATTCTGTTTTTATCAGTATTTTGTATCCATTCCCATAATTAATCTTCCCCTCAAAAAGTAAAAATATTGATTTACTATTAAATGGTTTCCAAAAAGAATCTTTTCTTATGGTCTTAAAACTTGATCATGGCAACCAAATTTATCACATAAATATACCAATTGTTTATTATTACTAGCTGAATTACCCGGCCTTGCTTGGGATCATACTTTAATTATTTTTGTGTGTGTATTTGTTTGTCAAGGAAAATGCGTAAAAGAAAATTGATTGAATAAGTGAGAAACTTCATTCTTTTGGACATGATACTACTAACATTTATAGCGTCATGATAAAATAAATTTTAACTCTCTATCTTTAGTGAAAGTAGTGTTTAAGAGCAAGGAAAAATAAACCACTTCATAAAACCGATTGCATAGCATTCCTGATCAGCTTATCGAAGGAAAATGAATTTTCAATGTATTAAAGTCCGAAATCTGGTTGTCAAGCAAATATGGTATTGTTGATTGCAGGGAAAAATGTACGTTTTTGCTGCTAAAAATGCGATTTTCAGGCAATTACGAGGTGGAAAAGGTAATTGATTGAAACTTAAGAATTAAAAACTTGATTCTTTCTGCCATGTGATAAAAAATTCCAATCCTCTATCTTGAGTTGAAGTAATTTTAAAATGTAAAAAAATTAAACCACTGCACAAGACCCACCCACAGCATAGACCACCAAGGGGCTCCTTTTTCGGACCTTTTGGGGCCCTGAGATCTTGTTAAAATAGCATACAATTTTCCTGTGCCTTGAACTATTTGTCTGCAAAATTTCAGCATGAAGGTAATAAAACTATAGATTTGTATAAAAGACAGACAAACATTCTTCTTTATATACAGTAGAACCTCGATTTTACACACCTTGATTTTAGGTAGTTCGCAATTTTATGCAGTGACAGCCTGGTCTGGCCGGAAACTATAGGGAGTTTCAATGGTAGACCCTTGATTTTACATAGTTTCTCGATTTTACTCAGTTTTTTGATTTTATGCTGTAATACTTCAGTCCGTAGGAGCAAAATGCCCTTAATTTTACGTAGACTATAGTATTTCAATGCAATAGGACTCTCAGTACTTAGGAATATAAGAGCGAATTCCATTACATGAAC
Organism: Ceriagrion tenellum; assembly: GCA_963169105.1. NCBI lineage: Eukaryota > Metazoa > Arthropoda > Insecta > Odonata > Coenagrionidae > Ceriagrion > Ceriagrion tenellum. The sequence continues at coordinate 109,429,938 of OY720635.1, read as the reverse complement.
AAACATACCAATAAACTGCATAGCCCTGCCATCTACTGACCAATTATGTTACTAGATGTCCAGTTTTGACAGATGTTTCTTGATTGACCCTTTCGCTGCGGTCAAACTGCAGAGAATTTCCACCCCCTGTACGGCGAAATAGTGAGCGATCACCTACGTCGACACAGAAAGTATGTCTCTCGTTCAAATCAATACCAAACACCTGCAACTCAATAGTCACTAAGGCTCCCGGGAAGGGATTAGTACTATGTATAACAATGAACTCGGCGAATGGTATTCGTGGAAAAGAGAAAGTTCGGAGGCATTGGTAGGAACGACCACCTGCCAACAGAACGTAGGAGCTACGTTCACAGCAGTCAACCGGGCGAACGTAGCTGCTACGTCCACAGCAGCGAAAGGGTTAAAAGCCATTGACCTGAATAAAATTTAATTGTGAGTTCAAATCATTTAAGGCACTACTGCAACCTTTCACCCTGAATAAAAATTTTAAATATTTAATGCACGAATGTGCGTGCGCTGTAACTTCAATTTCCCTTTTATTTTCCGGTAAAAGTTTGTTTATATCTCATCCTTTCTCGCTACAACACAGAAAATGGGTGATAATTCTCGAATATTTCCATCGAGATATCACATCTACTCTGAAAGCCGCCTTAATTGTGCATGTAAATACTTACGATGCTTAAGATGCTTTTACACTGCATTACTGCAGTGTAAAATACACTTGTCAATAATTTAGCAAGTTACGGCATGCATTCTCGTAAGTGTCCGGAATTATAGTCATATTGCCATACGTAGATTAAACACCTTTCTTAGTGGAAAGTGTTGTCCTTTTTAGTTGCGCTTTAAATGAAATATATTAGTTTTCCAACAAAAAGAACTCTTAATTAAAACTGACAATCGAGCAGAACATTAAGATAATAAATGAAGTGGAGCACAATAAGTCCCTAACCAAGACAGAAATTGCTAGATTGAATGGGATTTCATTGTCAACATTATTCACAGTTTTGGCGTCGAAAATGAAGATTAATGCCTGTTAAAGTCACAAAAAGTCATCCTATGTATCAACTGGAAAGTATGAAGAGCTTGAAGAAGCTCTGTTTGCCTTTTTTTGCAAATGCCGCAAAAATAAACTCCCGATTGATGGCCCCATTTTGCAGGAAAAGGGACGAAATTTAACTCTAAAACTGGGGCATCCTGATTTCAAGTGTTCATTTGGTTGGTTGGATAACTTCAAAAAGAGGTACAATATTACATATCAACGGGAATGTAGAGAAGAGGGAAAAGTAGACGATAATTTAGTAAGCAAGTGGCATGAAATTCATGACCCGATCATTGAACTGTACAAGCCTAAGGATCCTTATAACATGGACGAGACTTGTCTTTTTATGGAAAGCTCTACCTGACAGAACAATGCATAAGAAAGGGGAGAAGTGTCATGGTGCTCAATGGAGCGAAGAGCGCCCGACAGTGCTTCTTACTATAAATCAAGATGGAAGTGACAAACTGAAACCTGTGGTCATTGGAAAAGTGCAGAAGCCCAGATGTTTCAAAAATATTGGAAGTGCTTTTTTACCAGTGAAGTACTATGCTAATAAGCATGCTTGGATGTCCGTTGAACTTTTTCGCCAACAAGTTCTCTATTTTGACAGAAAATGTGTGGGTGAAAATAGAAATGTTTTGCAAACGATCGACAATGCACCTGTGCGTATGCTGCAAGGCCTTGATCTGAACAATGTTAAAATAATATTGTTGGAACCAAACACTACCAGCAAAACACAGCCACTAGACAAGGGAATCATACAAAACTTCCAGATTTTGTATTGCTGGTACCTTGTGCAACATTATATATGCAATATAGGTAAGTTAAAATGCAATTACTCATAATTTCTCTTTCATGAGTCAAAAAGCACTAGAGTTTTTATTTCCTTATTGTTAGATCATGGCAAAAGTCTCTCTGAAGCTGCTCCTTGGACTCTCCTCCATGCTGTCAGAAGCATTGCTCAAGCATGAAACAGTGTATCTGAGGAAACTATAAAAACTGCTGGAAATCAGCTGGTTTTGGAGTGACTGAAGTTAATGTAGCTGAAGAGGCCACATCTTGGGCCCCTAGACTGCATGGTTTGCTTGAAGATGAACTGGAAAAATTCAAAATGGTGTGCCCAATAATGTCAGACATTTCACCAATTGCCTACAATCAGATTGATGAAGAATTGATGACTAATGAAGAAATGGAAAGTGCAGAAAGTGCCAACCTATCTGTATCTGATTTATTAGAGGGAGGCAGTGAGGTGACAGATGACAGTGAAGCAGTGCCTGTTCATCCTACTCACAGTGAAATGCAAGCAGCCTTCAGAAATCTATATAATTTCTGTTATGCTCATCCAGAGGTTGCCGAGAATTACATGGAAAACCTAAATACCTTAGAAACAGTTGTGAATCAAATTTTTGACAATGGGATGCAGGAAACAAAAATTAGTGACTTCTTTCACCCAAAATGAATTCAAAACAATATATTTATTAACTTTTCCCTATTTAGAGCTTTAAATTAGGTATGCCAGAGTTTATATATGGTAAGATATAAGAGATAACCTAAGTAAATGCCTATGTATGTACCATGCATTGTGGTCACCTGTTTGCCAGCTCTTGATTTTACACACTTTGATTCATAGGGCCTATTTTTTGGTCCCTCCAACTACGTAAAATCAAGGTTTTACTTTATAGAGATTGTGCCTAGCTTACTCATTTATCTTGAAATTTTGAAATGTTAAATTAGTATTTTTCCTTACCAATTGCTCAAGCCAACTGCAGTCTCTACATAGAGGTATAAATCAAATTTATTCACTCAATATGATTGTGCTTCTATTTCCTCTATTTTAAGATTTCCCTCAATTTACCTTTGACGTTTTTCTGTGATTTACACTTTTTGCCTTCATACCCCTGAAAAATATAAAAGATGGGTTTCACTGTATTCTTAATAAGTAAAGGGTACTGTTTTAGGCAGTTTTTAGTAGCTTAGCTGAGTGAGGCTTAAGGCTCTTGTTTTGAATGTAGAAATTAATGCTCATCAAATAAACTTTCAGGTCTAATTCCTTTCTGTCATGATGAGGGATATAAAATATATGTTTCTCCTCAGATTTTGGAAGAAGGCAGCATTGTGAAGTTTACTATGTGTATTCATGCTTGTTATTTGTATATTGGCATTAATTTTTTATATTCCTTAATTCATCTATTAAGCCTTGATTTTCTGTGTTGTGATTGCAATTGTAAATTCATCATATTTTATTATACGCAGAGTTTTCAGACATTAAAAAAGCATGATTTTTCTTTGAACAGGCTGAGTTAGTCAATGAGCCCATTACCCCAGATGAATCTGCGTCCCCATCGATGGCACAAGCTAGCCTCACCGGAGCCAATGCTTCACATCCATCAGCATATGATTCACTTCGTATCTCTCAGTCTCATCGCGTGGGCAAGAGAGTGGTGAAGCATGCACTCAGGCAGCAAGCTAAGCGGAGGCGTAAAAATACAACCATTGCTGCAGGAGGAAATACGGCACCAATTCCAAGACTTATCGTGAAGTCCCTACCATCACTGGTTCCTTCTCCGCAACGTGGTTCTTTAGGCAGCTCAAGTGAGAAAGATGTCACTCCCCCCAGCAAAGAGCCTCCAGCTCAACAAAAGCCCGATGTTCCTGGTAAGTCTGGTGATTTTTGATAAGTGGCTTATTTTTATCCATTTACTGCATTGATTTACAATTTTATTGCAAATAAAACAAGATCACTTGTAACTTGGTGGTATGACATATTTATCTATGAAAAATGTGTAACTTTTACAATACCACATATATAAAGATGGTGCTCATGCACACCACAAGTATAATAATGGTGCTCATGCACTGAAACACGGGTCATGCCAGTTTTCTTTATATTTGTGGTATTGTAGAAGTTGTGCATTTTTCATTGATCAATTTTATTGCAATTATTTTGGTGCTTCTGAAAAGGTAGATGAGAATGTGTGAAAAAAACCATATATGCTTATTACAATTTAAAATATTTATCAATTTTTAGGGTAATTATCAAAACTATATTGTGTTAAAAAATCCAATAGTGACAGAATTATGCATATGGATTGTTAACGAGCTTTATGTGTGGTTTTGAAAGCCTTGGCATAGAGTTATACACTATTATGTGCCAATGCAAGCCATTTATTATGCATTTGTGATTGCATTACTCAGTATGTATATCATAGAATAAGATTTAAAGTGTAAATTTTGCATTGAATATGCAACACACTAATTAGAATCTTATGTATTGAACTGCCCATACAAAACTCCTCTGTTATCACTCTCATTTATCCTGTTTGTGTTGCTGACAGTGCAATCAGTATGGTGGTGAAAACTGTCAATGTAATATACAGTATCACATTGTGAAGAATTCAAATGGATGTTCACATGCAAAAGTCTTGTAAGAATAGCCAAAATATGCTGCCCTATACCTTTGAGAATTGTTTATATGAAATCACCACATTGCTTTGATCTGCAAGAAGAAGGCCAGGAGATAGCATTATTCATTTCTATATTCCTAAGTTAATAATTTAAATATTTTTTCATCGCTATCATTCATATTTTATGGAAAACCAATGGTCATCTTGATTTGTTGTTTAGAATGCACATTCACGTGTCCTAAATGAGAGATAAGTTTTGAGTGAACAAGTGAGCTGACAAGTGAGTGAGGAGAAAATTCTCAGTCATCTATTTAAGGGTCACGGTGCTAGAAGGGCAAATTAAGTGGAATACACTGCCAAACTACTACAAAAATTCCTTTTTTCCATGCGCCATTAGTGGAGGTCTTTAACATGGAGTTCAGATGTATCCTTACTGTCTTCCAATACCTTTTTCGTATTCCCTCCTGTAAAGTAAATCTGTGCGTTTGTTCATCAAGCAAAGAATTGGATTGTATTATTATGTGTCTCCTCATTTTATTCAGAATTCACAGTTCGTCGCCTCCTTCGTCATGCATCATCTGGGGCTCGGTCCTGTACAATGCCTCCTCCTCCACCACCCCCTCCTCCCCCCCATCTGCAGACGTCATCGGCTCCCACAATGCGGGAGGTTTTGGCGTCCATCCCTGGATTCAGTATTAAAGGCCCTGGTGGTGCTGGCAGTGGGGGCAGGAAGCGCACATCAAAACGTCGTCTCTCTACAGCCGCACAGATAGAGCAAACAAAGGAAGGTTGCATCGATTTAGAAACACCTGGCTCCATTCTTGTGCATACAAATTTGCGATCTCTTTTAAATAGGTAAGTTTAATCATTCTTGTGCTTCTTACCTGTTACCTTATAACAAGAGCCCTCTGTGGTTGTGGCATTGTAATCATATTGCTACATTTAAATCTCAATTCCTTGGTAACATTTTACAGGAACACATTTACGTCATTACCAGCCCTCTACCAAAGTAAACTTCTACAGCTGTTGCCAGATGTGGACCGAGGAGGTTTTAGTGGTGGGTCATCTCACTCCACTGCATCACATGATACTGGATCATTTAGGTGAGTCCTATAACTTTAAAAAAAGACTAGTTCATTATACAAATATCATCAATGTAAGCTTGTTGTTTTTTTCATTTACTGCATTGGGTTCCTATCCTGTTTTATGTAGTCATTAACTAGTGCACATAAGTGAGCAAATTCCACAGGGGATGGATCCTCTTTGGAATTTTCACACCCACTCTGACTGATGTTTTTTGTCTTAGGCAAATAGAATATAAGACTATCATGGAAATTTTTTCTATACATGGTTTAAACATTGCAAATTGCCATTATTTCCTAACTTCCTTTTACTTAATACAATATGTAGTCCTTAATTGACTGTAAAATCGTCATGAAAAATTGTAATGACTAGGAAAGTGACTTAAAATTTCATAAGCACTGGTGCTATTATCGTGAAGAAATGCATAATATTTTGTGGAATAGTGGTTCAGTTATTTGTTGAGTTGACACATGCCAATTTTTTTCTGTTAGAATGAGTTCCTCTGTGCTGAGCAATGAGTTCTTTGCTCGAGCTTGCCATGAATGGAGGAGGAGGTTGGCTGATGGCGAGTTCACCCCTGAAAACCAGCAAAGGTTGCGTGCGGAAGCAGAGAAAGAGAAGAGTCGACTGGACCCTTGGAAGGTGATTATAATGCTTTGCATTAATTTAATGCTGTAATGGCTGAAGTGAAGAGGTACAGTAAAGTCTCATTATGGTGAAATTGAAAGTCCCCAGAATTTCCCTTTTCATTTTTAAGAATTAAAAAAAATATATTTTAGGGGAAAAATCAATCATGTTAGCATTGTGTAATCATTCATATTTTGTGTGATTATTATTCTTTATTATTGTTAAAATGATGTTTAAATGAAAGTGATCATTTAACAATGTATTCAAGTTGTTTTAGAATTATATTGGTACCTCAACTAATGCATGTGAGATTCATGACAGTTCATTACTGGGAAATCAGGTTGGCGTGGTGGCTATAGTACTGGCTAAATATACGGGCAGCTAGGGTTGAAATCCCTACGAAGAGGATATGTTTCACAGGAAATGCTATCCCTACTTGAGTGCCTTTTGGAGGAGACTTCAAGTTCAGTACTCTGTCTGTTGAATGAGACTTAAAACTGTGGTCCCCTTGGCATCTTTTGTTGAGAGCAGGCTAATGCCAATGCCAGGTTTCTACAACCTTCCTCCCTTACCTGTCCCCCATGGCACAAATGACCTTAGAAGTCGGTTGCCTCCCTAAAATCCAATCCATGTTCATCACTTTGCTAGTACTCACAATTATGTGCTTATCAACTTCTGAGTGTCACCAATTTCTATTAACTTCACTTTTTCATATGAAGTTTGAAACTAAAAATGTGACTCTATTACTATAAATATGTTTAGCTATTTTGGCCTTCTTAGAAGAGAAGTTCCATGTTGAGTGGCAGCCTTCAGTTCTCATTTTGTGAAATAGTGTTTATTTATTTATTTATTTATTTTTATTAATTTATTTCACCACCAAAAACAGCACAAAGGCTATTACATTGGCCGACATAATCAATAAATAAATAAAAATTTCAAACAAAAGCATAATCAACATTAAATAAAACAATAATTAGGCAAGCGTAGGAAGGGACTTGGGGATTGGAGAGGGATGGATCATTTAAGTGGCGTTTCAGGGAGGATTTGAAAAATGGTGGCGGAGGAGAAAAGGTCCAAGGAAGGATATTTCGAGGCCCAGGAGTTAAACAAGGAGGGGATTCGGAAGAAGAGAGAGCGCTGGGAGATGGAAAGACAGAATTGGGGAGTATGGAGTAGACAGTTACTGCGTAATGGACGGGGAAGAACATGAATACTAAAGAGAGGGAGTATTTCATTGGTCCGTAGAGAGACGCTGAAGATTCTTTGTAGGAACATCATATCTGATAGGATACGGCGGTGAGTTAAATGAGAAATGCCAAGGGAGGAAAGGATGAGGTCACGGGATGAGCTTCTGAAGATGGGGACTCGGTGGTGAACTATGGCGAGAAAGAAGTTGACTGGACGGTTGAGCAAATCCAAGGTAGTGGGGCAGGCAGTAGACCAAATTGGTGCACAGTATTCTAAGATGGGGAGAATACAACCGAAAAAGACAGTTTTCAGAGCCGTAGGGTCCTGAACCTCAGTGAGGCGGTAAAGCATTCCAACTATAGCCATCGCCTTCCGCACAATCATTCGAAGGTGGTCATGAAAGTTGAGTTTCATATCAAGAATGACTCCTAAGTCGCAGGGGGAAGTCACAGGGAGAATAGGATTATTTAAGTGAGTGTAAGAATGTGAATGGGATTTGCTTTTTAATGACAAGGACATTAGAGCTGATTTTAAGGGGTTGATATGCAGCTGCCAAGAGTTGAGCACCATTCGGAAACAAAGTTGATGGCGGATTAAAGGAAATGTGAGTCGGAGGGGTGATCAACCTACTTGAAAATTTTGCAATCGTCCGCATACAGCAGAATATTGCAGCCGAGGGGGATTATGCCCTCAGTGATGTCATCCAAATAGAGTGAAAACAGAACAGGGCCAAGGACGCTACCCTGTGGTACACCAGACAACAGGTAGGTAAGAGGAAGAGGTGCCATCAATGGATACACGGAAACGGGAGCTGTGGAAGCTGTGAATAGAAGACAGAAAATTTGCGTGGATGTTGTTCCGGCGTTGGAGTTTATGTAGAAGTAAGGAGTGATTTACAGTATAGAAGGCTTTAGAGAAGTCGATAAGCAAACATCAAGTTGAGAGTTTGATTCGAAAGATTGTGTGATGTGGTGGTGCAATACAGCGAGGTTAGAGAGGCACGATCCACCAGGAAGGAAACCATGCTGATGAGGGGAGATGTGGAGGAGGGTAAAGTGAAAAAGATGTCTATGTATAATACGCTAAAAAATTATGGATAGAAGAGGTAAAATGGATATTGGGCGATAATTCTCATTGACACTTTTGGGGCCATGTTTTAAAACTGGGGTGGCATTAGCATTTTTCCAGTGTGCAGGAAAAGAACCAATGGAGAAGAACCTATTGAAGATGATGGAGATGGGGACACAAAGAGAGCGGTGCGAGAGAGAAAGAGAGAACCAATATTGTCGGATCCAGTGGCCTTTGACGTGGGTAGTGCGGTTAGATAGGACAAAACTTCGTTGGGGTCGGTAGAGATAGAGCAGAGGGACTGATGGCGTACAGGTTGAAGCTTAGGGAGGAGGAGGGTTGGAGAGGCGGTGTTGAAGTTGGCACAAAAATACTCGTTGAATACATCGGGACGATCTTCACCTTGAAAACATAGTCCATTAAAGGAAAAAGTGGTAGGGATTCTGTGCGACTTTCTCCTAGCATTGATAAGGGTTCAAAATCTTTTGGGATTGACACAAATTCCCTCCATTATTTCACGGATGTGGTTCTTGTAGTCCCGGCGAATGAGAAAGTATGAATGACGCCATTGAGTTACAAACAAGATGCGGGACAGAGGGTTGGCGTGACGTTTCCAATGCTTCCAGGCCTTGAGTTTATTTCTCAGGGCAAGCGTCGTTTCTGGGGAATGCCAGAGGTGCCGCTTTTTAGACAAACGTCGGACGGGTACAATGTCCTCGATGGTGGCGTGGAGAAGGTCATAGAAGATGTCCATGCCCTCCTCGGGAGACCCAGGGAAGGAGTGAAAGTGCACGGTTAAACTCTGGCCATGCGGCTTTGTCCCATGCTCTCAGGATCCTGGGGGGGTATGAGGAATGCGGCAGCGGGGGAAGGGGGAGTACAAGGGAGCACTCGAGCGACTCGTGGTCGGACGCGAATATGTTTCTCCCGACGGAAACAGAGGGAAGTTGGAATGAGGAAAGAACCAGGTCGAGTGTTGCCATATTTCTGGTGGGGTAGGGGTTGAACTGGTCGAGCCCAAGCCCGTTAATAAAATGGTGGATGTAAAAATCAACAGTGGGGGTGGCAGCGTGGCCCTCAGTGCGGGATGTCCACTGAATTGAAAGATTAAAGTCCCCAAATAAAATCACGTCACCTAGTGAGCGGACATGGAGAACCGAGTTGAAACAAGCCTCAAGGACGGATAGGGTGCTGTTGGGTGGGTGATAAAAGCAACCGATAAATAGTTTCCGACCACAGTTGTTGTTACTTTTAGTTTGAATCTCCGTCCAAAGTATCTCACAGCTCGATTCAAGATCTGTCCGCTATGTTTCACTATGAAGAGACTTTATGGAGCATTCCCTTGATGGTTTATTTTTAAACAAATGTCTACTTTACTTTTAGTCCGTACAGTAAAATTTTGGAATTGATGCTGGAAAAAATCATCTGTTGAGAATGATTGTGCTAGAGTTTTAACCCTTCATTGGTCACGAAACATTTCAAAACACAATTGGTCAGTGGCATCTTTTATGCGCCGTTCAGGTTTTTTAATTTTTGTTTCAAGCTAGATCAAACTGTCACCCGATGAGGACTTATATATGCAAGGCATATATGCAAGAAACTTTTATTTATGTGTTATTTAGTGAAGAAAAAATTTTCATGCATAACTGAAAATGATGAAGGTTATATGAAAAAAATCCCCTCTTAGGCTATGAAGTAACAATATGCTATGAAGGAATGCAAAACATGTATAATTTGAATACAAATGTAGCATTATCTGAAGTTCCGATGGAATATTTGGGGATGAAATAAATTTGTTTGTAAAAATCATGTTATTCCATGTGTTAATTCAATAATATGAGAGAAATATAGCAATTAAATGATTTTAAAATATATTACGTATAAACGCGTGTAAGAGGCACACCCCTCTTTTTAAGCGTCGAAGTTGAAGAAAACAATTTGGGGCTTTTTTTTCTCCTTTCGCGAGGTTTTGCGAACCTAATTTCGAACTTTCAGCCATTATCAAAGCGTTCCAGACAGTCGTACCAAGCTCTGATTTTTAATGCCGTTTCCCCCCACCATTTTCCTAATGCACAAGTCGTAGTTGCTGTGAGTGTGGGTCTTTTAAACTTTTACAGATTATATTTTGCTGTAAGCAATGACGAGCGGGAATGTGAACATGTTAAATGCAAAATACCCAAGTGTCAGGCGCTTACAAAACGAACGATAAGGCCTAGATATGACATCAAAAGCTGAAAAAATCAAATTTTGGAATAAAACGTAACTGTGTAAGGAATTTAAAGCATTTAATTTTTCAATATGGTCCAACGAAAATCTTCATTTAATGACAAAATTAAAAAATTGCTTGATTTACATAAAAACAGCTAACTTGTGAGACCAGTGTCGCAGTACGGTGGCATGCGCGTGCATGTCCTGTCACATCCATTGCAAATTTACCCTGTGCCAGAAGAAATTATGCAATAACTGGTGTTAGATCAGCGTTCCCAATTTGGCCTATTGAGTATGAATTTTCTTGTCTCAGGCCAATAACATAACGCTGAAATTTGAGCAATTTTTCTTCGTACATTTCGGGAAGGCATGGAGAAATAATTATCTTTCTTCTAATGGAAAAACCATTCCTTTGATAAAACGGGTGTACCCATCCCACACTTGCCTTAAACTTGCTATGGCTTATGTTCATCTCTCATGCAATTTCAAGTGACTTCAAAACACACATTTCCGTCAACACTGCATAACCAAATTGTTGTCTAATATATTCCGACATCCGTAGTTCAAGGAGAGGATAGCTTGGAGGATTTCTCCGAAAAGACCTTCTGTCCCTATTGGTATGGAATAGTGCAACCTTGTCCTTCCTTCATCTTCTAATGCATGATCCCAGCACATCATGCTTTTGTCCGACAGCACGGTTTCCTACTTCCTCAGCGTCTTTGATTACTTTAAGTTTTTCAACTGCAGTAAAAGACTGCAACTTTTTGTCCTTGTTAAGTTTGGAACAACTGACCTATGCTAGCGTACGCACAGATGTTAATATTCACAGAATTCTCAGCGAAAATTCGTAAATTGCCAAAGAAGCTGCTGAAGAACAGTAATCTACAAAGCAAATACTGCGGAAAGTGACTGATAGGGTGCTTAGGGCAGGTGCATACTGTTGAGTCACCCAAAGTTGTCCTATGACAGAAAATGAGAGTTAGGGGTGGAAAATTCCGGTGTTTGCACTTATCACGTGGCCAATCGCTGTACCCCAATTGCACCCCACACCCTCGCATGGATGTGACAAAATAGAAAAAACCTATTAATGACTGATAAAATAATAATATGCATGATTGGAGAGGTTTTCAACCATGCAACCATGGTATGTGCAAAGAAATAAATATTTCTTGGCATCCATCAGACTTTGCATGACCAATGGAGGGTTAAGTCAAAGTGAGTCATTCACCTTTCATTTATCTTTTTTTAGGTGAAACATTTTGAACCAATATGGGGTGATAAAAGTGAATCTGCTGATCCTGATAGTCCAGTTGCAGCTAGGCCTTCTCTGAGGACCACAATCAAACTTCGGCCTGCAGTTTCATTGGAAAGTTCATCAGGGAAGCATCGTTTGAGTCAGCCATCATCATCCTTCTCATCCATCCCATCTTCATCTTTCATGTCAAATTCATTTGACTCTTCTTCTCCTCTGTCATCATCAACTTCTTTCTCTTCTACTTGCTCAACACCCTCAACCTCTTCTTTGTCTCCATCATCGGCTGTGTCAAGACCACCATTGTCCACCCCCTCTGAGCAAGTGCATTCTGACAGAAATGATCAGTCAGCCTTAAAAGAAGAGGATGTGGTTATTAAAGAAGATCCCATCCCATCGCCTGTTCAGGAGTTGACAGAAATGTCAGTAGACTTGGTGGAAGAACCAGGGGATGCTTCACCATCTATTTCACCAGAGAAGCAGGAAGAACTTGGTGAAACTGGTGAGTATTTTAAAGAATATTATTTTTAATTTACAATTTGTATAACATGATAGCAGTGAACCGCGACATGAAATTTTACATGGTTTTTACTAATCCATGTTACCTTCTGATTTACTTAAATGATTTAAGAGAGGATTCCGGGAAGTAAAAATGCCATATAGCTAATCAATTCAGTCCGGAATTGTGTATTATATAAATATAGAGCCTTGATATTCCTCACTAGACTAAACGTTGTAGATGTATGGTCTACAGACCTAGCTTTTATAAATTTTGCCAGTAAGTTAAGAACAAACGAATCAGGTTGGCATATCTCACATTTGAATCATCTTAATTTTATATGTAAACAATTGATTTTATAATTAAAATAGCAATCACAATTTTCCTCAAGTTTTAATAACAATACAATGTGTTTCAACTCACAACCTATTGTATAGTACCTGATGATGACTCTCTGGGTTGAAACACATGATATTGCTATTAAAACCTGTGGAAAGGTGCGATTGTTGTGTTCATTATGGCGAGCTTCCTCTACATTATCCCTGAATGCGTTGAACTTTGATTTTATATCCAGGAATCGGATTTAAAGGAAATTTGATGTGGTCAAACTGCAAGAATTTTTATATTGCTCAAAAGAGGAGAGATGACGTAAGTGTATTTTTTATCCTTGTATTTCAGAAAACACTCTAGTGGCTCCTGTGGAAAATGCAGTGGAGGATAAGAGTGAGGAAATGGACATTGTGCCTAAAGAGGAACCAGCCAAGGCAGAGGAGCACATTGAAATGGAATCAGTTGATCCTGGGAGCATGGAAGGGGTGGCATTGGAAAGTGAATTTGTTTGTGAAAATGGTGTGAATGTGAATGCCATGGTTGGTGAAAGTTATGAGGTCAAGGAGTGTGACAATAGAGTGGATTCTCATGACTCTCCCCCCAAGGAAGAGAAGCCGGAAGAATGTGAGCAAACTGAGACCATCGTGATGACCATTGATGAGAGTGTTGTGGAACCTTTGGTATCCATTGAGGAGATGAAGGAAGTGGGTGAGGTGGAGGTGCCACTACCTCCTATGGTTCTGGACTGCTCGAACGAGGAGGAGTGCAATGGCAGTATTATATTGGAGCAGCCTGAGCCGACCCTAGACCCTTCCGACAGCAAGGGCGAAGTGGGGCTGCTCGAGGTCATGGATGTGGGTGAAAGGGATTGTGGTGTGGTCAGTGAAGGACTCGATGTGGTGAGTGCCGAGGGGGTGGAAGACGAAGCAGCACAGACATTGGCCGTTCTCCTGGTGGAAGAGATGGAGGAGGAAGAGGTTCAGGAGTTAGTGCTGAGGGTGGTGAAGGAGGTAGAGGTGAAGGGGCTCTCGGCAGGGAGTGAACTCGAAGGGGGGGCTGAGACGGAGCTGGAGATTACAGTGTCCAATGGGGAGGACATGGACTTGAACGTGGGGGAAGTGGTGGCTGATGCCCCACCTTGTGATCTCCAGTCTCTGAGTTCGACCGAGCTGATCAGCGAGCCTGTCAAAGATGAAAAGGATAGCCCCGAGAAGGAGAGTCAAGTCCAGGATTTTGCGGTGGTCGTGACAACCCAGCCCATCCTTAGCGATGAACCTAGTGGGACAGACTCTGAGGCATCTAATGTCGATTGCAAGACTTCGGAGGGAAGCACTCCGGAGCGGTCATCACCCGTCGCTGTGATGACTGTGCCAACTTCAGCTGTTGAGGTTGTGTCGGAAAGATCTAGTACTCCTAGCACTTCACCAGTTACTGTAATCACCACATCATCCCCATCAGTTTCAATGCCTTTGCTCTCTACGGTTTCTATTGTGGAACCAATACCAGCTTCGCCTATGGTTCCTAACTCCAATATCATTACTGTCTCCTGTCCACCTGTCTGTCCACCAGTGACTACAGTAACTGTTCGTACTCCTGCTGAGGTTTCATCACAAGTTAAACTTGAACTAGAAGGTAAGATAATAACTTTTCAGATGGGTTTACTTTTTTTTAGAAGAAGCGAGTGTGTGTACTCATCTGTTTTTCAAGAGTTTTGCTCTTAACTTTAGATGAAGAGAAATAGTTTATCATCAGGATGTTATTTTTGTAACTGGAAAGCAATTTTGCTAGTTTTCTTTAACTTATATTGAATGAGGCTTCGTAAGTAAATAAGTTTACAATGAGGAATCTCTTTGGAGGGACATTAGCCTTCCTTGTTTAGTTTTCCCGCCATGAAGATGTTGGTAGAGGAACTTAAAAAAGTAAACTCAATCCAAATGTTTGCTGTGGTGGAACCATTTATTCATTCATACATTTATACCCATCATGGTATTCCCTCCCAAATGGGATTAACCCTTTCCTGCCGGTGTCTACGAGTGGAAAATGTTTTCCGTGCTACAGGTAGCTTGAGAAAATTTTAAACCTCTCTCTACGGAGCACTTTTTAGGGGTGGAGTTGCCCAGGTATCCTCGTCCCTCCGATTTGGGACCCAGCTCAACGGGGCGCCCGGTTATTACCCCGGCCACTGCACTCGACCGTCCAACCCTTTCTTAGCGGGGGTCCACGGTCAACTAATTGCATTAGCAGTGTTTTTTTAACTAAATATTTTTTATGATTTTCAATTATTTACATTCATATAAGAATAGCTAACAATTTTTTAGGCATTGTAGAATTTTAAACGGATTTCTAGCGTTGATAATAACAAAGTTAGGACTTTTTCAATTTTTACAGCAAGTTTCGACATCTCAAAATATTCTTTGAATAAACCTTCAAATAATACTTCCCATCCTTCTTTTTCATTCGGGGTTTGGACTGACATTGGCGAAGGTGGAAGGGAAGGTTTTTCCAAGTAGATTATAACAGACATCGCTAGCAGCCAAACAAATGTTCCACCCAGATTGAGTAGCTAACATTACGGCACCAGCGTAAGAACAGTATTTGCTATTCAAGATACATTACCTAAAAATAATGGCATATGATAATTACTAAGGGGATCAACGAAGAAATCGGAAAATAGAGGTTTTATAGTGCAGGTAAGCATTCTGATAATAACAAACACGAACGATATAGAAAATGAAACGACAAAAATTTCTCTTTTTGCGTATATTTCATCGCATGTGAACGCACAAGGTACTTTGGATTAGACACAAGAAATCCGTTAATAATAACACTAAAATTTCGTTTAAAAATTGCCTATGCACAGAACAAAACGAAGAATTCATTTCAAATAATAAAAAAATTGAGTATGCAATAAGTTTTTCTTTGCAAAAATCATTGACAATTCAACCAGTTTACCACAGATTCCTGCTGTGATGAGGATCGTAAATGAGTAGAAGGGTCGGGCCTAATTGCCGAGGACTGGCTCAAGGGTCTCGCTAAGCTGGGTTTCAGGCAGGGCATGAATACCTCCGACCATTGCTACCTCAGCGGTCACTTCCCATCCCCCGCGACAATCATAGCCGACGTCAGGTCGTTTGCGTTGAAAAATCCACGCCAGCACTGTCCGACGTCAGGTGGTTTGCGTATGAAAATGCTTGTCGGCTCGGGCTGACGTCCGGCACGAAAGGGTTAAGGTAAAGAGTTTAGGTTGACTTAAGGTCTCTGGTATTCCACCGGGTAAGCAGGTCCATGTCTCCCAACGTTTTGGAGAGTGACTTGTAGGGTGTCCCATTTTGCAAAGATATCTGAAAGTAGTGGGTCTCAGATGGTGGCATTAGATGAGAAAATGAGGTGTGCAAAACATTTCTGAAAGTGGATTATATTTAGGGGTCATGCATGCAGCTTTTCGTTTAACATGGGGCTCCCATAAGCATGTGCCGCCCATTTGAAAAGCCCATGCTCCCAGGCATTCGTGCCGTCCCACACCATTTCTTCCCCCACCTATCAAAGGTTCTGATATGCAGGCTTAAATTGGTTACCACTATGGGAGGGGGTCGTTATTGTCCTTGCCGAGTGTGGCTTTGCTCTCATCAAGGAGTATTCTGAGGCTGGATTGACCAAGGATGAATAGCAAATGCAGCATCTGCTCCAAATAGTCTCCTAGCACTGCAAAGCTATGCAAAAGATGGCCCAAAAAGCACTCACAGTCTTCACTGAATTAATTTTGTGAGCAAAAATGCAATCAAAATTCTCAAAAAGAGTGATACTGGAATTTTGTTCTCGTCCTGATCATGGAACTCCTCATTTCCATTATATTAGTAAATGTTCTAAATTCAAGGCTTTGTTCTTTACATACCAGTCTCACCCGCCTCCCAAAGTAGTAACTGAATTAAGTCTCCATATCAGAACCCTCGATAGGTGGGGAAAGAAATGGTGGGGGGCGGCACGGAGGCCCGGGAGCACAGGCTTTTCAAACGGGCAGCGCACACTTATGAGAGCCCCCATGTTAAACTGCATGCGAATGAAAAGCTGCATGTGCAACCCCTAAATATAATCCAATTTCATAAATTTTTTGCACACCTCACTTTCTCATCAAATGTCACCATATGAGACCCTAAAACCCATGACTTTCATACATTGATGCAAAATCAGACACCCTTGTGACTTGTTCTCCATCCTCAGGGGTTCTGATTCCCCTGAACCCCGGCGGATGGAGAAGAAGTCGGTCTCCGAAATGTGTACGCTACCCAGTGACCCAAGAGACCTTGATCCAGTAGATATGCCGGAAAATCTAAGATCTTTCATCAAAGAGTTTCAGTATTGCCATAAACGCTGGAAAACTTGCTTCCTTTCAGTCATTTCTGCTGTAATGCCTATCCTTACAAACCACTTCTTATCTTTCGCTCATAAATTTCCTCATGCGCTTTGCTATTCTCAAGACTCTCCTCTTTTATCACTCTCTTATATCTCTCCTCTTTGGTGTCTCTTCTATGACATTCACCCATATCTTTTGTGGTCTACCTCTTCCTGTCCCTTGATCCCCTATACAACTGTATATCTATATTTGCCCTCCAACACTTCTTAGGTACTCTATTCTGACTGGATATATCCTACTCTTACACTTATCCTTCCATACTCAGACTTTGCTGCCATATAATGACATCAGGAGGAGACCACTTTATTACAGTGAGATTTTTGTTTCTCTAGGCCAAAACTCATTCCTTGATATGCTCCATGTACTTCCTACAAGTTACCTACTCGTAATTGAATTCCTTAGGATCCCTTCCTCTGTCCTACCGTCTTTTACAAACATTTGGTCAATATACACAAAACTATATTTTTGTTCAATTACTTCATCACTTACTCTCATTGAACAATCATCATTATCACTCTTCCTATCAAAAATTACTTATTTGGTCTTCAATGTATTTATCCTCTAATCTATTCCCTTCTTCTATAATTGTTGCTTCTAAGAAGATATTCTAGAGCCCATATAATTCCTGTGTGCTCTCAGACATGGCATAATGTGCATGTAGTTTAAGTAGTTTTCCCACCATGAAGATGTTGGTAGAGGAACTTAAAAAAGTAAACTCAATCCAAATGTTTGCTGTGGTGGAACCATTTATTCATTCATACATTCAACCCCATTGCACCCAGAATACTCTATGTACTAATTGCTGTATAATTTTTACATTCCGTCATCTCACACTTCCTTTTGTGCAGTTGAACTATTATCACATTATTCCAATCCACTGCAATAGCTGAAACTTTTAAATGTAAATTATACTATTCACTCCAGTGGTTTTTGAGTAATTTATATAAGCACTTCAGCATTCACTAGATATCCCATGTTTGCCTGCAGCCTTCCCATTTTTCAATACTCTCACTGCCATTTCCACCTCAGT
Organism: Ceriagrion tenellum; assembly: GCA_963169105.1. NCBI lineage: Eukaryota > Metazoa > Arthropoda > Insecta > Odonata > Coenagrionidae > Ceriagrion > Ceriagrion tenellum. The sequence continues at coordinate 109,411,799 of OY720635.1, read as the reverse complement.
CTCATCTGCTTTCTTCTCAGTATTTACATTCTCACAGTCTGATTTGTAATACTCATTCTCATCACTTGTACCATTGTTGTAGAAATCTTCAAAATACTCTCTCCAACAGGTCTCGACATCGCTTTCATTCCTCACGATCTAACTACTTCTGTCCTTTAATTCATCCATTCTCCTGGCCTCACCTTGATTTGTCCTTAAACCCATTTCCAATATTACTTCTTATAGTATATTATTCAAAATCAGTCTGATTTTGCTAGCTTCATTAGCACATATTCTTTCCTTGCTTTCTTTCAAATCAATTTTGCATCAATTCTTTTTCTCCATTTATTCATATCTCCATTTTCTCACATTTATTCATCTTTTGCTCTTCCTCAGATTTGGCTGCAATTAGTCTCTTGTCTGCCTCTTTCTTTTCATTCTCTGCATTTTTACTCATTCTGACATGCATTGCTTTTTATTTTAACACATATGTACATGTAAGGCTCATATGGCTGCTGTAGAAATGGGACACAAGTCTACTGATAATCCGTTTTGTAGCTGGCTGTCTAGTGCTGTCACATTATGCACATGTGCACTGCCTAATGTCATCAGAGGCAGAAGTGGTAACACTTGGAGTTTTCCTTAATAGATGTTAAAGTTAGCTCAGATTGAAACATATCTGTGGAAATAAACGATGATAAATGAAGCTTTGTGCTCTGCAGAAGCATTTGATAAACTGCCAGCAGGTGGCTTTCTTTATGTTCACTATAGTCATGGTCTTATTTTTTTGTGAAGTTGCCAAAATTGAAATACTAGTTTAAAAGTATGAGCTTTTAACAGCTGAGATGAAAAAAATTTACAGTATCCATGCTCAGCTCTTTCATTGTTCATTTTGTACATGTCATAGGAGTAATGTGAGTGGTATTTCAATTTCACCCTCCTCACTGGGTGTAATGTTGTTTCAGTTACTGTTACACCAGAGTCTGCTTCCTCCACGGAAACTGCGGTGAGCAGTACAATGGTAGCAAACCCACCTCCGCCACGGGAATCCAAGCCACCCGAACCCGCCATCCCAGTGCCCCAAAAGACTGCTAGCCCTGCCCCCACCACCCCACTGGTCATCCCTCAACCAGTGCCTCGCATTCCCATCCCACAAGTGACTCAAGTCCTTCCAGCCCCCATCCAGTTGCCCCCCGTGCTCGCTCCCCCCCGCAAATCGCCACCCCTCACCATCCCACAGACGCACTTCATCACCGCTGCTCCGCATCAAATGCAGCTTCCACCCCTCCAGCACATCCAGGCTCCTCCCCTCCCTCCCATGTCCTCCTCGGCCCCCGTGCACCCTGTGATGATCCCTGTGGCTTCATCCCCGCTCACGGTGACTCGTGCCATGGCCCCAAAAGCCGCCGGTGCAGCCGCTGCCATGGTTGTCAGTTCAACTGTCCCGAAGCCTTTCATGGCAGCTGCTACTTACACTGGAGCTGTGAGAATCCCAGGTGTGGTGCAAGCCAAGACGCAGACCAAGGGGAAGTCGCGGGGAGGAGATGCAGCATTGGTGAGTTGATTGGCGAGAAAAATTTCCTATCTTATGCTGTAGGTTTTGGTGATTTGTTTGTTGTGGTTCCATCCTCATCTGGGACTTGTGTCATTGCGTTTTTGTACAACGTTTCTCTTCCTCTCATGGAGTTATCTTTTGGTCAACATGATCTTCTTCCTGAAGATGCCTCCAGGATAGGAGAAGAAACATTGTCTGCAAAAGCATCCATGGAACTTGAGTCTTAGGAGAAAATAGAAAATGTTTTCTTCCATGGGTTGAGCAGCTTTTACTACACCTGCAATCATTGCTTAGGGCAAAGTGATGTAAATAAATGGAAGATGAGAAAGTTATAAATAATTCATTGAGTTATTAATGGCCTCTCTTTAATGCAATTTGTCTGCTAGGAACATCCTTGAATGATAATATGTTATTACTATATAAATTTCAGTGGAAAATTACTGCAGTGTTCTTTTCTTCTTGAACCTAATTCTCACAACCAACAACTTCTGTAATTTTTGTTGTAGAGTTAAGTTTTATTAGTCAGGGAAAGAATATTGTCCTACTTTGTATGTGGAGATCTCATTTGTGGCTATGTAGTTAACACTTTCAATGCAATTCTATATTAGTTACTAAATTCTCAGTGAAAAAAATGTATGCTGTATTTTTACGGATGCAATACCAGGCTCTCACCACACATGAGACCATTGAAAACCTTGAATTCTTATCTTCATCGTTGAGCATTTAATGCATTACTTAGGCATCAGCAATATTTCATAATTTCATTATTGATTAATCTAAACATTGCCATGAGTCATAAAATCTTTCTGTCAGATAGTGAATTCTTGTGCATGTCAAATTTTCTTAGTTTCTGTCGGTGCTAACTAAGGATGGGATAAACAGGTCTTTAGTTTAATATGTCTTCTTTTAAATCCTTAACAAAAATTTTAGCAGCTGATGAAGATTAACTTTTTTAATGCCTCAGAAAATTTGGATATGTGGTGATCCCTGCCTGAAGTGCCTTTTCTTTTATGAAAATTCAACTTCATCTGTTTACAGAGGATTTGCAATGTACTTGCAGCTGAATGTGCACTCAATCCATGCTAAAATGTGATATATTAAAAATGGCTGTCAATTATTCTGTTGGCTCTATGTTTCTTGAAGCACTGGGATTGTAATAATGAATTCAAGATGAAGGCCATGATGTCTTTATCAGGTCTCTACGACCTGTATGATGGGGAATTGAGTTATTCAGCAAAATTATCAACAGGTCTGTATCAAATAAAGTTCAAATATTGAAACTTTCAAAACTCACTTACAAAGGTTAAGAGAATGCTGTGTTAAATTCTGATGGCAATTGAACCAAAATTGATTATGGAGTCATCCGGCAAATTTTGGAATTTCTGCCAGAGGCTTGAACAAAAGGCTCTTTTTTCATTGTCTCGCCAATTACATAATATTGCTTAAAATATGTCAAATAGAGTGAACGCCTCTCTGTGTTCATAGTACGATCTTTCCTTGTGGGCAGTGGCACTAAGCGCTCAGTAGCGACTGATTGTTACATTGGATCTGGGTTCGAATCCTGGTCAAGGCAGATGATTTTTTTCTCTGTGGAATTTCGCACTTTTGGTACGTTTTCTGTGTTCTGGCCTCCATCTTGCTCCTTGTCAGTCGTCATAAATCTCAGGATATTTCAAATTTTTAAAGTGTAAATAGTGGGATAGGATTGCATGACAAGGATACCTAAACTTGTTTGGACCTCAAGAAAATGTCATAAATCAAGGGAAAATGTAAAGTCTAGTGGTGTAAAAGCGAGGTTTCACTCTATACTCCTCCATAGTGACCTTTTATTTCAAACCACTTTTGCCTCTCTGAAAGTCATGCATTGCTTCATTCTCACTCTCCAATTCTTGAGACTCATAATATTCCTCTTCTTAATGAGTCTCCTCTACCACATTGACCTTTGTGGTCTACTACCCTCCTCACACCTTTCAGTCAGTCGTATTTCTGTTTTGCTCTTTGAATATCTCCCATGCTCTTGGCATGGCCAAACCATTGAAGCACACTCCTTTCATACATGCCCTTTACAGGAACATCCAACCCATATTCTTTCATCACCCACTCATTCCTAATTCTATCCATCCTACTTTTCCCGCAAACACTTCTCAGGTACTTCATTCCCTCTGCATTTAGTATGAAATAATGCTTATTCTTGTGTACCCAAGTTTCCCTGCCATATAATATTGTCATGAGAAGAACACTTTTGTACAGTGAGGTTTTCACTTCCCTAGACAACTAGAATGCTCCAGACTCTACCTACAACTTTCCTACCTTTAATCTCTTTCCTTTTAATCTATTGGTCTGTCTTTTGGGAATGTTCAGCCAAGATACACAAAATTGTATGCTTGTTCAATGACTTCATATTTTACCCTCTTTATTCCTTCATTCTTCTCATTCCCCATCAAAAACCACTTCCTTGGTCTTCGACACATTCATTTTCAAATTTTCTCTCCTTGTTACCCTCAGTAATTCTTTAACTGATGTTGCATTTTCACCTGAAGGTGACTCAACATGTCACAGCTTGGGTCATGACGATGAATTCTCACAAGTGGAGTTAACGAAGTATGTTATTCTTCCATAATGGATAACTTCGACTAAGTCAAGCCTACAACCGATTCTTTTTTCCTAAATTGTGTCCAAACTGAAAAAATTTGGTCATACTATTCGAGTACATTTACTTCAGGCATGCCATTTTATATTGGAAATCATGTTATATAAATTTTTGTGAAGCAGAATATACCTGTGTACAAATTAAAGATTCATGATAGGAGGGTGATGGAAAATGGAGTGAAAATGATTGCCTAAATGAACCAAGTATAGATTAAGGACTTAATTGCCTTACAGAAATGTGCACAGATTCTCTAATTAATATTTAATTAATATGTCATCCTATAATGTTTTTATGCATTTTATTTGTATGGATATAGTATTTTTGAGTGAACTTGCTCTGTTTATTTAGATATAATAATGAAAACAAAAATAAAACCTAAGCGTGCCTCGTAAAAATCGGAAAAGCAAAACAAGTGTTAAATTCACTCCCAGAGCTGATAACAGAAATTAAGAATCAAAGTTAAGAACTGTATTGGAACCGAGAACTAATGATGCGAAAGATGCGAATCAGAACCAAAAAGAAATTGGAACTGACCATCTCTAGTTGGCTTATTTATTTTGCATGCATTTAAGAGTTGTCTTGAGGAAATTAAAATTCTGATTCATAAGTTCGACAATGGTTGCTACATTAATAACATAAATGTGAATCAATTCATATTTCTTGCCCCAAAAAAGTTGTTGAAGTAAATATTTAGTAATTATTTGAAGCCTATATCATAAACATATCAGGGTGATAAAACTGGCTTCAGTTGTTGTGGTACTAGTATCAAGGCTAAGACTAGAACCTAAACTGAGGGTTGGCCGGTTTTAAGTGGTATATCTCTTGGCATATGATGATTTTAAGTCTTTTCTGTCAAATTTATGGTTTTGCTTTAATCTGTATTGTAGTATCAGTGTGTGTTGTAATTTATCCAGAAGTTGGATTCTGAGTAACTTGAACACAATGACGGTATGTCTGTTGTTATAAACAGATAGTGATTGCTAACATTGTTTGTCTCATGTAATACATTTTAGACTTAATCTCAGTATAGAAACACTGATAGAGAACAAGGACCACTTGCTCACTAATTCATTGAATTGTGTCATCGAAGGAATTAATCATTTGTACCATTCTTCTATAATATGTATCATCTTGTAGAGTGCAGTAATTGTAGTAAAGAAAACTGGCATCAGTTTTAGAGGTTCTTTGTAATTTAGCAGATTATTCTAAGTTAAATACTGAGGCTAACTTAGCGCTTATTGTTAAGGATTAAAAGTGTTTTCTTCGTGAGGCTATGATTATATTTAAAAGACCTTTTGTGCTTTGATTTTCCGTGTTGTATTGTGTAACATTGGTCGGTGACTAAGGTTTTCTCCCATCAGGCTTAATGAGGGTTGTACATATGAGGAAATTTCTTCTCTCAAAAACAACATCATCGATGAATAAATATTATTTGTCTATATTCTCTTTACCCTTATCATGAAGGATTTCTTCTGAATCTTGTGTCATCTCTGGGCATAAGCATGATAAGGTTATCCCTGTTAAGTATTTTAAGCTTTGTTTTCATGGATAAATTCTACTATTTGTTGTGAAGAATGTGAGTCAGTAACAGAGAAAAACAATGCTGTATCTTTCCATGGATTTTTAATTACTGTAGTTAAAAGGAACAACCATTTTCAAGGTAAAGGCGTCATCTCATTGCATATCATGTAAGATTGTAATTATATTTCAGCTGCAATAGATTTACACTGGAAACAATTAAAAGTGGATGCTAACTCAGAAGAAAGAAAATATAATGTCATCAGTATCTAAGTATATTCATAATGAGGCTGACCATATGTAGGCCTACTAGTTTTACCTTCTGGATGTTTTGCTTAATCTATGCAGTTGATTCAGTTGAAAACATCAATATATGGGATCATATCTATCCTAAACAAATCGATGGTGGAGTGTATTCATGGTTTATTGTTCAATGTTATTCTGTGTACTCATGCAGGTATTCACATTTCCCCAAAGGGCATTTTATTGTGCTTAGGAAATCTATTATTCCTGAAAAATTTCATTGACACCAAATTCTTTCCCCTCTAATCAATTTGTCTTCCGATGCTTTTTAATTCAAGCCCTATGTCATGCTATCAAAATATACACCTATATATTATCCTGCTTATCCTATATGTCCTCTAATTCTTTTTTCTTTTTGTAATCAAGGATGCATAAGAGTTAACATTGCCTTATATCCTTATAGTAACTTCCTTTTCTTCAAATACTGCCCAGTTTTTGTTTTGTTTCTTGAGTGTTTGACTTCACAACCATCAAGGTGTTTTGGTTGGCTGCTGTGGAGGGTCTTTAAAGAAAAGTGCCTCTTAACGTCACTACCTGTTTTCCCTTAGGGTGGTGCAAACTCATCACGTGGAGGACGCAATTCATCATCATCTTCGACCTCGTCGTCATCATCAGCGTCTGGTGCACAGGGTGGAACGGGAAGCTTAAAGCCACCCCCGCCGCCACCTCCTGGGGCTGTTAATTTAGAGCGCTCATACCAAATTTGTCAGGCAGTGATACAGAACTCTCCTAACCGTGACCAATTGAGGTGTCAACTCAAGCCTCCTCCATCCTCCCTTCTGGCAGCGGTATCTGGTGTTGGTGCTGCCTCTGCCGGTAGGGCTGGAAGTTCTGGAAATAACTCCTCATCCACTTCATCCAATGGTACTGTTGGAGGTAAGAAGGCCACTCAGTACGGTCTGGTGACATCAACCAGAATGCCTAGTGGACAAAAACCTGGGAGTGCTCCTGCTGGTGTAGCATCTGTGACTAAAACAGTACCAAGTCGGTCTACAAGTGCCACAAGTGTTCGTCAGACATCTTCTCCTGTGGTTGTGCGACATGTTTACACAAATCCAACAGTGGGAGGTGCACCAGGAACAGTACCTGCTACAGTGGCTCTAATGCCTCAGGCAATGGCAGCGATGACTCCCGAATCCCGAAAACCAAGGGTAAGATATAATTTTAGGAAATTTATTGAAAGAAGTAATGCTTAAGGAAAGAATGATGTTTGGATCGAGGAATAACAAAAGTGATTACTCACCATTTTTAAGTGGATGGTTCATTCTCCCTGAGGCTATCTCAACGAGATCATATGAAAATTTAGGAGTCAATAAGTTACTTGAAGAGAAAAAAAGCTTTGACACAATTGACTCATCTTTCCAACTACCTCTGTTAGCATTTTGATTCATGTTGAGAATTGTATTACCAAGCAAGAGTTGTTTATGAGTTGCAGCATGCAAGAGTTATTATTAAGTGTTGCTGAAAGCTTAAGTAATCCAGTGTTTTTGTATGGCTGTTGCAGGCATTGGAAAGCCCATCCTCATCACCCTCTCAGTCTTCTTTGCCATCGTTAGCATCAACTCCAGCGGCCACTGTTGCATTACAGCCTCATCCATTACATCAATATATTCTGGTGCAAAGGACGGCAGCCCCCCTCGAAGGTGCCGCTGGCACAGGCAATCTTTTAGCCACAGGATCAGCCACAAGGGCAGCTCTCATTCTCAATCACCAAAGGATCCCCACGGTGGCAGCAGGTGGACACAGCTTGAATGTGGGAGCAAGATTGGGGCCTCCGAGAGCCTCCAGTGCTCCTCCATTGAATGAAAACATATCAGTGACATTGCAAAGGGGAGCAGTGAGTGTAACTGGAAAGGGTGCAACGATTCCTGGCATTATATCTGGTGGTGCGCCGACAGGACCCTCAACGATTGCTAATCCAGGTCGTCCTGCCAGCGTTGACTCGGAATATGCCACACAATCTGTGGCTGGTCTTCAAGTAAGATTAGAGTTGAAATCTTATGCATCTCTCTGTAGTTTGTATGTTACTTTTTATTTGTTTATGTGCTAACTGATAGGGTGATAAAACAAACCATGCTCCCAAAGGTATATCACCCTATTGACCCATTAGGCTTCTTTTTTATGATTCGGCCCATATCACTTCCATTGGCTCTTGAGTGTTCTCTCTTTTGTTCCTTACCTGACCTTTTTCTCGGTGGAATTTGAGAAAAATCATTTGCTCAAATTCCAAATGACTTTACAGAACTTGCTTGAAGTGTATTTTGTGTAAAAATACATGAAATGTTACCTCAAGCTTAAAAAATGGGGAAATTATGATAGCCATGTAGAATAAATTTAGGTTGATTATCATTTTTGAAATAATTTTCTGAACAATAAACCATTGCAATATTGACTCTGGCCAGTGGCTACTTCAAGGTGAAACTGTGCAATCAGCTTTCATTAGTCATGAGTCTTTCAGTTGAACCTTAAAATACAGTATTATAAGACTATCCTATTGAATATAGCCATTAAATTATGAAAGGCTCAATGTCTTCATGCTGACTGAAGTTATGAAAATATTGCTCTTTGGTAGCAAACTCAATTTGTACACACATTTCTGGGGTGATGAAGTACTCATATGGGACAAAAGTGTCAATTCCAGAGCCAGTTAGTAAGGACTAAACTCTGCTGACTGTGTTGTTTTGTCAAGAAAATCAAGGGGAACATGAGAAAGAAATATTTTTGCTGTAAAAAGATTGAGAATCCAACTTGGATTTTTTATGTATTCCCTATTCTATGAATTATACATTTTGGTTGGGTTGTATGCTATCTGTAAAAAATAGTCATTAATACTACAGCATTGTACTATGTACTTGTACTATTCACCATCTCTCTTTTAGTGCTAATTTCCTGTGGTGTTAATGGTGGTATCATAACATTGGTCATTGAAGGATGAAATTTCCTCACTGATTAGCAGACTAAAATTAAACTCACTGATAAGTAGACTCACCAATAGGTAAAATAAAAGTTTTATATAAAAGATTAGAGCCTCAAAAACAGTGATGTGGTCAGAATTCCAGGATTCGAGATTCCTTAAAATCCTTCCAAAAGAGATTCCATTGAATTCGAATCCTGTTATGCGGGTGGCATATGCTCTATGCCACTGGAAACACTTAGTTGTTCATCATAAATTCCTACCCTGAAATTTTTAATTTTGGTGCCTTTGTACTTCTGTAGAGTGATTCTGTGGGTGAACATTTGATATGTCATAAAATATGCATATCAGCAAGGATATTTATCTTTATTAGTTGCATCTATTATCATTTAAAACTCGCTGCACATCGAATCCGCAACACCATCTTCATAACATTCAGGACCTTCTGTACACTGACACGTGCACATTGCAGATCATTATGCATGTTGTTTTTATTATTAGTTCAACCTATTGACCAAAAATAATTTTTTTTCCAAAAAACGTAGTTTTGATCTACAGATAAATATACACCTAGCATAGAATGTGTAATAAAACATCGCTTTTATTGCTGCGTGAAATTTTCGTGAAATTATTTTTGTTGTACCATTTTGCCATGGTTGAGCATCGCATATACATATAAGGAAACTTTAGCTGGTCCTTTTTAAGGATTGATTAGTGAGTAATTAGGCTCTAAACACCCATTAAATAAAAAATTGCTGAAATTTAAAGAAACTAAGATACCGAAATAGATAGTTGTGAGGACAAATGTTTAAAGGAAAGAGAGGTCATTCTCTCCTTGTCACAAAAAGGTCATTTATTAGAAGTACGGCCAATAGATTGGAATTAATTGAACTCAAGGTTTGAAACTTAGTCGCACCATTTGGTGCTAAATATATAGTTATGTAATATGTCCTATGGCTGTCTCCAAAGCCTTTACGCACTGTGATAATGCTCATAAAATTTTTCAGTTTAGCTAGAGAAAGAGCAAATGCTTGCAATTTGGCAAAAAATTCATAGATTGGTTTTGATACACCTCATTGGAAAATAACTTGGAATATACATGAATACTTAAAAATATTCAGTTATGTTTACTAAACTATCTTTATTGCTAGCTAAGAAAGTAATAGAATTTATTGTGAAACAATTTCCGTCCAGTTTTATTATTTTTTTAAGGCTAAATACCTTAATTTTCCATGTGTAGTACGCATTTTTTTCTGCAAAATTTCATCAAAAATGTAGGGTGCGAATTATACATGGTTACAAACTTCGTGTTCTTATTAGGGCTATAGATCACATTTGAAGTAATCTCAATGTACTTATAGGTATTCAATTTTACAATTTTTAATAAAAAAATGTAATGAATCAATTTCATTTATTTATTAAAACGAAAATTTACACGCAGTCCCTCTTGTCTTTAACACTGTTAGCACTGAAACCGAATTCAAAATCACTATCCTCGCTTGATTCGAACAGTTCGTGCGAAGCACTGACGTCAAGCTAACTGGCAGCATATATTGCGTTGCCGAGGACATCGTATTTGTCCTCCTCATCATCCACTATGCATTCTTCATTCTTAAGCAAATCGTCATCGGACCCATCTATTGCATTTGTGAGGCAGCATTTTTTTAAAACCTTGGTTAATCACAGATGAATCGATGGCATCCCAGGACTCTTTAATCCTCTGACTAATTATCGATAACTCTGGTTTCTTTGACTTCCCTGAAGTTGTCAAAGATTGTGGTCCGGAATAAAGCCACTCACTCCACTTTTTATGTATCTGTGTCTAAAACAGGCAGTGGCAACTGACATCCATCACCTCCAACTGGCTTGTCATCCCTCCAGGAATAATGATGAGATCTGTGCCATTCTCATACAATATATTCTTGATGCATGGCATTCGATGGCATCTAAATGAATCTCGAACCAACATACGATGCCTACAAACCACATCTTTGCACAATACATTTTGCAGCCAATCTTTGGTTGAATTTTCATCCATCCAGCCTTTTTGTTTACGCGTACAAGCATATGCTGCGGCCATATAACATTCTTAGGGAGAGTTTTTCTTTTAAATGTTACACAGAAACGTGACATCTTCAAATTACAGAGTAACATATCTTATCAACTGGAGTATCATATCAACTGGAACGGACATAAAGTGAGGTGAATTGAATACAGACTTCAGTACTTTTTAGTGGCAGTGTAGCAATTCTATCATTTATTGAAAATATTTTCATAGACATGCATGGAAGTTTTGGACGGGAAGAATCTAATTCAAATGGATCGTCATATTGAAAAATCAAAGGAGTATGTAAGAGCAAGGGGAAAAGCCATCTATAGGCAACATTACTGCTTGCGCAGTGATATTTCGGGCGCTGAATGGCGTGGCGGATAATGGCATAGAATGCTGTTCTCAAAAAGCCGACTGCGTGTTGTACATGGTGATAAGTAAATTCGTACATTGAGCTCGCCATAAAGTGGGTGCATATTATAATCGGAAAATTACGGTAATTAGATTTTAGATTGGGAAAGCCTAGAACAACTCTTTGGTTCATAAATTTACAAGAAAATGTAAAAATGGATTTGAATATGTTTTCAAAAAGTTATGATTTATTATGTATTGGTAAAGACAAAGTTCTGGGGAGTTTACTTATGGGAAAGCAGGATTCAGATTAGGGATTTGTCATTTGTGATTCTATAAAAATAGGAGAATCAAATTCGGGATTCAGATTAGATTAATTTTGGATTTGACCCATCAATACTCAAAAGACTCAAACAATGGTCCATTGAAATAAAAATTACTCACGCAGAACCGTAACAACCAGGGTATATTATTCAACATCCCTTAAAGACATCATTTTGAAACTGCACATATCCAAGCTATATTTTTATACCTTTATATTTTGGTATCTTAACCTTTATTGTGCTAAGAACATTATTTGGCTGATGACAAATTTGCTTGCCCTGTGGAGGAGCTATATGACAACGATAGTAGACCAAGTAATTTAGTTATAGAGGAGGAGGGAAGCCTAGATGAAGATAGCCTCAAGCCAAAGATTCTCCACAGTGTAATAGAGAAAGTATTGAAGGCAAGAAAAGCTGTAGGAGTAGATAAAATACTCTCGGAATTGCTAAAGAGTTTAGGAAGTAAAGGTAGGCAAGGTTTTTTCAAACTTATATGTAGGATCAACGAGGAAGGAGTATGGCCAGAGGACTTTGTGAAAACAGTATTGATTCCTATCCCGAAAAAGAAGAATGCATCGGAATGCAAGGACTGCAGAACAATTAGTTTAATTTCACACACAGGCAAAGTTTTACTTCAGTTAATAAATAGAAGGCTGGAGAGTAAGGCCAAAAATTACTTAGGCGATGACCAGTTTGGGTTCCGGAAGGGAAGGTCAACTCGAGATGCGATTGAGATGATGAGAACACATATAGGAAGAAACATAGAGTATAATCAGGAGGTGTTTGCATGCTTTATTGATTTTGAAAAGGCTTTCGATAGAGTAAATTGGAATAAACTAACGAATATTCTTGGGAAAATGGGAATAGATTGGTGAGACAGTGGACTAATTCGAAACTTATATATGACACAAAGGACACAGGTAAGGTTGGCTGATGGTGAATCAGGGTGGGCAAGTATAGGTCCCAAGGTAAGGCAAGGGTATCCGTTGTCGCCATTGCTTTTCAACATTTATGCTGAGGAAATGGTAAAACAGGCATGGGAAGAACTTGTTGGAATCAAAGTGGGAATGCATCTTATAAAATCGGTTAGATTCACGGATGATCAGGCATTGGTTTGTGGATCTTTGAAGAGACTACAAGCTTTGGTAGATGCTTCAGAAATGCAGTGCAGATATTTGGAATGAGGATAAATCATAAGAAAACAAAAGTAATGAGATTCTCTCAGACAAAGAAAGCTAAGCTTGCCATTAAAGTGGGAGGGTACAAACTCGAGCAAGTAGAACAATTTAATTATTTAGGTAGCATGCTAGAGGAAAACGGGCATAGTAACTAAGACATACAGAAGAGAATAGCGCTAGCTAAGGAGGGGTTTAGTAATAGAAGAGAGTTGATGACGGGGACAGTGGGTAAGGATGAAGAACAGGCTTGTGAAGAGCTTGATATGGAGGGTAGCGTTGTATGAGGCAGAAACGTGGACCCTGAAAAAGGAGAATGAGAATAGGCTTCAGGCATTTGAGATGAGGGTGTGGAGAAGGATGGAGAAGGTGACGTGGACGGAAAGATAGACTAACGAGGAAGTGCTTGAGAGAGGGAAGGATGTTGGGCAAGCAGGTTAGGAGAAGAAAGAGAATAGGTGTCAAGGACGGGATGAAGAAGGGTAGATCTTATGCAGATGCGAAAAAGGATACACACTAGGGAGATAGGCCCTTGAGTGTGTAAAAGACCGGAAGGAGATTCTCTGACATTCAACAAAGCCTACCTTTACCGATAGAATACACTGTAATAAAAAATAAATGTCACCATTAGTTGGGTACCCGTACACCTTTAAGACATTCAGCTTCTTATATTTTTGGAAGATGAAGGAAAAATCAGGATAGGCGACCATCTTTGGATCCAAACATGTATGTATCAACAATTGATGTGTTTCAAAGCTTTGCTAGTGGTTCTGCTATTTTTGTTGAACTTCCCAAATATTCCTCTCTGGTTGCATTTTTCTCTGCACTGTCTCAAAGCTGTTCTACATGGCAAATGATGATTAAAATGATCCTCCGCATGATCATTTGAGCAAACTTAGAACATTTCTGTTTGCATTTTTGATCACATCATCAATGAATATGACAATAGGCTGCAACATCCTTCTTGGTTGTTGTGGTTAATTGATCCATCAAAATTCAGTGGCTATAAGATTGTTTTGTAGTATGATGCGGGAATTTTGTTTCATTTCATTGATTCAATTCATAAGATTTGATTCATTGAAATTAATCGTTCATCCAAGTCATTCTAATTATATCAGAAGATGATGCTTTCAAATTATATGCCTGCAGATATGCAATGGGTATTTCATTCAGAATGTTTTTAATACTGCTGATGATAGTATTATGCATAATTCACTGCAATAGAATGAGAAACAGCTTGTATTATGACAGTGTGGCTATCGTCTGGGAAAACCGGAAAAACCTGGAATTGTCAGGGAATTTTGAATTTCTGGAAAAGCCAGGGAGAAAGCAGGGAATTCTAGTAACAGTCAGGGAGAAACTGGAATAGGAATCCTCGTTACTTTTCTGCCATCTCATTTATCGGCCAGTGTTTCCTGCCATTTATTTCACCAACTAAAACTAACATCCGTCGCTGACGTGCATTGCATAAGCATCATTCATTTGTGGAGTATTCACTTGTGAATCTTATTAGTTGTGAATCTTAGTTATTTAGTTGTGAATCAGGCATTCAGTGTACCCATTTTGTATATCCTTATTGCAATATTTGCCTGGTTGTGTTAAAAATCATGATCACAATGTATTACGTTCATCACAAGGAATCCAAGGCTATGTTATTCGGAAAATTTTACCTTGCATTTTTTTTAACTTCCGAAACTCAAGTCGAGAAGTAGCTGGAGCACGCTAGCTTATAGTAAATACATGCTTGCAGTTCTAAAAATACGAGACGATGATTAGAAAATTTAAAGCTGCCTTAGAAAATTTAATTCAGCAGAAAAAAATATTCCATTAAAAGGTGACCTTTTGGCAATCAGTCGGGGAAATTGGTAAATCCATCAGGGAAAGGTCAGGGAATTTAAAAATTGGATATCAGTAGCCACCCTGTATAATCACTAAATAATTTGCTCTTTGATCTGATATTCTCCTTGTACTCTAACATCATTCACAATTTTACTTAACTGTTGTTTGCTATCACAACTGCTACGTAATGGAAGAAATAAAAATAATTGATACATATCATATCTTTTAATAATCTCTTTCATATTCCAGTGAGTACTTTACACACTTGGGTTATAATTAGGCTGATAGTGCTCTCATTAATTCTTATACATCATGTCTAATCTATCATAATTATGCTGGGTGAGAGTTAAGATAGCAATACATTGCCCCTCCGTTATGTCACCTAGTACAATTATTCTCTAACCAGGGTCACATTCATTCTAAACCTCTCTCAGTTTTTCCCAAAACTCATCTTTCACACTGTCACTCTCTCCATCCACTGGTGCATAGCACGCCACAATCACAACTCTCCTAATACCTACTTTCATGCGAACCCAGAGCAATCTAGGGGATACTAACTCATACTTCCTTACCAGTAACTTAGCTCTCTCATTGAGAATGAGTCCTACACGTTGACTGCAGTGTACTTTATCTTCAACTCCTGACCACAATGCCAGACTACCGCCATCTAATGTAACAGCATCCCGCCCCTTACGCTTAGTTTCACATACACACAAAACATCCATTCGTGTCACTTTCATTTCATTCAGCAACTCATGCTCCTTTCCATACACTCCTCTCACATTCCAAGTACCGAGAGTCCAGTTCGTTTCCAGTCCGTATCTTGATGGGCCAACCTTATTCAGCTTCCGCTGCCCATCGTGGCTTCGGCTGTCCGAGGCAACATTTTGATGTTTAGCAGTAAGTTGTAATGGAGTATGCAAGGTTACCAGCCTTCGCAGTACCCGCACCATGTGCAGCTTTCCCTGCTAACAGTTACGTCGCTCTACTGGTCAGTTTTGGCTCATTGTCGCCAGTATGCCACAAGAGAAACCAAAGCATAGTAATACCCTAGGCCCGCTTTCACTATTCTACTCAAGCTAGGATCCCTTCTGAAAGGACTACCTTGAGAGCCAGCATATCATTGCCTGCGACCCACCACTAGGAGGTGTATGCGGTGTGACACAGCAGGTCAGGTCTGCAGATTTAATTTAAAATATTGGCAATATTGGCTTTATGTAATTACTCCTTTGATATGTTTATGAGGAATATTTGCGGCTGTTGGGGAAAGAAATAACAAAGTGGATGAAGAATGTGAGAAGTGTAATTTATGTTCCTAATGCAGTATGATTGTCCTTAGTTGATACAATGTGATTGCCAATCACTGAAAATTTTAAGATTGATCCTGATGTGAGGAATTATTCATTGTATATTTTATGCTTGTCATCATGCACACTAAAGTCAGTTATATTGTTACTATGATGACTGATTGATAATCTCCAGCCAAAAATCAGTGCATGCTATGCCATTTTCATTCGATATTTGTTCGTGAAGTAGGTAATATTTACATTCTACATTCCATAGCAGGCATCTCATTATCTGTAGTGAAATTGGATTTTAATTATCTCCGTGCTGCCATTGTGAAAACATTTAATTTAATCATAACAATGTCTCTTTACTAGCATATGCAGTCTTTAATCTATTAGAGCCTGTTGTAATTAATTCATTTGATATTAAAATAATTTCAATTAAATATTGGTTCCCATGAAAGAAGGAAAATATCACTGCTATTAACTTAGCATCCCCGTCTCTGCTCTCATCACTTGCAGTACTTTGTATCAGTGGCCTAATTATTTTTATTTTGAGCTCCCTTTACTTGCCATAATTATTTTGGTCAGTCAGTGAAGAAGAAAGCAAAGATTTAGATCAGTAGTGAAGGGAAGAACATCTTTAAGGATTGTCTTTCCATTCTTTGCTGTCATTTCATGCGCTTTGTCAGGCTACTTACTATTCATGGTATCTTGTATTCTAATCGAGTTGGACCTTAAATTTGAGATGAAAAACCTGGCTAAGCAGCTATGCTTTTGGGCATGATAGGTTCTTAAGAGGTTTACACCCTAGTCTTGTATTTGTGATATTGATCTAGTTTCAATATATTATGTATTTTCATTGCAGATGAGAGTGTGTTTCAATAAGTCCGCCTATTGAACATGGAGCTTTTGAATTTCCTTTTGTAAACTCTATGTACAGGCATGATGTATTCTTCTAATGTACAAATAATTTTTTCTGCAGGGACCTATATACCACACAGCACTAGCAACTGCAGGGCATACAGCAATCACAACAGATCGTTCAAATTCTCCATCGTCTGCTGCTATAAGCTTTTTGCAGTTGCCTTTCCCTCAGCCACCTCAACTCCTGCAGCAAACCCATACCCCTCAGCAGCCTCCAGGTGCCATGGTCCGTAGGGAGGGTGTGACATTACAGACTGGACCCCAGCCATATGGCACCCATCCCGGTCTCCTCCACGGCGTTGCGGTGGTTACCGGTCTCGCTCCACCAATGGCTGGACCCGCGGAACTAGTGGCCCAGGGAGGAGCCAATTCCAGTGCCTGCCCACCACTCCCTCCCCCTCAGGCAGCCAAGTCGGGAGGTGGCATCCCAAAGGCGGTCCTTTCCCCACCACCTCTCATGTGCCGTCCCGGTGGCAATGCGGCAGCGACTGGGATCCCCTCATCGGTACTGCCTCCTACCTCCTCAGGAACGTCTCCGACGACGGCGGCCACCCCCTCATCGTCCTCCTCCTCCCCATCGGCATCGTCAACAGCTTCAGAATGCGCGTGCAATCTCAAGGCAATGATCATGTGTCGTAAGTGTGGGGCCTTTTGCCACGACGACTGCATAGGCCCGTCGCGCCTTTGTGTGACTTGCCTCATCAGATGAGAGTGACCCCACCTGCCCTCTGTCTCTCCACCAATCATCCTCCTCATCCCTCAGGCTGTGGCCGAGGACTGCGGAGGAACGTGGAGAGCTCTGGGTGAAGGGTGGGAGAATAATAACTTGGGGAAGGACCCTGAAAGTCTTCAAACGGGACGTGACTAAGTTTGTCACGTGCACCCCAACCAGTGAGTTTCCATTTCAGTGGTTTCCAGGTCTTATTTCAAAACTGGGACGAGCGATGTTGTGGTTTCCTATGTATCAGGGTTCTTAAAGATAAAGAAATACGCCATTTGAAAATGCAGTTTTTGGTTCAATCGTTATAATTTTGACTTTCTTGATGAAGGAAAGTTATTGCATGGCATTATGCTGTTTAAATTTACATCACACCCAATATTCCCATTAAATCGCATTTCTGAATATATTTTTACTTGTTCAAGGTTAGTTTTATACTCAGATTGAAGACCATGAAATGGGAGTGTAAAGTCAATTTACATATTCTGCATTTCTTTTTTTCGCATGCTCTTCTGATACTCCCCTTTCTCTCTTTAATTTTTTAGGAACTATTTAATTTTTATTATTGCATTTCTTTGAATGTGTAGCTATTTATTTTTATTGCCAAAAGGAAAAAGTAATCTCATACACAACAGTTGCAATTGACATTCTTGGTCATCATTCATTCTATGCTGAAAAACTAGGAGCAAAACTGAGGCAGCTTGTCTTCCATTATTTAAAGTATCTTTTCTTGTGCTACTTCTGGAAACACCTTAGTCGTTTAATGTACGGCCTCTATAACAATGCAGCATTGATAAAATTCAACACATGCCTAAAATTGTGAGTAAATCTGCTTGGAAGGCATTAATCATGGTGATCAACATGCAATAAATTTTGTACAATACATATTGGATATGCATTTTTCATATCCGAAATCTATCCTGGAAGATTTTTTCTTCTGAAGGTAAAAGTGTTGCCTTTTCTCTGAAGCTTTGGAAGTTTAATAGCAGTCTTTGTCTCTTGGCTGGATTAGGTGTTTATCAATGGTTGGTGTAGCTGTAGACTAGTTGCTACTCATTGTAAGTGATAACGAGTGCATCCTGGAAAAATCAGTGCGTATAAAATATTAACTTTGCCCTCATCCCATATGAATGGTATATTCGCATTTAATACTCTAATGCTTAAACAAATCTGTTGTCTGTACAAATTGATATGAAAGACTGTTAGCAATTTCCAGTACTATAGCTTTGTAATTATCTTATATTTCATGTGTTGGAATGGTTTAATGGATTTGAGGATGATGCATTATCCTGTTTATACATACTGAAATGTGTAAAATGTGATTCATATCAAGATATTTCTTTGCTGCTGCTTTTACTTCCAAAATTGTTGAGCATGTAAAAAACATGTATCGTTTAATTCCCTTTTCCAGGTATAGGCTTTTACTTTAATGGGAATGCATTGTGTATGCGAAGCCATCGATGGATTGTGAAAAATAATCATGTACACTACAACTTAGTACATATATTCACATATGACACTAAAATCTTTTGTCAAAAGAATTAACTACCTCAAATTTTGTTATTCACATCACCGTTGCCCAGGAATTCCATGTAGAATCTCAAAAGAGCTTCTTCGTATGATATTGTGAATGGCAGTGTTTTTATTAAACCCTGCGATCATATGTAAATAGTGTGATTGCCTTCTTTGTGGAATATTTTGATATGTTTATTCAAGAACATAACGAAAAGCTAAGGTATTTCGTTTGGTATTGTTGTAAATATTTGTAAAGCGTATAGTTATATACGAAGTTTTTAATCATCAGCCCTATTGTCATTGTGCTCTTTTGTGTATATTTTTTTATGTTCCCTATCCCAGATGATCTATATATTGTGTATTTATTTCCCTTGCTTTAATTTTCATCGCATTTCATGCTCTTTTTTATTTTAATCCTTCGTTGAGTTGAATAGTAGCCTTTGGAAAGAAATGCTTACATCAGCTGAAATCAAAGGGCCATTGGCAAACTTGCCATGTTCATACTAATGATACGATCGGCTATTCTTCTTTGTATGAGTAATTTCTATGAAAAGGTGAATTTTATTCACAATAAATTAAAATTTTCAGTATACTTTTGTCGTTTTTATTGAAAATCAAATCCGTAAGGGTAGTAATCTTTGATCAAATGTGAAATTTTATAACCCAAGTACATCGACGTAATCGATAGCGTTAGTTCGCTTTCGATTGCTCGAACGCTCACTCCGCCACCAACGGTTTTGTACCAGTGGGAGAAGAGCTTGATATTATTTGCCGCCGAAAAGTGAAACCTAAGTAAATTAAAATCTCCCGAAGCGCTGGATAAACACTGACATCATGACCGTGGAAGAAGAAGTTATGAAGATCCAGAAAAAGTTAAATAAAATATCGTCCGGGGATGGATCCGTGGGTGTATTTTTTTGATTTGAGTTTGTTGTGAACATGTGTATAGTGACCCATTGCATGAAACTTCATTTGGTTTTTACGGCTTTTCCTGAATGAACGTTGTTAAGAATGTGTTAGTTATTTATTTGCGACTTAACGTTTTCCATAGCGATGCATTTAAGATTCGGTGCTCTTTTATATGTAAACATCAGGGACAAGAGCAGGCTCTTGATCTGCTGAAGGCCTTGCAGAAATTGCCGGTGAATCTAGAAGTATTGACCAAAACCAGGATTGGTATGACAGTCAACGCTATTAGAAAATCCTCATCCGACGACGAAGTGATAGCGCTTTCGAAGACTCTAATTAAGAACTGGAAAAAGTTTATTTCTGGTACGTTTAGTGGTAACCCCTAGAATTTTCGAAGTAGTGTGTTGTTTGATTACCTTCTCTGGGCTTCTGTTAAGCATTAATTGAAGGTTTAATGTATATTTTTGGAGATTTTAATATTTATGTGGAAGTATATTCTGTGTTGGCTCTGGCATGCTTTGATAAAAAAATTACATTCTTAAGTTAAATGTCATTGGTATGACAACGTTTTGCCAATCTTGTGTGTGCATTTCTGTCGTCGTTGCTGTATTTAATAGAGAAATTGTGATGCTATGATTCAGATTCCACGTTGTATGTTATGGTTTTCGTAGATGTGCGAATGTTTGGCGAGGTAGTGAATAATCGCGTAGCCTGTTATGGTACATCCCTAAAGGTTTTGTTTCAAGTGATTTATGGGCAAAATTACGCTAGGAAGGTAGATGTTGGCAATTGAGTTAGAAATTAATTTGGGAGGTGAGTTCGTGTAGTGTTCTAAAAGTCAGCTTTAGTATTATAGATTTTGTCTTCACTCGTAGCTACATTTGTCCGCCGTAGGAGAGAGGCATCAAGGATACTGTAAAGCCATAAGAGCATTTCATCGTAGGTGTTCTTAACCCCACCTTACGACGAGCTAAACGTGTACCGGCACAATCATCAAAGAATATTTTCTTTGGTGTTCATCCAATATTTCATTCAGCATCAATGCCTGGCATCGTGTAGCTTTATTGAAGTATTCTTTCACTCTTGCATGGTCATTGAATCATCGCGTCGGTGTGATCTGGCCTTTCTGTGAAGGGTGGTTTTCTTGTCATCACATCTGTTTATTGTGGCCTGATGCATTTTGTGTTGCTCATTAATTTTGCCATTAATTCCATTTTGCACCTTAGTGTATTATTATATAAATCGGTTATATTGGCATGCCCCTAGCTTTCACATGATGTCAACGTATTCAGGGGTAAATTTTTCATTCCTTACGTTTTGTCTACCGGTTCACATGGTTCATTGTAGGCAGTCCCTCGGGTTAAATTCTTAATTTAAAGTTGGCCCGTGTTTAGTCATTATTTTCGCAAATTTCTTTTCATAAAACATCTTAGGACCAAACACTGGAAACAACACTAAAGACTCGAGTAATTCAGGGGCATCTGCTGGCGGAAATTCTAAAACAAAATCCAAGGAAAAGGAAGAACGCACTAGTAGCAGTGCCAAGGATAAATCCTCTGACAATGCGGCTGGATCGGGGTCTGCTGTTTCTGGTGATGGTGATAAGAAAGAGAAGGTGGCAAGTAAGAATTCAAGCTCTGGGACTACATCTTTCCCCCCTGCTCCATCAAATACTAGAGATGCAGTGAGGCTGAAGTGCAGAGAACTTTTGGCTAATGCCATTCGGGGAGATGGAGGTGAGAAATTGATAATCTTCTCTATTTGACATGAGAGACTTCCAAAACGATTGTCCAAAAACCACCCACGCATCTTAAATGTGGAGGCAAGTTTTTTTCTGATGGCTATTATCATGCCTAATGCTCTCTAGTGAGAGGAAACTAAATCCCAAGTGAACTATATTACCCATCCCTACTTCAAATTATCATTATTTACTTAAAAAGACTATTTATAAATTAGTTTCATTCAGTAACATGACCCCCTGAGTCTCTCGATTATTGGATTTTGTTGCTGTCATTGAGGCTGGAGACTTATCATATAGGGGCTATTATTTTAATGGTTTGAACGAAAAATTCTCATGCCTACAAAAGTACCAAATTGCGTGTGGGCTGCTGTATTTGTTAAGAGGTTCTCTTCATGTCTGATATATAAATGTAGTAATAGTAATTATTTAGATGCTGTTAACCCCTTGCTATTGCAGTTGGATTTCCCATAAAATCCTCTAATAGCTATTAGTTGCAGAAAATTCAAAAGGCTGGAAAAAGATAATTTTTTTTAAATTACCGTAAGTTACCATGGTCATATACCTTTTGGGTAATGCCATTTAGGGAGATGGAGGTAAGACCTTGTAATTTGTTTTGACTTAACTGTACCTTTAACAACACGTGCCGTAGGAGAGAATTAAAAACAGTAACTAGGTTATTATTTCTCTCAAGTCAACTGCAGATTTCAATGCAGACTCAGGTTATATGCTCTTCCCAAGTCTTATTTGCAAGTACTGTTTGATCTCCTTTCAAGTATCAATCACAAGATCCTAATAAAATCAAATTTACTAAATTCTCTCAAAGGGTATGTAATTTCACTGAAAAATGGATTTTTTAACAAAATATATGCAAAAATAATAATTTTATAAATTTGAAACCTTAACTTAATGGTACAATATTTATACTTAATGGTAATGTTGTTAATGGGATGGTTATTTACCTCAAATGAAAATTACGGTAATTTGCCCATCTCTATATATGCTTCATTTGTGCTGTGTGTCTGGATTGAGCTACAACCACTGGATGACAGCCTTCAGCTTGTGTGCTGTTTATGATTCTACTTTTGCATTGCAAGCAGGAATGCACCTGATACTATTAAGCAGGGAGCCCTTAACTTCATGTTGAGCACCTACAATAAGGCTACAAAATTTATTGTCTATGGAAGGTTTGCCACAGTTCAAACTGCAGGTTTTGGTATTTTGTACGTTTTTCTTCCTCTTTCTCGTCCATGTTAATTTCAGCCAGGACAGATCACAAGCATGGCGCATGTGAATTCTTCGAGGAGATGTACATCATGCTTTGTCACCTCTGCCTGGTGGCAGAGGAGGAGTATTTCGATCACATTGTATGGTCCCCATCAAAAAAATCTTACCACCTCAGAACCGAAAAATTTCTAAGTCCTGAGTTGACATTGTTGTGACAATGCTGAACCTTGACCTCTTGTGTGAGAAAGCTATAAACGAATGGAATGGAAAAAGGAACCTTCCTCAGAACTCACTGAGTGAGAGGGAACACCCCTTGATGAAAAATTTTGATCTGTGAAGGGATTATTTCTGGGGGACATGGGGTGGGTTTGGGTCCATGTCGGCCCGGTCTGAACCTATGTGCTTAAGGATGGGGATGCAGGAGTATATGAAAGGTCAGTCGGCAAAAAAAGTCAAAATATGAATGGTTCTTGTTTTGGAAGGTATGAGAATCAAAGACAGGGACAGTGTCCAATTCAAATCTCCTTCGGTGCTCATGAAACCTCTGCTGAAAGAGATGGGTCTTCCTCTTTTTATGTTGCAGGTAGGCTTTTATTGCTGCTAAAAGAGGTTAGATCATGTCTGATCGAAGTGGTTCCCTCTGCTGGTTTAGTGTAGGATGAATACATACGACCATCCTGTGGATGATGAAAAACTCTCACTGGCTGAAATCGCACATTCACCTACTGAAAAACCATATGAGATCAAGAGACTCAAAATTAAAGCAAGCCTCTTGGCCACTTTTCCTTGTCTTCCCAGTGTGTCCTTGTGAAGAATTGGAGGGGATGGGGGACAGCGACATTGTTTTCAGAGTGAAGCGTGGGAGAAGGAGCGGTATATTGGTTGGTTGGACTCTGTCAGTCAAGTTTTGTGAAGGCTAGGGTTCCCTGGGGGGACCTAGGTTTGGTGTTCTCAGTATACTCTGTGACATACTGGAGTGGAATTCTTGTGTTTGTGGATTTGTAGAGGTGTGAAGTGTTGGCTTGATTTGAATATGCAAGGTTTTTATTGTCTCAATTTTGTATCTAATTTGTTTCAACTGTCATCTTATTCTTTTGTCAGACATACCTGAAGGATGCCATGATCCTGAGGAGTTGGCAGAGGAATTGGAGGAGAGCATTTTCATTGACACGAGAGGCACGGACATGAAATACAAGAATAGAGTGAGAAGTAGAGTTGCCAACCTTAAAGATAGCAAAAATCCCTCTCTGAGGATGAATTTCCTTTGTGGTGCTTTAGCTCCTCAACGATTGGCCATCATGAGTGCTGAGGTATGCATGATTTTTTGGCTTACACAAATGGGTAATGGTAGTGGGGATTGTTGAGTCCTTTTTGAATAAGTTCTTGATATGATGTCTTTTTTAAAGGAAATGGCAAGTGATGAAATGAAAGCATTGAGAGAGAAATTCAAGAAAGAGTCTATCGATGATGCCCAGTTAGCTACTGTCCAAGGAACGAAGACCTCCCTTCTCAAATGTGCCAAGTGCAAAAAGAGGAATTGTACCTACAACCAGGTAAGTCATGTACAGCAACCAGTAATGACCTAAGTTCCTGAGTTAGCAGTAAATTAAGATTATTTGCAGGTGATACAGTTATCTACCAAGAAATGAGCAAATGCGCAGACTTAGAAGTTCTGTCATTGGACCTTAACAACATTTATTCGTGGTGCCAGGAGTGGGGGCTAGAATAAAATCTTAGGAAATGCACTACAGTACACTTATTGAGAAAGTCATCACACAAATGCCATACCTATACTGTGGGTGGAGTGAACATAAAATCTTCAGATACAGTTAAATATCTTGGACTACCGTAACTTCTAATATATAATCGGGAACACACATACGAAACATATGTGGCAATGCAGTAGAGAAACTAGGTTTTGTTAAGCGTATTATAGGAAGGTCCGCGGATAAAAAAGTAATAGAGATGCTGCTTTGCTATGGTTAAGCCACACCTCAAATACGCCACGAGCATTTGGGACCCTGGTCTTGAAGATTTAACAAAAAAATCAATGAAATGCAAAGAAAAGCTGCGTTCTTCATTAAAAACTGCTACGAGAGAGCATGTAGTGTTACATAACTTACAGGGATTAAGGTT
Source organism: Ceriagrion tenellum (assembly GCA_963169105.1). Taxonomy (NCBI): domain Eukaryota; kingdom Metazoa; phylum Arthropoda; class Insecta; order Odonata; family Coenagrionidae; genus Ceriagrion; species Ceriagrion tenellum. The sequence goes on along the minus strand of OY720635.1, from coordinate 109,386,686 downwards.
GGACCCCCTAGAGATTTGGAGGCTTCATGCTAGGCTTAGGTTGCTTGTGAAATTCAGAACTGGTATGTTTCTGAGTGACACAGAATATTATCGTGACACCTCACTACATCTCTAGGTCTGACAGAAGCGATGAAATAAGAGAGATATATTGCCGAACAGATGGGTACAAAAACTTTTCTTTCCAAGCACAATAGGCGACCGCAATAAAAACTGAGCTCCACTCAATACTTTTTTATAATGCGTCACCATTTCACCTCCCAAAACTTGATCCCGTACATCTTTACACGCTGTTGTCCTAACACCCCCTGACACATGCCTATGAGGCAGCTCACTGGGTAGTATGCATATGTTAGTGCGAAATAGTTTACTTATCTGAAGTAACCATGTGCTCAAAATTCCTCAAATGTTACTAAACTTCATTTTAAATATATTTATGCTTCTGATGTCAAGTGGAGGAAAGTATTGGCATTTGCCATTTGGTTTAGGGTGGGCCGAGTATAGTCTCTGTGAATGTTTACATGGTGTGTTTGTGAACTGTGTTGCCCTATGTTATCGCCACTCTGCTCAACCAGTCAGGGGCCCTGAGCCTTTCATTCTCCCACTTTTACCCTTCTTTACCCTCTATGCCAGAAATATTTGTCAATATCTACTTGAGCTTCCACCCCTGCTTGTGTGCTTCCTGTCCGTAGGGACTTGAGGCACTCGGACGTGTATGATACTGCCTTAAACTGAAGCACCAAGATTTAAAAAAAATGATCTTCTATGCATTATGTGATAATGCTAATAAATTTGGCCTTAATTTTTTTATGGATGTAATTCTTGATGATTCCAGTATTTTAATTGTTGAAACTAAAATATCCCAGTATGTAACCATTCCCCTAAAAGCACTTTCAAAATAATGCCATCAATAATTTAATACAATTCAGTCTCATAAATGTTCTTGCTCCACTTTAGTGCTCTCCAAAACTTTCATGGCACTTCATACAAAATTCACGGCAAGTTCCCAATAAGGGAGGCATATACAGTAAAACTTTAATTTTATATAGTTGGAGGGCCCTAAATTTGGGGGCTATGTAAAATCAGGACCTATTGTTAATAGGTTTTAGGTTGTCACCTGAAGTACAAAAATGTCTTTATAATCCTAATCAGATCACTAGATTGACATTTATTAAAATTGAGTTCAGAGGTATGGGATGCCATTTGTATCAACTCTTATACTTGAAGCACTCTATCTTTAACAATCACAGTTATGAACTCTTAGGTCGCAGGAGCTTGTGAATTTTGTTGCTACTGTGTGCAGAAGAGAAGCGAGGGAAGTATTTACCCTATAGCCGTGATGAGTGTGTCGCAGTTAGTGGACCCTAATAATCTGCAACGACTTTTCTTACCCTCTCATCATAGGATGTCTCAGGCCTACATTAGGGCAATTCTCAAATACATGTAAATGGAGTTGCAACATTAGAAACTAACTTTTTTACCTTTCAATTTAAATAGATTTTTTTCTCGGTAATGACAAGAATCTCATTTTCCTGATCGATTTGATACCAAACTGTATATAAATACATTGACTTTTAACATTATTGCTCGACATTAATTTGGCAGTGTCAAAACTGTCTACAAACCAAACATTGCACACTTATCAATCAGCACAATATCAGCAATCAATATCAATGGGGTCGGCTAGTAGAGGTAGGGTAAATATAGTTTATCCAGGACATCTTAATAGAGAATACTTTATTTTTTGGCTCTTAGAATTCAATAGGGGAATGATATTCCCTGAAACATTCAATGCATAGTGCTTTTTGGCGTTCTCTGCACCAAAAGCATGTGTACTTGCTCTTTTGATCCTTGTTTTTAATGTTTTTACTCATAAAGCACAATCATTGGGGTTTTTTCTGCCTTCAGAATCAGAAATTTTATCAATTAAATGTCTAGCATTTATTTGCTTGCTCCAATCTGGAAATATTCCTGTGATAAATCATTTTCCCTTCCTAAAACAGTTTATTTTTAGAGAAGCAGATGTACCATTGCTCGAATATTTTCTATAAGAAGATTTCTTTTTGGTTGTTAATTTGTGGAAATAGAATGCATTTTGCATAGTGTCATCAAGCAGATGTAAAAAGAGTTTTTTGTACCATTTTTATTGACTCCCCATGCACTCACCTGATCCGTTCGTATCTGACTTATCAACCAGCCTCATATTTTTGGCATAATCAACTACAGTGTTAGGTTTGAAAATTACATTGTTTGTTCTATGGCACTTTTTCCACGGTTTACCATTTGGCCTGTACTACTGGTGGATAATAAGCAAACATGGTGTTTGTCATGCCATTACATTGCAAGTACTTTCCCATGGCATTGTTTTTTGCAATTACCTCCAACCATTCTTTGTTTGCCACATTGAGGCATATTCCTCTTGATTCATCCTAACTGTATCACATACGCCTGTTTAATTTTTCTAAAGGAATCACACAATGAAGGGTTATTGTAGTAATTATCTGAGTGCAGTATATGTCCTTAACCTAGATACTTCCTCAATAATTTTTTCACCTTTTCATCAGACAGTCCCAAATAGGCTCCACATTGGCTGATCTGTTTTTGCTCCCTCGTATCCTATCAAGTCTTATGTATACCCATTTTCACTGTCATAGAAAACTAGAACTTTCATTCCAAATCTGTCTTTTTGATGGATATATTGCGTGAAGCCCAGCCATCCTATGAGTAAAACTAATTATTCATCTGTGACTTATTTTCTGAATGAACGAAACTCCTCCAAATATGTCATTTTTAAGTGGGAAAACACATGAATAATTTTCTATGATGGGTCACCTGGTACTGAAGTGCTATTGCCAACAAAATGAAGACAGCTAAAAGTCAAAAGTATGTCTCTCTGCATGCACTTACCAAAAATCGTGGTACGAATTAAGAGGATCTTGGGAGCAATACTCCGGAATTGAATATTTTTTTGTTACTTGTAGAATAAGAAAACAAAGGGCCAGAAACACATAAAACTCGTCACAACTCACTTTGTCCCAGGATTTCATTTCCTGCAGTAAATTAGTAGTAAATTAGGTAGTAAAGCGATGGCTTAACGTAGAAAAACATTTTCCCCTCAGTCACCGTGCAAAATGTAGAAAAACGTTCTCTCTCCTAAAAGGTTAAAAATTAACATATTGTTAAATGTCTTCTTAATAATTGTTTGAGGCAAATGTCATGAAGATAGAAGAGATTAGGGAATGATCTCTTTCAACAGAATCTTAAGGTAGTTGGAGCAAAATATCATTTGACTTAGAAGTCAATGAATTTGGTCTCATTTTAAAGAAAAATATATCACTCTTCCAATGACACCAACAATTCAACCCCTTATCATATTACTTTCCGAGATATTTGCCAGAAAATACCAGCCCTTTTACATGGGTAATGGTACGTGTATGCACTCAAGAGAGACCTTGTATTAAAAATGGGGCATTCCCTACACTTTGATCTCATCAAAAAATCAACGGTGCATAATTTGTGTGGATCCTCAACTATTTTTTAAAATTAATCATATTGTCACTGCAGTAAATTCTTCGGGATCACAATGAACCTTCCATTTTGATGGGAGTTACAAACGTACCGCATGGAAAAAAATGAGTCAAGTTGAAGACATATTAAGATATTTTCATTTGATTACTTAAAATTTCTGTCATGTAAAACTATATTATTGCTCCATTTATAATGCAATATTTGATTCGTGTGTCTCTCAGCTGGTGAAGTTAAAAAGTATGATTCGAATATGGTCTCTATTATGATTAGGGAACTATCTTGCTCGCACTACCTTAAGGGTTAATTATTTATCATAGCTTCATTCCTCTAAATTTTATGCTTCATGTATGTTTCTTTTAGCACATGAATTTCCTGAAACAATTTAATATTGTCAATTGGGAGTGGGTGTACCTTTGTTTTGAATTGGCTTTTTAAGTGCAATGATTTGAAATGGAAGTATTACAATATTCTCCAATCTACTATTATAACATTCTATATTCTATAATTGGCTTGGTTTCCTGTTATCAATTTAAAAATATTTCATTTTTCTTTTAGGTACAAACAAGAAGTGCTGATGAACCTATGACAACGTTTGTGCTTTGCAATGAATGTGGTAACAGGTGGAAATTCTGTTGATGGAGCTGGGCAATGAAGATATTTAATAGAGGTGAAAGATGTTGGAGAGTGCTTTTATGTTTGAATAAGCCTCTTGTATCTCCATCTTCTTGTGTAATGTCATACTTTTCAAACTGAATGTTGATTGACAGCTGTCCAGGACATGATTGTGTTGAAGTGACAGTCACATGAAAGTTACGTTGCATTTAACTGCATACCAACAAAGTGATTCAGATATATTTCAGTCATACCAGGACTATTATATATGCTTAATATGTATAGGCAGTTCAAATGACATGAAAATATACAAACCATCTTAATATCAGGTGTCTTATAGACTTGTAATGATGGTGCAATTATACTGGCAAATGAGAAGCTAGTTTGAAGTTTTGTAAATAGTTGAGAATGCAACAATGTGACGACATTATGAAGGAGTATAAAGATCTGCTATGCCCTTACTTCTTATTGACATTGGCTTGATACTTCATAGAATAAAGTCTCGTTTGGAAAGTTTTACTTATTGTGATGAGAAGTAAAGGTTCAATTTTGAACATTTTCAAATGTGATTACCGTTGAGAATTGCTCATCACAACTGCAGTTTTGCTCCAACTACAATTTTGCTCCTGTAATTTATTGACAGGTGGAGTTCTAGTACATCTTGTATTAAATGTTTGTACACCGTGTTGTTGTGAGTAGTACTATAAGAATTGTGATTTTTTTCAAAGGTCAATAATACCTTCATTTATGAGTATAGTGCCCCTTCCAGATTTTGCTCTTCAGTGTTATCAGCCAAGTTTTGTATTCCCCAAAGACCATTGAGGATTCCTTTGACTAGAATTGTTTGCTGCTAGCAGAGCACTAATTTCTTTGCATCAAATCGACCTTAGGTCATTTATTTGCTCGTGAAGAAATACCACCCGTGAATTCATTGGTGTACTGTTACGAGTTATTTGTCTTAATTCTAATAAAGAGAATGCTGTAGACAAGTTTAGAACATGTAAAAAATTAAAATAAAATAAAATTTAAAAAGACATTTTATTCACATAAACAAGTCCACAATAGCACTACAACGTGGGTAATAAGAGTTCATAAAATACATGTATTATGTGGAATTGCACTTGGTTTAAATAGACTTGGCATAAAAACTTGAAGATGGGATAAAAATTGAAAATGCTGCGATATGGCTCTTCTTCACAGCCTGGTGGCAGAAATTTATTCCTGAAAGATAAAGGAAATTAATGAATAGGATGAAATAGGACAGCTGTTCAAAATTTACAATAAATCCGCTCACTTTTACTGGGTAGATAAAGACTAGTTATGGTAATAACTCAGCCAGCAGTGAGATTTCTATCAACACTATGCTTTGGGAATGGGATCCATTATAACATTTCATTTTCTTACATGATTCAATGTTCATTTGTGTAATTTCACATTCATAAACTTAATTCTTGGGAAAAGAAAACTGAAAAACTGGAGGTTGCATTTTCTTTTTACATTTAAAATAATTTGATCAATAATTTTACTTTTCTTAAGTTTCTCTGGTAACCTCTTAATGTAATTATGAGCTCAAGAGAGCAAGTTGAAACATTTGTCTCGTTTATGCTGATTGAAATAATGGTATGGAAAAGATGCCCCTTGAATTATACAATATGTTATTAGTCTTTATGTTGGTGTTAAAATTCCCTTATGAAAGTGAGATTGCACGGTGAGGCCTCCTCTAGGAAAGTGTCTTGGGCATATGCCCCGTAGTCTGGCATCTGTTATCATACAATATGTTATTACAGTATTTACGTTGGTGCTAAAATTCCCTTATAAAAATGAGATTGCACGGTAAGGCATCCTCTAGGAAAGTGTCCTGGGCACGTGCCCCGTAGTCTGGCCCAATGAGTGTGTCTGCATTAGCCATTTTAATTTGCAATGAGCTTAATGTTTAGCATACACAGATTTGTCAATGTATCTCTACAAATGGCCCAAGATAGATTGCAATTAGTGGCTTGGGTAAAATTAATTCCGTTATATTTGAGTTTCGTGCATGACTGCTATCATTATTGAAAACCTAAGCATAACACCCATGCATGTGCATAACCTATGCATGATCCATGCTACTGCAGGCTGTCATAATTGACTTGAGATTTATTTTTAATTGTTATTTGGTCTGGTTATGTGGTGTAATCTCATTAAGTTTAAGTTTGAAATGTCATTTTATGTCTTTGAGAGTAATTTTTTTGGCTAATGATGCAAACTGATGAAAGTATAGTTTTATAAGCCCTGACCCCTTAAAATAAGGATATTAAAATTGCTTGACCATTTAACATTAGTGATAATTTGTGTCTACTTTGGTTTTGCGTGTGGCTTTAAATTACATATTTATCGATGTGCACCTTTATAATATACCATTCTCTTGGAATTTCATCATGTTCTACAGTTATGTACATAATGTTGAGTTTGTTTGCCTGATTTCTATTTTATCAAATTACCATACTTATTAAGTGAGCATGCTGTCGTATGAAACTGCCATTGCTGAATGACTTGTATGTGCACAGTTGTATATTTATATCATAAATGCTCTACTTCAATCATGGAGTAACTTTTTTGAGTCTGTGGTGAACTGTCATATCCTGCAACATAATTAATTATGGTTATTGCTAGCTTACGAGGCGATAATTTGAACCTTAATTCTTAATTTGTGGATAGTATCTGTCTGTAATTGCTTGATCTTGCTTTATCCCTGAATGAATATATTTTACAATGCTAAAATGTGCTAAAATATTAGTGGTGCTGAAGCCAAAGCCAGTTTTTTTAGTTCATTAAAGCAAGTATATCTTACTGGTAAATCAAACTTTTTCATAATACATCCTTACTTTTTGATCAATCCAACATTTTTGAAGAAAGTATATTTTTCCTCATTTCACTAAGGTTTCATGAAGACTGGTTTTAGACAAACTGCTGTCAGAATATCTGCAGCATTGAACACTGGAAAGTATTTGCACCTGTGCAATTCAATCCAGGCCCCTTCAGATGACCCAAATGCTATGAAATTCAAGAGGATTGTGAATTACTAAATTGATGCATTTTCTCAGGTGATCAAATTTCCTTTTTTGAGTAGAAAAAATTCATCTGCTGCTAACAATCTTAATTTTGAAGTGCTTGAAATGTAGCAATTGAGAGAATAGCCCTTGAAAAAAGTTCCTTGTGCTGACCTTGACTAGGAGGGGAGGAAGGGTTGGAGTGGGTATTGATTAGGGACTGTGAAAACAAATATGCGTTGTGAATAATTCCTAGTACAAGCATGCTAAATCATGTAAATAACCCTTGAATTCTGTAAGTGCCAATATTGGCACGCCGTTTGGGGCTTCTCACTGCTGAAAGTGCCACTTATGGCAAATTCATAACAGGAAAACATCATAAGGGCCAATTGAAATTTGGCAGGGAAGGACTTAGGACATTTAAATCTGGCATTTAAAGGTTAAGGACAAAAGTTTCATCATTTAGAAACTTTTTAGTTTTCAATTATTTGTAATGAAATTCTTACTCAATAAATTACACCTGAGGTGCCTGTTACTCATCCAGCCCAAATGCTTGAAATTGGGTATTTGTTTGAGGGCATGTTAGTAACACTATGCCTTTTATTGTGCAGATCTTGGATTGGATCATTCTGTGAATGAGAGCAGCAATCGAGGAGAAAGACTCGTAAGAGAAGAGGCGTGCTGTAATTGACTGTTTATCCCTCAAATATTAAACCACAGTTAATTAGTTATTGTAGGTAGTTTTTGATCAAAGTAATGTCACAGGAAGTGGGTCTATGGATAAAGTTTCTGAGATTTGCAGATTGTTTTGTTGAAGTTGGAGAGGTAACTTAAGCACTCACAAAAATTGCCAATCTGTAGGGTGGTTCGTATAGTGTTGCCGTATGTCTCATTTTCTTAGCATTTCCAAAAATCCGAGTGACCTTGGTAAATATTTCCATTAGTCACATAATTTCTAATAAGGACCAAATTTAAACTCTTGCTCAAGCAATTATGTATATTTTGTCAATCTAGTAGCTTCCTTTGCAACTTTGGACTTCGTTTAATTCTCCAAATTAATATCAGAGTATGGAATGCTTGTTGAATGATTTTAGATGAATGTGATATACTTTCCTGGTTAAGATAAAATTTTTCTTGGGCATGGTTTTTATGTACTTTAGGAAAATTACAATGTGTAATCAGTGATCAACGAATGTTAGTGAATCTGGATCCAGGACCTATTTGGGTACAAAAGTGAGCTTGTAAATATGACAACGGGAATGCAAATTTGTATTAGAAAAGAGATGTAGTGCGACAGAAAATCAAGAATTTTGGATATGAATTTGTGAGTAATGTGACTTAAATAAAACTACTTCAGACTTTTTTTTCTCAAGTTAGTGGATTGGATCTCTAAGCCTGTACGCTTTATTTTTTCTGTTTGGTCGGTGAGGGGTTAAATGGTCCTTTATTCCCGGAAAACATTTTTATAAATTGATACTGACTACTGTAGTAAATATTTACGACTAATCCATGGTCTTTTTATTAGACCAAAGATGTGTTAATTGGGTTAGGTATTTTACTAATTTGGGTGGAAAAGCCCAACTTTTAATATCTTAATTAGACGATTACCTTAGATGCAAGCCTTGTATTTAAGCTTGCCAGAGTGCATCTGCTGTTCCTACTTACCTATCCAACAGTTAGAACATCGGATTTTTTAGCAACCCAGAATTCTCTACCTTCCTTCACAATAGTCACCCTGTAAGAGAAATGATTTTATTAGTCACCAATTTAGTTTTTCATCACATTGTACTATACTTGAGGTTTTCAAGTTAGTTTTTGTGAATTTGTTTAATTAGCTTCTGGCCGTGTTTGAGTCGTGTGCTCACATGGCAGTGATATTTCGAAGGCATTATTTTGAAAAATGCCGCATGATTTTGCAGTTAGCAACTAGAAAATTGCTGCAATCGAAACTCAACAAATTATTTCCAAGTAAAGTATTTTTATTCTTCATCCTAATGATTCAGGAAAGCTTGCAGGTGCATGTGTTAAGTGCGCAAGTTTTGTTGGGACAATCTGCATGATGATATCCTTTGAAGAAGGCATTCTCAGTCGCTGGGAAATTTTTCCTTTGCGGGAATATTGCTGAGTTTAGAGAGGACTGTTAATCTGCAAAATGTGATATTCTGTAGATTATGTAAAATCTGTAAAAGTGTAGCTGTTAATTTATTCTGTGGTATAGAGTGAAGTTTAGTGATTGCTGATTAAATATATATCTATGTATATTATATAATATGTGAGACTGAACAAAATGAAGTATAAAATGGCAAAGACGAATGGATGTATGATACATAACATTTCTACGTAGATATTATACAATGCAAATAACAAACAGTTGTTAAGTATGCAAGGTAAACTGCAAATTGTTACATTTGATGAATTCAAAATTCAACAAACAAATTCATGAAATAAGGTTACAACTACAACATCAAGAACTAATGAAATGAAAGTAATACATTATAATAATTCATCGTGAATGTTGAGAGAGAGGGACTATTTTTTATAAATGGATAGGTAGATTATTCCAATTTAAGTCGTATTAATTTAATTCTTGTAATTAAAAGGACTTAGTCGACTTATAACTGGAAAATATAAAAATTCGGAATCGCATCTGGTACACATTCTTGTGGATGGCTTGGTAACAAATATTGTATTGGGTGAATAACATTCTCAATGGTGGTGAAAGCCTGTAATTGGTCAAAAAAAGGTTGAGAACCACGGTCCTATTCCATCTAAAACAATAACTGGTTGTTAATTTTCAATCAAGGTGATCCAAAATTGGCTTGACGAGACATTTTTCTGTTTTGAAAAAGAGAATGCTAATGCTTAAAAATGAGTCATATTTTAGTCACTATTGTGTTTCCATAATATGTTACGAATATTAATGGTGAACAATCCTCACAAATTTCTCTCAAAACAACTATAAATGAAGAGTGAAAAATGAGGACGTTTCTGAGAACATGGCGACTCCAGTCAGCCATATGAATGTCACTCTTGGGAGGAATTAAGTAGCTTGATTGGGCTGTGGGAACTGGAAGACTGCATGTACACTTCACCAGCAATAAAAAATCTTTGGTAGGCGAGGAATTTTGCAAAAAATCATATATAGTGAGAAAGCGATCATTTATTTCTCGATGCATAGCCAGCTTAATATTTATCATTGCAGTGTTTAATAGCCAAGAAAAATATGCTTACCAAAATACTACTTTTTCTGAAAGTCCTTTGGGTGCATTCCAGGTCACTGTGACAGTCTTCTTCTGGTTCTTATTGGTATGAGTGATTCCCGACTGTAAAGAGGAAGAAATAGTTGTATAATGTGGATTTCACTTGGATCCATTCCCACATACATATGCATATACATTCTCAGGAAGTAGATGGAATTATGAAGTGGCACGTTGCTAAATAATAAATATGAACACAATTCACCAAATTTTGATTGAGAAAAAAGATTGGCAAAGTATTGATTACGATTACACAGCCAAATATCCATTGTTATCAAAGTATGCATCTCTACAATTTATATGTATTCATCCATATGCCATTTGGGAATCACAGGTCTCACACCATTATTTTTCCTAGAGCCATGGGGTATGTGTTGTGGACAGTGTTAAGACCTTGAAGTTGAGGATATGTATCTCATAAATAATTATTTACTAAAATGAATTTATTGATGGTGTTAATGTATTTCGGTAATGATACCCTTATGAAAGGATTGGTAACGTCATTAAAAGTTGCCCAGTTGCTTGTGTAAGGTGATGTTGGCCCAATGTGTCCCATTCGGGCAAATGGCAAACTGATGACCAAATGGTTCCATCGCAATCAAATTACTTCATTTGTATTTGTGAAATATATCAAGAGAGTATATTAAAATTTATACTTGAGAGTTGAAGCTGGGCAAAATTTTGATCCAATAGTTTTGACATTCTGGCCTGTTTATTGACAGAATTGATTGTCATGTTGTTGGCTACTGATTTTGACATGCTGCTTATGAATATTTTAGACAGAAATGTTAATTTGATTATTACCTAGAGGAAAGTGACTTAGCTCAAAGAAATTACTTCTCATTCAACCCTCGATCCCATTGTTAAGAATTGAGAAATAATATTTTGGGGAGAATCATGCATAATGATTAGTGAATTTTTGTGATTTCATTGATAGTGCAAAACAAATATCATGGAGCAAAGTCTTAGGTAAAATAAGTTCTTTATTCCTTTAGTCACTTAACAAGTCATTTACGCGAAGGATGCATGCAAATCAATAATATGTCTGTAGCAACACCATCATAGGTTTTCATGATGTAATTGTCATATGTTCAATGATGTGGAAGGGCGAAATCATCTTGGGCTTGTCAATAGAACAATATTGTCATTCTGGCTGGTTTATTTACAGACTTCTATTGGCATGTTGTTGCTTGCTGATTTTGACATCATGCTCATGTTTATTGTTGAAGGACATGTACTTTGGATTATTATAAGAGGAAGGTGTGCCAAGCTCATGGGATCAGTTTTGATAAACCATTGAATACATTCAAATTGCAATTAGAAAAAAATTGGCGTGGACCAGAAACGGAACCGCAGACCTTTGTCTTTCCGGACCAATGTGCAGACCACTATGCATCTATGCCACGAGGGTCGAATACTTTGTATACAAAACCATTGAATGTTCGACCAATATCAAGGTTGTGCTGTTTTGAGAGTTAGTGGTAGCATTTCCTTCGAGCTAACCAGAGGGAGAATGTGATTACTTTATGGGCGCTCTTGTTGAACGATTTTACCCATTTAGATATTTTTTGCAGTGACATTTTATGATGCCACAAACCACACATTTGCCTCAGTGTGGGCGACCGAATTTATTTCAGCCATGAAGCCGTCTGTGGATAATTTTTCACTCAAGCGTTAAATTGTTTTCTCTCATTACTGTGCTAAAAAAAATGAAAATATGCGCGTGTGGATGAAGTCAATTTTCCGCTCTCCAACCTCGTCAAACCTGAGAAATATGGTCTGTTCCTTCGCAAAGGCTGTCAGCTATCGTATCCGCACGCGCTAAAATTACGACAGCGTGTTATATCTGGAAACGTTTTTATAATGCGCTCCCGCTCAAGGACGCTAGGAGTTATGTCACCGATTAATACGTCGGAAGAGTGCCTCCCTCCGGGCATTGACACGTGCCATATTTACGCTACATATAATCAAGCGGCGCGATATGGGAAAGATAAGATTGCAGCGATTCCTCTCAATAACTTATCTTGATTTAGATCAAAATTTTGGCACTGGCGAACTACTGTGAGGCTGGTGGCGAATGGGCGTTTCTGGTTGTAGGCAGGGGCGGCTGAACGAAATTTTTTTCCTCCCGAGCGAAGTCGCTTCTTCCCACTCTCCATCAAAATGTACAACTTAAGATTAAGGTGGTCGGAGCGGTTTCGTTAGTACACAGATTTGCGTGAAACTTTTCATACATAAACTCTTCAGTAACATGCGTTTGTAAGGGCGAAAAAATTTGCATGCTATCGATTTGGTTTCTTGGTAATTTAATTTATTTTAACGCTTAGTCTTAAGGCACTTGTCAAATATTGCGAAATAATTCGATGACGTGTGTACAGATTTTGTCCTAAACGTTAAAACGCCTCTCATATCATTGTAATGGTTCCTATCAAATATCAGGCTATCGTGCCGTATTAAAAACGTGTAATATATACCGTTTTCGGTTAGATTTTGAATCCCGCGCCGTAAACCCAAATCCTAACAATGTTTTAATTGAGACGAAAATTTTGAAATAATTTTTTCCTCATTTATAATACTTCACATATCGTTATTATCCTACATGCAAATGATTTACTAAATTGAGGGGTGGTCCAAGATTTTTTTCGACTTACTTGAAAAGTTATTATAATGAGCGCTGGACGATTCACATTTCGCTCTCCAAATACCTTAACATCCTTAAGAAATATGTTTTTGAAATTTGAATAGCAAAGTATTTTTTAGGTTAATCATTTCGTTGCAAATTCTTATTTAGCCAATGATTTTTTTAGTATAAGCCAGTTTGCGGTCCATAGTTCGATGGGATCTTGGGTTGCCCCCGACTTGAGGACAAAACGAATGTATATACCTAGTGTTTAGTCTTTTCTCGGATCATTTTGTTAACTTCATTTTTGTTTATTTTTATGCTTATTGATATGGTAAAATAAGTGACAGCAATTTTCTCGAGAATTGTTCCTTACTTTATAAAAAAAATGATGGTTCAATCCATATTTGGGCAGCTTTGAGGAGAGGGGCTCCTGCATCCTCGCACTGTTTCAGGGGCTGCTAAAATTGCAAGGATCGGCTCTGATCACAGGAAGAGGGTTCGTCAGTGATCATTTGGGTATTTATTCCTCTACATACTTGGACGTACGAATTATTTTAAACGGGCACGATGATAATGGATAGTGTTGAACATATTGTGCTGCCTCCGTGAAGATGGAACTTCCATCATCATCCCTTCGGCTTACGTCCGTAGTAATTAGGACTTTACCTGGGCAGATCCGTGGCAGGGCACAAATTTAGCTCCAGGAGCCTCGTCGAAGTGTCCAATGGCTCTGTTGCCGACGCGAGCTTGAACGAAAAATCCTCGGAAGGTGTCCCTTCCGGTCAATGTAACTGAAAAAAAAAGGAAAAATAAATGCATGAGTTAGTGAGTTGACTTGTAGACCGATAGGTGTGCGATTAGGATGAGTAAAAACACCTCCGTGATTATCAGTTGATCGGTTAATTAATTCGAGGCGGCGACCGACGTAGTTGCCGTTAGCTCTGGTGGGTTGGCGGACAAGGGAATTGGAGGTAGTGTGGACGGAAACCTGGCGTCAATATTCGCCTGATCTAAACGAAATGCGTGTATGGGTCCTCAGGGAAACGTTCCAAGCGACGTATGGAGCACTACACATGAAGTGCTATTCATATGGCACTCAAGTTAGGGTGGGAGATTTGCGCAAGTGCCGCATTGCACGAAAAAATTTCAAGACAGCGGTTCGTACAAAGTATGTTAGCCGAAGTGGTTCTGTCGTTTCAATCAGTGCGTAACGAAGAACCTTCGAGCTTGGGCTTATTATAGGAGGACTCTTCGATGTCATGGACGTGATGTCACATCCTCGGCAAATTTAAAATTCTTTGAACATAATTTGAATTTTGGAGGCATTTAATTCGAAATTCTGTCACTGTCGAAGCTTACAAATCCCGAGGCTTTCCTTAAAAGAGCTACTAGATTCATAAACCGGCGAATGTTTGGGTTGTAACCAATGCGTGATGCAATACGAGTTGATTGTGAATTGAAACGCACTTCTATATGACAGTGAAAATTGATATCGTATGTTGTGAAAAATGAGCGATATCTATAATGTGGGCATTGGCCCCAGGGTTGCTCGTTGGCTACAAAGTGTACATTATCTCGATTATCCCTTACCTTCATGTTTCATTTGTTTAACAAGGGATTCCGTCCCCCCAAGGAGGTTGGAGTATGATACTAGAGGCACTAATTCGTAAATTCTCTAGTGATCATGTGTACGGTATCCTTTTTGGCCGAATAATTCCCTCACACAGTCGTGTGCTTCCTTCCCTCAGACATTATTGGCATTAAAAAAATTACGACTACTACAGATAGTCAAATATCTGCGCTAGTTCCCAAGAGCTTTCTTCACATAGCAAAGTCCCCTCTTCATGCCTATCATCTCGTTAAATTTCCGTGAATTGCAACGCTTTTCTCCGTCATTTTGCAATAAATCACTATTACTGTGGACTTGTGTGAGAACTAAATGAATGGTATATATTAATAACTTTTTACGGCTATCTTTGAGTTCCGGCTTTCTTCTCCCGGAATTGAGTAATAGCTGCTGTATTTAAATTCAATGCGATCTCACTGCTTCAGACAAACTGGGCGTGTATTTCAACCTCCTTGCGTCATTCAAATTCCTGCAATCTTTCCGAAATATTTAGATTCTTTTATCCAGTCGCTCCTTTAAATCCTGTTTTCGCCCTAGTCTTGAGAAAAGTGGACATCTTGGTACTCGACTTAAGATGGTCGCTACCTTCCACTTCTTAGCTGTTTGCCCGCCGGAAATTTAATTCATGGTATTGAGCGTTTGTTTTTCCCTGTGAGTGCATTTTTTTCCCCTTGTTGGCCTTCGATCCCGCGACATGAGGGATGGATGCAGTCAACCGTGCCAATTACGGCATAAATCAGTATTAATCAATGGCTCGTATACTCCTTAAGCCAAACCAATACATTCATTAAAAAGTAGTAAGGCCGCAACGGTCACGATTACTGAAAAAAATAACTCCTGTAGCCGCACATAGTGAAGAATTGAGAAAGAAATTGAGAGGGAACATGTTTAATGGAAACTCAGAAATATAAAATAAAAGCTTATCATAATATGCTGAGACATAACTTCAGAGTACATAAAGGCCAAGTGCATTGATATGAATTGATGAATTCGTTATCCTGCAATATTTCTTTCTTATTTTCTTCACGTAAACAAGGTCCGAAATTATGCGCCTCCTTTAAAAATTATCGTATATTTTACTGTGAACGTAACAGAGGAATGTAATTTCTCATAGCTCCGTATTGCGCGGATGTTTGTGCAAATATTCATTGCTATCTGACAAGACGCCCAGCATTCTGAGCGTAGGAATGTCGAGTGGAATACCTCATTAGCGCACCGTCTAATTGGCGTTATTGCCGCAATAAATGTGTTGCGGTGAATTTAACTTTTTATAGAAATGGAAACCGTGATGACGTAAGAGCAATCGATATTTCTCATCAATGTGTATTCTATAGCAATTCGACTTTAATTGAAAGTTCGACTCCTGTTGCTTACCAGGTGATGTTCCAATAGTAATACCTATTCATTACGCATTTTAAAGAATGATCCCTAGGTGAGTAATTCCTTATGTCCACAAATGAATGTAGAATGGGAATGAAGACCTGGGACACTAAACTGTGCCATTTGAATGGTTAACTCTTCTTACAAATTAATTTTTATTTTTTTATTATATTTATTTTTTTAAAGAAAATAATTAATTCTTAATCCAAATGGTCTTATTAGTCAATCTCACTCACCAACGAGCGCAAAGCCATTTCCGATTATGGGGTATATAGTGATTTTTAACGGTCGAATTGGTCGACTGTAAAACCCTTTTCACTCACGTGGCCCCAACTTCAGAAAATTTTCACCCAATCATTGATTGCTTCACAGTAACGTTTCTAAATAAACTTTACACCTTTAGGCGTCACTTCATGGAAGTATTTTACATTCTAATCCATATTCAAAATAAGTATTGTACTTTTCCACAGTTAGTCATTATAATCGTACACTTGCTGCAGCTAGGTAGATGCAGCAAGCTGCGAAAGGCGTCGTAAGTTTTAAATAAATTAGGTACTGGAAAAGTACAATACTCATTTTTACTATGGATTTGAATGTAACGTTTCTGAGTGAGAAACAAAAGTATCGGCGCAAAAGTCAAGTGAAATGAGCGTTTGTTTGCCATTGTGTCGGACATGAAATATACACGAAAGCATAGCAACGTTAAATATGCACAAACACTGCCATAATGGCGCCCAGTTGTAGGAATATTCTTCTCTCTTGAGTTGGTGCTAGGCTTCATTAATAAACAGAGACGGAACGTTTATGAATTTATTTTTCCATTTCGTGACCTTTATTCTAAGACTTTCATGACTTATTTTCCTGTTTCATGTCGTCTATTTGTGGAAATTCGGTTATTTCATGACGCTTTGGCTAAAAGTATGACGTTCATTTTACTGTCAAATTTAAACTAATAGTATGATCTGTATGGTTACTCTAGGGTAAGTGGTTCAAAAGAAAGTATCCAATACTCAATAAATACAGAGGTCTATTTTCTCGGATTCCCTACTAATCATTCCCTTCTTTCTCCTCACTCGCTCCACTCCCCCGGTACCCGGAGACTCATTAACGCCGGAAAATCTCTACCCAGCCTGTCCTTTTCTCCCCCACACCTCCCCCTCTGCCTCTTACCCACAACACCAAACTCCAACTTCCATCCCTTTCCCCTCGCTTCCCCTCTTACACCTAAGCACCTGGATTTCTGTATATATTCGGATGTAAAAATGATCAATGTTCCTGAAGATGTCACTACATAATGAAATCCGGGTCGTAAGAAATAAATCAATTTAGTGGACCATTATACAAAGTGTAATTTTTATTTTCCGATATGGAGAGGTTCCGCATAGTTAAGACTGAAGTGATTACTACCGTTTTATGACGTTTATTCCGCAAAGTTGCATTTAATGACTTTTAGGCAAAAACCGGCTATTTCATGATAAAAACCTATGACTATGACGTTAATGACTTTTTCCAGTCTCTGTTAATAAGCATTCCGTGATGATGTTTGTTTCCGGCAGGAGCGGTATTAGCCCGGCATTTGCCCTAGAACCGCAGGAAGCCCGGAAAAAACCGTAAGGCCATCTCAATAAATAAACAGGTAAATTTGTGTGTATACGTATAAAATATTGAAAAAACATTTGTAACATGAATAAATATTGGGTAGCTGTGTCCCGGTCTCCTATCCGTGATGAACTTATAGTATCACTGAATTGGATTGTCACAGGTTTTGGAATCACTTGTCTTCGAGTCTTCTTTCATTTCAGTTGCATTTTAGATAGAATGAATTCGGAACCCGTAGCCCCCGAAAGAGCCTTGAAAAATAAAGGCTATTTTGATTGATTTCACGACTCCGCTCCCCGCTGCTGCGCTATCCCGTGTGGAAAATTTGAAAGAATTATCTACATTTGTGACCATACCTAATGCTTCGCAATGCTGATAAATGAAGGCCATACGCCGTCCTTGCAGATATGCTAAGTTGACGGGAGAAAAAAAATGAATAGGTTCGTTGACAAACCTTCATCCCCCCTAAATCACGCCTCAGATTGTGGAGAAAAAATTATTATCTACTTAATGGGTGATTAAGTGTAGAATCATCATTGAGGGATTTCCTTTGTTTTCACATGTCCGGATTAAAAAAAAATCGTTCCATATCGGTATTTACGACTGAACACGTGCGAGACCATTGCGAAATATGCAATTCGATTTCTAAGATGAACTTCCTTGTGCTATCAACAAGGAAATGCGAACTTCTCACCATCTTTCTTTTGTTTTTCGTCCCGTGGAGTTTCTGCGGCCAGCGAATTATGCTAATCGCAAAATTCTAGATCAGAGCGCGTTCTTCCGTTCAAGCTGTTTCCAACGTTACATGAGTTGAATATCATTAAAGTGCCATGACTCCACCGAAGAAAAATCATCCGTCTTGACCCGTACTCGAACCCAGATCCCCTGTAACTCGCCTCGATCGATGCTCTTGCGGATGGTGCCATACGGGTATTACGTGGCTTGTTACCGGCATTGCAAACAAATGTTCCAGGTTACTTAATTACCTGGGGCTATTGAGAGAAAAACTAGTCCTCCGTTGGATATGACCGACATAATTACGCTATTCTCAGTAAGGTTGGTCGCAAAATGAACATGAAATTACAGGGTGCCAATTCGAGAATAGGTGAAATAGTATTTTTATATGTAATGAAAGTGCCATTTTGGGGAAAACAGTTTTATAAGAGGCATGGCCCGCGGGTAACTGAAATAAAATTTAGGCATCCATTCGACTTACATTTTTGTTATTAGTAATTAACTGCAGTTTAAAGTCAAATTCCGATTGTAAATGAAAGGAACTTTGCAATCCCACACAAATTTTACGTAAGACCCGAGTTTCAGGCAATGATGACGTGCCCCATCGAAACCCGGGTCCTCTTGAATAAAAATTATGTGGAATAACAATATCACTTTCGTGTGCAATGCTAGGTAAATTCCACGAAGTTACGCCTGATACAACTGAGTTTATCAAATTGCGTTGATTCAAATCAGAGATTTGTCTACATTTTCTATTAATTCAATGCTAATTTCGATTCCCATGATTGCATTTTGGTTATCCACGTGAATATCGACAGGGAGAGAAAATCTCGTTTAAGAGGTTCGGTATGAGAAACACACTCGGACTTCGAACCTCGGACGTCACCCGCGTGTGTAAGAGATTTCAATTCTCTCTGTCTATGAGCATCTGGATGACCGATGTGCATGATTTGGTGTCAAAGCTCCCGTTCCTTTTACTGACACGATAGTTTATTACCTAAATGTCCGCGTCATTTGCTCTTTTCTATATCTAATTCAATAGAAACGGCACCGCAGTTTGCCACAATGCCTGTCAACGTGTTCATTTAAACATATTCGTTTGATAATTGGAATATTTTGTAACTTCATTGTGTTTTCTTATGATTAAGGAATATCCTCAGTGCAATAATATTGTTTTTAATGCTTTTATTACGAACATGTGGGATTCGGTATTAGTCGAAATGGAACCTCAATGACTCAAATGTCACTGAGCGGATGGGAGTAGTGAATTCAAACGCGCACCCAGAATTTTCGCTTGGAGAGACTTAATTAAAGGATCGTCAATGTTACTAGATTGCACGAGTTACAATTTCAGTCGGGAGACGGGAGACTTAATAATGATAATGATGAAAAAGAAATAAATTAAATTAATTGTGAGGGGTTACGTTGTGGAACGAGAAGGTAAAAGTCTTAATGAAAACGATGTAAGAATCCACTAGGTTTTTTTTATTGCTGTCAACCGGTTTCGACGGCTATAGCCATGGGCGTGGTCAGGATTTACGTTAGGAGGGCAAGGACACCCATCCTTACTGCCCATTAAAACAGTCGAGTTTAGGAAGCTGTATCTTCAAGTAGGGTCAATCGATTATAACGAAATAAAATGCATTTAATAGAATGGCCATTTCTACGTTTATTTATGCATGTAGAAATTTTTCCTATCCTTATCTACACTTTTGCGATATTTATTTGAAAAAAGAAATGTTTTCGGCGCTCAAAATCCAATGTTATCGCATTTCTCTTAATATTTAGGACAGATTGAAGATTCGGACATAAGTATGTTTTTATAGCTATAGCTATAGCTAAATATGTTTTTAACACAATAAAGGAAAGAAAATTTTTATATGTTTATTTTTACATGAACTGTAGTAAAAGTTGTAAACCTCGGCTAATTCGGAAACTTGCGATGCAATAGAGGTTTGAGTTATGCCGCTGTAACAGCAATGACGCCAGCCTTATAAAAATAAAGATTAAAATTTGTATAGCAGGCTAGTATCTTCAAAAGCGATTTTTAATCCAATGTATTTTACGCGCAGAGATAGTTAGGCTAGTTAGTAGTTGTAGATATATGCCGGGGGGAGCGAGAGGGGGCAGGACATCATCCTGTCCGTCTCCATATAGCAGATTTGGTATGGAATGCCGATGGGGGGCAGCTGCCTCCCCCTGGCTACGCCTTCATGGCCATGACTATCGCGTCATTCTCAAGACTAACAGAAGAAATACAAATTCGAGTCTTTCATACCAACTCAAGTAAGAAGGGGTGGGGGTAGGGGGAACATGGGAGAGGAGGGAGGGGGCGAATGATGAACATTAGTTGGGAGGCTACAGGCTAAGAGAAGAACAATTAGGGAAGCGTAAGGAAGGTAAGGTGGTGATGGCATCAAGAAGGTGGGAGGATTAAGGCAAGGAAGAAGTCAGACTTCAAAATCGTGGTCAAAAATGGAGAACATTTAAATTCAGTCATGTCATTTAAAATCGTAAAATCATGCAAAAGAGTATTTGGTGATTTCAAAGATTTCTAAAACTACCAGTTTAAAACCTTAATCTAAAACTGCAGTATGAAAAAATTATTACTTCCACTGTGATAATATTTATTACGACCGCCTTTTTACAGCATCTTCAGGAAAAAGCGAAACTGGTCGTAATAAATATTATCACAGTAGGAGTTCCTCATTTTTTCATACTGCAGTTATGTTCCGTTTCCACTCCATCAGACCTGAAACCACAGTGTATGTTCCTTAGTCTAATATATGTCAAACTTAATATTAAAAATCACACTTGTGACCCGCTTCTATCACTACTTTTACCAATCGAACTCAGATCGATATCACCTTGGACCGATCTGAACATTCTGAGCCAGCAGACTCGGATCACCTGGTTTACCAACGAGAAATATCGATTTGAATCGGTTCATATCGATTTGAAATCTCAAAATGGCAGAGAAAGTGGGCCGAGTTAGCCCGCTTCGATATCGATCCCACTAGCCCGTAGCGTTTACCATACCGAGCTGAACCGGCCAAATCAATCCGAGTTCGATTAGTAAACTTAGTGTGTGAGGTGCTTGGCGAAACGTGACTTGAAGTTTAGCACTAAATTTATTTATTTGACAAAAACATCACATACCACATGAAGCCATTCTATAGTGAACGTATAACCAACAAAAAGGTCACATCATAAAAACATAACAGGAAGGTTACAACTAATAATCCAACATGGCGAGATTAGGGGGGTTTAAGATCGGTTTTAAGGAAGATATTATCAAGTTTATTAACAGAGAGTGAGGACAAGACATCATCAGAGGGAGATTTGGTACTCTATTTTTAACAATACGTGCGAAGAAGTTGGTTCTATGTTGCAGGGATTCAACATTTGTTTGGGCTGACATCAACCATTTAGGGGAGCATTAGGAGAGAAGAGGAAGAACAATAGATGATAAATGTGTCTGTAATGCTGTGGGATCTCTAATTTCAGTGTACCGGTATAGTAGGCCTAACAGGGACATGGCTTTACTTTTTATGGTATGGATGTGGTCGGCATAGAGAAGTTTCTGGTCCGGTATTACTCCAAGATCTTTCACTGACGAAACTCTGGTCAGTGGGGTGGAGTTGATTGTATATTTGAAATTTATTGGGGATTTTTTGTGGGAAATGGTCATGACTTTAGATTTGCTGGGTTTTAAATTAAGCTGCCAGGTGTTGCACCAATCCGACGTCTTATTCAAGCCATCTTGGAGGAAAAGGCAGTCAGAGGAGTTGTCGTTTAGCTTAAATACCTCGCAGTCGTCTGCGTAAAGAAGGCATTGGTATCGGAAGGAAGATCATTTATGAATAAATTTAACTTTGACTTAATGATTAACTTGCTTTGACCTAACGATTGGCAATTGTAGCCAAACTCCTAATGCTTGTAAAATCTTCAGCCCATCAGCTCCCTGTAAAATTAGGTACTTTTTTCAGCCTTTTTCCCATCGATAGGCCAAGCAACTTCTAGCCGGAGTCAACTTTTAAACGTACCATATTGACCACCTCGATTCTCGTCAGATACGAGTCCCATTCATCAGTTTACTCGCCGTTTTAATGCATCTTTCGCGAAAGGAATTGCCAAATGAATTCCGTGCGCATCACAGTAGCGGGTGGTGAAAGTTGCCACAGCTCCGAGAAACCTTGTTCATTCAAGATGAAAGGGGTTTGGACAACTCACCGGAAACCTTGCCGCCTGGGCGGATCTTGTAGTCGGAGAGCTTGATGCTGTACGGGAACGGGGTGAGCTGAGGCTCAGCTCCGTGCTGTGGCTTCATGTCGTCGCATGAATCCTTGGGTGCGCCGATCTCGTAGCCATTGGCCACGGCGGCGAGAGCCGCGAGGGTAGCCAGAAACCACAATCGGTTCATTTTCTATCAGTGCCGACGAGGACAATGAGATCGAAGGGGTGCCTGAGGAGAGAAGAAAATAGGAGATTGTCTAAAAGATTACGAATTAGATCTGTCTCATGGCGTGAAAGTAGCGGATGGATTACTTTGAACCGAAAGAATAATGTTTTTTTGTTAATCAGCGAGAACTAAGGGGTCGCGCATAAACTACGTTACCGTTTTCGGTGATTTTTTACTCCCTTCCCCCCCTTCGTTGACAACCGTAGTAATTTTCCCAACCCCTCCCCCCCGGCATTTAACGTTGTCTATACGAATAAGGCTTTCAATTCAAAAACATTTTCTCAATTATTGAGTGAGTTTATTTTGAAAATAGGGTGAAGGGTCAATGTTCTCAGGAAGGGAATTCATTAGAGAAGAAAGGAGAGGGAGCGTTCGGTAAGTGATAATCTGGGAGTAGGGATATGGAGCAATTAGTTAGTCCTGGTGTATCGGGAGGGTATTCTGAAGTTTATCAAGGAAACGAGGTTGAGGTATGGATAGGTTGAAATGAGACAAATAAAGTAGCCGTACTAGATATAATACAACTATCTAAACTCAATCGGAACAAGTAATGTTCATTTTTAAATTCTAAAAAATCAACCATTAATCATATGAAGTTTAAAAAAAAAGAGAATTTCTAACGATCCTCAATAAACACCCCGCGCGCCCTTCCTCATGTTTAACTCTGCAGTATTGACGACGCGATGTTGACGAGTAAGGAACGTAATCAGGCGCTTCCCCATCCCCTCGTTACCCGCCGTCGGTTTTTTGGCGGCCCCCTCCCCCTCTAAGATGTTAACGCAGTTTATGCACAACCCCTAAGTAGTATGGGACAAGTTTCTCAGCGAGATCATTGAAATTTCATCGCAAAATATTTTTTTTTTAAGTCGTACTGCTTGTGGGAAAAGTGTCCCAGCGTATTTTTCACCAATAAAACGACGTTACTAGGACTCAAAGGCGATCCCATATGAAGCAAAGGAAACTATATACAACATTGTTATAAAAACTCAATCTTTTCTGTGGATTTTCACATGCAATGAGTAACTATCGTAATTTCTATCGTTTATTGCGTATTATTTCGTCGTAATGTCCTCGTAAAATTTGTGGCAGGATTAACTAGTAATGGAGAATTGCAATTTTATGAACCACTGCGGATTACCGCAGTAATGACATTCATGTCCGGAGAAACATTCTGTCCGTGGTAACCCTGGGTTATGTAGGTGCGTATTCCACGCTTTCTAATTACGCCTTCAGTTCAAATTTTCTCGCCGTGTTTTCTTTCAATGAAATTTCCAAAGGAAGTGCTTCAGGGACACTGCGTACACGTTAATTCAAATTAAAATATCGCAATATTCTTCGGGTGCGCACACGCACAGCTTAATACGATAAAATCAAACAGGAAACAGCGTAAATCATTTCAATAAATTATGCGCGGATCAAGGTTCTTCCATTCAGTTTCAAATGAGGCGATTTGCAACAAAATGTAAACGACAAACATTCTAGTGCCGCTGTCGTGGAGTAGTTAACCGTGATTTATGTGCATAGACCGAATTCACTTTCTTGCGAATGGCTACGTTTAGACACAAGCGCTACTGAAATGTAGCTGGATTATGCGAGTAAATATCTACTAAACTATTTACGTAATTCAATGCAAAATTCGATCACCTTCTATGGAGTAAGCGAAAGAGATATTGTGTAAGTTCTTCCAAGCGAGGAAGACATTTTATCCGGCGTCTTCAAAAACTAGCAATAAGAATTTCTATAAGAAAAGGCACCAAATATAATCGTATGAATGGTGCGTAATATTACTTACGATGTATTCATCTTTTGCCATCGAAGGTCCCTCCCTTCTTACTGTTTTATTCTTCAGCTCGGCCTCGTCCTCTCTTTCAACCCAACCGTTACACTTATTCGGTTTATTCCCCCTCCCCCGATCGCCCAACATCACGGCCTCCAGCCTTCCCACGCCCTACTAGTTTACTACTAGTTAGTAACTACCTCCTCTACCTTCTCCTAATTTCTTCGACCATTTTTCTCTTCTATACCCACCATGCCGAGCACTTCTTGGTTCGTTTCCGCCCGTTGCACGTTCTCCTTCCCTAATATCCACATTCAAGATGCCTTGCCCCATCCCACCCCCCCTTTCTTTCACCCACTTTCTTATGAAAATGAGTCCATTACCCTACACCATTCAGTGCTACACTTTATATTAGATTAGGTCTCTTGAATTGATTAATGAAAAAATAAGTAAAGGAAGGATCCTCCGAGAATGGAATGTATCAGCCAGATTGGGAGTGGCTTTAAAGTGAAGACTCTGGGAGGAATCAAATGGCTATCCGTCGGAATTAAATGATTTGCGCGGACATGAGTGGAGAGCTGCAGCAAACATCTCTCCGGATTGATTACCGATGACGTTACTCAAAACTCTGTTTTTACTAAGATGGTTGGAGCTATTCTCGTTTATGTACAGATTTGCGTGTAATATTGGCATTAAGTGCTCTTATAAGTGATATATATCGATAAAAGTGAAAAACTGCATTTTACCGATTTGGTTTCTTGGCAATTTAATGCGAGTTTGACATGTAGATTTATGACACTCAACATATATTTCGAAATAGGTAATTCGATTTTTTATGTACGGATTTTCTCCGAAACGCGAAATAATGTATCTCATTATTTTAATGGCGGTGAGAAAATATTTATCAAGATGATTAACCTGGTTGAAATCACATTTACTTATGATTTTCGCGAAATTTTCTGAAAATGAAAAATGACGCGTGATCAGAATTTTCTATGATTGCCCGAAGACCTGACATTATTTCACATTGAGAGGATCTGCGTTGTAACCTTCGAGCTATCACAGGGACTACTGGCATGGAGTGTCGTAACGACATACAACCGCGGTTAATTACGTGGTGGTGGAATAGTTTTGCGAACTTTCAAAGGGTCGGTCATGGCCATTCAGAAAACGCACAATCCTCGCTACATTTCTATTTTTCTGTCGTCATTTCATAATATTTTGTAACTCTCTGAAGGAAACCAATCAAGGCACTCATTTAGAGCGATTCTCTTGATGATGATCACTTCCTGCTATTTCCACGTCGTCGTACCATCAAGAGTGCAGGGAATGGTGTCATGTGTACAAGGAACGCCCACGGTCGTCGTTTGTCCGCATGCATTTCCGCTCATGCCATACACATCTGTGAAGAGGCAATTGCAACAAAACCTTGTTTTCCCCCAGAGGTTTCGAGAGAGAGAGGGAAAAATAATCGAAAGTGTAAGTCCAGCTAATCTTGTTCCGTGCCACTCTCGTCCCTTGTCTCAACCTTGGGTTTGGTGACGGGAAGCGATCCGGTGCTACAACATGCCTGGCATTCACGCGAAACCAGTTGAAGATATTTTAATGGATACGAGGAGAGATACTGAGAAATCCGTCATGGAGAGGAGAGGTGGCATTCACTTTCTACGAAGGTGATTTGCTCTACTACATCTGGAGGCCGATCTTCGATCGAATTACGATTTTTATACTGGAGAAGAAATCACACGAGCTGAGCAAATTGATTGTTGAAACGTCATTGAAAACCACGATATCGTTAGTTCACCAGTCGCTCACTCATCAGGCTACGACATGTGTTATCCAGTGTTGTAAATAAAAAACAAGCTCGGTAACAAAACCTTTAATGCTACATCGACCGTAACCATGGTGCTGATCTTGAAAAAAACTCATGAAAACATTAATGCGTGTTTGATTCTGATTAAGTCGCTTTAAATAACAGTGAATTATTACCAAGAGGCTTTAAAAATACAATTTTAACTTGTTCGCGAATTCTAGTCCAAGTCTCATTGCTACAAATGTATTTTATTATCTCTTGGAGTCTTAAAATTAAATACTCCATTTAGAGGTCTCCTTAGAACAGCACGCTTTTCGTGATTTGGCCCGGAAATACTTTCGTGGTCCCTGAACAAATTTTTCCGAAGATGAGACCTACTCCTACTAATTTCTCGTGACTGAAACCATCCATTCATGAATGCAATTTTAGAGATAAATTTAAAAGGCACATTTACAGAAAATTATGGCTCGTTTGAGAAAAATGTACCGCCTACAAGCTTAATGGTTTCCGTTCCAGTGATGAACAAGGGCAATAGAATAATCACTTGTTAGTTAGCGCCAATTTCTAAAGACTCCAGCGGGTGGTATTCATCCTGTGCTGTTGAGAGCTTACTGTGTCTGGTTCTCCCGAGTGTATTTGTAAAGTACTCTCTGTATTGGCCCTATTTAAGATGACGGTGTTCGAGATTGAGGCGAGAAAGCAATTGAAAAACCGCATTGACAAAAGTTCTGGTGCACGACTTTCATAAACTTTCTATGTGAAACATAATTTCTCCTTCAGCTCTCCTTCATCGAAGTGCCATATCTTTAGGAGGCGGAAGAAATTTAAGGTTTTTCAAAACCTCGAGTGTAAAGTTGTGTTCGGTTCAAGTTCTATGTCTACGTAAATTGCTATTGTAAAGTTCGAATCGGTCAAAATCTGTTTTTTTCCGTTCTGCTGGTTGTTCGACTTATTTTTTCGGTCCCTGCGCTGAATGGAGTCCTTGTTAAATTTGAAATTCATACGTAGAGCCGAGACTAACCGCGACTTAAGCCGTCACATCGTCCAACAGATGGGTGCCGTACACAGTTGCGCGTTAACTAACGAGTTGGATCCGAAGCGATGTCCGAACGTCCAGTGTTGTCGAAAAGTAGTTCTCGCTACATTTTTTGTTTATCTCTCATGTCCTTCGGCAGCCGGCTGTCCGGCGAACGGTGGTTGTTCTCTGTCGACACTCGGTCAAGGAGTTCAAGTCAAAATGTCGCATATGGGGGAGGAGGAGAAGATGCTTCAGGCTATTTTTTGGAAAAGGCTGAGATTGAATACAGCAATCCAGAACTCCTAAGGACCTACAAGACTCAAAATTTCTCATTCAATTACGGAAATGTCTTTAAAACCATTGACAACGTCTGAAATCTTGCTATCACGACACTCCGCTTAGAAGTAGTTAAATCAAATAAGTACGCATCAAGTTTCTGAGAATCCAATTATGTAAAAAACTCGTCGATTTCAAATTTTTCGGCGACGCAAACATTGCGTTTTTCGAAATGAAGGGGGAAAAGATTACGATATTTAAAAACAGCATCCGTCTATAATTGAACGTATGTAAGTGTTAACTTCCAATTGCTGTGCATTTCACTGCAGCCTATTTCTAGCTTATCGTGATACAACTTCTTAGTCACTAATTTCTCTTATGCATGTTCCGAAAAAAAAGGAGAGTCGTCCGGGACTTCAAGGGAAATATTAACATAGGTAGGAAGGACGCCTGGGAAGCCAGATTTTGTTAAAAATTAACTATATTTATTTACGCTCCACGGTTCTGCGGCTCCTAAAATTGTTCTTTCCGTTCAGGTTAAAATTATTTGGCGGAAGGAGTATTTTCCCACCGAGCGGGCTCACTGTAGCGAGTCCATTTTCCCAGCTGAATCATTCTCAAAGCCACGAAATAAGATATTCCGCGAGCCAAAAATGCCGGAAATGAGAACTATTTTCAAACCTTGAAAATCTGGATTTAGATTGGAATTCGGCGAACCAACTTCGAATTTGAGAGTTTTACTGTATTTTTCCCAATTTATTGTTAGAGTATGCGTATATTCTTATCATATCTTATGCTAAATTAAGCCTGGATTGTTAAATATTTGA
The DNA here is from genome assembly GCA_963169105.1 of Ceriagrion tenellum. Lineage (NCBI taxonomy): Eukaryota > Metazoa > Arthropoda > Insecta > Odonata > Coenagrionidae > Ceriagrion > Ceriagrion tenellum. The sequence continues at coordinate 109,358,126 of OY720635.1, read as the reverse complement.
AATACGCTTAATACTTAAATGCTTAAATGCTGGTATTGTTTGCCGTGAATGATAGGTTGGCAGAGTTTTCCTCGTCAATGTAAAACTGTGCTGGCATACCATTACAATTTAACGTTCAATCTGGTTTTATAAAATGTTTTAGTGGAATGGAACTAATTACATCCTTAAGAAATTGTTTTAAAAATTTTAGCAAAATATTTTCAAATCCTATGCAGAAATTTAACAAAAATTGGCATGAGCTCTTCGACAGAAATCAGTGATGGAGACTTGTTCAGCAATCTCGCACTTCTGTTCCAGTGTTATCCTCCATCTAATATAATAAGTTAAAATAATTCAGCGGAAGGAGGATTGTCCCACCGGGCTTGTGAATTTCGGTATTATCATTGCTGACAGGTTTCTTTGGATCTGTATCATGGTAAAGGTTCAGATCTTTCACCAGATTATAGGCGTTTCTTAATTTTTTGCTCGTAGAAATCGAAGCATTTTAGCCTTGAAATTTTGGCAATCGGCCTTGAAAACTTGGGAAAGGCCTAGAAATTTTTCTCCGAACTCCAGCAAACGACTTTTGGCGGGCAAGCGGGTTGATGAGCGCTGAAGCAATCCGCTCCATTCCCTTCGTAACTTTCACAAATCAGAATTTTTTCTCGATTCTGCCATGCATTCACGACTTGCAGAAAATCATCGAAGTGGAACGATTCGAGCTGCGATGCGGTGCTCTTTGCCTTTACCAACATACGAAGCGTATAATGATAATAACCTGAGAAATTTTGTTTTTGTGGAATACCTCTCAAGCATCTGGGTCCTTTGAAATTGTAATTATTTTTTCATTTTGAAATAATGTAATACTACTGAATCATCAAAGAAACTTCCTTTCTTGAAACGCAAATATCTCGGAAAGCGCAATTCTCCCAGGAATAACCGCTCCTACGCTCATTATTGGAGGAGTTCAACGAATAATATTTCTTAAACCTCTACACACAGATGTTTTTCGTCCATGTGCATTCATTTAACATGTTACCCCACTCATGGGAGGGTCAGGAACAAAAAGTTACGAATGAGAGATATTTCCGTTGCCAACCTGCATAATTGATGTCACAAATGCATGTAGACGTCAAGAAACCTAATCAGGGACAAAAAATAAATTCTATCTTTCCTCTTGATCACTCAGCGTGATAGAGGGTTGAGTTATCCCTGTAAAATGACAACTGACGGATTCAGGCAAGAAGTGTAGACCCAGCGAAATCATGCTTACGCCAGGATACTATTAAAACGATAATAATCAGAGATATTTATGACCGCGTGAAATGAAAGTGAGCAGAATATTGTAGGCGATATTTCCTACTGCCATTTATCACGGTTGACGCGCATAAATTACTGCGGAAAGTAGCTTGAAATGTGAGGCTGATTGGAGAGGCCGACGCAATGAATTCCTGGGTAACTCGTTATGGCATAAAAAAGGACAACAAAGCGTTTCCACGAAATGACCATATATTCACTCTGCGGAAACGCTACGTATTTCACTTTTATATATTTCTGAATGTTGAAATATTAAATCTATGAATTTAGCGGGCGATGTAATAATCGCTTTCAGTACGCATGAACCCACTCGCGAGATTGTCTCCTCATCTCTGGTTCCTAACGTTTTAATGAAATTTTTTGAGCTATATATGTTACGTATTCATAAGTTAAAAATTCATACAACGTCATCCTTAATACTTGCGTGTTGTAAAATTAACGACTAACTTGAGAACGGCTGTAAAATTTCTTCGTTAAGTGTAACCTGTCATTAGATTATTCTATCTAAGCTCTGGTTAGGCCACACCTCGAATACGCCGCGAGTATTTGGGACTCTGGTCATGAAGATTTAACCAAAAAATTAATAAAATACAAATGAAAACAGCACGCTTCGTTAAATACTGCGACGAGCGAACATATTGTGTTTCAAAACTTCTTGAGGGATTAAGGTGGGACCCCCCAGAGACTCAGGCTACACGCTAGGCTTAGTTTGCTTGAGAAGTTCAGAACTAGTGTGTTTCAGAGCGACACATTATTTTCATGACGCCTCACTACATCTCTAGGTCTGACAGAAGCGATACAAACTCGTTCTTTTCGCGCACAATAAGCGACCACAATAAAAACTGCGCTCCACTAAATACATTCCCATCATACAAGGCACAATTTCACCTCCCAAAACCTTATCCCTTACATCTTTACACGGCTGGTGTCCTCACACACCCCCCACACACCCATGCAGCGGCTCGCAGGGTAACATGTAGATTTAGATGAAGCTGTAGATTAATTACTTCAGTTAATCGAGAGTATTTAACGGGGTATAGGAGGAGACCGCGGGACATTTGGACGGTTGAGTTTCCGTTTTAGGAAGAAGTTGAAGATATCAATCTCTCTTCGAGAGCTTAGGCTTCTGGCGCCCAAGGCCAGTCTTCCAAACAAAAATAAAGCTTTTGTCCGTAGCCTTGCTAACCGCGCTCGTTAGTTCGGGGGCTTGGACACTGTTGCGTCCAGAAAGGGTAGAATGACCTTGCCCAGCCCCCTTGGTTTCCTCAAAATTTCCTCATTGATTCAAGGCCAATATAGAGTAGAAGCGTTTCAAAACTTCGTGGCCCGTGATCTTCAAAAAAAAGTTCCAAAACTTGAAATCGACAATGCTTTCCCGAGTATCAAGGGTGAACCCATAAAATGCATCCAACTCCTACTGCGAAAGTGGAACCATGGAGCTAGTAGGCAGTAGTGTGTCGTGATGACAAGTAATTCGTTTCTTTTGTCCTCTTTATTCGATCGCTATTTCCTATACTTCAATCGGGTCACATTCCGCTACGGTATGAATCAGATACCAATATTGACGCCAAAAAAGTTTAATAAACATGCAAAAAAACAATCAGAAAGGTTCAACTCCTACCCGGTTTCACCGTGCCAGTGCGTTTATAAATAATTATAATAATGCCTCCTTATTGGGGCGAGATTGAGACAGGCAGTCCCTTTTTCCATCTAACCCCTTGCCAGAAAAATACATGAAATAAGTGAAGAACGATGTATACATTTGTGGGGAAAACGTAAGGAAATAAGAGGGGATATCCTTGACGAAAACACCCACTGTAGGAAAACATCATGAAGGAGAGTGTGAAAAACCTGCGAAAACCTTCAGACTGATAAAAATGTAACTCTAACAAAAAACAATCATGAAATACACATGAAATGATAATAAAAGGTTAATTTTTGCATTAATGCAAAATTAAAAATAAAGAAATAAATAAGTAATAAATAAAATTAATAAATAATAATAAATTAATAAAGTTGTGTGGTGGTTGAATGCGAAGATGCAACAAGTTATGCCGTTTGTACTTCAAGGAACCTACTGAACTATTTTATTTCTGGCTATGCCAACTTAGAGCCTCAGAGTCGGCATTTCGTGTTTCCCCAACTTAACGCCCTTAAATTATGTTAATTGATTAGTTTGTCTGTGTCAGCAGCCTCTATGAAAAGACCCATGCCTAATCGGCTTCTTGTGACGATATATTTTACGTAAACCTAATCGAAGACTTCCTTGTGCCAGTAATTTCGACTCTTCCCTTTCCGGAAGTCGATTCTTACTCGGACGATCCAAGTCCATTCGCTCATAAAATCGATTTATCCTGCACTTAAGGAACCGGTTCAAACGCTCGCATTCGCTCATTCAAGTTTCCCTCGTCCACCCTTTCGCGTGGTCGAAAGGAAGTGATGTCAATCTCAGGGAGGAGAAAAGGGGAAATTGAGGATGGAGGAAGTCTTACCTACTTCGACGAGGAGTACGGGTAAATATGCTGTCGAAGAAATCTCTTAAGGTAGATTGAGCGACATAGTTATCTAGTCATAATGGTGACCACATTCGAATAACACGTTTTAATTTCAGCAGCTGTAGGGGGTAGAAAAAATTCTGCACTATCAATGATGCAGTTATATACTTTTATGTGACAAATTATGTCATTAAAATAGAAATATCTACATGCGTCTTTAATTTGACATTTTTATCGCGGCACATTTATAAATCCTTCACAACGAAAGGTGGTTGTGATCTTGAAAAAACATTACACGGTGACAAAATGATTTATTTTCAAAAAATGGTTGATAAAATATTCAAACTACACCCTTATTTTTTCGACGAGATCTAGGTTTTAGAGATTACTCATTTTTTAAATAATATCTCTCTGGAGTGCATAGTTCATACAATTTCCCGCGTAAAATGGCTGGTATTTCTCGTAAAAAAATCTCGGAAATAGTTCGGTAAGGAGCTGATAATTTAGCATATTTGAAAGGGTGAGACATTTTTATTTAAAATTTGACCAAATTCATTGATTTGTAGATAAAATCACATTTTGATCAAACTAACTTAAGGCATAAGGCATTCATATTGGCTGCTGACACTGACTGATTAGTCAAAAAATACCGACTAAGGGTTAGCAAAATCAATTTGAAACACATTTTGAAACAATTTGAAACACATCAACTTCGTTTCTCGGAAACTGCGGCGATTACGTTCTCTGAGAAAGCGCTAGTATTATTTCTAAAAAAAATATTCCAGCTAAAAGACGTGGATCAAACTCCGAGCAGTGCCATATGATTAAATTATACTTTTGGAAAATAACACGCAATTAATATTTGTGACATTGTAGAAATGCTTATTTTTACCTCTGAAGATTTGTCTTGTTAGCTCCAGTCTTGGAAGAACTACTCGGTCCATCGCCCTCATTTTTAATCGAATAAAAAAGAGCAGCTAAAGATAATGTTTCAGTCCTTTCGTGTAGGCACCGAATGTTTCTTACGTGACCGCTCACGGTCCCGACGTTATGCTGCCCAATGCCTTTCGAGGAGGATACCCAGAAAAAGTGTCCTTTAATATCCCTGCGTTAGGTAACCAATCATACCACTGTTCAAATGATACATCAATCCAGTTGTATGTACGAATAAAATATTGGGTGGAAGATAAATTAAATATCAATGACTGAAAAGATGACAGCATGACGAAGTCGAAATAGCGTTTGCGATGTATAGATTTTCAGTGGAATATTTTTTTAGGTACCCACGTACGGGGTTAAATGGAATAGTTTCGTGGCGTTGGTCTCTGACGTTCGTAGGGGAAACAATTGTAAGAACTGTTGTATTGTCTATTGACGAGGAAGGAGGAAGTAACTGACGTTTTCTTTCAGATTTTTTCATGCGTATGGGAATTGATTGATAGGCTTTTCTACCCATGATATGTTACGTCTATCATGTTTTCATAGTTTGCAAATAGGCGTGGGTGAATGAAATTATATGAAGCTTTTACGGTTAGGGTGGAGACTTTTTGGAGATATTGAAACTCTATTGAGGATGGCATAGCATAGAGCTCTTTTTGAGAAAGCTGGCTTTTCACTTGTCTTCGATACATTCCTGCGATTGGGTGATTGAAAAATGTTGTTACCGTAGAGCGATTGTATAATTTTGTTCCCCATGCTTTGCCGTGTCTGCATGTAGAAGGTGAATCAAGAAAGCTGTCGACGTACAGAGATACGGAGGCATTAATTTTTCACAAGCGACCGACTCACTGGTGCATGCTTTAGCGAGTAACATGTTTCATCAGTCAGGTCAGTTCACGTTTTAGTAAGGAGTAGAGGAATCTTAAATTTTTTTTCAATTACGTTTTTCTCTGCTCAAGTTAAGGTCAGTGTGACGATTGATTTCTAGGAAAGAAAATAATTATAAAAAACTTGCCAAGACCTTGAGAAGTGGAACGAGCTTCGGTTTCCTTTTCTATAGATTCAACGCTTCACTGGAGCCAGTGATTGTCGAAGTAGGTACGTGATGATTTACTCCCCAATTGTTTGTTGCGCCTTGCGTAATGCCCTTGGGTCGAGAGCCCCCCTCGCTTCCATCGATGGCGGAGATCGAGAACTGATAATTGCGGCTGTGTATAGTGGAAGCGATACAAGGTGACAGCAGCGGAGAAGGCCCTCTTTAGTGGAAGAGTCCATTTCCTACCAACTGACTCCGCATGGAGAGTGAAGTAGTCTCCTCCTGAAACTACCAGGGTTACCAAAGTCACAAACCTTCACTGCCAGCCACAAAATGATCAAACTGTTATTCTCATCTACTCTACATCTCTGTATTCCTCTCAGTTCAGTTGTTTGAGTCGGATTCGCAATGGATTGCGATCAATATTGGAGTATTATGATGGAGCTTCGTTTGGATCGCGAACGTGGCTGCTGACACTAATTAATGCGGAATTTTATTGCGGTGGTAGCGAAACCGAGTGACTGTCCTATGCGAAAAGCGTGGCTTCAAAGAGGGAAAGGCTCGCGTGAAAGGGTGGTCCGCTCAGGAGAATAGGGGAGAGAGCAATACATGATAGGAAACGCTGCCAACGTAACTAAATTTTACTTGAAATGCCCCCCTTCCACGCGAGCTTCCCCCTCCTTGACGTCGTGCTTTTCGCAGAGGACTGCCACCATGCTTCGCTGCTACTACTACAAAATTCCGCGGTAAGTTCGAGAGGAATTGACGTGACGTACTGTAGATATTATCTGAAACGTTCACAGCCCTCTCCATTCTAGTGGGTTTCTTTTCCGAGTGGAGGATTCGTAACGGCTTGGGCCACGTCCCAACCATCTAATAGCTTTTGTCACTGGTCGTCGGAAAGTCGAGGTATGGGGATTGAAGGGTTCAATAATCCCTCCGGGCTCAGAACTCTCCGCAAATACACAAATGCATCTGGTGAATGGGAATGCATCCGATCGGCGGCCGAGATATCCCGTTTTGGGTGTGCTAACAAACGAGTGAGGGCTTGAAACTTTCCCGTTCGCCAGCCATAGCAGAAGGGGAAGAAAATCGTGGGGCGGAGGTGTCTCGCCTGATTTCAAAATGCTCACGGCAATAATAATTTACCTCAATGATTGGCGTGGCGGTCACCTTCCATTTAAGACACCCGACTCTCCACAAAGAGAAAATAAGCATTGTAAATGTGTGCTGCATTGTAATGCTTAAGGTGGTGAGCAAAATAATCTCTCTCTCTCCGTGCCGTCGCGTCATTCGACTTGCGCACCTAATGACTCCGTCCTCACGACGATCCATGTTATTGGAAGGGATTATAATAAAGTATTCAAATTCTTTACAATCTCTTCTAATGTTTCAAAATCTCGGTGAATCGTAGCCTTAGTAACCTCACCGTGTACCACTACTTCGACGTTTTTATGTGCACTTTGAACGGTGAATGTGTTCTTGCATCCGCGCGGGTACATGCATCGTATATACACGGCTTTAAGAATACGGGAGCGTGTATGGAGCAATGTATGAGTGTGAAAGAGACGAAAGGGCGACAGGATAGGGCATCATGGAGGAAATTATTTAAAAGAACTAGTTTTATAGGCCTAATGGCCGGTTGCAAGAACATTTAGTTATGGAATCAATAATTATGAGATCCATGAAGTTTTAGAACTCAAAAATATTCTGGTTTCAGGAACACATCTACTAGTTTCATAATTTATTAATCAATAGTTTATAGCTTCGAATATTTTATCTAACCTTATACCGCCGGATAAAATTTAGGAAAGTTTAGCCGATGAGTAATTGCTCATGCAAGTAGAGTATGAGTCATAACTCCAGAGAGTTCGTGTTCAGTATATGAAATCAAACCGTCAATTTGTTGACGTGAGCGTGGGGGAACGTATTAGCTCCGGCTTTCCTACCAAGTATACTTTACCACGGACGATATATCTTAGTCTCGGCTTATTTATTTAGTGATTCTACGGATTGTTGACCACCGTTGAGAGAAGAGAAAAGTTACGTCGGTACCACGGTCATAAAGAAGTAAGAAGAAGGAGGTCGGTGTTCATCGTTCCGCAATTTCGTTCCTGGGTAATGATATATATCGAATGAAGGTATCGCATCAGATTGCAGCCGGTGGGATGAGACCTGTACATCACCTTTCCGTTCATGATCGCAAGCTCTTCTCCTGACTGACGCGTGAGGGCGTTGGCTTCGATTGAGTGATGGAAACGAGCGTTTTTTATTCACTTTTAAGGTGTTCGCGAAAGGCACCGCCGTCAACCCCAAGGCGATTCAACTTTCACTCCTAATGGATCGGTCGGGCGATTAGCTCCAGCCGCGTGCGTAACATCTGGTCATTATCTCTTCCAATTACGAATTCAATGATCGACTTACTTTCTTCCGATTTCAGGTTCGTAAAAATTAATACTTAATGAAAAAAATTTGTGCTACGAACCGGCTCCAGACAACATCTCATCTGCGGAGAACCGTGCGAAGACGTCACTTCTTGCATACATTTGATATGTACTAGGTTTAAGTTAAAGTGTTGCTTGTAAAAAATTATCCGTCGCGAGTTATCAGTGTTGGGGTATACGCTTGATACGCTTGGGATATATAGATTGGTGATATACGCGAACTTGTGATAGATACTTTAGATTTATTAGGAATGTGAACCTAATTTAACTAAAAAAATTAAATATCGACCTATCTTAAAATAGATCGATGCACTTTGGGCGAGTTCGCTTCCTATCATTTAAAAAATACGAGCTACTCCATAGGCGAATTTAATGTCAGAATTAGAGAAAAAAATTGTAGAAGTGGCGCCGTGAGCAATTTACTCAGGAAAACACTTAATCTCTATTTATCCACCACGAAGTAGATGCGATGAGCTTAGTTTACAGAGTTCTAAAGCCCATTTTATCCGGAGCACGAAATTGCTCAATTTAAAACTCCATTTTTTTCTCACTTTGGCATGCAATGAATATGAAACTGGAGCTGTGGCTGATTTGCAATCTCGCGTTTAAGCATTCCCGCATGTGTTATTTTAATTTACCCCTTTACTCGACGAAATTTAAAACTCGCGTTCGTACATACAGCAGAGCGTGCAATTACGTGCCCTGTGTAAAACGAGCTTAAGAAACAACGAACCTACAGAATGGTTAACATAGAAAATTATTGGGATTCGCGTCGTAAATGCGTTAGACGGTCTTTGTTGAAAGGTTGGAGTAAACATTACTGAAACACAAAATATTTCAAAAACCCTTCTCGATATCATTAGCCCGACGATAATTTAATACAAATCATAGCTAGCATCAGGGATTCGAATCCTCTATCTCATTGAAGTGAAGACCGACTTCATTTTTCAATTTTATCGCGGAAATGGGAATTCTCAATTGCTGCCTTCGATTATTGGCTTTTTCGGGGTGAAGCTAGTTTTTTCTCAGGTAAAATTACCGTGTAGTCAATCGAAGATTATTCTGCGCGTTAACTCTGTCGGAAATAAATGTTTTCCACTACACTCTGTCGCAATTTTTTCTGTTGATTTCACGTCGCCGGAAAAGAGATCTGGTGTACCCTTACGAATTTTTCCGCAGTTCTCGTGTTCTCTGTCATCTTAATCAAAGGAAATTCGATTACTCGAGCTCATACGTTCCGTAGATTCGGGAGCACGTCCTGTCGTTGTATTTTTAAACCCCAAATTCCGTCGCGTTGTCTTGATAATTCATAGAGAATAATTCCTTCATTACTGAATCATTATTGGACTCTTTGTCACCATCAATCACTTTGTTGTGGTGATGTCGGATCAGCGCCGAAGTTGACCGAAGATGATACGCGAGCCGAAGGGCATATTAAGAATACAGGAGTATTCCCGGACGTTTGAACATCCCTGAAAATTACTTGTTTAGTTAAGCACCCTAGGAATAAATTCTCAGGAGTCCGAGATCGCGAATATTTCGAGTTAGAATTGCAAAGCGAACAGGGAGCCAAATGTAACCGGAGAATTCCTCACAATATTTCGAAGCACTTTGTTCACACATCCTCAAAATTGAGTTCAAAGAAGAACGATAGATTCATCAGATACCCGAGGGGATGCATCCGGAAACAATGTTCACGTCGTCTTCCTAGGCCCCGGAAGTGTCTTTAAACGACGGAGATCACTCTCGGCATTCGGCGAGAGGAACATGCGGAACATACTAACCTTTAGTTTGTAGGGTAGAGGTGTGCTTCGGCGGCGAAAGTTCAAGAGCCACTGTCCTCAGACGACTGAGCGGCCGTTGCATTAGCGGGGCGCTCGCGGGCCGCGGCGGCGGTGGGGGAAAGGAGGGGAGGCCTCGCACAGGGTATGGGGCTTAGGAAGGGGAAAGAGAAAGGGGCCGTTTTATTAGTGGATTCCCCTCTCGGCGGACAGGGTGGGGCGAGCCCTCGCGAGCCTACCTGTCGACTATTAGCTTTTCAAGGATTTTTATCTCTGCGAGAGGATGGTGGGGAGGAAGAGGCTTTGGTTTGTCCGACCGAGAGAAGGATTTGGTAACACGCGAGCCGCCTTCGGTACCGCGAGGTCAAGCCCTCCTCCTCACCCCATCCCAACGGCATCAAGCGCACTCCTCACTTCAAATTTTGTACGGCGGGTGAGGTCGACGTCCCGCTTCAGAGGGCGCGACCGCGTGCGTTTGTCAAAACGCGGAGAAATTAGACTGATCGCCACTCGGATACTGGTGATCTTGACTGAGGTTTTGGGTAAAAGAAAGTGCATGTTTGTGCAATCATCGCAGAAGCAAAGTATTCTGTAAGTCCTCGATTTACGTCGGAGATGCGTGTTGAAGAAGAGCGACATAAGTCGAAACAACGTAAAACGGATCCAGATATTCGTGACCACTTTAATACCACGATAAATCAAGGCGTTGATTTCAAAATTCGTTTTTTGCCCTCATACCGGTAAATAATAGCTATTTCAGATAGGATGATTGTCTCAGTTATCAAAAAACGCAAGCATATGCACATACCGTCTATTTTATTAGCATTAAACGGGGAAAAAATTTCCGACGACCCTTGTCAGAATGGACGTAACATCGAATCAGACGTAAATCGAAACGACGCATACCGAGGACTTACTGTAAGAGAAAAAAACTATGCAATGTTCACTCGGTTACATTACTAAGGTTTTGTAATGTAAGTTTTTGTAATGAACGAGTGGACATCGCAAAGCTTTTCCTTTTATAATTCACGATGATGTTCCACTATATCTCGCCGGATACAGTTGAAGATAATCGCAGAAGTAATTTAGTTTAGCGTTCTTAGGTGGTTCTGATCAAGAAGGTTAAAAAAAAGAAACGGAGGTGATATTCCATTTCATACTTGAAGCCAATTCCGTCTTTATAGTCGGCAGAGTGTATGTATCTCTCTTGTCTTCATTTCCGGCGGTGGCGTTTGGTTTGCGCCAATATAAGTGGAAATCCACTGGAAACGCGAAATTTTGTCACTGGTAGGCCCTCATACTCAGCATAAAATCCTCCCATTGCACCCATTTTATGATTCACCCTCGCCCATGAGCGTCGTGTCCATGCTTCCTCCATTTAATATTAGGCAGTTTGAGCGGAATATCATTCCACCTATAAATCAAGGAATTTGGTCTCATCATAAAAAAAATCTCACCATTCCAATGACGCCAAAAATTCAAACCCTTACTACATAACATTCCGAGATATTTTTCAAACGATACCAGAACTTTTACATGGGAAATGGTACGTGTATACACTCCAGAGAGACATTATTTACAAAATGATGTATTTTTAACATTTATATATAGTAAAAAGACTAACTGTGTGTACTTTATATGTTTTCTCGACTATTTTTGAAAATTTATAATATCCTCTCTGCGTTCAATTCTTCGAGATCACAAAAAAGCCTTCCGTTTTGCAGGAGTTTCAAACGTACCGCGCGAAAAAAATAAATCAATTTAAAACCTTATTTAGATATTTTCATTTAATAACTTACAATTTCTGTCATATAAAACTAAATTATGGCACCATTAATAACGCAATATTTTATTCATGTATCTCACAGCTGCTGAAATCGAAACATATAATTCGAATATGGTCTCTATTTTGACTAGGGAACTATCTCGTCCAAACTACCTTAAACCGCCTTAGTTAAGATCATTCAATACATAGTGCCTGACTCTTGCGGATTGGGGCAACAGTCTTGGACGAATAGAAGGATCACCTCTCCAAATTTGAGCCAAGCCTGGCGATGAATAACTTCGGCGACTGAGCGAAAACCGGTGTTTCCATCATGGCAGTCCATCCTGTCAGTGGCACGTTCCACTAAGATATTAACGGTCGATACGAAACTGGATAATTACATGCTGATATAGCGTTTGCAACCCATCAGAGAAGTCAGACTAAACCAGTGGTCGGCAAACTCATCAGTTAACATAGCCAAATATCAACAGTAAAATGATTGAAATTTCTTTTGAGAAACAAATTTTTTACTCAAATTATATAGGTCGGTGGATTGTTATTACCTTAATTACGGTACTCCTAAGCTGGTTTTTGCTAATGACATCCTCAATCTGATTGAAGTACGTTGTCTGAGGTCGAATCCTTTCAACTTTTCCATCCACACCCGTCTTATATGCTTGTTTCATCTATCTCCTATCGTTCATCCTCTCTATATATCCAAACCATTTCAGTATACCTTTCTCAATCCTCGACACTACATTTTCTTTCACTCCACAACGCTTCCAAAAATTGAGTTAATAAATTTAACTTAAATTTTTAAGTCTTAGTTAAATTATATGTACGTTGAATAAAACTTGATGTCATACTTAATGACGATATTATGTGTTGATACAATTAAGTACGTGCGCGCTCGCTCGTGGTATTTTGTTGGGGCTCGCGATCGGCGGTTTGCCGACCTATGATATAAACAATTGGATTAAGACGCACGGTTAGCTAAAAAGTTGACGTGAATTACAGATTGAGCATTTTAAAATTGGCGGTGAAGGTGTAGGACTATGGGCACCCTGATTGCCAGATGCGTATACAACCTTTCTCCCTGTGCGAAGCCCGTTCCAGATGAATTGATTTTGCCACAGGACAGAGACTTCAGCCAAACTGCTTCCAATTATCCAATTCTGTTGTATGGAGTAAATGAGATAGTATCAGGCTTCACTTTGTGAAAATCTAAATTGAAAAATAAAATGACTTAATAACTTTTTCTCTCTATAGTGAACCTGTAGTGAAAATAACATGGAAATAAATAAGATGACGACTTAAATCCTAGTATGCGGAAGAGAGGAGCTGGATGTAGGAGTCACCTTGAGAGGAAAAAAATTAGAACTATTAGATTCCTTCACTCATCTCGTAAGTACTATCACGTGGGACGGAAGGAGTACAATGGACATCGAGCGGAGAATAGCTCAAGTCATGAAGGTGTTCATGGAAAAAAGACAACTGCTGTGCTCAAAGAAGATGGGACTACTATCCAGGAAACAATATGTGAAAACATTCAAGTGGAGCGTAGCATTCAATGGATCGGAAGCATGGACCAGAAAAGAAGCTAGAAGCTTTCGAATCCTGGTGCTGGAGGAGGATGCTGAAGATAAAATGGACGGACAAAATAAGAAATGTTGAAGAGTACTGAAGAGTAGAAGAGGAAAGGATCATATGGAACACTTTACAGATAAGAAGAACCACATGGATTGGACTCTGAGACAATTGATTTATGAAGAACGTAATTGAAGGCATAATAGAGGGAAAAGTCTCCAGAGGCAAACCCAGGAATAAGTTATTGGACCAAATAAACAGGAAAATACATAGGAAGAGATACCAGGAGGTAAGGGAACTAGCATTAGATAGGGAATGATGGAGGGCTGCAGTCAACAAGTCTTAGGATTGAACAAGCAATGAATGAGTGAAACTGTGCAGGCTCAGTGAAACTAACACACTGAGTGAAAAATTTACGAAGTCGTTTTGATTTTTGATCGTCTCATGGCTTCGTTGCCGAGGGCAGCTTGCGTTAGAGAATTGAAGAGGGGTGGCACCATAGCCAGATTTATAACACTCCAGCCTGGCAATCCAAAGGTTTCGGGATCCTATTCAAACGCAAGAATGGATTTCGTGTTCATATTAGGATTAAGATCTAAGGATCGCCTCACGATTTAGGCTATAGGGGGTCAATCAAATCTTAGAGACACTTGGCCGCGTTAGACGTACGTCTACTACTATTGATTTGAAGGCAGAAACGAATGAGGATTTGATATCTTATATTATTTATGAATTAAAATAATCATGCTAATTACTACAATACAATTTACATTCACAATAACAAGATGCGTGTAACTTTAGGTAGCCTTGAAGGAGAGATTCTTTAAGGCTAACATCGAATGGTTATATGTTCTGCATTAACACTTTAACATACATATAGCTCATGTAATGAGACCAGGACAATTACTTAACATTGTAAGTGCTTACCTTGAGAAGCTAAAAATTGACGATTTACAGAGTTATATCAACCACATTCATAATATGTCCTCTTCACTCTCTTTGGTTAGAAGCCAAGACTGTACATTTTTTCTAATATTTTTACAGATTTAAATTCAATAGATGAATGGGGTAATAAATTGTACACTTTTGGTCCTACATACAAAATACATCGTTTAAATACTGTCAAACTTGGTTTGGATAAGGGGATACTGGTTGTACTTAGGGTGAAGGGAGAATGCAGGTACAGAATATTCCCGAGTAAAAAATATAAAAACGCCGTAGAACCTTATAAATATATAATTTACATCAATCTAAATTTTGAGTTCGTATTTTATCCCTTCCGCGCCAGTGTTACAGAATTTGATTCTCAAAGCGTTTGTCAAGTACTTGTTCCTGCGTCCGGTAACTTATAAGCTATTTAAGATCTTTTTTTCAAAAGTATCTGACAATTTCCGTAACTATTCCTAGTCCGTAACGTTTAATTACTGACATTCTGTTTTGAATCAGAGGGCGCATCCACACTTTTTAAGAATTTATTTCATATTTATTTTTTCCCTGAATTTGTACTGTGGAAGCATAGAAATCCTTGAGGTGATAGATTTTTGGTTTATGTTTTTACGTCTAGAAATCACATGGAAAAAAAGTAACTAGTGAGGTGTGTCTTTTACGTCATTCCCTTTTTTTATGGTCTGGCGGCTCGTTTTTATTTCGAGAGAGCCGTGACACTTTTCAGGCTCACTAACAATATAAAAAGAGCACCTTATCCTTGGAGTATCGTGGTTTTAAACGATTGTAAATCTGTAACAAGAAACTTGTTCAAACAAGTACTCTCATGGCTTTCCATTCTCAGGAGTGTCACCCATTTTATTCGCACTGACTATTCGAGAACTCAACCTTTTTACGCATACTTGTAAATGTTCAAGGAAATGTATGATTTAACACTTTCCCGGCGAATAACATTAGTGTACATTTCTCGGGCTCGCCACCGGGTAAGATAGTCATAGGCAGCCGACGTTTCGGGTTCCGACTCGTTACCTATTCTCAAGGCTACTGATGCGAGCTTGAGAAGACTTTACTTTGGCGCTAGGCGGGGCGGGATTGGTCGAGCCCCGATTGTTGTGGTGGAGGACCGTTGACCAGCGGGGACTTAGCTCTGGCGTTCTGAATTCTTCTCAGAATTCTATTCCAAGAGTTGCTGATCGTGTAACCAGTATCCCGGTTGAAATTCTTCCTCTCCAACCTTATCTCTATCGCCTCTTTGGTTAAGCGATCCCAAAATTGGCCGGATCGCCAAAGAACAGTCGTGTCATCCCAAATGATCTTATGGTTCCGACTCAGGCTATGCTCAACTACTGCTGATTTTTCCGGTTGACCAAGCCGGAAATGCCTACGGTGTTCCTTCAGACGCGTGGATATAGTTCGCCCAGTCTCTCCCACGTAGACTTCACCACATTCGCATGGGATTCTATATACCCCCGGAGTCATGAGGCCAACTGGGTTCTTTTCCCTCACAAGGTGGTCTCTTAAATTGGCCATAGGTCTATGGATGCTTTCGATGTTGTACCTCTTCAGAGCCGTCGAAATTCTCCCAACGAGTCGGAACCCGAAACGTCGGCTGCCTATGACTATCTTACCCGGTGGCGAGCCTGAGAAATGTACACTAACGTTCAAGGAAATGATTACAATATTTGGTATTCTTTGGAAGGTATGGTGAGCAAAGGAGGATGCTATCGTCAGAGAAACTGCTTCTAAACGGTGACGGCGTTGACTGCAAGCGCTCTTCTCACGGCGAAATCGAGGACTCCTTTGAGGATATTTCGTCAATGCAATAATTCTTCCCTCCGCTGTGGCCTACTCCAGCTCGAAGAGAAGTGCCTTGGTGGAGGATGTACTGCTTCTGGTTAAAACATAGTTCCCAGTGGATGAAATTGACTATTATGCCCTCTGGGTATTTTAGGAGAAATCCACGCAACTTCTGGAGGAGATAGGATCAGTTGTTTCCAGCAATATTCGTCTCATTGATATGAGGTCGCCTCTCTTCGTCTACGGAGCAATGGCGACGCAAATGACTGTTCGGCGCATTTTTCAGTTGCCATGAAAACGCCGAATTTAGGTGACCAATAGCGATTTAAGATATCCTAGCTTATACCCGCTCGGGAGGCTGGGAACTGATTTGAACAATGAAGCAGAATCCGAGTTTCTGATGCCGTAAAGCAAAAACCAGGTTTCATGGTTCATTATGCGGTCAATCTAATTGTGACCGGGTTTTAAACCGTTAAACCATCCTAAAACCCTCTCCCTCTCCAATTCTCCAATGGTTTGGAGCCAGTCCTTTTTCCTATGGGCGATCTCACGGGATTAAACGCATAGCGTGGGTCCCTGGGGGTCCGTCCGGCGAAGCAATCCTTTTCCCCACTTATACTACTGCACTGCATTCTGCACAACATTCATTTGAACGAAAACGTTGACAAGTTTATTTTTGTCAATAACGATCATTCCGATCAACACAAGTCTGATGGAAAAAAATGACTTGGTCCAGCCCTCTCATGATTAATGGAAGAGGGATCAATCGCTAGCATAATGTTCCAGTCCAATTGACTAGTTCCAGTCCTGTTACATGACTTTTCTGCGTGGCCGCTCATGATATCGACGCTTTTTCGGCCTTGTCTTTCGTTGATAATGACCAGAAAAAGTGCCGTCTTACATCGAAAGAGCTCGAAAATTATACTATCGTTCAAACGATGTATTTATTCAATGATAATGGACGAATTTAGTATTTCATAAAATATATCACTAATAACGATGAAAGATGAATAAGAAGCGCCGAAATGTCGGAATTGTGGATGCGATTTGAAAATTTCCAGCGGCGTTACGACCAATGGTGATTGATAAGATCTGAAATTTGTCTCAGTGGTGCACAAGATGCGCATCATTCTTTCAATGAGTGCAGCATTGGTTGTCATCTATGCTAATGGTAGCTTATATTCTACATGGCACCGTTTGTCAATCGGGAGAATATTTTCGGCGTTTTCGTGAAAACCACGAAATTTGCTGGATAAAATTTGTACTCTATCATGGCTCCCCATGTTGACGTGTCGCATATGTCCATCAGAAGAAAAATGCTCATAAACTTGCATCGCCTATCACCTCCATAAAGTATGCAGACTTCTCCAGGAACAGCCTGTGCACTGAAAGCAGTGAGGCATTTTAATGGCCACACAATGGAACCACATAGTCAAAGTTGTATAGTCGTAGTTGATATTAATAGAGAGGAAAGTACATAGAAAGGGCTACCAGGAAGTAAGGGAACCAGCATTAGACAGGGAAGTGTGGAGGGCTGCAGTCAACCAATCTTAGGATTGAACGATGAGTTCATGTTTATGCTCTAAGACATTGATGTGAACATAGACATGACATGGGGATTCCGGTAAAAGAGGACGAGATGTGGGCGTGGAGAATATTCGATGGACGGAAAGTTAGACGAGGAAACACTTTAGTGTGAAAGTAATTCGATGATGTAAGATATGAGGAGAATAGAAAATTAAATTTATTATTCCGAGACAAGTGTATTCCTCAGGAACACATATGATTATACACATCTTAAGAGTCAAACAAATATTACAATAGCCAAGGTACACAAGACTTATTAAAATCACAGAATTCAACATAATATTTAACAAAACGACAAGACAAAACGACAATATTTTGTTCACTTGAAATAATATTTCATGATATTAAAAAAAAAATTATTTGCATTTTCAATTATTTTCACGTCTTCTGACAATTGATGACAAAGAAGGGTGTGACTCAGGTGAGTGGAGCAACTGATTGAGGGCAATGGATTCTTGGAGACCAACACTGAGGGTAGAGAGAAAGGAGAAGGAAAGGCATCTCAAGCGAAGAGACGTAACAACACTCAGTTGAAGAAAAGAATAGAGTGAGGAAAGAGAATTTTGAGATTGAAAAGCTGTGTAAAGGATCCGTCAAGACTTATCTTCACTGGAAGAAAACTATAGCTTTGCTATATAACTTCTGGTTAAACATTTCCCCGGCACGATGACCAATTAACGCTCACGTCAATTAATATCGAGTCTGACTCAACAAAACGTGATATCTCAGTCCAAATCACGTTAATATAAAGGCTATATCAGCCGCTTATTATTAAACGAGGCCTATTGATAATAATCAATTCACTCCCCTGTCACTTATCTCCTAATGGACCGTTTTCATATTCATGCTGTGGCGGTCCTGAGGTTATCTACTGCTTCGCTCAAATAATGATCCGGATGAATTTTAAAGGAAGTAAATTTTAAAATATTTCCGGGGTGGCATTGATTGTCGGAAGTTCCACCGCGTGGGACGGAAGAAGTACAATGGACCACAAGCGATGAATAGCCCAAGTCAAGAAGGTGTTCATGGGAAAAAGGCAACTACTATACTCAAAGAAGATAGGACTACAAACCAGGAAACAGTACGTGAAAACATTCGTGTGGAGCGTGGAACTCTATGGATCGGAAGCATTGGGCCATTGGAAAAGCTCACCAGAACAGACTAGAAGCATTCGAAACCTGGTGCTGGAGGAGGATGCAGAAGACAAAATGGACGGACAAAATCAGAAATTATGAAGTTTACAGAAGAGTAGGGGAGGAAAGGAACACCATACAGAAAAGAAGAACCAGATGAATTGGGCACACGCTGAGGCACAGTGTGTTTGTGAGGAACATAATTGAAGGTAAAATAGAGAGAAAAGTCCCCAGAGGAAGACCAAGGAATAAGTTAATGGACCATATAAAGAGGAAAATACATAGGGAAATATACCAGGAGGTAAGAGAAGTAGAATTAGATAGGGAAGGGTGGAGGACTGCAGTCAACCAATCTTAGGATTGAACGACCAATGAATGAATCTATTGTACGAAGCGAACGAAGAGCAGCCATCAACCAATTTTCAAGCGAATGATAACTTCTATGCATCGACTCTGTAGCAAGTGTACAGCCACTCGTGCCTCGTGCATTACTTAATATCGGTATGGGCCCCCAAAAAGGCTGCTGGGGATAGCCTTTGAAAAATTTCGGCCTAATATCTTTATTTTGAAATGCATAATCTGTGAATGCATATTTCGGAATGTTTCTCTCAGTAGTGGAAGTACTCATTGATATACCCATATTTCTTTTGTTTTCGAGTCTTTCAATATTCCTCCTGTTTCTAGTGTAGTGTGGACTTAATTCATCCATGAGTGTTCCAGTCTCCCTTATGTAATTCTCTTGCGCTCGGCAGCGAGCAGCTGTTGGTGAAGTCGAGATTCATCCTCTTTAGAGAAAGCGCTCGATGCCACGAGATTCTTCGCCGAACTTCACCGAAAGAAAATAGTGAACAACACCTTTTTGGTTGGAAAGATTTTATACCCGAAGATATATTTTTCCTTCTTTGTTTCATTATTATTATTTGTTCTGAATTTTCTTGTAATTTGCCCCGTGATAGTGTGGGTTTTCCATGACTGTTTTCTTCATATCCTCATTACACAGTGAGATATGAATCAGTATACATGATGTTAAAAAATAGTAACAAGTGTTTGCTATGGCTTGAGCGGGAAAATATCGAGACGAATATTCCAAAAAGATTTTTACGAGGGTGAAATAGTAATTCCAACAAAAATTGCTTTCCTACAACGAGGTCCCACCGCGACGTTGTCAGTGTAGAACATCGCTCAAATTAGCCCTTTTGATTCCTTGTTAATGAAGTATAGAAAATAATTCTTAATTGTGGGGCTTTGTTTATCAATATGTCTTTTCACTGATTAAATACAAATCGATTGAAAAATAGCGGTACTAACTTTATAGGTTTTTCGATGGATGAATTTTTAATAAGCACTTTCTCCTGCCCGAAGGAGCTGACTTCTGTTACGTTTCTATTTTAATGCCAAATTTTGACTTCCAGCACGGCAGTTATTTTTGCTTATAACCAAAAACATAATGTGATAAGGTTGCAAGCTTTTATTTTTCTTCAATTCCTCAACACTCGTCGGTACTTATGCACAATTTATCAAACAAATGGCATTCGTATAAGTTATAAATAAATTGCATTTTCCCCATATTTTCCATTCTCCCTTTGGATGCCATATGATTTCGCGTTCGATTTCCGAACAGAATAGCTTGGAACGGTGTGGTTTATTTGTTCGCATGAGTAATATACGTTTTATGGATCGAATGAGGGAGGATAGGGCTATTCTGTGATGAAAAAGAGACTGTTGGTTGACAGGGCATTGCTCATTTTAAGTGTACCGTAGATTTTTCTCACTTCGATTCAAACCTTTCTTAACCGGCAGATTGGTTACATTAACAATTATAATAGTCTATGTAGAAATGTAAATCAGTTTAACTCT
The DNA here is from genome assembly GCA_963169105.1 of Ceriagrion tenellum. Classification (NCBI taxonomy): domain Eukaryota; kingdom Metazoa; phylum Arthropoda; class Insecta; order Odonata; family Coenagrionidae; genus Ceriagrion; species Ceriagrion tenellum. The sequence goes on along the minus strand of OY720635.1, from coordinate 109,337,464 downwards.
ATTCATTCTGCGTGAATGTAACAACAGCATAGTGGAATGTAATTAAAATAATATTTCCTTCTTTCTCCTTTCTGTTAAAAAAATGACCAATGTCCAGTTTTTTAAATTTCTGGTTCAAGGTAACAGCAAGGCAGGGCAGCATTTTCGTTAACTTGGTGTCAAGAGAGAGTTTGGATAATGTTCATCATATCAACTTGCTGGTTAAATGGCATGAGAAATATCAATTGAACAGCTTATCCTCATGATTTATTGCTGGAAAAACATTTAACATGGGATCATAAAACCGGGACTAAGCTTGTTAACCCTCTATACACCGATTTTTTCGTTCACCATATGCAGTAATTTCACATGTCACCCCACTCGTGGGAGAATCAGGAACTAAAAGTTACAAATGAGAGATATTTTCGTTGCCAAGCTGTACAATTGATGTCATTAAGGCATAGAGAAGTAAAGAAACCTAATCAGAGACAAAAAAACTCTCCTGCATCTTACCTCCAGGTCACTCGGCGTGATAGAGGGTTAAACGTGCGTTTTCCCTGTTTGTCTCGCTCACACAAGAAAACAGTGAGCCGAGTGTAACTTCTCAAATGTAATACCATGAAAATGCAATGCAAACTCGTCATTAAGCTTCGCGCATGCGTCCTTTCCATTGAGTCGGAATAATGTTTGGAGACACTCTCGCCCGCTGTTCGTGCATTTAGTGGGTGAAGGACGAATTTGTTTGGGCGCCAGAACTCGTTTTTTTCCAATCGCCGCGTCCGAAGAGAGCCAGACATTCAAGCAGTCTCCTCGTGGTCAGAGAGCTAGAGAAAAGGTCGCGCAGATTTCTTTCAATTGGAGCGTTTTGAGAGAAAACGACGAAGATTCGGACGAGGAATAATGGAACTTGAGGACGATGAAGAATTTTTAAAATGTGCTTTGGAATTGATGTGATTAATTTGACAGAATTGTGGTAGCTTGAAAGAGATTCATCTCTGGTCAGAATTGAGACCGTACTTGAGTTATATTTTAGAATGTAAGAAGTCGCGAGAAATCTAAAATCAACACTGCTGTACTAAATGGTTTAGAAACTTTGGTAAATATATAACTGAAATATTCAAAAAAATAATTACTTATGCACTTTTTCGAGCTTCAACTTGAACTTGATATAACTACTCATTTGTATCACGCCCAAATTATAATAGAGAATGAAGCGAGTAACCGAATGAGCCAAAAAGTCAGGACATATATCGGCAGCTTTCTAGTATACATTCCTCTGATTACCACAGTGTAGGGACTAAATCCTACCCAACCCTCACAGAACTAAAATAAAACAATAAATTAGCAACAACGGTCTAAACACTGAGAAGATGTATACATGGTACACAAGATATTGACTTAATTTACTTATTATATTATTGCAATAATACGTATTTGGATAGAACGGTCATTAACATGTCGGAATAACATTTCCACCTCGCATTAGTTTCCAATATCACCATTCCTACGGCCTAGTAGGTGTCTTTGCCGAAACATCCGAAGCCAGTATCCTAGAATAAAGTGATGAGTTGTTGCCTTTAGTTATAGGCGATAGAACACATTCTAACTAGCTCGTAAGGCTAAAATTACGACTGCTCAAAGAAGATCTTAAAAGTCACCGCGTGGGGACGCGTAAATTCCTACACACCAATCAACTCACGTCTAAACTACTTCAGGACCGACGGTTTTGTGTGATTTTATACAAATTATTGCGTTTGGTTATACATTTATTTTCAACAGATATTAAGAGAACATACGAATGATGCATTCTTCAATTTTTTGCGAGGTGTACGTGTCAAACTGGCTTATTATTTTAATAATGTCTTCAGCGAATCTGTCTGGAACGAATAACCGTACCTAATACCTACCATAGAAAACGTCTGCTGGTTTTTGGAAAATGTCTTTAAAGTGCAATGTGTATCAAATCAATTGATTGTGACGTTGCGTTGTGGAATGACGAGAAGGAATAATTCATAGTAAAAAACGATACTCATTTGCGCTATGATTTTAATACTGTCTACCAGTTTCGACGTCTGATAGCGTCATTTTTTGTCTTGAATCTTTGCCTTGAAAATGACGCTTTAGACGTCGAAACCGGTAGACAGCAGTAAAAATATAACGGATCTGTACATCGTTTATATTATGAGTTATTCCAAGTTCAAAATATATTCTATATTTTGGTATCATCTGAACCATGATATATTATTATTTACAATGCGGCTATCTTCAGCTCTGCATCGTATCATCACCCTGGGGGTAATGTGTGTCACGCCGAGGCTTAACCATTGCATTCAAGAGGCCGTCGGAGACTTGGAATTTTTTTCATTGGGCGCTCTACCTATCATCTGCGAGACGCAGATTGTCTCTCTGGTCCAATCTGTGCTCAGTGTGGGTTCGGAATTAACGGCCATTGTTTCTTATTTCGAGGAAAAAGGAAATTCTGCGGGGTGTTTTCTACAATTTTGATTTCGTTAGATCAAAATATTATTTCTTTCGAATATTTTTGTTAACTTTTACTTTGTCCTGAGACGAAGTGAGGAGGCATCAGAATCCAGTCGTCTGTCGGATATTTCTGTCCCTGTCGATTCACTTTCAAATGTTTCAGGAAAAAAACCGGAATTCACTTCGCAGTTGACTTCACCTTATTACTTTAAGGTTTAACTGGGTGATTCTCAATGCTCTCGTGCAGGTAACCAACCTTACCAATCGGGATGAATGGAGGATTTACGCTTGGGTGATGGAGCACTGCTCTCAATGTTGAGGGTTACATTAATGACGACATTCTTTTCTAACATTACCTAATATTTCCTTGAAGGCTTCCGCGGTTTTTTTTGTTAAAGAGAATTGTTTTTCGGGTCTTCTCCCGCGTTTATCCATTTTTTATGGACAATATTTCACCAGCGTTCCAGCTGGTTTGGTCCGTCCTTTTATGTTATTCCGTTTTCGCGCCTTCGGGTAGAGGTGTGTCGTGATTGGTCCGTACTGTTGAAGGGCCGTTTCCAAGCGGTGGCGAGGGTGTAGCCGTCCACTCGGTTGAAATTTTGTGGTGTTCCGCTATCTCTATTGATTCCCATATGATTCAAGGGAAATAGCGGGGTTCTTTTTTTACTAATATAATGCTGTCAAAATCAAGGCTATCGCTGGCTCACTCAAGCCAAGGAGAGCCCTAAAGAAAAATCAAAGGCATAAACTAAAGGTAAAAAAAGACCCGAAGATAGTGTGTACGCGGCCAAAAACCACGATAGTCGTTGAGGGTTAAAAAATGTGGTTATTATTTCGGTTATCAAGCTTCAGTTTGAAGAGGTAGTGCCCTCTCCATATACCTCAATGAGATGCACAAAACAGGATACACATACAGGAATGCCTATGTACATCTCACTGAAATGCGACAGAAAACTGACGTAAACCATTTCACAAAGTTCTCTCGGTTTTCTAATCGGGTGAGAGAGTCCATGATGGTCGACGTTTCGATACTCGGTTCGAGTATCGTCCTCAGGACAGATGTGATTGATGAAAAAGTTTATTATCAGCATTTTTTCTGCCCTGACTTCATCTCACCTGGATGGAAATCTGAGAGAAGTGTATACGCACGGTGAGAACCAGACCCTTTTTGACTTACTCAGAACTTGTCCTGTGGGAAGCAAATATAGGAAATTTATATATATAGGAATTTATAAAGAGAAGGTTTTTAAAATCAGTTGTGAGACCAGCCCTGATCTACCATTGCGAGATATGGCCGATGAAGAAGAGTCAGAAAATAAATTGAACGTAGTGGAAATGAGGATGTTGCGATGGACCATGAGACAGACAAAGAGAGACAGGGTAAGGAGTGAGTGTTTTAGAGAGCAAGAAAGGGGTGATTGAGGCTTCGGAGAAAATGCAAGAGCGAAGATAACAGTGGTATGGGCTTGTGAAGAGAAAGGAAGAGGTGCATGTCTTGAGGGGAATGATGGACCTGAACGTGAACGGCAAGCGACCCAGAGGAAAACGTAGGAGATAGATAGCTTGAATCGTGGAAGACCTGAGGTAGAAGGAGCTAACACCTGAGGACACGAAGGACCGGACAGAATGAAGAAGGAGAGTGAGGAACAGCGACCCCTAGTCTCTAGGGATAAAGCTGAAGAGAACGAAGAATAAATAGAACATTATTGCCAGTAAAATAAAGTCAGCTTTGTGCGGGTTTCAAAGATTAATCTGTATTGTCCATAGATCATCGCCGAGTTGTACTCAAGGCCACGGTTCTTAATTTCTTGAATCAAATGGTGTAATATACAAATAAATTATGAAATAAATTTTGAAGGGTATTGTGTCTCACTGAAATGGTGGAGTGAGTCAACTGGCGCGCGTTCAACTCACCAGGATTATCTTATGCAGTGATAGTTTTCCCGTGACTCGCGTTATTCAGGGAAGTTAAGCGGGGAGGAAAACGACCATCTGGCATTCAACCCAACCGACTGTATTTAAGGGCAATCATTCCAGCGGGTTCATAATTCGCAATCTAACTGCTCGGAATTTTCATTGGTTGGTGGTTTTAAATTATGGCTCTCGATGTAGATTTGTAATTGCTCCGCATGTTGGCTCGAAACGGGTCGACGGCTTCACTTATCCGCGAAGGTTCTGTCTGGCCCATAATTTTATAAAAGTGGCAATGATCCCAGTGAAACTTGAGTGATCTGTTCCGATTAAAGTGTGAATTAGAGAACAGTTCTTGGCACCGCTTTTGGTATACGTCCAAGGCACGCAAAGCAATTCACGATGACAGGATTACCAATAAAAAGAGAGTTACCTGGAGACTTCTCATTCTTGCTGCGCCCTTATGGCGGTTCGCAAGAGACGTCGTATGTATATCTTATTCAGGTGTGTAATGAAAAAAGTATGCTATTACTTAAAATGTATATAGTTTTAGTTCACTAGTTGAGTGTTTTGGAGGACCTGGGATGAGCAGAAGTTAATTTATGGAATGAATTAATTAAAATGAATTTATTGATCTAGGACGTGATGTCCTCTAAGATCAGGAGACAAATGACATAATAAGTTAATCATGAAAACAGGACTGTACACACTTGTTGTGAAGGATCACCAAATAAACACAAAGGACTTGAGTCCTTTTATTAAATAATTCCATAAATTGAATTATTACATCATTAAATTGATTATGTAACAAACATATGGTATAGCTAAGAAACAATTATAAATATGTCAACAAACAAATGCAATAAAGAACGAAAAAATATAGAGACCATAGCTAGTGATCAGTATGAAGGCAATTATGAACAAACAATGGAAAAACTTCAGGATATAGAAAGAACAAAGAAAGAAAGAAACATTTGATAAAGGGACACATGAATTATGAGACATTTAGTCATAAGCTACAGAGCTTTGACTGAAAGGTTTTCATCGTAGTGGCTTTTTTTACCTCATCTGTGAGGGAATTCCAAAAGTAAGGAGAAGAGATGGAGAGAGATTTTGACAAGTAAATTTGTAGTAAAAAATTAATTATTAATCAAAATAAACAGTGAAATTTTCACCTCATTTCGATCATCCAGATTACCATCAACAGGAATAGTTAAAATCTCGTCAACTCGTGTGAGTTCCACACCATCAACGGTAAATTTACCTCCATTGTTCTTACATGAGTAATTTTCTGCTAATTACTAATTTCTCCTTGAAAAAATGCCCTACAGGGGTCACGAAACGTCCTTTTTTGACCCAGCGACACGCGGCAAAAACCCGAAAAGTTTTATAACTTTTATAGGCAAAGTAAGAAAATTAGAATGGCACTATAAATTACGACGTGAGCACAAAATTTTAAAGTTTTTTGCCCCACGGAATCTTCACGTCTAACCAATTGGACTGCTGAATGGCCGTGATAGTTTTTATATTGTATCTGCTCTCGACTGATAGAATAATTTCTTAGATTTTAAAATCTCTGCATCATTAATTTCGCGAAGAATTTCAAAGCTAAGGCGTGAGCTGATAATCATTATCTTCAATTTTTGCGGCGTAATGAATTTAAGTACTAAGGGGATAATTTTTCAATAAATGAGGAAAAGTCTCGAGTTTATCATTGGTCATCATTCCGTCAAAGGAGCGAGGACTTCTCAGAAGAGGCGTAATGAGGAGGAGTTTTTTCGCTGACCTACTGCCCTCGGGTTCTTTCCTTGCTGTCATTAAAGGTAATCATTAGCTATAATACGAGCTTTTACATCTACATCTACATACTACCCTGCGAGCCGCCGCATGGGCTTGTGGCAGGGGGTGTTAGGACACCAGCCGTGTAAAGATTTAAGGTTTTTTGAGGTGAAATGGTGACGTGTATTACGGGAGTGTATTTAGTGGAGCTCAGTTTTTATTGTGGTCGCTTATTGTGCGCGGAAAGAACGAGTTTTTGTACCTATCTGTTCGGCAACGTATCTCTCCCATTTTATCGCTTCTGTCAGACCTAGAGGTGTAGTGAGGCGTTATGATAATATTCCCTCTGTCGCTCTGATATTCACCAGTTCTGAATTTCCTTAGCACACTAAGACTAGAGTCTCTTGGGCAGGGGTGGCCAACCTTTTGGCAATTGAGTGCCAAAGTTTATGCAATAAGAGTATACTCGCTCGACTCGCGTGCCAACCCATCGAGTGAGATAGAGGTATCCCTTAGCGCCCTCCCAGCTCCGCGTGCCGAAATAATTACTCCGCGTGCCACTTTGGGCAGGCGTGCCATAGGTTCGCCACCCCCGCTCTAGGGGCTCCCACCTTAAACCCTCTTTAAGCTGTGAAACACTATATGTTTCCTCGTAGCAGTTTTTAACGAATCGTGCAGCTTTTCTTTGTACTTTATTAATTTTTTTGGTTATTTATTTATGACCAGGGTCCCAAATGCTCGAGGTGAGGAAGTAGTATCTCTCTTTTACTTTTTCATCCGAGGACCTTCCTATTATACGCTTAGCAAATGCTAGTTTCGTTAATGCTGTGCCGCATATGTTTTGTGTGCGTTCCCCGCGATATATTGGAAGATAAGGAGATTCCAAGATATTTTACTGTATCTGAAGATTTTGTTTACTCCACCCACAGTATAGGAATGGCATTTTTGTAATGACTTTCATTGGAAGTGAGCTGTGGTGCATTTACTAAGATTTAATTCTAGCCCTCACTCCTGGCACCAAGGATGAACCCTGTTAAGGTCCGATGACAGAACTCTGTTCTGTAACTGTATCGTCTGCAAATAATCTTAATATACTGCTAACTCGAGAACTTAGATTTTATAGGCACTAGAACCTTACTTATACATGTATTTCGTTGACTTACAAAAGTATGATTCCGAATGCCACATTTTGAAGAAATGATGAATGTGAGCGTTTTTTTAATGTTTGCGAAGAGCAAATAAATGCTTGCACGCCTGCTTCCTCTCACAGCTTGTTGAACCAGCGGAAAGAATTGAACTCTCGCGGCAGTCACAACTTCCTCCCTTTCACTCCACGCCGCCTGTTTTATATGCACGGTCGTGAAGCACCAAGAGGACGACTTTGCTTCTCATCCAACTTCCGCAATTATCGTTTTACACGCGTCATTGACACTTTTGCGTGCCGCTGCGATCAAATACTGGATATAATTTTCCAAATTTGCGCAATGGGTCCACGGACGACATAATATCTTCCCTCTCCATTTGTAGTTTCTCTCATACAGAATTGATTCATACTAAAAACTCGTTTACAAAACCCATTCTTGCATTGGCAGTCCCGAAATCACTTCATTTCATCAATATCCGAGTGCCATCGTGTCCTACGAGAGCTTACTCATTACTCCAAACCCCAACTCCAAGGTTGTCACTAATTAAACGTTCCTTCTTCTTCCGTCTCTCATCCAGAATTAATTCTCTTCCTAATGATATCGATCCCTTTCCTTTATCGCCAAAAACCTTCTCCATCACATCTTTCCTGAAATAAACAGTGAACAGAGACAGTAACGAACTTAAACGCCATCTCCAGGTCATCTAAGTTAAGTTTTACTTTGTTTGTGTTGTTTTTATGTGCATGTTTTTTGTGTTTGTTATAAGTACACTTTAAATTGGCAATGTTGCTGTGTGTGGACTATTTACAATAAATAAAACATAAAGTACACGGTGCTGACGTCTATAATAAAAAAAACGCGAGATACATATTCAAATTTAAGATGCTGTAACCTCAAGGTGATAAAACCGACTTTAATGTAATAGAATACAACTCGAGGCTTAATTATTTCCACATTTCTTCTACTCTCGAACTTGGACTTCAATAATTTGATTCGTCTAACTGCACTCTATTGGAAAGTTGGTATTGATACTTAGTTTGCGATAAATAACTCATCAATTGGGACCTTCTAGCTTTAGCGTAGTCTAACAACTGTGGCATGTCTAGGAGCGTGTTGCCGACAGACGAGAGGAAAATGTATATTTATGAGATGATAAAGGACTGTCATTTCTAGAAGCTCGCGATCTGGTGCCCGTGGAGTCAGTTGAAAGCGCTGTTACTTAAAGGTTGTGCTGCCGATCCGAGAATTTATGTGAAACTCGCATCTATAAATAACAGTCTTAACGGTTTTGAACCTACACGCAAACGGTTGGAAATTTCATCAGTAACTGTTCAGAGATCCACGCTGCCATTCACAATCGTTCAGGTGAATTTAGCCTCTTAGTTTAAATTCCCACTCCTGCGAACTATGGCGACCATCATTATAATGAGCAACAATTTCTATAAAATTAACTGTTTTCAACCTTTATTTTCAACGCAGCCGCGAATAATGGTCCCTTTTCGCTTCCGGAAAGTTATGCATCTGCTGGTTAGTTTATAATTAGCTTAGACGACCAATGTCTGAGATCATTGTCAGAATATAGAACTGATAAGTAGAATTTTCTGGGAGGAATGAGATGATGAATCGAGGAATGATGAGGAAAAATCCGAAAGTCTCATAAGACTCTAGATGTCGGTATCACTCCGACGCATACAACGGCAAGTTTTAAGGTGGTCCTGGCTTGACTGAGCGAGTTTAAACAAATACTAAGTTACACATTTTTATATAGTCAGTTTAAAAATTCTGCTTTCGCTACCGAAAAGGGTCATTTATTAAAAACCTAAATTAAGGTTTACGATATAGAGAGTTTATTGATCGAATAAATTTTAAAGACCACATTTGTACAGCCCACGGAGTAGGATATCCTACTCCGTGGTACAGCCATAGGAACCGACTGCAGCGCTATTCGCATGAAACTACCGCATTTTGAATTCAATTACGCCTATGGCGTAAATAACCAAAAATTCACAATTTAACAATATTTAATTTTAAGTCACACAAGACAAGAACAAAAGTACAAAGTTGTAACAGCGCCCGAAGGAGCAGTGAGCAGCTTCTCGCAGGGGGATGCAGCGGAGAGTGGGGTGTGGAGGCGACGGCTCTTATCCATACTTCGATGTGCACCCGGAGCGGCGAAGAGTGAGAGCCTCTGGCCGTGTTCCAATCCGATATTATGCACACTTCGTACCACGGAGTAGGATCCTACTCCTACTCCGTGCTTCGTACCCTTATGTGCTCTTTTCGATTGTCATTTTCCGGATGTGACGTCGTATAGTGCGGTTCCAATCCGTTAGAGCGCATCATGGCTAGGGCGCTAGTGCACATAGAAGGTAAAGCCGTGTCCCCAATCGTTATGCATTAGGGAGGATGCAGTTAGCTAGCTAAATATTTAGATGCCTTTCGCTAAGGGAGCTTGATTTTGGACATCCTTTGCTAGTGTTGCCGTCTACCGAGCTGGAAACGAATGAAAAACATATGAGTAATTAATGAAGGACTGAATGAAACAAACGAAACCTGAAATAAAGACATTTTTGACGCCTGTGGCTACCTTCGGGTGCGTTGTGAGATTTGTAAAGTGAAATGACATTTTTTCATCCATTTCGTTGTCTGGAGATTCGTTAGTTTTTAGTTTTCGGGATATGTAAGTTTGTGTAGGTGTTCTGGGATTTAAATTCGTTTTAAGTGTACTAAGTAAATTCTTTTGTAGTCGAGTGTTGGTTTGCGAAATTCTAGAGAATTCTTTCACAACAGACAAATACTTGCCATGTTTGCCACTTTTCAACTACTTACTAGGGTACGAGCGGTGCGAGTTTCCTTGTACGACGCATGCTGCGCTTTGCATGATGGGAAATTCAATATGGAGGCGGATTTAGGATAAACTCCATCTACCCTAAATTTCACCCCCGAGAAAGGCACCTAAATCCGCTCCCCCATGATGCCTAACGAATTGGGACACACTTCAAGATGGCGTCCTCCCTAAATCTGCCAATTTAGCTGCCTAAATGGCGAATTGGGACACAGCTTAAGTGTATGACGATGCGCCCTAAGAATTTCCCATTCGTGAATAATGCGAATTTCCAATGCGATGTCTTGCGATAAATTACAATTCTGAGTGACTAATGGATGTTCTTCTGATATGCTAGGGACAGACGAAAGGATAATAGAACTGGGAGACATTGGCACTGGCTACCTTAAGAGCAGAAAGTGCGTGAAGTACAGGATAGGGCATAAGGGCGGAAGTGCATATAGGGTGCACCCTACGGATTGGAACACGGCCAGAGCTCGAGTCATCCGGGGAACTCGGGTAACTGCCGAATCCCGGTACTCGTCCCTGAAGAGGGAAGGAGGGGAAGGGCGATCGCAGCTCCTCCACGTATATATTGTAAAAAACAAAGGAAGTGCATAAGTACTTGAGCGGCTGCATAAAAACCGCACATCGCCAGTAATCCGCTAACAACTTCAAAATATAGGAGGTAAGATGCCTACATTTTATTTTTATTCAATTTCCCAAGACTTTTCGCTTGTTATTAACAGTTTTAATCAAAGGCTTAAATATGATTTCCCGTTCAACTTGACGTTCTTCTTGCTGTAATTGAGAAATCCCCATAAGAGCTCATGTTAAAATCTCCACTTTCCTGGCTGAATTACAGCAAAAATGGTATGGAAACCGTATTTTATTTTCATCTCAATTTATAAAACTCATTTCGAAGATGGTATATTCTAGTTTTCATAAAATTTGGAATAAGTGACCCTAATACAAGAGCCACTTTAAGAACACCGTTCCAATGCAAGACCACGTTATCCTAGTCCGCAAATGGGTTAAATATATTCTAACTTGCTAGTTATTTGTTTCTAATGCAAATTAGTTTCAGTTAATGGATACGTCTTGCACTTATTAGGCTCCGAGTGGCAAAATATCTTGCGTTAAAGCTTCTCTAGATGCAACTTAACCGCACTGACACAATACTGCAGAAAAGCCTCGTTTGAAATTTCATTTTTCCCACGGTCGATTTGAGACCACAATAGCTGCCAATGAGAGTTTACCCTAAGTATAGGTATGTCGATAGGTAGTGCAGAGTTGATTTGCTCCTTTATTTATTTACACCGTAGTCCTGGCATCACGTTTCGGATTATTCTAGCGCAACTCTTGTATCTATGCGCATATGTAGTTGCAGAATACATAAATATTAATATTTGTTGTTGTTGAATTGGTAGGTTGGTGAAAGTTCACCCTTTGACAAGTTTTTTCAGGTTTTTGCTACGCTAATTCATTAGTGGTCGCGGTTTCGTTACCTCTCTTTGGGTACATTGTGGAGCGTATTGGTGATCACTCACCCCATGATTTACCAGGGGCTACCTATAGATTGAGATATCAATAGGAATACATACTTCAGTCTTTTACAGCTGGAAGTCCTTGACTCTATACACTATTCCATCCATTTTCTCGGCATACGTCCCACGTTTTCATCACAACCTTAAGCCTGTCCTCTGTCTGCCACTCTCTTACTTACCCAATACCCTTTCTCTATCACAACCTTCAGCAATTCTTCATCTCTCATTAACTTTTCCAACCATCTACTCTACCTCCCTCTAATTTCTTTCAGAACTCTTCTCCAACCATTTCCAGCACTTCCTCGCTCATTAGCCAATCTGTACGGTGTAATTTCCCTGTTCTCCTCGCCACCCACTTTTCAAATGCCATATGCTTATTCTTGTCCCCTTTTCTCATTCCTCGTTTATACGCCACAGAAAGCTACACTCCACATTTAGCCTTTCGCCTGCCTTTTCTTTACGTTCTTACCTAAGGTTTCCGACATCAGCTTCCTCTATTGCTGTAGGCCTCCTTAACTAGAGCAATTTCCATTCAAATATCGCTGCTGCTATGCCCATCCATATTCCTTCTGAGTAGGTACTACCCAAGTTAGTTTTGAGTCTACCACGACTAGCCACGGATTAAACTTTACGGAGTGACCCGCAATGCACAAGAGTGCAAAATTCCACTGAGGAAAAATCATCCGTCTTGTCCGGGACTCAAACCCAGATCCCTCGATTTCCGGCCGAGTGCTTTAGCGATTTAAGCCACCGAGTTTCCGAGCCGTCTTCCCAAACAGTTAAACCGACCGAAATCGAATGATCCGGGTTCGAGTCCAGGTCAAGGCGGATGATTTTTCCCCTGTGTGATTTCGCACAAGTTATTAAGTTGCCCTACTTGCACCAGTTTGAGCCCTCCCACTTCTATGATTAGCCTTTATTTCTCGGTCCGAGAAAATGGGTTTTGGGTTATTTGGTGCGTCGGCGGCAAGGGTCATTTGCACCGAGAAAATGTCATTACTTTTGTGAATATTAAATTTTGTTAATTATGTCTAATTTTTATTGTTTAGTCGATTTGGTGGTAGTAAGCTGATGAAAGGACGGAAGTTGGAGAGGGACGGATAGTAAGCATATACATTGAAATGATATTGATTTTCGAAAGTAACATACTTAGCCTGCCAAGTATAACTTAAATTGAAACGAGAAGATCAGCCAAACGTGGAATCGGTGACTTCGATGTTCTCCGCGGAATGAATTTCTCACGAGACGGGGAGAAATTACAAAAAAAATCCTCGCCGCCCGTATCAGCAGAGTTTCGCAAGGTGGGAGGCTCGGCTTGCTTGGAAATGTGCGGTTGTTAGACGGGGTGGATCACGCAATGCTGTGAATGCAAATGTTGAAGGGGGAATCATGAGGCGGCGCGGCGGGGGAAGAGTGGGGAAGGCTGTGGCGCAGCTCGCGGTCCCATCGGCCAATCATTCCTCCGCTCAGCGAAACTCTCTTCTGAACCCGCGCCTGCATCCCCGTGCGTAACCTCCAGAGACGTCCGTATGGTCTCGCAGACCGTCTATCAATCCCCGCGATCAACGGTCGCCTTCGTTTTCCGCGGAGAAAGTCAAATCGCACGCCCGTCCACACGTCCTTGCTTGCGCGCGGGAGTGTGCATGCGCGATTGCTTCCTCTAGTGGCGACTTTCGAGCGATAAAATGCTAATAATAATACTAATTATTATAAAATTAATTGTTCTGCGGAAAGAGACCTGTGGCGCGATTCTATTTCTTCGCAAGGCCACAGCGCCGCTGAAAAACGGTTAAATAGTGAGTAGCTCTGCGACAGTGCAATTTTGTTTTTCGAATCTCGCGCCATATTAGCGTACGATACGCTTATTAATCGTATTGTCGCATTGGTCGTCACGTCAGAATATACAGTATTGCGCGTGGCGCAACTGCACGCTATCAAACGCTAATATATCTCCGCGTTTTGATAGCGTATGCAGAAACAGAATAGCCCTCCTGAGCGCAACTTCAGAGTTCACAATATCACATACCAGTCGATAGTAGGACGAAGCAAGATAAAATAATTAATTTTATTTTTCTTTCAATTGACACTGAAAATGGCTCCAATGATCTTTCAAACCAAGGTGTTATTAAATTTATAAACGACCGCACACAGTCCTGCCCTCAGTGATGAAATGTCCTGGCGGGAGTACTTAAGGAACTCGATCAGGCGGGGATTGTACCCCGCAGCCGCCGAGGCCGGCAATATTTTTAGGGTTGTAAATGATAATTTAAAGGATTTCGTTCAAGTTGGCTAGTTTTTATAGCTTTCTCAGTTGTTTAAATTTACCCATAAAAAGTGTGTACAGGGAGTTTCAGCCAGTTGGCATAACAATATATTGAAATCAGAATGTATAAAAATACATATTTTACAATCGAAAACGTGAGCGAAAGGAACGGTGACCCCGATTGATTACCTTTAAACAATGCAAATACTAATTAAATATCGATATACCATATTCTCGATATTTTTCGAGCGAAATTTTGAAAGTATTTAATGATATCTTTCAGTAAAAATATCACAATCAATTGTGAAAAAATATTCATGTCGAAAATTTTAGGCACAGAAATGTCTTAAAATACAAGGCAGCATATTTATTTTCCCTTATTGAACTACAGACTTTACAGGATGGAAGGGCTTGCGCATTCCATGACCCTTAAGGCGACGCATCACAGCCGCTCGACAAGTCGGATTTGTGATGATTTCCGACCCCAGATTTTTTGTTTAAGTCTTACGTCATCAACTTGAAATTTTTATAGTATAAATAATAGACCTTTGCCAAGGGAGGCTCGTATCTGAAACATGAAAATTTTATCCCGCAGCATAATTAAATAATCGGGAAAACGGCAAGATGTAGGGTATATTTTTATAAAAACTATTATTATTATTGACATGTCTAAAACTAATGGAGATGTATCAATCCCTCCTCTATCGGAATGCTAAGTAGCAGCCGTCACGGTTGTAAGATAGAATCTGTAATTGGTATATTTCGACAAGATACCTGAATGGTTTTCGGCCATGATAGGCTCGGACGGTGATGCAATTAGTTAAGTCTTCTTTCAAAGATCTAATATAAGCGCTGCCTGTACTTACTGCCTGCCGGAGACTTGGCTAAAACTTACCGATGACTGTTGCCTTGTGCGAGAGTTATCCTGGAGTAGGAGACTCCTGACGCTAAAACGTCTCGATCGGGTGCGAGTGACGCCATCTTGTGGATTTTCGACAGAACTTTTCCTTACCAAAGGGTATGATGCGTCCTCTTAAGGCTGGACTGGTGAGAGCAATATAATTATTGTTCCTGGTTGGGCCATCCATTACAGATACGTCGAAGGGTCGGAGCTTAACGAAAGGTAATTCACATGATGGTGTCTCAATAAAAGTATTGTTGGTCTTCCGTGCCATTTTAACAGAAATTTCTTCAATAGTTAATTTTGATACAGACGCGTCCCTTACTTTTTCTAATTTTATACGATGCATCACGAATTCAATATTTTAATTTCGATATATTTAAAGTGAATATAATTGCTCATTCCAATATAGATACAACGCTAGTCTACGATGACCTATGGTACTTTTCCATCATTACTAGTCAAAGTGACACTTGCGGAATACTTTTCCGCGCATAAAGGATTGATTAATATGCGACGTTTCTTCTCAAATTTCGGAGGCTTCTTTAAGGATGTGACCGAGGAGAAAGGTTGGAATTGAACCCAGCCTGTACGCGAAAAAATATCCCAAAAGTGTTATTTCAGTTAAATTACATAGCCCCCGAAAGTTTTAATCAGGTATTACTCTAAAGTTATTCACGGCAGTCGTTCTCGATTTGCTCTGCGTAATTCAAAGGACATTTAAATAAAACAAAAGTGGACTTTAAGTTTTCCTGATTTAAGGACTTTTATGGACCTTAATTGAAAGTTTTCCTGATTATTCAAGTAGTGGAGAAATGACAGAGATGGACACCGACATTATACTAACAACATTTTGGCTCATAGCTCATTCGTTAGAAGAGATAGGAAACTTTTTAAAGTTACAATTATGTTCCGAAATTAATTATACATTTTAGCTATGAGTAAAATTTGGTGTTGGCCATCTTGTCTAGCCTAGAAATCGACAAACAAATATTATTGGCTTAATCGAAAAATATAAAAAAATTAAATTTTTTTCCATTTTTTACATCCGTCTAAAAATCGAATTAAAAATTGAGGAGGTTGAGGGACATGTACTTATGCTTTAAAATGAAAGACACGAAAGGTTTCTACTCGATTTTTATTAGATTTTTTTCGATGTACCTACTTGGAGAATTTTTCTTTATTATCGTTAATGTTAAAATACCCTACCGTTAAACACGAAATAATTTTGGCTTGAACATAATTGCAACAAGAGTTCTAATTCTAAGGTCAGTCGAGCAATTGGGTTTGTATCTTTAATTAGGGCTAAGGTCAAGGAAACTTCCTCGTGAGCCGGGACGGACGTGAACAAGTTTTTAACGTCAAAAGAGATGAGCTTTGAGTTTGGAGGAGGTTTTAGTCGTGACAATTTCTGGGCAAGTTCGGTGGAGGTTTTTACTGTCCACTTAGGTATATACGGGAAAACTCGCGAAGGAGAGAGTTTGATTTTGAAGTGATTGTATGGGAGGGTGCAGAAAACTCTCTTAGAACTCTTGTTGCAATTATGTTAAGCCAAAATTATTTCGTGTTTGATGGTACGTTTTATAAACAAACTCCTGGCCTTGCTATGGGCTCACCATTATCCCTGTTATTAGCAGACATTTTTATGAACAATTTAGAGGGAAAACTTTTGAACTCCAATAATATTCTCGTCAAGAATGTTTTTATTGGTTCCGATATGTCGACGATGTGCTGTATGTATGGACTGGCAGTCTTCGTCAACTAGACAGGTTTTTAAATTTTTTAAACAATTTACACCATTCTATAAAGTTCATGGTAGAGACAGGAGGAAATAAGATTAATTTCCTTGACCTAACAATAGACATAACGAATGACTACCATGAATTCTCAATCTTCCGGAAACCCATATATACTGACGCAATTATTTCTAATGATTCTTGCCATCACCATTCCCACAAGTATTTTAGCTTTTATTCCATGATTCACCGCCTTGTTTCAATACCACTATCCGAGCCCAACTTCCAATCCGAGGTGAACATACAATACAACTTGTAATCAAATTGATCGCTTTCAATGATGGATATAAGATAGAATTAATTGACAAAATATTAAAACGTGTAACTAAGAAAGAAACTATTAAATTAATCACTTCACTCAGTTTTTACAAACATGACGAGCCACTCAAACGATGGTGTAAACTTTCCTTTCTTGGGAACATATCTTATAAATTAATTGACGCCTTCCCAAAGAACAAGTTTAATGTTTCTTTTTACACTCCAAAAACTTTGGGCAAATTGTTGTCCGTGATCTGACGACTGTTGTGTCCACGTGTTCGAGGATGACTGAATTGTAGGCACTAACGGCGTTATTCAATAACAAACATTTCTCGGTCGCCCTCAAAATCATTTCTGCAAATATGTGATATCTCATCTGGAGTGATGAGGTTTTGTTTTATTTTAATCCTCGAGGAATCAGATATGTAATATTTTAGGCAGCCCCGTCGGCTAGGAGTGTCGTCATACCACCCAATATGGGTTGGAATCTGTGTGGAAACATCAGAAGACGTCGAACGTCTGTGAATTAGTTGAAATATCGGCAAAAATTTTGAAAAAAATGTCTAAATTTTTCATTACGACCTCTGTGAGACGATCCTTGTCCAGTGATCTCATCTACATCTACTTATTACCCTGCAAGCCACCACAAGGGTGTTTGGCTTGGTGACTTATCACCAACATGAACTACAGTGAAGAAATTAACTTTCACCGACAAGCACCTCACTATCGGTATGCTACATAAACTACTACAATAATCTGTAATGTAACTATATAAACGTGGCACAGGATTCATGCTGGGATCACGCAAAACATGGTGCTAGAACTACTTGGCAGATTTATAAACATGCATTAGGTGGCATATGAATAAATCAGCTACACTACCTGTCAAATAAACTACTTCATAGTCTAAATGCAGCCATTATGATCTCTTATCGATCGCGGAGAACTCGGCATTTAAACCCATCTGTTCTACAATTTATTTCCCTTATTATATTTTCATGATCTGATCTACCGCAGTATGTTGGAGTTCGTAAGATAACTTGATTGATAATTTCGACGGAAAATAATTCGGTTTTTGAATTTACGTAAAAGATTCAAATCTAATTTTCAATCGACGGTCAGAAAGCGATTCCCACCCACGATCGTGCTCATAAGCCGCGTTCCGTAAGCTGCTCCAATTCAATATATTTTGTGTAGGACTGTGAAGGATAGAAGTACAGGGAACGAAAATGCTTCAGCCATAGGAGTGATGGTTTTTTTTCTCACCGGTGTGAGTTGTATACAATGCTTTCCTCACCTAAGCATCATTACGAAAACAGGTTTTACGGGTTTCCTAAGAGAGCTACGAAAGGTCACTTCTGCTTTCGGATGGCTGAATCTCGGCAAGAAGGAGGAGGGGTTTTGGTGAGATATGAGTGAATCAAGATCTCAGATGGGCCTTCCAGTTGTTTTTTTTTATTCAGCTACGAGGGACGTATGTATGTACTATAATATGTCTACCTCAGGTTGAAGCGCCAAACTTACCCGATTCAAACTAGTACATACAGGTTGGGACATGTGTCATCGTCTCTGGTAAACAGTTTTAGGTCATTTCCATTGCTATACTATTAGCGACTACATTTTAAACTCAGTAATACATAAGAATCCCAAGGAATGGCTTGATATGGATCACCGAATATTGTGATAAATCCTTTTTAGAGAGAAAAACAGGCAGGAGAAAATCTGAGTGAATGTGGGCTGCTGTGTGTGGATACTTTATTCATTATATAGTTTAACGTTCGCCCGACAAAATAATTACTGGGCAAACAAAGAAATACAAAACTCAGTGAAATCAATTGAGTTATACAGAAATCTCGAAACTCATCAAGAAAGTATAACATTTATCAATTTGCAAAAGTTGCTTAAGTTGTAGCATTTCTCCATTTTTCAATTGCTGAAGTAATCGCGTTATCGACTTGCTTGCGTACTTGTTATTGGCTTAGCAAGAACGAGTGGCTGATTGTAGACGCCCAGTCAGCAGTTTGAATTAATTGTTACGAATTTTTACATCGAGTTTGCTAAAGTTATTTAAAGTATGTTCAAATTGTTCCAAATGGACTTGTTATCCTAAAATAAAAGGCGTGATTTTTTCGTATGATGAAGGCCTCAAAGCAGAAGAGAGGACTTTGTTTAATGACCGACGGAAAGGCTTTTTTTCAAATGGAAAGCATAACTAAAATCCAAGTGACATACGTGCATTGATCTCCAAGCGGACTATAAGGGAAAAATAACAATGGCTTCTGGGCCATGTAAAATAAAATCAACGGCAAATTCAAAGTCTTGTGAGTAATTAAATTCAGCATTAAAACTTCCTCATTCCAGAAAACGGTAGCCATGACTTGGTCGAAAGATTTGGCAGCCTTGAGCTTCTTGGGCGTGGTAAACTTGTCTTGCTTCCACTGCATAGATTCCATATTAGACTTAGGACCTCGATGTCTCATCGCCTGTCACCAAGCGGAGAAAATATGTTACCGGCTTCTCACCTAGAAGCTCCAGATTCTCTTGACTCACCTGACGTCAGTTACATCTCTGAAACGGTATAACAGCCCCGGAACCCATCTTGTACTGCCTGTAGTTATGTCTAAAAGCTCATAAATGATGGTCCAAACTATATTTATTGAAATGCCAATTTATTCTGCTACATGACACCTTCAATCATCTGTCGGTCAAAACAATGCCTTCAACTTTTTCGCACATTTCTCGAGTCATTGCTGTAACGCGTCGGCATGTGAGAGAGAGAGATTTTACCTAATGTGGATTCTCTATCAGACTTCAATCGTTTGCTCCAAAATTTTATTTGAAGCGCTGAAGGCGAAGAATATGAACTCAAAGGCTTCCGCGGAGTCGTTGAGACGGCAGTGAAGGCGTTTCGGGCTCTCTTCCGCGTATTTGCATTGTCGTAGACGACAATTTCGATAGCATTGCAGCTGTCTTCTTCAGATCTGAACAACTTCTGTGATAAAATTGACTTATGTCATAAAAGAAGGCTCTTTTGTAAATTGATAAATGTTATAGTTTCTTGATGCGTTTAGAAATTTCTATATAACTCAATTGATTTCACTGTGTTTTTCATGTCTTCGTTTGCCCTGTTATTATTTTCTTGGGCGAACGTTAAACTATACAATAAATAAAGTCCCCGCACACAGCCCAAATTCACTCTCAGGTTTACTCCAGCCTGTCTGAGAGGAAATTTGAGGGTAAAAGAGTTAGCGG
Source organism: Ceriagrion tenellum (assembly GCA_963169105.1). Classification (NCBI taxonomy): domain Eukaryota; kingdom Metazoa; phylum Arthropoda; class Insecta; order Odonata; family Coenagrionidae; genus Ceriagrion; species Ceriagrion tenellum. Next base: position 109,317,328 of record OY720635.1, on the reverse strand, counting down.
ATGATGATGCTATGATATGGGGGAAGGAATACTCGCATACCTTGCCACTCGCCCCTACAATTACTCACAGGGTGGTATATTGTAACGCTACCAATCCTATTACTCACCCTTTCTCTCAACGGCTGCTCCACCTTGATGCAAATGTCGTAACCAAACTTACCTCCTTTAAAAAAAAAACACATTGATCATGCGACAAGCACGTGCCACAACACATTTTAACTCATCAAACACATGCAAAGACATTTATTTTCAAAGTATAGCCTTTTTTAAATTATCATAAGCTATCAATTATTAGTTGGAATTATATTGGGCCCAATTTTAATGCAAACTTGGAGGTATTTAGGTTAACAAATAGGTTGTTATCCTTTGGTTGCAAAAGAAAAACAGGCAATTAGTTACTATAGTTTTTCAGGAAGAGATGCGATAAAAAAGGGAGATACGTATCCGAACAGAAAGGTATCAAGATTCACTATTTCCATCCACGTTAACTCTTTTAGACTCGCCCAGGTAGACGCGATATTTGTAGATTTCAAAAAGGCTTTTGGTAAAGTTCCACATTCGAAATTACTTGGAAAGCTGTATACCTCTGGAATACGCCACGATATAATATATTAGATAAAATATTTCTTCAGTGCGAGATTTAACAGAATTAAAAATTTAAACTCTTTTCTTATGAATTTAAAGGGCTATATGGGTGCGAACGTTCTTTTTCTATTTGAATTATTGGTAGCGTTACAATGTAAATGAATGGTGGTGCTATTGTTACCGTCAAAATAGTATAGACCAAAACTTTGACATGTTCCACGCGAACACTGAGCATGATCGATAGGGCATATTATTTCCTCCTCTCCACGAGATTGCAAGAACCGGGATTGGAAATAAAAAATATCGACCATTGCTGAGGTTCCTCTCCACTTATTTACGAGAGATTTGAGGGGAGTCGTTATAAAACGCTCACTTTCAGTCAATCTGACTCTATGTAAAAATTAGCAGAGCAGAAAATTCGAGATGAAGATCAATCATTACTCTCAGGCCAAGGTGAAGCTCAAGAGTTTAACACCTTCACTTTTGAACATCTGGAAACTTTTTTCTTACGTTCTATCAATGAGAAAACAGCGGTAATTAGTTTGTTTTTAGATTAAAGAAAGCGCAGTCGATCGTGAAGTGAAAAAAAATCACGCACTGTGTAGTGCAACTGCAAAATCTTCAAAAAAGTCAAATATCTTGGGATTACTTTAACTTCAAACATATCGTGGGGAACACTCAGACAAAACATGCGGCATAGCATCAAGAAAGTAGAATTTGTCAAGCGTACAATAGCTAGGCCCTCGGATTGAAAAATAAAAGAGAGGTGCTGCTGCGATCTTGTTAGGCCACACCTCGAATACGCCGCTAACATTAGGGACCCTGGAAAAAAGATTTCATCCAAAATAGCTAAAATACAAAGGAAAGAAGCGCGCTTCGTTTAAAACTGCTATGAGCGAACATAGAGTGTTTCTCACCTATGGGAGGGATTAGGTTGGGGCCGGATAGAGACTCGGAGGCTGCGCGCTAGACTTATTTCGCTTGAGAAATTCACAACTGGTGTGTTTCTGAGCGATGTAGAGAATATCATTTTGACACCAAACCAACATATCTAGGTCCGACAGATGCGATAAAAGAGGGAGATACGTATCCGAACCGAAAGGTACCAAGATTCACTATTTCCATCCACGTTAACTCTTTTAGACTCTCCCAGGTAGACGCGATATATTTAGATTTCAAAAAGGCTTTTGGTAAAGTTCCACATTCGAAACTACTTGGAAAGCTATATACCTCTGGAATACATCACGATGTAATATATTAGATAAAATATTTCTCAGATAATCGAGAACAGAGGATAGTTCTAGATGGTATTAGTTCAGGTACAGTTAGACTGAAGCTCTGGTTACACGATACATCAACCCGTACAAGTTTATGTGAGAATGCATGAACGCGTGAATGAACGCGAAAATTCACCGTGTAACCACACCAACTTGTCCGAATGCATAAACAGAAAAATAGAACCTGCTCTATTTGGCTCATGTATTCGCACATAAACTTGTACATGAAAACGAACGGGTTAATGTATCGTGTAACCAGGCCTTTACATCGAGTGCACCCCATGTAAGAGTCATTCGCCCCTTTTTATTCCTTTTGTATATTAATGATATCACCACTGTCGGTACGAGCGAAATTCCCTTTTCCGCCGACGACGCAGTATTGCACAGGAATATGAACACCGAGTCTGACAAAATTGTGTTGAAGAAAGACATTAGTGCTTTAAACAAATGGTGCAATACTTGGCAGTAAGAATTACATTTCTAAAAGTTCGTTGTGATGAATTTTAGGAAAAAGAAAAACTTGCCCAACGAAACGTACTAGACTAGATGAAGCCGAACTATCAAATATGAAGTCAGTTAAGTACTTAGATGTGACCATTAAACATGACCTGTCCTCGGGGAAGCACATATGGGAGATTTGCGGGTAGGAACATCACCAATCGGTTTTATTAAAAAAATACCCTCCTAAAAATTCTGTATAGGTTCCTTAAAATACTGCTACAGAATTTCTTAAAAAGTTCTGTAGATATTCTTTAAAGTATTGAAACACCATTTTACGGAATTCCCCACTGCGTTCAGCAGAATACTTTAGGATGTTCTGCAGAATACCTTAGGACGTCAGGCAGAATTCCTCAGGACGTTCTGTGGAATTCCCTACGACTCTCCATATAGGTCCTTAGAAAAGGAACTGGGTCAACGGAAACCTCGCATATCTCCGTAGAGTTGCTGAAGTTCTACAGAACAGCTTGTAAGGAGTTATTTTGCTCTGCAGAAAATAGCTCTACAGAACATATACTCTGTAGAGTCAGGCTCTCATGTTCCGTACAACTCCTTAGAAAAGAAACTAGTTCTGAAGAAAAAGAGTCAATTTCTGTAGAATTCCTTACGTTCTACAGAACAGCTTCTATGTAATTTTTTAGCAGGGTTCTAAGAAAATATGACAAGAAAGTAAAGGAGAAATGTTATTTTTGTCTCGTGAGACCTCACTTGGAGTAAGCCGCTAGTATATGGGACCCTCACGAAGTAGGTCTAGTGTCAGATGTTGATCGAATACAGCGGAGAATGCAGCGAGATCTGTAAAAAATTGTTGTAATTAGCATAGTAATGATTCTGAATTGTTGAGAGAGTTAGGATGAGAACCTCTATCTCATCGAAGGAAAAATATAATTTAACCTTTAATAAAAGTTTGATGTGGGCTCTTTTTTGCCCGACGTTCAACATATTTTGCTAAAGCCAAACTATTTTGGTAGAATTGATCACAGGCATAAAATCAAGGAAATAGACTCTAGAACCAATATATTTAAAATGTCATATTTCCCCGCACAATGATGGACCATAATGGTTGCGAAAAGTCAGTTCTCGGATACTTTGACCTTCACTGGGTAAAATTGGTTTTGCACGTGTGCTTAATATCTGACAACATCATTATTAGCTACTAACCTCGCACCAAATATTTATTTGTTTATTTCACCACCAAAAGCGGCACAAAGGCTATTACATTGGCTGGCACAATCAATAAATAAATAAAATTTTCAAACAAAAACATAGTCAACATTAAATAAAACAATAATGAGGCAAGCGTAAGAAGGGACTTAGGGGTTGGAGAGGGGTGGATCATTTAAGTGGCGTTTCAGGGAGGATTTGAAAATGGTGGCGGAGGAGAAAAGGTCCAAGGAAGGATATTTCGAGGCCAAGGAGTTAAACAAGGAGGGGATTCGGTGGAATAGGGTGCGCTGTGAGATGGAAAGACGAAATCGGGGAGTATGCAGTAAACAGTTCCTGCGAAATGGACGGGGAGGAACATGAATACGAAAGAGAGGGAGTATTTCATTGGTCCGTAGAGATCTGCTGAAGATTTTGTGTAGGTATAACATATCTGATAGGACACGGCGGTAAGTTATGTGAGAAATGCCAAGGGAGGAAAGGATGAGGTCACGGGATGAGCTTCTGAAGATGGGGACTCGATGGCGAACTATGGCGAGAAAGAAGTTGACTGGAGGGTTGAGCAAATCCAAGGTAGTGGGGCAGGCGGTAGACCAAATTGGTGCACAGTATTCTAAAATGGGGAGAATACAACCGAAAAAGACAGTTTTCAGAGCCGTAGGGTCCTGAACGTCAGTGAGGCGGTAAAGCATGCCAACTATAGCCGTCGCCTTCCGCACAATCATTCGAAGGTGGTCATGAAAGTTGAGTTTCGTATCAAGAATGACTCCTAATTCATAGTGGGAAGTCACAGGGAGGATATGATTATTTAAGAGGGTGCAAGATGGTGAATGGGATATGCTTTTTAATGAAAAGGTCATTAGAGCTGATTTTGAGGGGTTGATTTGCAGCTGCCAAGTTGAGCACCATTCGGAAACAAAGTTGATGGCGGATTGAAGGAAATGTGAGTCGGAGGGGCGATCAACCTACTTGAAAATTTTGCAATCGTCCGCGTACAGCACAATATTTCAGCCGAGAGGGACTACGTTACGGAGCTGTGGTGTCCGAGTGGTTAAGGAGTTGGACTTGAAATCCAATGGGCATTGCCCGCGCAGGTTCGAATCCTGTCCGCAGCGAAATTTTTTTTAAGGCAAATGCGATGAGAGAGTACGAGAAAGAAGCTATTTTACACTTGTCAGGCCTCATTTAGAATATGCCGCTAGTATATGGGATCCGTACGAGGAAGGTATGATTGAAGAATTAGAGCGCGTGCAAAGGAGATCTCTTAGGTTTGTTAAAGGCCGTTATGATAATTCTATAAGTGTTACGAGCTTAATAGAAGAACTAGGATGGGAATTACTATCAGAACGCAGGTTAAAATTTAGGTTAAACCTTTTAAGTAAATTCGAAACAGAGGTGTTCACAGATGACGTTAGATATATATTGAGAACCCCTGCGAATTATGCTAGGTTTGATCATCTTAACAAGATTAGAGAGATAGATTGTCGTACCGATAGATTTAAAATGTCATTTTTCCCTCGTACTAAAAGAGAGAACAATAGGCAGCGTAGCAAATGGATATATAGGTGAAATATAGTTAGAGTAGTCTGTAGTGCATGATGCATGTAATAACAACCAATAATCCCTTCCTTATTATGTAGATAGATATTAACCATCTAGCTCCATGTATAGTGAAATTATAATAGAAAGTGTATGGTGTTCCATTCAATGTGCTAATTCGAAAGTAATATATGTTTGTGCCTACTATAGACCACCCCATTCCGATGTACACTCAGTATTAGAACTCGAGAAACAGATCAGGTCCATTAATTCCCATTGTAACGAACGACAGATAATTGTAGGTGGAGATTTCAATACACCATCGATAGATTGGAAATCATGGAGTCATAAGTCAGGAGGTAGGGACAAAGAAATCTACGAGTCATTGCTTAACCTGTTCGCATCACACGCACTACATCAAATAGTAAATTTGCCTAATAGGGGGGGAGAATGTTCTCGATTTACTTGCCACAAACATCCCTGAAAAAGTTATTTAAGTTGAAAATGTCGATGGAATAAGCGACCACAAGGTAGTATACGTAAAATTTTCCCTCAATACTGAAAAAAATTTTAAATTAAAAAGAAAGATTTACCTTTTTAGTAAAGCAGATTTTAACTGATTTGGGCGTGACTTAAAGACATCTTTTGAAAAATTCGTGAACATTAGCAAAAATAGTGATACAGACAATACATGGAAAGAGTTCCTCCAAATTACACGGTCACTTTTCAACAGATATATACCTCATAAGTATAAGAGCGAGAATGGGGAACCAAGGTGGTACAACGCGGAGGTTAGAAAATGTTTAAAACGCCAACGAGTTAGCCACGCGAAACTAAGAAAAATGAAGAAAAATGTAGCTAATAGCGACCTAAAAAATACTATCGAGCATTATAAAGTTTGTAAAACAGCCCTTAGAAAAGCGTTTAGCGAATTCAAGAGAAAAGTACTTGGAGAACAACTAGAGGGAAATCCGAAAGCATTTTGGTCATATGTTAGGGAAGTACAGGGAACTAAAAATTCAACGGTTAATTCCTTGAAAAACGATAGAGGCGAAATAGTAACTTCCAGTTTAGATAAGGCAAATTTTTTTAATTACTTTTTTCAGAGTGTTTTTAATCAATCTATGCATAGTTTCCGCGAAACCATACCAGACCGATTTCAACAACCAATGCCCCCAATCGATATATCTTGTAGTGGAATCTAGATGTAGTAGATGCTAATAATTCTAATATAATGATAAATATCCCGCAGGATATAGCTCCTGCATGATTTTGTGTCTTGTATTACTATTCATCTGTCGCATTAATAATACTTACCAGTAGTTGTATCTAACCTGTAGTTGTAAATAGTGTACTGCATGGCAGCATGTAAGTATACATGGCGCTATCCTAGTTTACGGTCTGACCACGTATTGTCATCCCGAATGCTTTTGGCCTGCGCCTGACATCCGGGCGAGCGTGCGCGGTTCTGATTTGAACTGGGATGAGTGTTGAATGCCTGGTGTGGAACCACCTCGTGCTACACACCCTAGCGGTGGCTTGCACGGTATTTCGTAGATGTAGATTAAGTGACTATGACAAAAACTGTCCTCCGCTCAATACACTCCCCTAATACACGTCACCATTTCACCTCCTAAAACCTTAACCATCACACCTTCACACGGCTGGAGCCCTGAGACCCCCTGCCACACGCCCATGCGGCGGCTCGCAGGGTATTATGTAGATGTAATAAACCCATTTGCAAACTCCTTGCTCGATTCTACCTAGAGCTACGATGAAAATAGCCCATGTTTTAATTTGGAGCATTTGTCCACGCATCTGTCCTGGCACGATACTTGCGCGGATGTATGCATCGTGTAAATACGCGATACGCGATAAATAGAAGTGTTGGGTCAGCAAAAGAGATGGCAACATGTGACTCAAATAGTGGCATGGGGTTAATGATGTTCTGCTCATTATGATACTCCAGTAAATGCTTAAAATCGAATTTAAATAGCACATTATAAAGATTACAATTCTACCAACTGGGCATTCAGCTCAAATAGGAACGTATTTCAACGTGAATTACCGAGTACTTGTAATTCCGTTGGTCTCGCCGTGATTGACTTGAGGCCAAATCTTCAACTACACTAACATGGTGAAAAAGTCAATTAATCACATTCTAAGATATAACAGTTTACCGAGGAATGCAGCAAAATAAACGATCGGAAGCGGGCATTTAATGCATTCTAAGAGAGATGAATGGAGAGAGGAAAAAGAAGAATGCTTGTGGAACGGGATTTCTTCGAGAATGGTTTTTTTCTTTGGGTAACATAATCCAGAACTACAACGATTGGAATGCTTATGTTCTCTCCTCCAATTTGATCCTTAACCAACGTTTCTTCTTCACAGATGACAAAATTTCGGTGCTTATACGGGCATAAGTGGTCACCTTACATAAATAATGAATTCCTCACATGAATAATGAATCCCCTCAGGAAATTCTCAACTATTTGTCCCATCTACCCACTAGCAAAGCTACCGGTTCTGATGATATTTCCTCAATGTTCCTTCGTCTAACGTCTGATGCACTTTATATCCCCATCTCCGTCTTATTCAACAGATTTTTCCAATCTGGAACTTTTCCATCGCACTGGAAAAACTCCAACGTAAACCCTATTTTGAAATCTGGACCGAAAGATCTTATTGAAAACTATCGCCCTATCTCCATCTTACAGGTTTTGTCAATTATTTTTGAGCGTATTCTCCATGATCGCATTCTTCACTTTACCCTTCCTTACATCTCACCTCTTCAGCATGGTTTCCTTCCTGGCGGCTCCTGTCTTACAAATCTATCTACTCTGCACCATCATATCATTTCTGACTTCGAAAATGGGTCGCAACTCTACGTTTGATATTTTGACTTTTCTAAGGCTTTTGACTCCGTCAACCACACCCTCCTTCTGCACAAACTTCAATCTCGATATAGCATTCATGGTACCGTCTTCTCAGTTATTTCACATTTTTTACGTGACCGTCACCAGCGTGTGATAATCAATGGTCACTCCTCTGCATTCGTCCCTGTCTCTTCCGGCGTCCCCCAGGGCAGCGTTCTCGGCCCTCTTCTCTTTGCACTCTACGTGGATGATCTAGTTGATGACATTTTACCCTTGAGCTGTAACATTCTCTTATACGCTGATGACTGCAAAGTGTTTAAAAATGTGGACAGTAAGGCTGACTCACTTCAGTTACAGTCCGCTCTTAATGCAATTGATAGCTGGTGCGCAAAATGGTTACTACGTGTTAATCCAGGTAAATCCGCTATTATGTCCTTCACGTTAAAACGCAAAACTATCTCCTCTACTTACCAACTTTCCAAACACCCTGTACCTTCCGTCACGTCCTTCAATGATTTAGGGGTCACCTTTGACCAAAAGCTCCTTTTTAGTGAGCATATTTCTTCAATTTCTAAAAAAGCTATGTCCATATTGGGGATTCTATACAGACTTAATGAAATTACCGACCCTTTTGCCCTTAAATCTGTGTTTCTTGGTTGTGTACTGCCCATCCTTGAGTACTGTTCTCCCATCTGGTTAACTGCGTCCCCCACTACACTTAAAATACTCAACCGCCCCCTTAATTTATTTTTAGCCATTGTCCGGCATCACGTGCCCTCCCTTAGACACAGCTCTCTAGTTGAAATTCTTTTGTCTCTAGGTCTCTCTCATCTCCCACATCGCCGGCTAATTTCCGACCTAAAATTCCTTCACTCTATCATGAACGGGTCCCTCCGTTCTGATCATCTTCTCTCCTGTTTTTCACTCCGCATCCCTGCCCGCACCACTCGCGATGTAAGTCTGTTTCACACACCCAAATTCCGTCTCTCCACCTCCCAACGTTCCATTTTCTACCGCCTACCTCAATTTTTTAATACCCTTACCAACAATCACCCTACCCTTGACCTTTACTCCTCACGCAACATCCTTTCTTCCCAACTTAAACGCATTGTGTCCTCCTCTTCTTCCTTCCTGCCACAAAATTGATTTTTTTCTTTTTCTTCCTGTTGATTATTGTTTTTACCATATATTTTTGTTTTATTTTATAACTTATTTTTTGTTTATTTAAGCCCATTTTAAAGGCCATAGTTGCTGTTTTTGGCGTTCTAATAAATAAATAAATATTCTTGATCGTTATCAATAAATCACGCCTTGTATTTCAGGACACCAATCCATTTTTAACAATTTGAACTTACCTTAAATAACTGTAGCAAACTCGATGTAAAAATTCATAACAATTAATTCAAACTGATAACTGAACGTCTATCATCAGCTATTCGTTCTTGCTAAGCTAATAACAAGTATGCAAGTAAGTCGATAACGGGACCACTTCAGCAATTGAAAAATGGAGAAATGCTACAACTTAAGCGAACGCTCATTTTTCCTTTTATACCGTTGAGGAGAGCGCTATTTTTCTTTCCGAGACACCAATTAGGTACAAAAACACATAAATCACCTCAGAACCGGATGCAGTTCATCTCATTTCAGGGTAACATTTCCCAAGTTACCTAAAATTTTATGCTCTTCTTCGTTTGAAAAAAAGCTGAAGAGCTTGTCGTTTTTCTAAGACCCTGAGGGAAAAACTCATCTCTTTAACCCACGCTTAAGTTAACTCCTCTGAGGGAAAAAATCTAGAAGTCGAACTCATTTTTATTATGATTTAAGCGGCCAGAGATTGGAACTGGTTAAATCTATATTTTTAATCGTTTCGCTGATCTCATCCTGGAATGGACAATTGAAAAACCTGAATGTAGATGACTTTTGAAATATTCATTACATTAGGATCATGTGATGCAAAATGGTGAGATCATCAATCACCCTGTCTTAAATGATCCTATTTAGTGGTTAAATAAATATCTTTTTACTAACCGAAAGGATACCCTGATTTAATATGCTTCTCTTTCAACACCACGACTTATGTTTCTTCAACATCCATACCAACTTCTTCATAGTAGCTGTAGAATATACTGAAGTTCTTCTCGAAAATTTCCGGAACAAAAAATACTGGATTTATAGTTAATCTTTATTGAAAATTAATAAGCGATGATTAATCAGTCCTGCAATTTTTTGTTCTATTCGAATCAAATTGGTTGATTGCCCTTTAACTTCTCATGAACTCTTCGTTAATTGAGACCGCAGATCATAAATTCTTCGTCTTCCTCCGTTGAACATAACAGCATTCCCCATCGTTCTCCTCATCGACGTAAAGCATGTACGATGAGCGTTCAATAAAATATCTACCTGGGTAAGAAAAGGATGGCAGACGTTTATAAGAATACATAATATAATGCATACTATAATACATAATGTAATACATAATATAATACATAATATAATACATAATATAATACATCATATAATACATAATATAATAAATAATATAATATACACAAGATAATATATACCTTGGTCTGAGAGAAATGATTGATCTTCATCCCGAATTTTCCGCTCTGCTAATTTTTACATCGAGTCAGATTAACTGAAAGTGAGCGTTTTATAATGACTCCTGGGTAAGCCAGACGAAAGGTAGTCCCCTCAAATCTCTCGTAAATAAGCGGAGAGGAACCCCAGAAATGGTCGATATTTTTTATTTCCAATCCCGATTCTTGCAATCTCGTGGAGAGGATTTGAAGTTTATTTACGTTCATTACTATGTCCATTTAATGGGTTCTAAAATCATGGACCCCTGTAAACTTTTGTAAAAGAACAGGCTGATTCCGACGTCGGATTTCTCCTCTCCACTCCCAAATTATAGAGGCAATTATACTTTTGATGGTGCCCCGTGAAAAACACTGTTAGGAAGTGGGGATGGGAGTCTCTCTCAACTATTTTACTACCCTGAAAAATTAATGACAATCAAAGAGAAATGAATCCAGGCAACTACGGGACGCCGCCCACTGGGGCGGGTGTCGGGCCCGGCAGCGGGGGATGCAAGGCCCCCGAGGTCGTCATCTCACGAAGCCCTTGCACAACGGAGCAATCACAGGATACAAGGACCAAAGGGGATAAGAAAAAGAAGATGAGAAGGAAAGTACCAATAAAAATAAGGGCTTGGAGTGTTAGGACTATGATGAGGACAGGGAAGCTGGAAAATAATAAACGGGTTATGGATTGAGGGAAAATAGATGCCTTGGGGCTGTGCGAGGTGAGATGGAAGGACAGCGGGGACTACTGGAGTGATAGTTACCGGGTAATCTATAGTGGTGGGTTGGAGAGTCAACGTGGGGTAGCTATAGTATTGAACGCAAGTTTGGGAATGAGGGTAGTAAATATTGAGCAGGTGAGCGACAGGATACTAGTGGTAGAAATAAAAGCACGCCCTACAAATTTCGTTTTGGTTCGTGGTGTACATGCTTACAAGCAATCATACGGAGGTAGAGGTTGGTGAGGTGTATGAACAGATGGAGGAGATAATCAGAGAAGTCCCGGGCAAGAAAAACCTAATAGTAATGGGCGACTGGAACGCAGTAGTGGGGGAATGGAGAGACGGGTATAAAGTGGGAGGGTTTGGATTAGGAAGGAGAATTGATAGCGGAGAGAAGGCAGTTGAATTTTGTAGGAGAAGTAAATAAGTGGTAACAAACACTTGGTTTAAACACCATCGTAAAAGGAGGTACACATGGAAAATGCCTGGAGACACTGGGAGATACCAAATTGACTACATCATAGTTAGACAAAGATTCAGGAACAGAGTGAAGAGCTCGCGGAGCTATCCGGGGGCTGATGCAGACTCGGATCATAATTTCGTAATCATGAATTGTTAGGCTAGATTCAAAAAGCTAAATAAGAGTAGGAGGATGAAGAGGTGGAACTTGGAAGCTCAAAAGGAGAAAAAGGAGGGAATACCATGAGATAGTGAAAAGGAACATAGACGAAGCCAAGGAAGTAGGCACAATCGAGGATAAATGGGAGAATATTAAAACAAGCATTGTAAGAGCAGCTGAGAAAACAATAGGAGTTGCGGAATTGAGGAGGGTAAAAAGCAGTGGGTTGCGGAAGAAATGATTAGGGAATTGAGGAGAGAAGGAATTGGAAAATTTCAACATAGACATAGGTAATGATTTCTATTCCGAAAAAGAAGAATGCACCAGAATGCGAGAACTATAAAACAATCAGTTTGATTTCACCCGCAGCCAAAGTTTTACTTCGAATAATAAAGTTAGGTTGAAGAGTAAGGCCAATAACTACTTGAGCGATGACCAATTTGGGTTCCGGAAGGGAAGGTCAATTCGAGATGCGATTGTGGTGATGAGGACACTTATAGAAAGAAACATTAGTATAATCAGGACGTTTTTGCTTGCATTTTTTGTTTTGAAAAAGCTTTTGACAGGGTAAATTGGAATAAATTAACGGAAATACTCGGGAACTTGGGAATAGATTGGCGAGACAGGAGACCGATCCGAATTTATATATGATGGAAAGGGCGCAGGTGAGGGCGGCTGATGGTGAGTCAGGGTGGGCAAGTATAGGTCGCGGGGTAAGGCATTGGTGCCCGTTGTCGCCATTGCTTTTCAACATTTATGCTGAAGTAATAGTAAGACAGGCATGGGAAGAACTTGAGGTCGGAATCAAAGCACTAGGGCATCTGATAAAGTCAGTTAGATTCGCGAACGATCAGGCTTTGGTAAGTGTATCTTCGAAGAGGCTGCAAGCCTTGGTAGATGCTTTAGAAATACAGTGCGAGATATTCGGAATTAAGATAAACCATAAGAAAACAAAAGTAATGAGATTCTCTCGGACAAAGAAAGCTAGGCTTGCCATTAAAGTTGGAGGGCACAAACTCGAGCAAGAAGAGCAGTTTAATCAGTTTAAATACTTAGGTAATACGCTAGAGGAAAACGGACATAGTAGCAAAGACATACGGAAGAGAATAGCACTAGCTAGGGAAGCGTTTAGTAATAGGAGGGAGCCGATGACGGGAACATTGGGTAAGGATGTGTAGGAGAGGCTGGTGAAGATATGGAGCGTAGCTTTGTATGGGGCAGATACGTGGACCTTGAGAAAGGAGGACGAGGATAGGCTGCAGGCATTTGAGATGTGGGTTTGGAGAAGGATGGAGAAGGTTAGGTGGACGGAAAGGAAGACTAACGAGGAAGTGCTTGAAATGGTGGGCGAGGAAAGAAAACTTCTGAATGAAATTCGGGATAGGCAGGGTAGATGCCTGAAAGGTGTTATAAAGGGCGAGGGGTTGCTGAAGAATGTGATAGAGGGTAGGATGTTGGGTTTGCGGGGAAGGGAAAGAAAAAGAATAGGTTTCATGGATGGGATGAAGAAGGGTAGATCGGTTGCTGAGGTGAAAAAAGAATACTAGCTGGAGCCCTGAATGGGCAGAGGACCGGGGGGGAGATTCTCTGACATTCAGCAAAACCTACCTTAACCGGTAGAATACTTAAAAAAATAGAACTTATAAAAGTCCATTGTGAATATTCTTAAACGAAATAAAGGTATGAGCTTTGAAATCGGCCAGTCTCCCATTGTATTCTGAGCCTTTTTCTATTACTTCATTCAGCTGAGTCAGATAGATTATTATAAAAATTTAGAGCAAGAGTTTGTGATTGTTTGAATGTTTTAGAGTCTGTACATAGACTCACGTCCTAGTTATTTCTTAATTTAAGACGTATTTTGAGTAACTGTGGGCACGACAGTTGTTTCCCATAGATATTTCGAATAGTGGCATACATGCCACTAAGTCAGAGGACTCTAATTTGATTCCTGGTCAAGGAAAACTTTCTATCTCTGGCCATTTATTAAGTACACTATAGAGTTCTTCCCAATCGGGCGCCATTGACCGCGTGGCGTGCGGCCAAAACAACACGGATGAGCGTGTGGCATTGGCAAAACGTTTTACTTCGTCTGCATTTATCATTTTTGCGAGCATGTTCTTTTACCGAGTGTCATTTCTCGAGAGGAATCACGTACTTTCATTCCTTATACTTCAAGGACGAATGCGCCGGTTGCCGTCAGGGGAAAGACAAGTTTTTTTGTCGCTCAAGATTTATGTCGCTCCTACAAGCTTTTGTTTGCTTCGTCAACATTATTTCCAGTTTATTACCGGAAAATAAAAATGAGATGGGAATCGTCAAACCTGAAGGCCTCGTTTTATTAAAAAATGTATTTTTATTTTACTGATGCCCTAGAAAAATATTCTAAATTTGAGTTGGATTCTCTAAGAACTAGGGAATTTTTCTCTTTCATATGACCTCTAGTTTTATTTAAAGTAAAATAAGATGAGCGCAATATTCTTAAATTGAGAGAACAACCTTAATTGAGAGAACGACCTGAGTACAACCTTAAACGTTTATTCTTGGTTGGAAGAGGAAAATTAGTCTCAGATGTAGGTCTGCTTTCCATCAGGCAACCTTTTTAATGGCAGTGTTCCACATTTTTAGAAAATCTCTTTTGCATCCTCTTTACGAGGATAACACAGCCGGGTGTGGCTATTTGGTGTCCATTTCCCAAAAGCAATAATGCAAGCAAAGAGTAATTTTGTACAAGTTTCGTTTGAATTTTCTAAATTAGCAACGTGACGTTGTTGATCTTCAGCTCGTAGTTTCGACAGAGGACGTGGATACTTTGGAAATTGCTGATTAAACGAGGTTATGAAATGGGTGACATCTGCCATCTCTCGTGTGCTAACTACGCTCATGTCTACATGAATTTAAATTCAAATTAAAACTCGTATACTTCAGTCGTTTTACAGGAGTTTATTCTAAAAAAATAATAATATTCTGTTTTATGACATTTTGCTTGATGTGTTGGGTGTTGGATAACATGTATCTAAGCATTAGGGGTTACGCTCAGCTTTCCGAGTCCAAGTGTTAATATTGATAGGTATCTGTTCAGCAGAACCAGTGGACCAGCCTCGACCTCAAATCTTGATTAAATGACCAGAAAAAATTGTATTTGATCGTGTGACCGCGAAATGCTCGGACACGTAAAACTTAGCGAATTCAGTCTCCGCCATCTTCACGGATGGACGACCTATATTTAATAGATGGTGAAGCGCGGCCAGAATTTCAGGCATACATTAGCGCTGGAGCCTAAAGGGCAAGTGCCGACGTGGTTTGCCTCACCGCCCTACTGCTCGCCTACATATTTTTTTTAAAGGTTGAGGTGGTCCACTTTATCCTTCGGTCAGTCAAATCTGTCCGTGGATCGCAACTTGACGCGTTTTTGACCAGAATTGTCGCATGAGGAACAAATATCCTCGAAGATGAAAATACTCATTTAACGCTCCATATTTCGGGTATAGATCCCTGGGTGTGCCAAATCTATTCCACAAATGAGCCCTTCACTGCATTTTGTATCGCATATGATACTTTGCACACAATTCCATTAATTCCTTATGGTCACAGTTCTTCTCTACCGCGCAGTGTATCAGATATGGTACACTCCGTTGTAATGCTACATGGTTCCCGGTATTACAATGTAGTAATTGCTGCGTTTATAGATGTATTTTATCAGGGAATTAAGTTTTGGTACGCATTTGGAAATATATGCAGTGAAGGGTTGAAACGAAAAAATTATTCCTCCTCAGTAGAACTTTCGGCGGTGACAACGCATTCGATTGCGAAAGTTTGCAAAGTTATTCATTCCATTTCTTCTCTCAGTTCATTTAAAAAAGATCTAAAAAATCACCTACTTCTAAACTGTTTTTACTCAGTGAATGCCTTCCTTAATGAGAGGAAGGCCGTAGTGTATTTTGTAGCCATATAATTTTATGTATTTATTATTATTATTTTAATCTGACATTTACTATGACAAATTGACTGTATTCATAATTTTTGTCTAGTTACTTCTTAATTATGTTGAAGGTGAAAAATGTGACCACAATATAATTGGGTATTTTCCACGTATTTCAATATTTTTATATTCTGATTCAGTAACTTAAACTCATTCAATCGGTTAACAGTTTTCCCTCCAAATTGTGTTAAAATTGCTTAAATTTTTAAAAGTTGAAGGTTACGAATGTTCCCGAGCATGCTCCGAAAACAACTGAATGATTTGTGACGTCATTTTCGCTGTTTCCACGCAGACCCAAATGTTTTCTCATGCTTACAGTGGAATAAAGTGCAATAAAATTTCTCTTGGATATTTTCCTGTGATTTGGTGTGCCTTCGCAATGAGATCTAAGGAATGTAGATGGTATTTTGTGCCACAATGTTCAAATACCTCGGTAAAAACATCGAACAAGAAATTTTTTTAGCTTCCAAATGACGAAAGAAGAAAGAAACTTTAGTTTCGAGCGGCACGCTGGGATTTCGTCTTCAGCAAAACAAATCTCTTCTGTTGTGAAGAAAATGTATGTACCATTTTATGATGAACATTGTGATTATATATAATATATATATATCTTTTGATGTACATTTATGCAAATTAATGTAATTTAGTTACCGGAAAACTCGACTTTAAGATTAAAAAGTCGAAGATTATTCCAAATGTTTATTTAGGTTTAATGCCATTATTGACAATTCCGATGAACTTCAGACATGCGATTTATTAACGAGGGATGAATATTCCATGATTTTAACTTAAAATACGGAAGTATAGAAATGCAAATCAATATGAGACATCATTATATTATTTGTAGCAGTATGAAAACCTTCAAACGTCGGCAAGAATTCGGACAAGATTTGGTTTATTTAAATAACACGGAGATCTCTGCTAAAGTAACGGGAAAGTTTCACGTGTTGATAATTATGAAACGAACCTACCTAAATTAAGGATGACAGCACCCGAAGTGATATGCACCAAAAATAATTCACAACATAAAATAAGGTCTTAACAGACTAATTGTGTACTTAAATTTTATGCACTTTTGCTCCAAGAATTTCGGCAGTATTAAATCGGTCGTCCTCATTCATAAAAGCACTACCACAAACATATCCACTTAGGGTAAATTGTCTGATTTGGTTTAAGTAAAGCCACTGTACATCATATTCGTCGTTTGCCATTAAATAGCTTCTTAAAATACGGTCTCTTCTACTGTTCTACCCGTGCTCTGCTTTTTTCTCTCGCTCAGCGATAATGACGTCACACAAATCAGATTTCATTTTGCTGTCACGTGAAAAAATACGAAATTTCGAATATTTTAATCTTAAATATCTCCATAAATATTTAATAAATTTTAAAAATATTTTCACTCCGTACGTTTGTAGGGTTTGTCAGTAACGTATTAAGATCCGTATTCTTACAATTAAAATTTTGGAAAATATCCCATTTAAATGCCATTAGTAGCAGCAAATACCGAGCTATTCTCTATTGAAATGGGCGACTTTTAGATATGTGTGGAAGATATCGTTAAAAACTAAGTTATAAATTTTCCTCAATCCACAAAATCACTTTTTCAGCGTAAAATTTGTATGAAGGGAGGTGATACACATTCCATCAGTTAATTCACCATGAATGAATTATTTGGCTGTAGATGGGTGGCTCAAGAATGCGATAGAGGGAAGGATGTTGGTCATGCGGGGAAGAGGAAGAAAGAGAATAGGTTTTATAGACACAATGAAGAAGGGTAGACCGTATGCGGAGTCGAAAAAGGATATACTATCCCAAGATTGGCCCTTGAATGCGTAGAAAACCGGGAGGAGATTCTGTCATTTAACAAAACGTATCTTAATCGGTAGAATACTTTGTAAAAAGTCTCTTAACTGCCTCCTGTGAGAAAGTTTGCTGTGAAGGTAGGGAAATATTGCCCGCAAAAACCCCTGTGTTTAAGTGTTGAGTAGTCAATAAACTACTAAAATTTTAAAATAATTTAATCAATTATACGATACATTTTTGCGAATGGGAGTTACCTTAATCGTAAGGAAATCAAACCATGTTGGGACTTGAAATTGAGGTACGGAGGACTCGGGCGTACTTTGCCTTGATTGAAGAGCTGCATTTTAAAATCATCGTCTCAGTTAAAGGTCTGTTCTGACTTGGTTATATCGTATATAATCCAAAATGTAGGTAAAAATTGTCTTCATAAACATGCTTTGTATTAGGCATAATACCTTGATATTTATGAGAAACGATTATTATATCATGAAAGGCATGCGGTGCCATATTGATTTAAATGGTTTCATGATGATGTTGGCGGAAACTATAGACCGGAAATTAGTAGATCAGCGTTCGTATATCTGTCAATTCAGGTAATTTTTTCATCCCAGGTGAATTTCCTCGCCATGGTTTTGTTTCTTGCAACTGTGCGTGATGTTATGTACCATATCATATGCGCCATTTTAACTGTTCCTATGACCAAGGATTTCCTAGCTTCGTTTTGCTTGTAACGTCGGAGAAGGGCGGAAATCAATTAGTTTTTAGTGACGTAGTGCTCCCGCACGACACGCGAAGAATAGCAATACACGTTGTTTAGAGAGCCGACCCAGTATGTGGAGACATCAACGTCCGAGAGGAAACGGAATGGACGGCCACCGATGGAGGAAGAGCGGAAGTGTTGTTAAATGTCCTCGTGCCGATCACGTTAGTGCCACCGTGTGGATTGCGATAAAAATGTTTTTCATTCCATCATCGCAGTCGGGGATAACAATCGATGCACGGTTGCGATATGAAGTCTTGCCTTTGCGATAGCTGTTCCGCTACGACGAATAGACTGCAGGACCGATAGATTTAGAATGTCATTTTTGTCCACGTACAATAGGGGACTATAATAGTTGCAATAGGTCATTTCTGAGATAATTTGACCCTCAGTAGGTAAAGTAGGTTTTGCACTTGGGCTAAATATCTCAACATCGTTATTAACTACAAACCCCGCATGTAATTTCCGGCAAGATATAGCTCCTGCATGATTTAGTACCTTTTGGTACTATTTATCTATCGTATTAATTATATTAACCAGTAGTTGTATCATAACTAGTGTTCTGCATGGAAGCATGTTCGTCTACGCATCTCTCCTAGTTTATGGTCTGACCGCACAATGTCATCCTGACTGCTTTTGGCCTGCGCATAGCGGCCGTGGGAACTTGCGCGGTTCTGTTTTCAGCTGGGATGAATGCTGCATGCCTGCTGAGGTATCACCCCGCTCAACACACCCTAGTGGTGGCTTACACGGTATTTCGTGGATCTAGATGAATTACGAGCTGGCTTCACTAACAAGAAGGCTGGGTGAAATTGTGAAATGGACGGGAGTAGATGAAACGAGATTGAACCTATGGTCTTGTACTGCTTTCCCCGTAAGACTCCCGGAGTATTATCTATATGTATTAATCTAGGAGTGATATTTAACCGCGGCAGTAATTAATTTGTCGCATCAAATTTGAAGGCCATCTAGCAACATCACATTTCTTACCTTGCATCCACAGTCGCCTTGCATTCACTTCCAGGTCTCTCGCCCGCCGTTGTTGATTAATCGCAGAGGTCTCTGAAATAACATTCTCACATAGCATCATGATATGAATCGCGGACATCGCCTTAGACATCTCCGTTCAAAGCAGCCAGGCCACCGAGCGGTGCATGGCTCGGAGTTTGAGAACTAGCAATAGCAAGAGTTGGGCAAAGGCAACAATGCACAAGGGCTGACATTTTTACTGTAATCGTGAAATGAAGACTTCTAAGATCATAATGAGCTGCGCATTGATCGAGGAATTCCTACATGAGGCTGTATCCGCTTAAATTATTAGTCATTAGGGCCTCTTTATTCGTGACAAAATCGAGGCCCTGATTGGAGAAATGATTTTAAACTACTCCCTTCCTCGGATAAAATTTTACCTCATCAATAATTCTCGATATAAATGCATTTGCTTCTCGATTAGTAATGAAAGTCGGAGTTCCATGTAACTTACCATCATTTATTAGTGCTATGTATGTACTAGCAAATTTTTTCTCTTTTATAAAACTGTGTAGGAAATGTAAGGATAAACTTTTTCGTTAAGTACGTCTTGTTCCGATGGATTAGAGTTTGGCCTGTTGAGAAGTCAAATCTCTAGGTGCGAATAACTATTGAAGCTTATTCACTATTTCATATTTGATTATTGTCCAATATTGTTCCGTTGGTGTAATCCACCATACAAAAATTAATTTCTCTAAATTTTTATTAAAGTTCTCAAGGGTAATCGCGTACTAATGTTCAGATTCTTTCCCTGAAATTAACCACATTTATTCAAAACATCGTTAATGACTTGCCTTTTCCTGAGAGCACGCTTCATACGGTAATTCATGCAGCAACTCTTTGTGCCAGTTAATACCTTTCAAAGTTTTAATAAACATTGGACCTTAAATGACTAAACTACAACTAGAAGTCCCATTTCAATTACATTCACAAAAATATTGCCTTTAATAACAATTTCAGGCAATAAATTATTGATTTGTGCCGTTGTTAATGTTATATCCCATTAATTTCATTCATTCACATCCGAGATTAATTAATGGAATTTACAGCTATACCATTCATGGTATAATTATAGCAAATAAGCGGTAACTGTCATGTCGTCAATTTAACCCGAGGCAAGTTGAGAAGTTAACTAGACAAGATCGTGCAAGATCGAAGTGAAAGGAAATATTTAAGGGGGACTTTGCTATAATAAATGTAATTATGGTTCATTTATTTTCCTGAAAATCGTGGTCATTGTTGGTAAATATATGATTAGAATCACAAATAGTCGACGATAATTATTTGGAACCGTTATTGGGAGTGCAGTTGTGAATGGTTCAGAAACCTGGTCGCCACGTAAGGAAGTCCATTATTTTTAGTCAGCTTTCTATGAGACGTGATTGTGTCCATAAGTCCCCTCTGTCATCTAATCGTTCGTTTATGTAAATGCGAACTTTCAAATAATTAAAATTAAAAATTTTCAGGAGGGAGCAAAACGTTGAGGTAGAGAGGGACGATTTTACAGTATTTAAAAAAAACACCCAATATTTATGCGCGAAATTATCACCTAAAAGGTAAAATTGATGCGTGGGAAAAACTAGGGGAATGTAATGCTTATATCCTTGTTGAGAAATCTACTGGAAGAAAAGCCCACTCATGAAGGGTGGTGTTAACAACCTGCTAAGACGTACCGATAGACGAGCTGATGTTTTGCTATTTCAAAATCAGTCCTTTTTGACTGATGTACCCCTCCCGGTAGTCCCCACCCGGAGATCCGATTGGGGGACTCTTTTTACTTCCCGAATATTTTACCGGGAGGAATGCCATCATGTCATACGTAGGAGGTTAATGTGGTGGTATCCCCGTTGTCTTCCACATCACAGTACACCGGCCGATTCCTTGAACTTCGTATTCTCTCGAAGCAGTTGCTGTTGATGCCGGTCCAATCATCTTGATCTGCTGAAATCTGCTGCGCCATCACTGCCTTCTGCTGAGAGAAATAGGCAACCACATAAAATCACGTATAAATGCGACGAGAAATTTAAGACTAGTGAAAATACGCACCAGTAGAACATCAGATAGTGGTGGAAACAGCAAAAAAATGCGCCAGTGAAAATGGTGAGAAAGTGTTTGTTGACCAGAAGTTTATTTTTAGAGCATTATCTGCAAATTGAGCGCAAAATCGTAAAGTGTTTGTGTGTTGATATGCCGTGCTCACAAAAGAGCATCGTACAACGCCATCTTCAATTACTACAGTGATGGAGATTCTCACATGGCCAGATTAGGTTGTTTCACTCGCGACAAGCGGTGGCAATGAATTGTTTTCAATGATGATGAATGAAATCAAACATTAGAAACTTTAGTGATATAGACGCGTGGGTAGAGGTGTTTTAGTTTAAGGAGACTCTGGCCATAGGTTTTTTTAAGAAATCTCCATGAGCTAAGGTGGTTCTGGCTATACTACGTGAGAAAGACAAATACTTAATTACACATTTTTAAAAATTTAGTTAAGGAAAATCCTGCTTTCTCTGATACAGTGAGTTGCCAGTTGAAAACCAAAATTAAGGTACTAAATATACAGATAATATCTTCATTATAGATGCAGATTATACCACTAATATTTTTTAATGATCACATTTGATCAGCCATTGGAGCCGACTACAGTGCCATTTGCTTGGAAGTATCGCATTTTTACCTCAATTGCGGCAGTAATTCGCTAATAATAGAAAAAATAGGTGGTAATATGCCTGTATTTTATTTTAATTCAGTTTCCCTGAACTTTTCGCTTCTCATAAGCAGCTTTAATTGAGAGCTTGAATATGCTTTCCCGCTCAACTTGACGTTCTTCAGCTGTAATTTGAGCTATCCCCATAAGAGCCCATGTAAAAATCTACCCTTTCATGACTGAATAACAGAAAACTAGCTTGAGAACCCTATTTCTTCTTCCTCTCAGTTTATAAAACGCACTTCAAAGATGCTACATCAAGTCTTTAGAAAAACTGATATAAATTGCCCCGAGGGCGGGCCACCTTGAGTCTCGACCCCGACGCATATGCGAGAGGGAACCTCAGTGGCGTGCCCTTGCCGACCAAGGTCAGGGCAAACATTTGTGCGCACGAAATGACCTAGATGTTTTGAAGGTCTGGTCTCCCTGCCTCGTGGCGGCAAATTGTTCTAACTTTTCATGAACGCGAGGGCGCTATCGCATTGATTGAATAGCCCGTTCGCAAGGCTTTCGAGGCAATCGCACGACCATTAAGGTTCGCTGCGCAGAAAGATTCTTCAATAAATGAACACACCAATAAATTTTTATTGTTTTTGATGCTGTAGAATAATCACAGTTTGAATCCTCACCCCAAAACGAGAAGTTGGGATGAATAGACGACAAAATTCTGTGCCAAGGAGAATTTTTTACTGTGTTCAATTTTACACGTTTCAACCTAGAACAAAGACCGATTATTCTTTGCTCAAATTTTGCAATGGAAGGAGCGAATTAATATCTTGTTCCTACATTGGATGAATCATTACGGAAAGTGCAAATGAAGACTGAACACTATGGAGCTTTCTCATGAGGGTGTCATAAATGGCCAATGAATTACGTTGTTTGAATACGGAAACATAAGTTTGGCCGTTGACTGCATTTTTGAAGCGAATTGGATGAGGATTTTTCTCAACTACCATGAAAAAATTGAAAACACTGTGCTGATGATGTCGTCGACCAGTTTTTTTCTTAAAATATTCTTTAGGTATTATGGCAAAGAGCAGCTCACAACAACTACTTAGAAATTTTTATTATTCAACTTCTTCATCTAACCCTTTCTATCGGGCCAATGCAGTGGAGGAAACAACAGAAGGAATTAACTTTTCGAAAGTATTGGTTAAGCAATAATTTATAAGAGAATATAATCGAACTTTTGGTAACAAAATCGAATTTTTCGTAAAAATTACCTATTTACTCACATTTGTTCGTTCCTTAAAGTCAAAGTATAGTCTGACCTAAGACTTATAATCACTTTTATAGCACCTTGGCCATATAAATCACCTTGGCCATCCATTTAAAATGTGATGTATCCAATTTTTGAGTTATTTATCCTTGCTAGACTGTAGAAAACTTTATTCTTACATTTATATTGCATCGAAAAGCCGTTTTTGGAAACAAGAGAGTCAAGATGGTGGCTCAATCCTCAGCCTTCCACCTTAATCAATCGTTGCAGGCGCGTTTATAAGATCGAATAGTCGGTTTGGTATTGTTTACACCACTCGCAAACATAAAAGAGCTGTCTGTTTCGTGGTGCATTGCCTATGAAGTTTGGTATAGCCGGAAATTACCCACTTCGAACAGTCTTCGGTCTCAATCAACTCCAAATAACGGGACTCCTCTGTATTTCGGTTTGGATAGTCCCTTCGGCTGGCGGCGACAAAATTGTTTGTACCTCACTTTTCCTTATTATTTGGAAAGTGTGAGAGACATCCGAACGAGACATATGGCATTCGAAAGAGGAAGCCTGAAAGAATAAAATGATATCTATGATTGGGCATATTGATGTTGATGGCGATATATTACAAAGCAATATGGCCGCGAAGTCTGGGCATAAAATCACGTGATGCGCAAAGGTAAAATTAGCGTAGCTCTAGGTAGAATCGAGCAAGGAGTTTGCAAATGGGTTTATTACATCTACATCTACATAATACCCTGCGAGCCGCCGCATGGGCATGTGGCAGGGGGTGTTGGGTCACCAGCCGTGTAAAGATGTAAGTTTTTGGAGATGGAATGGTGACACGTGCTATAGGAGTGTGTTTAGTGGAGCTCAATTTTTATTGTGGTCGCTTACTGTTCGCGAAAAGAACGAGTTCTTGTACCTATCTGTTTGGCAGTGTATCTCTCTATATTTTATCGCATCTGTCAGACCTAGAGATGTAGTCGGGAGTCATGATAATATTCTCTATGTCGCTCTGAAAAATATATGTTCTGAATTTATCAACCAACCTAAGCCTAGCGAGTATAGATCGTTGACAGAGATATAACAACGAAACTAACTGCAATAAGGGATTTTTGTGAAACATCGGTGCATTTCAGGTAACATGTTAAAATACTGCCTAATGAACACAGTGAATACCTGAGGAAATGGTTTCTGGAGGAGAGTATAGAATCATCATCGGTCGTTCAATCCTAAGATTGGTTGACTGTAGCCCTCCACCAATCCCTATGTAATGCTAGTTCCTTTACCTCCTCGTATCTCTTCCTATGTAATTTCCTCTTTATTTGTTCCGTGAACTTATTCGGGGCCTTTCCCTCTATCTTGCCTTCAATTTTGTTCTTCACAAATCCATTGTGACTCAGGGTGTGTCCAATCCATCTTGCTCTTCTTTTCTGTATGGTATTTCATATGGTCCTTTCCTCTTCTTCTATTCTGTAAACTTCATCGTTTCTAACTTTGTCCGTCCATTTTATCTTCAGCATCCTCCTCCAGCACCAGGTTTCCAAGGCTTATAGTCTGTTCTGGTAAGCTTTTCCAATGGTCCATGCTTCCGATTCATACATTTACAGAGTATTGAATCCACATACGTGCATAGTATAGAATATTGAATCTAATAAGCGCAGAATGTCATGATCAGGCGTTCAAGAAAATTTCGGGAGTGATTAAAACTCATAGAGACAGTCTCGTCAGCTCTACTTCAAGTACCTACATACCTGTTCATTATTAGTCACGCATATCCCAGATGAAAAGTCGTTTCACGCAATAAACACGTACGATTGTATCGTGGAGGCCAACTTATGTGTGTTTTTTTAGTTTCAGCCAATACCTCATGACCACGCTGTGGCGTGAATACGAATTTTCCGTTTATTTTCGGTCTTTTCGAATGATTGGTTTAGTTTTTTCACGACATCAATACTACTCTCCAAACTACCCGCGGTGTCATTTGCATTCTCTTTACTCCACTGTCAAACATATGGCAAATGCAGGGAAGTGCATAATTTTAAAGTTTTATCTCCTGTGTGTGAAGACCATTAAACTCCCACGTAGGCAAGTCGCGGCCTTCCACAATTATTGTTCATACATCTGGGCTCACTCTCTGCCGGAAATGTTTCAGCATTTGCGATTTTTCGATCGAAATTTTATGACTTGATGTTACCTTTTTCACCGGGACGTTGTAAATCTGCGTCAACTCTTGTCAGACTTGGGTGTTGCCACGCTCCATCTAAACTGCTGCCGCTAATGGGGCGGATTGGGAATCGAATACCTCTATTCCTGGCATATGTTTGTTGAACCAATGAGTTGAATTCCTCAAAAATGTTCGGAAAACAATCATTCTCGTTCATTGGAAACATGCAGGCAAACTAACTCTGGCGAATGGCGGAGGGATTGTTCCCCTTGATTCCTCCCGCTCCTACTCCCCGGAGACCATGTTATGAAAAATTCGTCCTACTTATTAAAAGTTCAGCATTTGTAAAAGTCGCCGTTTATAATAGGAATCGCCGCAAGGAATTGTCTTCGCAATGAGTTCAGACCACTAGCCAAAGCCAAAATCTTCACATTGCCTTGGCTTTCACCTGGTTTCCTCTAGTATTTTCCTCCTTGCATGCACCGTATAGCATGAGAAGTTTTGCAAAATGCATCGCGAGAATCAGATCCGTGTATTGGCCACGTTTAAGCCTGATTAGGAGTTTTAGAGTGGATGTCGCCTCATGGAATGATTGGTTTAATTTTTTCATGTCATTCATATTATTCTCTAGGCCACCTACGGCGCCATATACATCTCCTTTCGTCAATCATCAAATCTCTGACTAATGTAGGGCTGTGAATCATTTTAAAGTATTATCTTATCTCCTGTGTGTCAAGAGCATACACCTCTTGTGCAAGGTAGTCTTTCGTCTTCCGCGTTCATTGTTCGTGTATGCTCACTCACTGCCAGGATTGTTTCTATGCTTGCAATTTTTCCTAGTATCTAGATATGAGCGCATTCATTGAACTGTATTATACTCAGTTCTAATCAATAAACAGTGAATGTGTCCAGGGGCGTTTCAAAAAGGTCCATTTGCGCCGCAGACTGTATTTTTGGCGTTAAATTTTATTGGACATAATCTTAAATTGAGAAGAGAAAAACTATCAACTATTCTGAGAGAAATTACATTCAATTACCAAAAAATATCAAGAACCCTTTCTATATCCCTCCCGTTACACTCAAACAGAAACTGAGGCAGGTAATACGTCTAGCATTATCTGGAAAACATTAACCAACCACATTTTTATGGAAGTAAATTTTGATGATATCGGAAACAATTTTCCAGGATAAAAAGCTTGCAAAGTACCAAATACAATTTTTCATGGTGTATTTTAATTTATAAATAAATAGAATAGAATTATATTTTCATAAATATAATTTTCGAATCACTAAGTCTAAATAAATGTGATGTGTGTCCTGAGTTACTCAAAAGAAGCGTGACAATTAACATACCGCCCCTCGAGGTTCAAACTGTAGCTACACCACTGGATGCGTACAATTAGTATTAAATTCGAATGCACGAAATGTACGGAATTGACTTAATACCTAGAAGATTGACCTTAATGAAAGGGAAAACAAATATCAGATTATTCCCTTAATGTTTCTCCGTTCGCCAGAAAGTGGAGTGCCATGAGCATTTCCAATATATAACAGAACGTTACAAACAAACCCAACGCCCCAACTACTTCATAATGCTTTGAAAATTCGAGCATCTTTGGCGGGATTTTTTCCGAAGTCGATCTGATCTTTTGGGGTCATCAAGACCAGTCTTGGATTGGTTTTCACTTCTCAGCCAACGATGTGGGAAACTATTATTTATTCGTCTCATGGCCATCGGGTGAGCGTTTGACCATCAAATATCGCTGGATTGGATATTAGGGGAGGCGACCGACAGGTTAGGTCATTTAAGCAATAGTGGACAGGTAAGAGAGGAAGGGTGGATAGAAACTCGGCGTCGGAATTAGCCTGCTCTTAACGAAAGGCGTCGAAGCTTAACGTCTCATCCGACAGACGGAGTACTGCACTTAAGCGCCTTCCACAAGACACTCAAGTAGGGATCGGGTTTCCTCTGAAAAATATCCTCCTCTGCAGGGACTTGAACCCTGGCCGTCCATGGTTAGCCAGTACTCTAGCCACCACACCAACCCGATCCTCCAAATATCGCCCGATGATTCTAACCCCATTAGTAAATGCCCTCTACAAACTGCCGGTTTGTAATAATCTACCGTATTTGGGAAGATGTAGTATATATAATACCTAAGATAAAATGTATGGGAAAAATATGAAATGATGAATTGTACAGGAGAGTAGAAGAGGAGAGGACCATATGGAACACTATACAGAAAAGAAGAAGATGGAATGGACACCACTAGACTCAATGGGTTTGTGAAGAACATAGTTGAAGGTAATTAGAGGGAAAAGCCCCCATAGGAAGACCCAGGAATAAGTTCATTGCATATTGTTCAAATAAAGTGCAAAGTACACAGGAAGAGATAGTTCCCTTACTTCCTGGTAGCTCTCCATTTGTACTCTCCTCTTTGCTTGGTCCATGAACTTTTTCCTGGGTCTTCCTCTTGGGGCTTTTCCCTAGATTTTACCTTGAATCATGTTCTTCGCAACCCATTGCACCTCTAAGTGTGTCCAATCCATCTGATTCCTCTTTTCTGTATTGTATTCCATATGGTTCTTCCCTCTTCTGTAAACTTCATCATTTCTAACTTTGTTCGTCCATTTTATCTTCATCATCCTCTTCCATGTTTTCCCTGTCTCCTAGTTTGTTGTCCTATCTTCCTTGAGCACATCAGTTATCTTTTTACCAAGAACGCCTTCTTAGCTTGGGGTATTCTCCGCTTGATGTCCCTTGTACTTCTTCCTTTCCACGTGATGATACTTCCGAGACAGGTGAAGGGATCAACTTACTGCAGTTTCTCTCCTCTCAGTTTGGTTTTTACACTAAGCTTTTCTCTTCTGCATACTAAGATTTTAGCCTTCGTCTTATTAATTTTCAAGTTGTTTTCTTAGATAAATTGGTTCATGCGTTTAGTGACCTTTGAAGATCATCGCGATTTCCAGCTCTGACCGCGATATCATCTGCGAAGCGGAGCATGTTTATTTCTTCTCCGTTTATCTTTATCCCGCTCAGTCCAATTTCTTGTGGTTCTCTTATTGCCTCCTTCAATTACATGGTGAAGAGTGCTGGGGAGAGGTTGCATCATTGTCTAATTCCTTTGTCAATTGTAGCTTCTATTTGTCTTACGTCTCTCATTCGCATCGTGACGACTTGCTTCCTGTATTGTTGGTAGACTATTGTTCTGTCGTCATTCATTCAGAGTTTTTTCAGCAGCCTGAATGTTGTTCATTTCAACATTGTATATGCATCTCAACATCTAAGGCTTCTCCAGGTCCACGAATGCAACATACAACGGCTTGTTCAATTTATTGTTTATTTCATAAATCTCGTTAATAATGTAGTGCGTCATCGGCACCCAAAACACTACGTCATCGGTACCCGTAACAAAGGTATTGCGATTCTCTTTGACAGAGAAAAGAAAACTGAACCTAAAAGTTGTAGGGCACAAACTAGAGCATTTTAATTACTTGGGGAGTACCTTTGATAATAGAAAAGAGACATAATCTCAAAGTCATTGGGAGGAGAATAGCGTTATCCGTCGAGGCGTTTAGTAACAGAGGGGAGTGATGAAGGGGAACTGAGAAAAGGATGCAAAGAAGAGGTTGGTGAAGAGCTTGATATTGAGTGTAGCGTTGTATGGTGCAGAATGGGCGCGGATTCTAACCCTCCGACTACCAAGGTATTTGACACCTTTTCACTACCAAGTGGGGTAACTTCGTTATCTCATTAATTATATGACATACAACTTATACGCTTCGGTATTGATCCCTAATATCGTGTTTATACGATCCATAATACCTCATTTAACGATTAAGTATATTTTATTGAATAATAAACAATGTTTCATTTAAAAGATACATAAAAACCATATATATCTATATATTTTATTATGAAAAACTCGATGCAAAAATCCACAGAAGTACCTACCATTATAACTGCTAAAAAACATTCAAAAATTAATATACCCTCTTTCTGGAATCAGTGAATGTTACAGAAAAATATTAATTGTACTGAACGCATATATGACTTATTTCAATGCATGTAGTTACAAAACTGCTTCGATACTTCCGTTACCATCGTTTCGTTAGGGTAATCGGGTTACCCAGAAGAAATTTTCTCCGTATAAATTATTGGAAATAAAAATATTTCTTGCTGTTAAGGTTCTTAAATCACCCAAGAATAATTAATAGGAAGCATTTCATCACAAAAGAAAATTCAAAGGACCTGCGATTGAAAATGGTACCTGGGATAATCTCGTTACACCACCCCTCCCTCCCCCTGATAGTCTGAGGGCTAAGCAAGGACGACGAATATAGACCGCAGGCTTTGGAGGTGTGGGTGTGGAGCAGGGTGGAGAAGGTTCGGTGGGCTGAAAGGAGGACGAGCGAGGAAGTGCGTGGGTGAGGAAAGGAAGCTTTTGGATGAGATTTGCAGGCAAGGTGGGTGGCTGGAGAGGTTATGAGGGAACGATAGGTTGCTCAAGGCCGTGATGGAGGTAAGGATGCTGGGCAAGGGGGGAAAGGGGAAGAAAGAGAATAGTTTTCATGGACGGGATGAAGGAGGGCAGGACGTACGCGAAGATGGAAAAAGAAATAATAGAGGGAGATATTCTCGTGTAAAAAATCAGGATTTCCCCCACACTCAAAGAAACCTACTTTTAACTGATAGATTACTTCACTTATATACACAAAGGAAATTCATAATTTAACGGAGGATTCCGATAGGAAAACCATTCAGGTAACAGTATGACACCATTATTTTAATGAAAATGATGACGAGCATAGAACAGAAAAAATGTTTTGCTGTAGTTTTTTTTACTAACGATTCAAGGGAAACACGGAGTGGGTGAGTAATTATTTTTCTATCGTGAAGTGAGCTTTATACCTCAATTTATTTGACTTGTCATCAATCCCAAATTAAAATGACATATTGATTTGGCAGAGATGAAAACTTAAGAAACGGTATATCGGTACTTCGTAAGCCGTAATCGTTTCCGGAGGGCGTCCAGGATTCGCAAATTTATTGGCTCTGGAAATACGACGAAAAGTTGCCAAGAACAGAGCGAAAGGGAAGGAAAACCGCCAATGGTTAAAAATTTAAAGTAGACCAACTCATTGCTAAGACGAAATTACTTGCACTTTTATACTTCCTCGAATGTAATAGAATGATCGAGGGTTTGTAAATGCCTCAAGAAAGGTTAATCCTCCAAATTCACGGTTAATTTGCGATTGTCGCGGTCTAACGGCTGACTGTTCACCCTGATCTTTCATGGATTGCAACGATGTATGTTGCGGGAGGAAACGGAAAAAATGTTTGCAAAATCGAGGTGCTTCAGCTGTGATCGGGGTGGCGTTGAGGAGAGAGACAAGAATATGCATCCATTGAGAAGTGGTGCTTGAGGAGAGAGATGCAGGTATCAATAAAATCAAAATTTAAATACAGGAACTACGAAATTAAGATCGATAGTGAGAAAAAAATTAATGAGATTTTCTTGTGGTGGTCAGTCAGAGTGGGCGGGTATAAACTGGATCTGGGGGAATATTTCAGTTTCTCGGGAAGGTAGTGCGTTGGAAGAAAATGAGCATTGTAATAAAGCAGGAGAATTACGCTAGCGAAGGAGGAATTCAGCAATAAGAGGGAATTGCCGATGGGGATCTTGTGTAAGAACGTAAAGAAAAGATTGTCGAAGAATACCATATGACATTGAATGATTCAGAAACGTGGATTATGAGGAACAGAGGATGAGAACAGATTTCAGGAATTGATGTGGAGGAGGATGGAGAAGGTGCGGTGGCCGGAGAGGTATATAAACGAAAAAGAGCTTGATATGTTGGGTTATGGAAGGAAACGGATGCTGGAGATAGAGAGGAGGCAAGAGTAGGCCGTTGAAAGGGATAATGAGGGGTGAGAAGATGCTAAATGGCGTGATTTAGGGGAGGTTAATAGGCACACGGGGAAGTCAGCTTACATACTTAGTAGATGGGTTGAAGAGAGGTAGGATTAACACGGAGTTGAAGATAGAAATCGTGCACGTGTGAACGATAAAAAAGAGGAGGTTGAGATAATCGATGGCTCCATCTACACCTGCGTTAATCGTTGAGAAAGGCGCTAAAAGGGGTGGAATTTTCCAAGACTCAAAGCAGGAATTGATACTTCTTCTTCCCAAGTCTTCATTACATCTAGGTCAGTGATGGTACTACGCAGTCCTGGCACTTAGGGCTTTTCCCTGACCATGATAGCCAAAGGCATGCCACAAAGGCTCCCTCTCGCCTATGACAGGATCAATACTGAACTTGCATGTTATCAATTTCAAAATAAATACCGCAAATTGAGCGGCACCACTTTTGCTGCAATGTAGTTCCTACCATTGCTAAAAACTTCTCACTGTACTTTGCAATCATATAGAGGGCATAGAGGACTTGGATTTCATCAATTTTTGCATAATTAGGGGCGGGTGTTGTATGGAAGCACCATAGATCTTTAATATCGGCTTCCTGTACTTCTCATCTACACCTACATACTACCTGCCGCATGGCTGCTGGGTGTGCATTAGGGTGCGCCTTATTTTTCGAAAATCGGAAAAGCTAAAAGTTCCACCCGTCAAAACATTCAGTTTGATGAGAAAACACATACGTGAAATTTTTGTTGAGTTACGATATCGTTAACACGTGCCGCATGGGGTCTGAAATACCCCACTCAAAAAATGGAAATATCGCATCACAATAACTGCTTTTCGAGTAAATCTATGATTTTACGGCTCTTATGGGCTAAAATTTCATTAGTTTTTACCTATCTTTAGCCGTTTAGGAGATGCAGGAGGGCGAAGCGAGCTCGAAATGCTAATTAGGGGGCGCCGCGCGGACGAGTTCACCTGTTCGTAGACCCCCCCCTGTAAGCGGCCCACGACGACACCGCAACTGCTACGTTGTCTCGTGGTAATTGCATAGTTCTGCACCACTCATTCACTGGTTATGGCGAAGAGCATGGTGTTTTAGTAATTATTTCAATTTATTACTAACTCGGTCATAAAAATTTGCCAAACCTGTCATTTTCATTTAAAAGAAATCTGTATACCTTACAAAATTAAACAGGCAAATTGAAGGACAATGCACTAACAAAAAAGAAAAATAGAAGGAGTTTCAGATACCAATACTTATCTATAAGTTTTTATTAAAGTTGTCTTACTTACTACCGATGTTGATGCCAAGGGCTATTTGATGTTTGCATATTTATTGTAAAAGTTTATATCCATGCCTGGTTTGTTTCCCCGTTAGCCACATCAGCACCTAGAAATGACTTACTTTTTTTAAAGAAGCTCATTGAATATGAGAGCACTAATACGTATTATTGTCGCCAAAGTTGCTCAGAAAAAATTCATGGGACACCTTTGGTACCTGAGTGAGGAGCTGGCTCTCAGTATTCGATTCCGGTCTTAGCGATGAAGAAAGAGCGAGGATAGTGGAAGGTATCAAATCTCGTGGAGCACAAGAAGAATGGTCCAGGAGGAGACACATTCATTTAGATGATATACCAGAAATGAGTATCGCCAATTTAGCCACGAAAACGACGGCTAAATTTTTCAAATTTTGGAAATTAACTGCGATTTTTTTAATCTACCTTTATCTACCTGTCAGCAGTTGGGCGAGGAATTCAAGTTACCTCCATGGTGAGAGAGTTGTCGAGTCATGCAAGTAGTTAATGACCATGCCGAGAGAGGAGTTAAATTGTTGAAAGATTTTTGCAGAACTTTGACCAAAGACGAGAATAAATACCAGGAATTGTTACTTGTTGTTCAAGAATATAGAGGAAGGGTACCAGATGTAAGGAAGACAACTTCAATAAAAACTTATAGATAAGTATTGGTATCTGAAACTCCTTGTATTTTTCTTTTTTATTAGTGCATTGTCCTTCGATTTGCCTGTTTAATTTTGTAAGGTATACAGATTTCTTTTAAATGAAAATGACAGGTTTGGCAAATTTTTATGACCGAGTTAGTAATAAATTGAAATAATTACTAAAACACCATGCTCTTCGCCATAACCAGTGAATGAGTGGTGCAGAACTATGCAATTACCACGAGACAACGTAGCAGTTGCGGTGTCGTCGTGGGCCGCTTACAGGGGGGGGTCTACGAACAGGTGAACTCGTCCGCGCGGCGCCCCCTAATTAGCATTTCGAGCTCGCTTCGCCCTCCTGCATCTCCTAAACGGCTAAAGATAGGTAAAAACTAATGAAATTTTAGCCCATAAGAGCCGTAAAATCATAGATTTACTCGAAAAGCAGTTATTGTGATGCGATATTTCCATTTTTTGAGTGGGGTATTTCAGACCCCCTGCGGCACGTGTTAACGATATCGTAACTCAACAAAAATTTCACGTATGTGTTTTCTCATCAAACTGAATGTTTTGACGGGTGGAACTTTTAGCTTTTCCGATTTTCGAAAAATAAGCCGCACCCTAGTGTGCATGGGTGTGTAGGGCACCAACCGTGTAACGCTGTAAGGAATAAGGTTTTGAGAGGTGAAATGGTGATGTGTATTATGGGAGTGCATTTAATGGAGCTCAGTTTTTATTGTGGTCAGAAAGAATAAGTTTCTGCATCTATCTTTTAGGCAATGTATTTCTCTTGTTTCATTGCTTCTGTCAGACCTAATGAGGCATCATGATAATATCCTCAATGTCGCTCTGAAACACACCTCTGAATTTCTCAACAAAGCTTAGCCAAGCATACATCCTCCAATTCTCTAGGGGCTCCCTCCTTAATCCCTCTAAAAGTTGCGAGACACTATATGTTTGCTTGTAGCAGCTTTAAAACCAGGCACACAGCTTTTCTTTGTATTCTATTAATTTCTTGGTTCAATCTTTCTGACCAGGGTCCCAAATGGTCATGGCGCATTCAAGGTGTGGTCTAACCAGAGCAAAGTAATATCTCTCTTACTTTTTCATCCAAGGACCTTCCTATTATGCACAAAACAAAGCCTAGTTTCTTTAATGCTGTACCTTTTATATTTTTATGTGCGTTCCACATGATATATCAGAAGTTAAGGTAATTCCAGGATATTTAACTGCATCTGAAGATTTTATGTTTACTCCACCAAAGTGTATGTATGGCATACTTCAGTAATCCTCTCACCTTCAAACATCTATTCCTTCAGCATGAGGCACCAAACATAAATATGATTAAGATTCAAGGAGTTGGATGGCCTTTGTAATAATACGACTCCTTTGATTTTCCTGAATAATGCTGTGTTGCCATGCTATGATGATGCGGGAGTTGAGATATTCTATTCCGCCCACCAATCCATCACAGTATGGCCTGTCCAGCCAAAATAGTTAAGTGATGTGGAATTTCATCAGCGTCACATGGCACTGAGGTGAGAAATTTAGTACATGCGATTTCACAATGCCATAGTAAAGCATGGCCAAATTCGAACGACATTGGGGGGCTTCCAGAGTGTTCCTGGTAAGTTTAGCCCAAAACTATGTTTTTAAGTCATAATTCAACAGTAACAGAATCATTTCCTTTGTAGAAAGAACAGTCCCAGTTTATTGATAAAAAGAACAATCTCTACAAAGAAGTTACATGTAATATAACTATGCTTCTTGAGTTCACATATTTTCAAATTTGTCTCTTGAATTTACAGCATTGTTGATGAAAGAGTAAATGTCTGTGAATAATTAATGATCACAATTTGTCAAGTTAAAATTTGACAAAAAAAATGATGAATGGCTGGGGTTCTCCCGGGAGCACTTAACTAGTAACTCTTTTCTTAAGTAACTGCTTTCATATCCAATAAATAATATACACCACAATTTAACTGTTGCATACATTTAGTTAAAAAATAACCAAATCAATAGACAACAGTAACTCAGCTCATCACAGAATCAAGCTTAAAATTTCCAGTCTGTAACGTAACACGCAATAATATACTGAAGATATGGAACACTTACAGATAACAAATATTACAGAGGTAGTAGGGAATGTGCTAGTCAGGTATTGTTCATTTCATAACACCATGTAATATCATTAGCAAATCCACAACAAGCCCACAAGTAGAATTTGGGGTAGTGAAATAGATCAAATATGATAGGTAACGTAATGTTTTTCAGAATTAACTGATGAAAATAGATATGAAAACTCACTGATGTGAGAGATTTTGCACATGATTCTCAAATAATCTTTTACACTGCTTCATGAGATAAGGCGATTTTGGGAAGATACAAAGAAAACACCTTTAGGGGCCCAATCATCACCTTCTACATATCTCCCAGCTCAAAGAATGCATCATGATTTTTCAGGTTGGATTTCAGAAGAAAAAAATTCAAATCAACTTCTGTAAGTGTGCACAATTTATAGGCACTTCCAAAAATAGTTACTAGAAACAAATAAATGATAGAGAGAGCAACTTCGGCTCGCCGCCACAATGCAATCTGTGGTTAAAGTAGAAAGATGAGCATCTCTGACAGCACTGCAAAATCAGCCATATAAAAACATAATTTTACTGTTTGCCCATCAGACAGTAAACCTATAACTCGCGGCAGCAATGTTGTTTGCTGTGAAAGTAGAGAGATGGGCACATTCGACAGCAGTGCAAAATGGGATGTATAGCTTTACCCTAAGGTCATTAGACTAAGGCTGAAATCAAAATGCATTGTTGAGAAAAAAAAAGAGCATTTTTTGGGCTGGGAAATACGGTAAATACATGAGGCGCTTGCCCCCATTTCAACATCCATGACACCATATACATTATAGAATGTTGGCTCATAACAATATCTGGATAAAAATTTCTTTCTTTCCCAAGGAAGGTCTCCATTGCTATAGAAATGTTACAATGCTACCTTACTATTAAAGTCATATGAAAGAGTCCATATATTTGACAAAATATTCCAAACGAGGTTTTGTACAACTTCATTTTTAAATCTCTTTTATGTACAAGTTTTAGATACACTATTTCTGAATATACTCTTGACAATTACACCTGAAATTATCAATTCCTAATTAAAAAGAAGTTTGCTGAATGAGTGCAAGCTGCTTGGCATTAGGGGTTATAACTGACTAAAACCACAAAAGTACTTTGTTTTCTGCTAAAACTATTCCTATACATTGAAAATGGATTCAAAGAAATTTTCCGTAAGGCTTCCTAAATGCTCCTAACTGAGACAAACAATACACCCATGGTGAGTATCTTCATCGACGAAAACAGCACCACCATTTGTAATTGCCTTGAGGGGCAACATCAAGCCTAGTTCCCTAACAACCGTTTTGCATTCTACCGAGTCAGCTTTTAGAAGTTGCGCATACATATATACATCTCCTTTGATAACATGACACAAAATATATATTAAAAATTTGATAATTAAAAGAGGTGCCTACATTTAAGATATTCTCCAATACAGCACCAGGCTGCAACAGGGATAAACAAACTCTCAATTTCATATAATTTTCCATTAAAAATATACATATAATTGATAATATATATCAATACTGCCACATGATAATATAATTATATTAATTATAATCTGGATGGTTGTGCATTTAAAGCAAAATACCATTAAGGAAAGCCTAATTCAAAGCAATAACAAACAGTTCATTCCCACCGGTAAAAAGGAGGGAAATTAAAAATATATGAAAAATTAACACAAAAATAGACTTTTTTTGGAACATATAGCATTTCACCATTCACAGTCTATCACATTGATCACACAACACTTCAAATTTGAGACAAACCCTTAAAATTTAATGTTATGTGGAAGGCATACGGGGCCACACCTGTATTAAATACGAAGATCACTTCTCTCTTGGTTAGACATGAGAAATAATTGACAATAAATAAGTAAAAACTCCTGGAAATGAGATCACTCCAATGTAATAATCCGCAATCCGCATTAAGTTCTTTGAGTTTTCTACATATAACAGAAATAGAGAAATTTTCTTTTCAGTCTTTTTTTATGCCAGTCCATCCGGTTATTTCCATCGATTTTCTTATAAAAATAATTTGAAATAAGCTGTGGCCATTCAACTGCTCAAGGGACAATTTTTTTTACTATGAAACTGTACAGTTGTGATTAAATAAAGGAATAAAACGTATACGACGTGGGTGGGTGATGACACAGGTAATTCAGCGACGATCGTTATCAGGCCGACAGGAAATGAGTAGTTATAAAAAGCAGTTGTATAAGCATGACTCATGGCATGGAGGACTCGATAAAAGATGATTAAAAGAAGATGATACATAAAACATTCTCAATAAATCTGAGCTAAAGACACCTTCCAGAGGAGACCAGAATTAATAGTTACTCTTCCATAATATTCTACACTAGGTCTAGGCTCTCAAAAACTTGGCCCTCATAAGAGTTGCATGAAATACCCCTTCTCATTTCACATTCACAATTCCAAAGCTTCAAGCTTCAAATTCCTTCCAAGTCACACAAGATCCTCACATCATTGATACTTTTTGTCCTCTGATTTGTTGGATTTGCCGTCAATGGCAGCGGCCACTGTATTGGCAGCCGACACAACTTTCTCTTTCTGCTCCAAGGCCAACCTGCACCAAAGAGGGCAATGACTTGACACTGGCCCACCCCAAGCCCAGCCTTTAGGGATTGCCAAGTGACACAAGCCACGTCGAACAACACCCCATTGCCCTGAGAAGAGAAAGTTTGTAATCACTATCTTCCACAGTATGAAAAAAATGTTTTCTAACTTTTACACATTTGAATATTTTTCGTTGCATTTAAAGTTCACTTTCATCCTACACAGGCAAGGGATTTGCAGATTTAGATTTAGCACAGTATGGTAATAAGACGGTCTGAATTATTAATTTGTTTGCCATTTTGAATGTTAAAACGGGGATTGTTTAACATCTCCAAGCGTAAAAACAAAAATAAACAATCCCGAGAATGAAAAACGGCGAGAGAGACGGCCGTGTGTGAGAAGATGAGATACAGCGGAGAGAGAGGGTTTCTTTTTCAGTGTGAATTACAAAATATTCTGTGAAAAACAATGGTGAGGAAGACGGCTGTGAGTGAGAAGACAAGAGACAGTGGAGAGTGTTTCTTTTAGAGTGAATTTTGAAATATTCTGCGGATAAAAAAATGAGTGTTACAGCAGTAATTATAGCAATAGTTTTCTGGTACAATATGTGTAGTTCCAATGCTAGAGCTCCATCATGTTTCACACATATCATTAATGTGATTCTGAAAAGTCTTTCAGAATTCTTGAAAAGAAATCTCAACAACATATTTCCTTAAACTTGAGGAATGTCATTTCAGCATTAAAATTTTTCAGTATCTCCTTATATCGTGAAATCTAACTTCCCTGCAGAGGAGGAGTACAAAACCTGTTGTCATAATTCTTATCAAATATAAATTCCATATAAAAAGTTTCTTATCATTACAATTAGTAATAGAGGTCACGAGATTACATGAACCTATGCACATGAGACACAGATATACAGAATAATCAATTATATTCATTTAAAGATTGACATCAATTGAATGCCATTCATGATTAGATATTGAAACAAATTTTGTTGCATAGAGAAAAACATAAGTCAATGTGAATAGCATTAGAAAATGCTGTGCAGGCCACAGAAATTTCGAGGACAAGAATAACCTAATAAAAAAATGCATAAAACACCAAATTATATTACATTTTTTTCCTGCATCAAAAATTCACGTAGAAAATTTAAGCAATTTAAGTTCAACATTACAATAAACGTGGAAATCATTTAATTTCCAAACTTTCACCAAGGATCAAAAATGCATTAACCACTTCACTTTCAAGCAATTCAAGGAATAAAATTAGCTAATTACAGATGGTTTCAAGCATTATACTTACGTCATCCAAGACAAGCAACTATACTGAAATCATGACACTGTGAGATAAGAAATGTTCTTACCAGTAAAGCACTGGTTTGCCACAGGGCCCAAAAATATGTTATCATGGAACTGTCTGGAGGGTCTAAGATTCCCATTTGCATCCTCAATATTAGTTACTGTGCCAATTGGTGCTACATTACAGAAACCACTCCCAATGTTCTGAAGGAGAGCCTTGCCATCTGGAAATGATTTTATAAAATAATTAGGATAATTGATTCATCAACAATAAGAATACAAAACTCTAAACATAGGGTTCTTCTAATATTTAAATGTGTTTTTTCCCTCCTCAAAGTCCTTTACCTTTGACTAAAATTCCAGAGAAGTCTCCTAAAATTACTAACGGGCATAATGCTTCTGACTGGGACTCTTTAAACTTCAACTGGTGCTGCAATGCTAAATCATGCTCAGATATGTACCCACATTTGGAGTTGCTCTTGGAGCCATTTCGTATTTCTCCACAAGGATTACAGTAAACATTTAAAATAGAAAAAGTAGAGAGCTGGACCTGTGAAATAAAGGATGAAAGTATCTGGTCATTTTAGAAAGAGCCAAGTACCACAAAACATACTTGACACACAGGAGATTAGGTGACGTATATCTCGCATATTAAATGCTGATTTTATTGATTAAAACTAGGAATGGGTCAGTTTGAGTCTTTGGTTCTCATTTCCACCAGTTCTTGAGATTAGAACTGGAACCAAAGCCAAAAAGAACCTGCACTGTAATAACTGGTGCAAAAACTTGTTCACTCTCTCTAAGTGGAGGCTTCGCTTTAAACCTTTGTGGCATATGGTACTTAGATGCTTTAAAATTCATGTGCATTAATAAGATTTGCGCTTTAAGACAGCTGTGTGATTAATTTTATTGCATTCAACTCGAATAAGTAATGAAATACAACTATTTAGTATTTTCTGACTGATAAATGTCACAGGTTACAAATACTTTGTGTGGAAGTCTGCCTCTACAAATTGTTTTTATAAATTACATCATGATATTATTCAGAAAATGTCATATGTGCATTGGACGATGCTTAAGTTAATTCTTCTGATATGCACATTACTCTTCAATAGCACTCTTGCACCAACTTTACTCACAAAGAAGCTTTATTTCATGCTGGAGGGGCTCTAAGAGGGTTAGCATCACATGAAGCAGCAGATGACAGTTGGCTATTTTGCAAAATGATAAGTACCAGAGTCCAAAGATAACTATCAATGGAAGGCACCCATAATATGCAGTGTATTGGATCTATTGTCATTTTGATTTTCTTTCCATGATGTAAAGGGTGTGTTCTGTAGCCATTAGTAATAGCAAGTAACCATTGGGTGTTTGAACTAACAAGTCCTGAGGACCATACAGCTTTCTCAATTACTAGATTATTCATCTGTGATAATGAAAGAAGCATTGTTGGA
This sequence comes from Ceriagrion tenellum, assembly GCA_963169105.1. NCBI lineage: Eukaryota > Metazoa > Arthropoda > Insecta > Odonata > Coenagrionidae > Ceriagrion > Ceriagrion tenellum. Next base: position 109,276,488 of record OY720635.1, on the reverse strand, counting down.
TTAAGAAGTTACTTTACATTTAAAAAATAATATTGTGTATTGCAACATATATAAAAAACTGTTTGTTCATAGGTTTAAAAACCAGCAATGTATGAGATGGTTACAGAACCTGATATTGGTATTATGTGATGGTGACTGTCAGCATATTTGCAGTAGCATGTGAATTTATACGTTATATTTAAAGAGAAACATGCTGGCGATTACAAAAATGGTGGCTCACCATACAATATTGGTTTCTCTCATGTCCAATTTCCACTACATCATTCCTCATGTCGGAAAGAGAGTGCTGGGTAACCAACATGCATTCCGAAAGGGTAGCACCTAACGAATGGCCTGCTTGGGGCCAATTTTCTAAATTTCTCATGAATATTATATACATGCCTATAATACTACAAAATTCCATAGTTTCCTAGAGATTTTCATTCCAAACTTCTGTATTGAAATTTAAGCCAGCCCAAGAGTGAAATACCTTCGTCACTTGTTAATATAGGCAAATCTATCATTTTTGTCGCAATTTCTGACCCTCGTTACCAGCTAACTAGGGTTAGCCAACAAAGGCAAGAAATTCAATCATGGTTGGTGCTGACTGGTGTTCCCATTTCCAAATGAAAACAGGATTAGGCTTAACTAGCAGAGTGGACATGGGGAATGATGCAGATTGTAATGGACGACTGTCTGACTTTTAGGTGAGAATGAGTTTTTCTAACATAATATGATTTTATAAAAAGGTGTAAACCCTGATATTTGCAATAATCCTGATAAATCACCGTGATCCCATTACATCTTATTTGGACAGTATAAAAAAAACTAGTGGTCTTGTTAACACAGATAAAAATAAGGAATAAACTACAGGTAAACACTGATTTTGAAGACAGCCAGCAAGGAAAAAATTGGAATAAGGTTACATAGTGGCAAAGACATGGTGCATCTTTTTTTAAGTTGTACTTCTCTAAAATTGATCATACAAAAGTGGCTATCAACTGTCTCTAAATCTACCAATCTAAAACTTTAATAATTACTCTTTGAATGACAAACTAAGACAAAATGAATTTAGGATCACAATACAAGCTCACATCAGACCACTATTCACCTAGGCACAATGAAAAGTACAGGGAAACGATAAAAAGTGCAGGAAAAAATGGATCATCAACTAAATGCTAAGGTCTGAGAAATTATTACCTTCTGTATTACACCAGGGAACCAATAAGTGTTATTATTGCTCCACAATGTGGAACAATAGCAATACTCAAAGTAAATTCCAGTCCATAGAATACTTATACTATGTAGTTGCATCACATTTAAGTACTAAAATATAATTAATACCTTAAACACAGCCATTACAGCCTCAATTGGAGGAACTGAGCGAGAGCGGGCTTTCTCAAGATGGCAAGATTCTGATGTTTCAATTAACTCAACCTTTCGACCAGAATCATACAGAAACCCCAGACTCATTGCACTCTGTAGGTGAAAAAACAAAATTAACAACTACATAACTAGGTATTATAATTAGGATCAACATTTGTTTCAAAGTAATATTATCTTTCAGGCATTAATGATTTAATAGATAATAAAACTGAACTTTACTTTCATGGACACAACAGAAAAAAGCACCAAAGAATTTTCGCCTACCATGTGAATTTTCTTACGAATTGAAATCTAGAAACATAATTCCTCAAAAGAATACAGCAACAGACATACAATCCCTATAATGAATACATGAAATTTGGAACAATGGAAATATTGAAACAATAATAAATGAAATTGGGCACCAGGTTTCCTGATAAAGTTGTAACTCATTAAGTAACATGTGATTCTATGAAACCTAAATTTGAAAGTTTAAGAATTACTTAGCCAATTCAAACATGATTCTTTTACTACACTGTTCATATGCAAAAACATGACATCAAATTAGCTTTTTACTCTACCATTACTCCATTGGATTTTTCCAGCAAAGCCAGCATGAAATGCATAGATTGTGCACCAATTCATTTTCAAATAAAATTCATCCTCATAATACTGTTGCTTATTTCAACACAAACATTTCTTCTCAAATACCTTCTTAGATGGTCGAAAGACTGCATATTTCCATGCCCGAGAATTATGTTTCCATTCTGCAACTCTCCTTAAGATAGGTTGATTCATTTCATCACAGACCTAAAATATTCAGAAAGTAATTCAAATATTATAATCAATTACAATGATCATAGGTATTGGATAGACACATGTGGACATAATTTACTGCAGCCCACTTTGTGATGAATTCTAAACTGAAACATCTAAAATCTACGTGATAAATTAACAGCAGAAACTTAATTAACCATGATAATAGCGGCAGATATTGTTTCAGATAATAAGTGTTATTGATAATTAAAAATTTTCAACCCAATTTGTAAAGTCCCCACTGTATCATCACTAACTCCATAATAAACCATTCCATCATTTGTATTGCTTACACATCAGTCAGCAAGTAAGTCACCAGGATGACTCTCAGGAGAAAGGAGATAAAATGTAATGCATTCAACCCCACATATGTAATCACAAACAATCACCACATTTTATTAATCCTAAGATGAAAGCCAATTTAACTACAAAATAGGCCTAAAAATAAATATCTTTCAAACGAAAAATTAGCTCTACTTGCAAACAGGCTCTACTATTATCATTTTTTATATTCATAAATTCTCTAGGGACCACGATTTTCTAAACAGCCTTGCTACAATAAAGGTGATGGCTGATGAAGTCACTTTGTGAAATTGTGATATAGTTAAAGAGTAAAAAACTTCATGATTTTCCAGACTTTCCTTTATAATGAGAATAAACGGTTTCCACGTTAGTATAAGAATTGAAAAAATAATTTTTTTCCAAACTCTGATGACCATGTACTAACATCAAAATCAGGAACTCTAATAACAAAAAAAATAAGAAACTCGCTAACTTGATGATTCTTGAACTATGACTTGCAGCAATGCCTCTCTTAAGCCTCAACACTAGCTATTTCACATGGAAAAAATACATTCAACTCGGATGGTAGCAGTATGCTGCAGGTTCCCTTTTTTGAGTTAGGATTGACATGACACAGATAAATAATAATGGAATGCAATCTAGGAACAAAATATTTGCCTAAGTATCTCACTTTTAGACCCTGACTACTCCAACGCAATGCCATATTTTGTGAGATCCTTACATTAGAGTGACTGCACACATCACATTGTTCAAGAAAAACATATAATATGAAAAGGCTTCACCAAGTTTACCATCATCTTCTAAAATTCATGAGTATCTGTCCTTGCATATTCATTTGCCCTCTTAAAGTTTCAGCTGTAAGAGAAAGAGAGCAAAGGCTGGGTGATACATTGATATTCTTTTATTTTAAATTAGCCCACTCTAAGAATTAAGCAATGCATTGCCCACTTCTCCATTGAAGTTTTTATCCATTTCTATTGCCCCTCTCATTGTTTTTCATATAGTATATCCAAGAAAGAAAGCCTAGATTTTATGCCATGCTGTTTTAGCTCTTTTATTCAACCAAATTTCATCAGAGCAAAGATATAAGAGAAGTAAAACAGCTCTATAACATAGGCTCTGCTGGGGAGAGGCATAAATATGTATAAATTTAACAATGTTTCATAAACATGTGCTATTCATTACCTTTTTCAATGCTGCCTCGTCTAATACTTCTTGGACAGCAACTACAGTAAACCTGAAAATATCAATTAAAATGACAATTTTGAAACACTTCTAAACAAAATCTAAATGAATGGAAATTGAAACAACCAGAATACATATAATTATGTTCACCAACAAAATTATCCATGATTACCTGTTTTCCAGTATTGTGCGGCATATGACTTCCCGGACACCTGGATTTTCTGCTTTATCTACAGAAAAGTGATCCAAGTTCCAAGATGCCACTCTTAAAATTACTCCACTTCCTTTAATTTCACTTTTCATGTCATCAATGTCCTCAACAATGGGCCGTTCCGAATGGAGGGAGAGCAGTTCAAACAAGTCCCACAATGGATCTCCACTTTCGTGGTGCTCTAAATCTTTATTTAGCAGCTCATCACAGTCTGAAGTTATAGCTGCCCCATTCATTACTGGCAATGCTGAGGAGTCTATGCCATTGGCTAATGTAAATGAACCAGAGTATTTAATAGGAGCAGATGAAGTTTTACGATGCCCTAAAAGAAAGCAAGGCTTTGAAAAGTCTACCCACAGGTAACAATTATTAGGCTAACTAAAAATAATAAGACATTTAACAAAGAAAAAGGAAAAGCTCATTAGATGGAAATTAATGAAGAAGCTTGTTTCAAATTTTGAAATAAAAAGATGGATCAAATTATAGAATTCAATTAATATGTGCTCCAAGATGGTTTTAATCAATACTTCAATAACTTATTTGTGACATTACAGAGACAGAGATAGATTCAATGAAAGATTACATGAACTGAGCTACCAACAAGTCAGAGTGGCAGCAATTTTCTAAACTAAACTAAAAGCAATCATCTTTGGGCAAATAAGAAGATTATTATGACTCAAAGAGATAACTAGAAAATCAGAACGAAATTAATCTAGTATGAAAGAAATTTAAAAGTACGAAAGGAATAAAGAAAATTGAAAATCTTTCAGGCCACAAAAAGTCTTACCAATACTACAATGTTCTATAAATGTCTACACGTTCAGGCTCTCATCCAGTATAGGTGCCTTAGCCTAAAGACAACACAAACTTGGATAAATATGAGTTAATCCACAGGACATAAATTTAGTAAATGGTGCTAATAGGATGATCCACTACTTGAAAGTAAAATGCTAAGAAGGAGAGATGTAACAGAATGAGCAGTATTCAATATCAGGCACTAAAAATTATCACAATCCTTTACTTTATTAACAAGCATTACATATTATAACTCAGCACACTACTTCAAACAGCAAATTATATAACCATTGCAGTGAACTGTTTGCATGATTATCTGAATTTGCGACTATTTCTTATGCAGTGATATAATAGGAAACATGTATATAAACAGAGAGACCAAATTAGTTGTTTCATATGTTATTTTATGCAATAATTGCTGAATATATCCACCATATTCTTAGCCAGCTTCTTAGGTGCACAGCTTCAATCACTGCTGTGCACTCAAGAGACTTTTCATTATTTTCATTACTAATATTTATTTCCAAATGCCCAAGATTTGACATATTTCAACTCTTCCACAATCAACAGCTCTACTGACCTTTGACATCACGTGTTTCAACAAGAAACAATGCAAAAACACTCATTTCCTGAAAAGACACTAATGTCTGAGGCCAACACGTATGGTATATGTTTAGAAGTGGTGGAAAAGGAGAATTGTATATATTGTCCAATCATTAGAAACTAAAAGCAATCATCTTTGGGCAAATAAGGAGATTATTATGACTCAAAGAGATAACTAGAAAATCAGAAAACCAAAGACTTTTAAAGGAGATGCATAATTTTCCTGTTGATGCTTTGTTCTCATGGAAATATGAAGGAAATATTACAGGATAACCTTTCTGTTCCCTCATTCCCATGCACAGACTCAAACACCAAGCATATGCTTGGTCCTTCATTGAACTTCAGTTGGAGTTCATACTTTTTGGGACTCAAAAACACCTAAGAGATTCATGATGCTCACTTTGTATGTTACTTACAAGTAATATTTTCTTTCATAAAGCCATTTTCTCTCACTGTTAACCACTATTTAGCTGGACTGGCAATGATGGAACAGGCTAATAACATGGTGTATTAAGTAAACATTATTACAGCCATTGCTACTTTTGGCTTCTCTGCAGTGATAGGCTAGTTAACCCTTTAACTGCTCCCATTATCTATAGGCGATTGCCGTAGCAGACTGCTCCCATCATCTTTTAGCAATTTGAAGTATAGTTCTATTCCCAGACACTATAGGTAACACAATATATATAAAAAAGTTCTTATCTTTAAAAAAAAAAAGAAAAAATCAATTCTTATTTAATAGGAAAATCAGATGACAATTATTCATTATAAAATTATTAAACAATTTTACCTCTAAATAAAAAGTGAAAATTAATAAAAGCACTGAAAATTTTAGGAAAAAAATTTATGCCTGGGGAGAGCTATATTTCAGATTATTGTGCAGTCAAAGGGTTAAGTTTATTACTAACGCTAAAATACTGACCTAATGACCCGGCATACATAATGCTAATTTTCTCCCACTTTATCTAACACACCCAGCGAACAGATTAGCAATTCCCATTCATTCCATAGTAAAGTAATATTTAGAGGACTCGGATCAAATGTTTGAATATACTGACACCAAAAATTTTGCAGATCAGCTAGGATAAGAATCTCATACATGTCACAGACAGGGTTTTTTGAAGGGTAACCATTTTAACTTCAACTTGGGGTTAAAAGATTTGTATCACATCAACACATTGACACTATTGCTAAAAGAGCTAATAAAATGCTAGGATTCATAATCAGATTAACCAGAGATATTTTTGATGTAACCTGCATCAAATCACTATTTACCATGCTTGTGTTACCTATTTTGGATTATGGCAGCATTGTGTGGTCACCATTCTATGAGTGTCATATAAATAGGCTTGAAATAGTTCAAAGACGTTTTATTAGGCTATGCATGCGCAAAGTCGGTGCTGACATCAATAATACCTCTTACCCTGATGCATACATGGACTTAGGAATTTCAACTCTATCTTCACAGCACATCATGGCAGATATGATGTTCTTACACAAGTTATTAAATAACAGTGTTTCTAGTTCAAAACTTTTGGAATTAGTTTCCCTACAAACACCATCTCATGCTACCAGAAGCAAGTCTTTATTCCATAGAGAATTTTATAGACGCAATTATATGTACCACAGCCCTACTGCTAGGATTCTGAGGGAAGGAAATGAACTTCCTCCTGAAATCGATATTTTTGCCATGAAGGCTACGAAGTTTAAGCAATGTTTGAGGAACAATCTTAACCAGATATGAAATGTTTTCCTTTCATTTTTTGTCCTGTTCATTATTGTCGTTTTGATGCATAGATATTTTATTTTAATCTTTGTTTTTAACTTGGTTCTCTTGATGTTGTATACATATCATTTCTTAATAATTAATGGGTAGTTGCCCGTGTATGTGCAATACATGTATTTATGTATTTTGTGCAATAAATAAACATCGGAACTGGCTGATAAATCATAATAGAAAATTATTAGATCTATTTATCTCCCACTACCTAATTGATAAATAGATTAGAGCATGCTGGTTACTAATTATAGAGGTTTTATTAAACTAATTCTTCCAAATATGCTACCTTATATAAAATACTAAAGAGGAAATTCATGATGGGTACATGTAGTAATTACATGCCATGAAAAACAAAATATGATGCTACAATCAATTTCTTTATTGATAATCTGAATTTTAAAATTATTTTTCCAGCCTTCATAGCATTGCATGCACCTAACACACTCAGTTGTTAAGGGTCTCACAGTATCCCTCTCTATTTTTGTTGAAATCATTAGTAAATCATGGAAAGAAGGCATTTTTGTGACAATCTGTTCAAATGCATATTTCCCTCACTATGCTATCACCACAGATGTAGTTTGGGATCAAAATTATATCCCATGAATCGCTTCGAAGTTCACATGATCTGAATTTCTCATGTTATAGCTCAGCCTAATTCATACAATCTCAGACACAAGCAGCTCCCAACCAATCCTTCCATCATCTGTGTTAAATTCTCTGATAACATAAAGCCCATTTAAAACATACCTATGTATAAATGGATACAGCAACTTAAAGTTCCATAGAATACTAACACAAAGAAATAATCAAGTTTTGCCAAATAGTCTTTCTAATCACAGTAATTTCATCATAGGAGGTTTTCTAGGGTACCCACAACAATTATCCACAATCACTTATGCTTTCATCACACCTTTTTAACACCCTCAACCAAAGGCACTACGATGGATCTACTCAGGGCATTATCACTACCAACACCTACACTTCAAAACGTTATTTTCACTTGCAGGCTGCAAAAACTCAGTTTAGTTACTGGCCATACTGAGGGACAGATGGATAAAATGAAGATGTCAACTCATGACCATTTATTTACAATAACACCATTTACTTCTTTTTTATAATGATGATAATAAATTTTGTCCCCCAACTGAAAGTGTACCAACTAAATTCATTATTAGTGATAAGCCATAACTTTGTCTCCTCACCCCCGGCTTTGCAAGCAAAAATATAGTCAGCATTGAGACACCCCCACAAGCAAAACTCCTGGGTGTGAGTCTACCCCACCGTGCATGTGGAAATAAAAACATTGTCCCCACATCACATAGATCCACCACTGCACCCAAAGTAAAGCTTCTAGTCCCCTCTTGATGAAAAGCACTACATATTCAAATGTCAAATGGTAATAAGTGAACAAAGACTTTAAACACAGGATAAATACTCAAGTGCTACATAGAATTGAAACAGGTAGTCTGGGCTGAGCTCGGTAATTTCTAGCTGTATACTTGGGAGGATGCGCACACTGGTGTAGTAAGACAGAAGCCTATAGAACTTAGCCATTAAGAGCAGACTCCAATTAAAAAGAAACCCATGACCAAGTGAGTTGCAACATAGCATAATATACTCAGCTGTATTGGTATTTAGAAGGACCAAGGAGGTCAACCAACAAACACTAATATTGTGCTCCTCCAGTGGAAAGAGAATCTACATCTTTTCCCAAGTTCTCTCATTTACCTAAGCATTAATAGGTATCATGTCTACGTATGGAAGCACAGGGATCAACAAAACAGACAAAAGACTGGCGAGGGCAACAGAGCTTGGGCAATGGTTCCCAAGTAAGTGGGCTCATAATTTTATCCCACCATTCAATCAGTTATACAAAATGATTACAGCAACATATGTCTACCTTCTAGGGATTTGGGTCTAATTTTTTAATTATTAATTAGTGTATCACCGCTAATGATGCAAGTAGGAGTATGGGATAAGAATTGAGGAGGAAAATCTCATGAGATTCACTTACCTAATCTACGGCTATCACATGAGGAGTTGTAACCCTTTTTCACCTTTGGCACCTTCCATGCATTATTCCTGCCAATTCCACTAGGAGTGATGGTGTTTCTGAGACCATTGCTAGCAAAATTGTCCGGCAGGACTTTAACACAAAGCTGAGATCGCATAGAATTAAGACGCCACAGGCCGAGTCCTTTCACTCGAGCCAAATCATCTACTGAGCGGAATGGCCCCCGCCGATCACGGTGAGCCACAATATTGGCCGCCAACTCCTGGTTCAATCCTCGCACCTGTTCCATGTAGAACAACACAAACCTTATGAATGATTACACACAAAATAAATGTGAAATCTGGAGACATTGTGCATGTCTAATACTTTCTTCCATCTTAATTACAATGTTTAACATAAGTTGCAATCGATATTACTTACACTCATCAATTCAAAAACTGAGGCAGTATTTATATCAACAGGTGTGGGCTTCGAATTTGACACAATTGGTGAAGGAGGCACGGCAGCAGTTCCTGTGACTCCATCCACAGCACTGTTTTGAGGTTTAATGTTGGCTGAACCATTGCTAGGTAAGCTGTCATATGACTGGGCACGTGAGGATGGTGAACTATGAGGTAAAGCATGAGTTTTTATCCATAAGTATACAAACACTCAATGTTAGAATATTTATAATGTCCTCCACCAACAACGCCCAGCTACATCGATTATTATGCTCATTGATCAACATCAAGACAGTTGTTTCGAATCTTGGATCAAGACAAAAGTGCCAACTAGGGCATAAGAAATAGAAAGGGCAGGGTTAAGGTTGGGTAACAGCAGTCATACTGGGCAGATGTATTACCTCTTAGACATGACTAACATTACATTACTCTAAGTAGAGGAAAAGGTGTTTACTGAAAATGGTAGAAAACTCACCTTGAGTTGTTCTTTTTGCGCGAAACACATATTTCTGGTCGTATGACGTCAAGTTTATGAGCACCAATTCCCGAGACAAGTGCCAAATCTTCTACTTTATTAAAACGACCAATTGCTTGTCTATATTCTACAATTCCTTGAGCCACTGAACGGGTGATGCCTGGTAAAGTCATTAACTCCTCCTCGGTTGCTAAATTAATATTAAGTTGCTCCATCTGAAAGGCAAATATTTTGCCTATGTTTACTCTGCTACTTTATATCACAATCACTCAAAGTCACACTGGAAATGCAATGCACTATGCAGCAGGGTTCACAGAAGGGTTAATTACAGCCCAGTAGGCTCAACTCAAAGGCTTACCTTTAAGTCGCTGTCTACGAAGTTGTATGTTGCACTGAGAGGTTCTTGATGAGTTCGAGACCTCCTTGTTGTGAATGGAGACCTCCATGATGACCGTATGCTAGACCTCCTGCCAACAGTGGGGATACTAGGCCCTTGGCCCATCGCCCACCTTTTAACGCCACACCCAAACAAAATGATTCATCACCGACTTAAATTCACAGGGGGGCCTGTAAAATGTATTATCATATTGACATAATATTACGTACTGTTTACCCATGGATTTAATCGTCTATCACAACACACAATGGTGAAGAGAAGATGGTATCGTTTTCTCTATTTCACCATTCAAAAAATCACTCGACTTATGATGAATCAAAAATATTGATGGACCTATTGCAACTATAAGCGCGAAGTACATCGTCATCGTTCAACTATGAGGATTGAATATTTAAAAAGGGCATTATAAACATTGCTAAATTTGGTTGAAAATTAAGAATTAATGAGCCAAATGAACAAGAATATTTGTCAAAATAATGCAAAGACTTGTAGGGTCAACTATAGCAACCCACTCTAGAGTCAATCAATCAATGCACGATAAGAGATAAGAAAGGCCATGATAACTAAACCAACATCTTAAATCTACAGATAATGATACATTGTTCTACAAGTAACTTATCACTCAGCTGCACAGCTGACATTTGTATACTTTGTAGGAGGTTACGAAGTTCAATGAGGCCATTGCTTTTTCAGAAACGCATGACCAAGAAAGTATTCACTAGATGATACACATTACTAATGCCTATGACTAATAACGCATCTCCCTTTTCATCACTATACCTGTGACAAGAGATCCTAAGTCCAATGTCACATATATACTCATCCCTATAAAAAGTGATGTCATCAGGCGTACCAACGCTCCGTGTTCACATTTCACTGCGTAATGCTAAAAAAGAAATGACATGCAGTGCTTTTATGGAAGGGGTGGAAATGGTGGAAATCGTAGGGGGCGTAGGATGAAGTAATCAATGGTTTCATACCGAGACTTGTATGGAACCCTTTCATGACGGCGTCACAAACTAATCTTGAAGTATGATTTTGGAATAATACGCAATATTGACAATATTCACTTGCTTCTTCAATACTTGTACGAAAATTCGCACGTCGATAAAGTGCATGTATACCTTACTGGAGGATTAACTTATGCTTACTTTCACTGGGGATATGATCAGGTTCACTCGGGATAAATTTTAGTTCTCGAAATCACCAGTATAGGAGCTGCAATCGAATCAGCTCTTTACCGCCGCGATTTTTGTAAAGGTAAATATGGAATCACAGCCTTCTGCAACGCAGAAAAAGTTATATTTATATCATGTATGGAGAATTAATATAAAACAGAGTTATGAGAGTACTTTAAGAATGTATTTCGACAGTATGGTTGCAGGTTTCCGTTTACGTACTGCAAAAATGGAAGAAAACCTATCTTCTTTCAATTTTCATACATGACATTTTCAAAATGATATATATTTTTAAAGCAACTTTATTTCTGCAATAACATCAAGCTCCCAAGACAACTGTAGCAATTTCTTAAATTGTATTCAAGGTCCTTTTCCGAAAGGGATTTTTCCACCATTCATGAAATGAAATTTAAAATTAGTTGCATTGCATGTTGATTAAAATGTAACACTTCAACGCCAATTGTACACAGATAATCTCAATTCAAGGCCGTCGAAGTCGAGCCGTGGTCGTTTCTCCGAGTAATAATTTGATGGCTTTACAATCTTTTCGCGCTCATAAATTAATATATTCTTCGGATTGAATTCATTTGAGATAATATTGCACCTGCTTCAACAATTTTTCTTAATTTTAAACGAATGAAAATGTATTTCTTTAGAAACAAATCAGCGTATCTTATCTTAGAAATGACTTTTCAAGTGAACTTCCTCTTAGTTTGCCATAATTAACCCATTGTGGGGATCCCCATTTTTCCCCAAATTGTGTCGATTGAAGCCATCTGCCCCTGCAGATGGCAAAATTGTCACCAGTTGAGGCTCATTCTATCTTATTTTCCGTTCCAAAAAAATAGGATAGTGCCCGATTATTTTCGGAAATTATGCTCTCCAAATTGGCACACGCGATGAGGATTCGGCACTTTCAGGTTGCGGAAGTTTCGCAAAAGCGCTTAGCGTTAAATAATATACGAATGTATTCTATAGTTTGTATTTAAGACGAAATCTCAGAGTGATAGTGCAACCAGTGACGTAGCCAGGATTTCGTTTTGGGGGAGGCGAGGAGTGGGTTGGGGTAATTGCTTAGTATAAATTTCTCGCATAAACGAAAAGGAGGGTGTAATTACTAAAACTAGGAGCAAAATCGTGGGTTAAGGCAAACTAAAGTGGAATTGTGACTGAAAAAATAAAACACTCCTCTGTTTTTTTGCTTGGAAAACGTTTCAAAATAAAGACTTTTCCCTCTGTTACGACACTGAGTAAATGTAAATCGTATTACCCCTGGCCTCCGTGGAGTAAATGCAAAGTTGGCAAATTTTAAAGTACACAGTCAATTATATCAAGAGTTATTTGGCGATATAGTTTATTATTTATGAATTTTATTGCCAAATTTGGAATTGAAATCGCTCAAATTGCCAGTTTGGAATTTTTTAAAGGAAGGATACGATATGCAAAATTTTAGAACAAATTTTTAGGAAGTACTTATGCACTAATGCTTAAAATGATAATTCGAGAACTTTCATTTTACTGGGTTTTAAAATGCAATTTTTCAATTTTTGTTTCAATTTAATGGCCAAATATCTTCGGTAGTCAGTTTGATTTTCAGTCTTAAAAATCGGAAACTTAATCAAAGTATAGGACATTACAGTGGGTACCAGCAAGAAAAAGATTGATCTGATCACAGAGATGCAACCATGTAAAAAAATGCACAAATACGTCTCCATGAAGGAGTGCATATAATTGATAGTTTTATTGACCATGTCATTGGAAAAACTAATAATTCACTCTTGCAATGAGATTCTACTGGGCAAAGAAAGCTTGGCTGATCATAAAAGTAGGAGAGCAGAAACAAGATACTGCGGCATTTTAATTATTTGGGTAGGAATCTGAAAGAAAATGGATATAGTAACAAAGACAACAGGAGGACAAGAGCGTTAGCTAAGGAAGCGTTTTGTAGTAGAAGGGATTTCCAATCATTGCACGTACAAATGATATGGTACGAAGTCACTCGCAATGGTGCATATGCACCAAGGGATGAAATTTACCTAACGTCCTGCCCATCACGCCGTTCCCTTCCAGAGTTGGCACAATCACAAAGTTTCACTCAGAAATACATATTTGTACACCTAACTCTACTTCAATAATTTCCTCCATACTGACCTTTCATTGCAAACCTCTTTTTCCTCATTTACCCCCATACACTACTTCTTACGCGCCCTCCTGTTTTTAAGACTCCTAATATTCCTCCTCCTAAGAATTTCCTCAACCACATTCGACCACAACTTTCTCGGCCTACCTCTACCTCTCGCATCATTCACTTCTCCCTTATATATCTGTTTCGTTATTCGACTCTCAGCCATTCTCTCAACATGGCCAAACCAACGAAGCACACTCCTTTCATATATATCCACTACTGGAGCTTCTAGCTCACATTCTTTTATTACCCACTCATTCCTGACCCTATCCATCCTACTTTTACCGCAAACACTCCTCAGATAGCTCATACCCACGGCATTTAGTCTACTCTTATGTCTATCCTGACATACTCATGTTTCACTACCATACAACAAAGTACACTTTTGTACACGGCTATTTTCGCTTTCTTAGACAGGCACTCATTCCATGTAAAATGGTCTAAATTTAGAAAAGTGGCTCACTGGACCATCTTTGGATTTTTAATAAATTTAATGGATTTAGTTGTACATATCTTAAACGCTTTGAGTAAATTTTGAGGTCCGCCGGTGGGACACTTACGGGGAAACAGTTCTTTGAGTGACCCAATGTCAGGGCCACGTGCTATGTGACTCTGAAACTTTGACAACTTTGAGACGTAATATCTCCGTAAATTTTTACCCATTTTAAATTGTTAAAATCCATTTTGAAAGCACGATCATAAAGCTAAAATCGTAAAGTATTGGCTGTTACAATACTTGTAAAATATTGGCAGCTTCATTAACAATCGCTATCATAATTGCCTAAACACTCTAATTATTCCTAATTCCCACCCCGCATTTAGTCATAATGGAGTCCGAAATAAATTCCTGGCTTCTTCACCGCTGTTCACGACGTTTCTCTTCCCTATTTTCTCTTCATTTCCTTTCTTTCGTCGTCTTTAAAATCTTTCTTTGCCCATTCCGTCGTGCTATCTGAAGGGAAGCAAGGAAAGAGTAGGGATAAACAATATGGTTGTTATGGTTACGGTTGTCAGGCTCAGTTTGATGACGCAGTGCCGTCTCCATCCACCTCAATGGCTATAATTCTATAAAAGAACATTCTATTTTTTCCTTCTTCCCACTATCCCGTCTTGATTGTCTATAGATGACGACAGTATCGTACCCGATCCGGGGGCATCTTTTGTCACCATTCGCATTACTATCTTGTTACCAAATTACAAAACGTAAGGCTATGTCTTCCCGATTTCGCCCCTGTCTTTTATCACCATGGTACTAATAGTCTACTGCAATAAGCGAATGATGTAGCTGCGCGAGTCTTTGGGATCCAGACTCCCCCCCTCACCGAAATTTGGAATTTGTTATTTTATAATGGCCATAAAGAAGAAAGTTTTATTGATTTGTTCTAACTGAAAATGTTGATTTAATGTGTTTTTTAAATAACTTTTTCCATTTATCCGCTTGTAATCATCAAGAAAAATATCGTGGGTGTTGTACTGTATCTTAAATTTGCGCGGTAAAAATAAAATAAAATATCGGCTCATACACTGAAGACGTAATTACTTCCTTAGTTGGCTAAAAATTCAGGCAATTTTTAAAAATTGATCCTAAAAAATTATCCTTCCCCCAGTTCATCGTCTAAGTGGGCCTCCCTCAATGCAAAACGATGCTTACGTCACTGCTTTAACGTGCAACATATTTTTTTCTCACCACCTACAGGTTTTTCGAACATGCTGACGATCGCTCACTTGACCATTGTAACTAGCGTTCATTGGCAGGATGGCATAAATCAACTACTGTAGATTGGTAACTATGGTATGCTTACTATGAAGGGATAAGTTACTAAGGCCGGTGCCAACCGGGTGTTCGCAATCCTAATTCTCAACCATGTTATAGATTACTTGGATGAAAAGCGAGTGATGACAGCTGTTGTGGCAAGGAAGCCAATCAGAACTCACCAATAGCAACGGCGTATAAACATAAAAATATCTCAGAAACCGTTTCGGCATGAAGACGGCCCCAAGAACGAGAGCGAATACGTCGTCGTTTATGGCCAACCAAAAAGGCTCCGAAAGCCCAACAGCATCAAGATGTTCCCTTCACCCGAATATGCCGAGTGAGCTCGCTATGAAAATTTGCCACATTGATTGTTTTTTGGCGCAGACCTCTTTTTCGACGCGTTGCGCCATCAGTCCTTGAAGATGAGACAGCGTTTCGAAATCATGGTCGCTTATGAACGGATGTACAAAAAATTACGAATCGACTGTATATGACGTGAATGATGCCAAATTTTCACAGGGAGACATTTGAGGTGGCTGGAGCGATTTCGGTTTATGCGCAGATTTGCGTGAAACTTTTCATAAGCGTACTAATTTGTAAAACGTATCGAAAAATGCAAAAAAAAAGATGCACGTTACCGATTTGGTTTCTTGGCAAATTAATGCTATTTTAACACATTGCGGCACGACTTTTGGCATATATTTCAAGTAACTCGATGAAGTATGAACAGATTTTCTCTTAAACGCAAAAATATACCTTTCATATTAATATAATGGCTCCTATGCAATGTTATGTCGGCCCCGGTGTCGGCGGGGTAAAGTCCTCGCCTTCCAACCCAAGGGTCGCGAGTTCGAGTCCCGCCTGGGTAATATTATTCAATGCCCAGGACATGGATGTTTGTGTCCGTCTCATGATATATTAAAATACTTGTAATTGGGGAAACCTGTAACTGTTAAATAAATTATTACTATTATTAAGGTAGCATGCTGTATAAAAACACGGATTTATGTACTCTTTTCGCTTCATTTCGAATGCCGCGCCGTAAACCCAAGTCATAACCTGCTTTAAGGAGTAACCTGCTCTTCGAAGTACCATTTTCTTAAGTATATAATTAACTGTGGTGAGTAAATTGAGGCTTAAAGCTGCCCTGTGCATTTTTGAATTTAATGCAAATACTCGTAAGGGTAAAATATTATAGGACAAGCTGTTGAACCGAATCTTATACCTCAAAACGACAACCAGTAATTAAGCTGACTCCTTCGTTACTATATCTGCAGATATCTGCTTTTATATAATGGCTGTTTAAAGAAATGAGGCAAGGGTATAAATACCTTCAGCCTTAAAGCTTTTAAGTCGTTTGCTAAGAAATTTCGTTCATACATACATACATACCAATCACGCCGTTCCCTTCCAGGGCAGGCGCAGTCACGAAATTTCACTCATAAATACATATTTGTACTCCTAACTCTGCTTCAATAATTTCCTCCATACTGACCTATACTTGCAAACCTCTTTTGCCTCATTTACCCCCTTACACTGCTTCATACACGCCCTCCTATTTTTAAGACTCCTAATATTCCTCATCCTAAGAATTTTGAAATTTCGTAAACAGGGTAAACAGCTAAAAATTCCCTTAAGGTAATATGAGCGAAATTTCATTTCACCTAGAAATCAAGGAATTCAGTCTCATTTTAATGAAAGATATGTCACCTAACCAAAGATATCAAAATGTTATCCCCGAACTACACTTCTGCCCGATATATTTGCCAAAAAAGTCCAGCCCTTTTGCATGGGAAACGGTACGTGTATGCACTCCAGATCTATATATATAAAAACGAACGTATGTCTGTCTGTATGTCTGTCTGTATGTCTGTCTGTATGTCTGTCTGTATGTCTGTCTGTATGTCTGTCTGTATGTCTGTCTGTATGTCTGTCTGTATGTCTGTCTGTATGTCTGTCTGTATGTCTGTCTGTATGTCTGTCCTGTATGCATTACTACACTGTTGATCAGATCGCCAAGAAACTTTAAGAAGTTGTTGAGTACACTCTTGCGAAGGTTTCGAAGGTTTTAGGTATACAAATTTTTTTAATATCGCCCCCCCCCCCCCTGAAATCGTGCTGAAATTTTGCCGAGTAATAGTTGAAGGCAGGAGGAAAGTTGTAGGCTACTTTAAAATGATCTCAGGGCCCATAAAAGTCCCAAAAAGGGGCCCTTAGGTAGTTCGCGGTTCGTATCGGGTTTTGTGCAGTGGTTTCATTTTTTACTTTTTTAAATTATTTCCGCTCAAGATAGAGAGTTGGAATTTTTTTATTAAATGTCTAAATGAATAAAGTTTTTAATTCTTTTAATTAATTATCCTTTTCACTTCGTAATTGACTGAAAATTACATTTTTAGCTGCAGAAACACATATTTTTCTATGAAATCAACAATACCATATTCGCTTGACAACCAGATTTCGGTCATTGCTGTTGTAATTCATATTGCTTAGTTGAGCCGATTAGGATTGCTAAGCATTGGAATTTGTGCAGCGGTTAATTATTTCGCTTTTTAAAACAACTTTAACTAAAGATAGAGAGTTGAAATTCATTTTACCGCATACCCGAAAGTATGATACTACTAAAATTAGAGGTATCTTGCCCGAAAGAATGAAGCTTCTCTCTTTTTCAATCGATTTTCTTTAACGCATTTTCCTTGACAACCAAATAAACAAACAAAAATAAACATTAAATCAAATCTTAATTAACGAAAATGAAATTCTGAATAGCTACTCAACAAGTAAGTACTGGAATTATGTACTTAAGTATAATGTTCTTTTAGCCTGGCTGAGCAGGTAGTATGATTACAGTAAAGAGTTTCAAAAAATTGTCTCTCTACTCTATATTAAACAAGTTTTACAAATTTCATTGTTTTTATTTTACCATGTTATTTTTTATCATTCTGTCAATTTTTCAGTCATTTGACTTATAATTATTATTGTTCATGCGAGATATGGTCACATTGTTTACTTACTATTGTCTCACAATTGTATAGATGCTCTGCAGAAGAAAATATCAATTTAATAAAACAATTAATTGAAATGTAGTCTGTCATCACAACTACTTACTAACTCCTCACCTCTTATATAAAGAGTTTTGAAGGAAGTATGATCCCGAGCAACGCCGGGTAATTCAGCTAGTTATTAATAAAATGAGGAATTTATAACACCTAGATGTCGTCAAATAACTAGCAGCGTGTAGTTTGTATATTTTATCTACCTTTTTTGAAAATATATCGTATTGTCACCGCAGTAATTTTTTCAGAATCACTAAAATCCTTCCGTTGTGAATGAGTTTCAAACATTCCGCGCGAAAAAAAATGACTCGAGTTTAAGACTTATGGAGATACTTTTATTTAATTCATTAGAACTTCAGCCGTATAGAAGTATATTATTGCGCCATTAATAATACAATATTTAATTCATGCTTCCTGCTGCTGCTGAGATTAAAACGTATTATTCAAATACCGTCTAGATTATGACTAGGGTATTATCTCGCTCAAACTACCTTAACAACGTTGCATCATTCATCACAATAGATCGGCTCTGTGCTCCGGCGAAAACGGGAAGTCGGTTATTTAAACCTAAATACCTGTGTTATATTACCGATGACCAAAGCTTAAAAGCATATATTAGGTTCCTTAAAATCTAGTGCAGGTTATACAAGTTTTTGAATACTATTATTTGGACAGAAATTGAGATTATAAAATTCATGTGAAGAGAGGCCATCGCACAGCCATTAAGACAGTCACTAAGTTTACCAATCCAATCGAACTCAGATCGATACGAACTCGGACCGATCTGAACGTTCTAAGCCAGCCGACTCGGTTCGCCTGGTTTACCAGTGCGAAACCGATTTAAATATCGATTTGAATCGGTTCATATTGATTTGAAATCTCAGACTGGCAGAGGAAGTGGGCCGAGTTAGCCCGCTTCTCATAACGATTCCACTAGCTAGTTGCGTTTACCATACCGAGCTGAACCGGCCAACTCGATCTCAGTTCGATAGATAAACGTAGTGAGTAAATTTGAGTGTAAAAATTCATCATTTTGAAGCCAATATATCTTCATATCTTCGTTTAATGACCGATGACCTTGTAATAGTTTTATACCATTCGGTGGAAGACGCCTAGTATACGTTAGAACTGGTGTAGATTATCGGACAAACCTAAAATAAAGGTTCCTCCTTAATTGAGACAGAGTTTAAAAAATATAAAATTCTTGCATCATTTACGTTACAACATATATTATTATTTCCTTCTTAAAAATTGACTAGTTGAGTGATGTGCGCTCCAATAATTTTCTTTCGACGTACAGTAAGTCCTCGATTTACGTCGGAGATACGTGTTGAAGAAGAGCGACGTAAGTCGAAACGACGTAAAACGGATCCAGATATTCATGACCAGTTTAATCTCAAGATCAATCAAGGCGTTAACTTCAAAATTCGTTTTTTACTTTCATCACGGAAAAAATAGCTATTTCAGATAGGGCGATTTTGTCTCAATCGTCAAAAAAAGCAAGCATATGCACATAAGCTCTATTTTATTAGTATTGGATAGGGAAACATTTTCCGGAGGTCCTTGTCAGAATGAACGTAAAATCGAATCAGACGTAAATCGAAACGACGCATACCGAGGACTTACTGTACTTGAAAAGTTATTGTAATCGCATTGAACGACTCTAGATTCGCGCTCTAACCACCTGAATGTTCTTGCCAACAAAACTTTCACCATTGGAAATAGCCCTGTCTTC
The DNA here is from genome assembly GCA_963169105.1 of Ceriagrion tenellum. Taxonomy (NCBI): domain Eukaryota; kingdom Metazoa; phylum Arthropoda; class Insecta; order Odonata; family Coenagrionidae; genus Ceriagrion; species Ceriagrion tenellum. Next base: position 109,256,218 of record OY720635.1, on the reverse strand, counting down.
CTCTTGTTTTACAATAATTTATGTATATACATGTCTGAGATTTCTTCCGCACGCATCGGCACTTTACACTGGGGGAAAGATACTGGCATGTAAGTGATAGGTTACGCTGACGGTTACTATCCGCCGCGCCGGCATCAGATGTACAAAAATTATGCCTTTTTGAATACCCCTCTTTTCTATTCCACTGCCACACTGCTTTCCGCGACCACATCAACTTGTCATGAGTTTCACGGAACGGTATCCCTGCAAATAATACGGCGTATTTCCTCGTTAAGTAAACAACAATAAGTAAAAAGCTGAAAAAATTGTACCTTTATCTTTAATGAAAGGGTACTTGCGAATGATAGCAAGGAGATCGCGATTTATCGACTTCAGTCGACCGTTTTGGAGTTTAAGGGCTTCTCTCATAACACCCAAGTTGGTATAGCATATGTATAACCATTGATTAATGCCCGATCCCGCTGGAACTCGAAACTGGGCCCTCTAAGTACCGTGCTAATCCGGACTCCTCTTTTCTATTCGACTGTCACACTGCTTTCCGCGACAAAGTCAACTTGTCAATCTCATAATTATATATTCATAATTATTATGGAGAAGTCATTCTTTAACATATTGGCAATTTTAAGGCGGACATTTAACAAATATCCATCGGGAATAGATGCAGTACCTATTTAGAGAACTTCCATCTTGGGGTCTCCGATGGTTTATCTACTGATTTAAAAAAATAACGTTAATATATTACTATAATAAAACTTTATTATCACACGATTTACGTGAATGTTATTTTTGATGCTAAGTTTTTCAGTGAGGAACGTACATAATGGAAAAAAAAAACTTTTTGGCAAAGTTTATATTCTAAAATACACTCGACCCAAATCCTGTCGACGTACGGCATCGTTTCATGGAAATGTCACTTACTACAACTTTCGCGTGCTTGGTGGCCTCTTTGCTACACTTTGGAAACGTCATTGTAACACAGGAGGATGACGTCGCGGAACTGTGTCGCTGCCAAAAATTCGAAGTATTTCCTCGTTAAGTAACCAGCATCAAGTAAAAAGCTGAAAAAAATGTACCTATATCCTTCATAAAAGTGAGTGAACTGTTATGATTAGATCTTTTCCGTTGATATATTCGTAGAAGAAAGAAGGGCTACCGTAAGGTGACGCCAGATTACTGAGATACCGCGATGGATCACGTGATTTTTCTGAAATTTCATGTACTTTTCAAAAGTGCACAATTATTAACCCTTTTAATACCGACGGGTTATATGTGTCCCAGTGAATGTTTTCGTATGACTATCGGGTAGGGTGACCAACTATTTTTGAAGAAAATAAGGGAGATTTCTAAATTCTTGACCAAAAATAAGGGAGATTTAGAACACGGCAAAATTTCACAAAAAAAAAGAAAAAAGCAATGCAGTGTTTGTGAAAAAAAGTTTAAAAGGACACTATTTTATACGTTAAGAAGGCCGAAATATATTTTCCAACAGATTTAGCTTCAGACAACAGTTTGCCATCACTTTTTGCAAATTGTAAAAAATTCAGTGCAAGATTACATGAAGTTCATAGCAACTTGCACTTCTGATTTGATCAGCTATATGTACTGCTCCTATTCCTAACATCTGTCTACTTGTTATTCATAAAAGAAAATACTCTCTCTGTATGAGCATTACTACCTGGTATGCTCGTAACATAGTTTACCAACTTTCCCAAGTTTTCAGAAGTTATATTGCTCGATTTTAAGCTGCTGAAAACCGCCACCAATTTCTGGCTAGTGTTACCCTCTAAAGACACAGCACATGCTATTGCATCCTTACAACTACAAAATCCCTCATACGATTCATCTTCATTCACACAATCCAGTTGGATACACTTCACAACGTCATGTATGTCGTTGAATGTTGATTCCCTTTTAAGACATAGCGGTATTAAACACTTAAAACTATCATCAAATTTGTTGAGCATGTAAGAATCATAAAATTCAAGGAATTTGCTTTCACTTGTAGATTTAAAATTTGAACTGAGAACAGTAGCTAACATTTTGTGAGTAGCACTACCGAAGTATCTATCTTTAATTCTCTGTCGAACTTTACTAATAAGTAACTGTACTGCTTCATGGGACTCCATAATACAAAGATAAGAGTTCTCCAAATATTTTGCTGTTTGAATAAAAACGTTTCCAATATTCACAAAGAAACTAATATGAGCCTCAGCAATTGTTTTTCTGGATTTTCTTCTTCTGGATTTTCATTGTTGAAATACCGTTTCAAAACTTTTGGACTGTCTGAATCATCTATGCTTTTAAAATACCTTTTTATAGGCTCCCAATTTTTTAAAGCCTTTTTGCGGCGGGTGTGAGAGATAACCATCTGGTTCTTACATGACGAAGGATTTCAGTCCATTCAACATCAACAAATTGAAAAAATGAGCTTAATGTTCCACTTCGTTTAGCATAACAGGAAAAATGACTACGAATATTTATCACTAACACTTCAATATCTACATAATCTAAATAATTACATGCACGTTTCACGTCATTATGAACGCGGCACGTTCAAACGAATTTCGATCGTGTGCGCAAAATTCGAATGATTGAAACTGACAATGAATGATTTTACTTGACGAAAAAATGCGGGAGAAATTCACCCAAAGAGACAGAAAATACGGGAGCCGGGAGATTGTGAAAAAATAGGGTCAAATACGGGAGATCCTGGGAAATACGGGAGAGTTGGTCACCCTACTATCGGGTCTATCATGCCCCATTCATGTATTTAAAAATGCCGCTATCAGTCATTTTGGTGTAGTTGCCTCGACAGGTGGCAGTACTTGCTTGCAGCAACTCCGTTTGCTTTCAAGCACATGCTTTTGCGTGGTGGAAAATATACTGATATCGATTCAAACATGAACACAAAAAAATCAGTCTTGAAAGGGTTAATGCCTTCGGTCGAAGCAAGAGTTGCATATTTGAAATCGTTGGCAAATCCGCTGTCGTGTAACCACTTACATATGATAACTACATATAATACATATTCCCAATTAGTAAAAGGCTACAGTTATGATGGAGAAAAATAATGATTTGTTAATGAAAATAATTTCGATTTGGAATCTTTCAGGAGCTGTCCGATGTAATTTTAAGGCACGTTTTTTCTTTTTATTGGCCTCCTTTTGGTCCACATCATCCGATCCTACTTCATCGTCATAACTTATCCCATTCTAATTTCGTGGACTATAAAATAACAACTGAGGACTCAATTTCACATCAATCCTAGAGCCTTGTATTTTAGGTCTATGGATCGCAATTGGATTTTTCCTCTCTTGAATATCGCTCGTTCCCTCACGTTGATATGTCATTGCTCAAAATTTTGAATTCATTCATTCATAACTCTTGTGCCTAAAGCTTCTATCCACTAATCTCTACTAATTCAGGAGAGATTTTTCTCTCATTCGACCTTTTTATCCCTCCACCCTTCCCACCTTTCAAATTTCGATAGATTGGATTTAAATAACTGAGTGGATGAATCCCTCTCACCTGTTTCAGCAATTGAAGGCCTAATGGCTGACATCTGGAGACGATTTTGACTAATGCGACTGCAGGATTGGTTAGTGCGGTGGATATTTTATTTACTATTAATAGGAGGGCTTTTTGTACATTTTTTTATGAATGAATGAGCACACCCAGTTGCTTTTACGTAACAGACGTCGTAATTCCATTCATTATATTAATTTTGCACTCCACAGTATACCCTTTCCCTCAACTTTTCATTTAAAATACCTCCATCTTTGAAACGCGGGCTTTCGGGTTTCCTAACCAATTCTCGGAAACAGAATATAAAAACATTCATGTGGATCGTGGCACTCTATGGATCGGAAGCATGGACCATTGGAAAAGCTGACCAGAAAAGACTATAGGTCTTCGAAACCAGGTGCTGACGGAGGTTGTTGAATATAAAATGGACGGACATGATAATAAATGATGAAGTGTACAGAAAAGGCTATTTAGAATCTTGAGTGGCTAAGAGACCTACGTACTGGTCAAGAAAGCCGCTATGTAGTCAAAAGGCTACTCTACCCAGGATTCCCCGTAACGTAGTGATATGCTCATTTACCCGGAGGTTTCGTGGTTCGATTCACGGGGAAGGGAACTGTCTTCCTTTGGCAGTTCCAACGCATAATTTTCCGATAGTGTTATGTTTGTAATTTTGGACCCTGCATTCATATATCCCACCATCGTCCTCATTCCTTTTGCCTACTCCCGGTTCCTCTTCCGCCTCAACAAATCCTTCCCTTGGATGGGACAGGTTTGATATAGTTATTGTATATATACGCCATTGAACAAATAGGCATCAGCCATTAACATGGGCACCAGGTTAGCAAAAAGACAAGTCAAACACAGGAAATGGAAATTTACGCAAAAACTTCCCAAAATGGCTTCCACAGCATAACATATGTAACTAATTGAATATTGAATAATCAGGTACGCAAGATTTACGTGACGGATTTCACTGAGTAATTTCTCTCTTCATTTAGTTAGATTTTGCCTTGGCAATATTTGTGCAAATAAGTCTTAAGGTTTTTGCGGAATTATTTATTAGAAATGTTTTTAATACATGCTAATTATCTTCTCTAGCTGTTCATACACCCCAACTACTTATTCCTCTCTATGATTGCTTGTGGGCTTGCCCACCTGAACCAACGCGAAATTTGTCGGACGTGATTTTATGTCTACCACTAGTAACATGTCGCTCTCCTATTAAATGTTTATTACCGTCATCCCTAATTAGGCGTTCAATACCATAGCTACCTCACGTTGACTTTCATCCCCACCACAATAGACTAACCTGTAAATATCTCTCCAATAGTCCCCGATATCACTCCATTTCACCTCTCAGTCCCAACGTACCTATGTTCCCCTTCTCCATTTCTTATTTAATATTTTCAGCTTCCCAGCCCTCATCATTGTCCTAACGTTCCAAGCACCTATTTCAACCGGTTCTTTCCTCCTCCTCTTCTTGTCTCTTACGGATCAAGTATCCTGTAATAACTTTGTTTTGCAAGGATATCGGGAGTCGACGACCGCGGTGGCCTCGACTCCCCCGCTGCCGGGCCCGACACCCGCCCCAGTGGGTGGCATCCCGTAATTGCCAGGATTTATTTATCTTCGCATGAATTTCATATTCTGTGTATTTTCTAGTTGGGAAAGGCTCCCACCCCATTTCCCAACAGTGTTTTAACATGACACCATCACGGGACTACCTTTTGTCTGATTCCTACCGTTCGACCAATCTGGCATGAGTGGCCCTACTGGAAGCGATTTTAAAAGCTCCCATCGATCTCGCCCATTCGTCCCTTACCAACCTTTAAAAAAAAGAAGCCATCCATCCTTGATGGCGCAAATGACCTCAGTTGTCGGTCGCCTCCCCAAATAACCAACCAACCATTTTCTTCGCCTCCTTCCTCCCACGCGTTCATTCCCTCCCTTCCTTCAGCCAATCCTATTCGAATATCACCCGGCCCTCCACTGGTTCCTCTATTATTGCTCAGGTCCTTTCCTCCTGCCAATATACGAACCTGTGCCAAGTTGACATTTTCAAAATAAATATTACCGACGCGCAATCGCTGCCGATGGGAAGGCATCGTTCCTTTTCTTTTTGTCATCAAGAGCACATATACATTCATGTCTACCGCCGTTAACACCGAAATTAAGGCGGCTGAATTGGTATTCGTGGGTCATTGAGTGAATATTTTGATAATGTTTCAACCAGGAAAGAGTATGAGAAAACATTCGTGTGGAGCGTGGCACTGTATGGATCGGAAGCATGGACCATTGGAAACGCTGACCAGTTCGGAAACTGGTGCTGAAGGAGGACACTGACGATAAGATCGACAGACAAAATAAGAAATGATGAAGTGCACAGAAGAGAAGAAGAGGAAAGAACCATATGGAACACCATACAGAAAAGAAAAACAAGATGGGTTAGACGCACCCTAAGGCACAATGGGTTTGTGAAGAACATACTTGAAGGTAAAATAGAGGGAAAAGTCCCCAGAGGGAGGCCCAGGAATAAGGTCATGGAACAAATAAAGAGGAAAGTACACACGAAGAGATACCAGGAGGTAAGGGACCTAGCATTAGATAGGGAAGAGTGAAGGGCTGCAGTCAACCAATTTTAGGATTAAACGACCAATGATGAAGTAGAATAAAAATTCTACGACCACATTTAGAACACCGGTTTTTGCGGTGGAACTCACATAATCGTCGGTAATGGAAACTCCAGCATAATCGTATTTTAATTTTTTTCCTTGAGTTAGCTTACGTTAGCTTTCCTAGAGTTAAAAGCTTACGAAACCAGTTCTGGCTACCCTAAATTTAGGCGTAAATGCTATTCAAATATGTTTTCCAAATTGGCGTGGGTCATTGACACTTGTCATAAACCATTATAAAAATATGAAATATATTATTTTTCGTTAGGAAGAAAATGTTTCTATTTAATTCAATTATCATGTAATATATGTCAGGGGCCATAGTGCCTTATGCCAAAATAGCTTTGAATTGCAAAAAAGTCGGTTTGGTGCAATGTTTTCTCTTTATCAATTGTTACTAATGAGATTACATATGCAAGCTTCACGCAAATCTACACATAAAAATATTGCTTCGACCATCTTAACGATGGTATTTATAAACGGGGACATGAACCACCTCACCCAACAAACGCTACAGTAGAAGAACTATTCACCGGACACCTCAAGGGAACGAAGTGACAGGACACGAAGCAATTAACTGCTGTAAAACAGGGCGTCCACTATTTAATGCGCGTGACGGGGCAACATAACTGAATTCGCAATAGGAGTGTGACTATTATTTGCCACCCACCTAAGGTAATAGCTGTGGAATCCATTATTGAACCCACGAGTACACGAAGACGGATTCAGTATAATAACATATTTTCTGTATTTATTGATAAAAAGTCTGTTTGATTAACGACAGCTGCCAGGGCCACAGAACCACAAACCACAGAAATCCCTATGAGAGAGCTTCTTGTTTCCCCGTTTTCCGCTAAAAAGAGTCTTGCAGAGTGATATTTTTGACCCCTGAGTGAATACTATTTAACCCAACCCAAGAAGATACTAAAAAAACTGAAAATAAACCCGATAAAACCCGGAAAAACTGGGATTTTTAAAAACTTTTGTAGTCTTATTTGATATTTTTAAGGTTTGATGTGATTTCATTTATCTTACTGATTTTAGTAGCTTGGTTTTACAATTTTTTGCGCATTAATTTCCTATAAAATCATTTATTTACCTATAAAGAACCCACGCGAACAAATGAGCAATTAGGAAAGAAAAGATATTATGCCAGCATTCATATGATTTCATACAACGCACTGGACTCATTCACAGAACTCTCGAGTTTGATTTCGGTAATCTCAGCCTCTTTAGTCACTAGGTTGGATCCATAAGGGGAGGGGTCGCCTCCCCTTTAATTCCTAGGAAAACACGTATAAAAGTAGCCATGAAGGTTTCTTTCCAAAGTCGTTAAGGTTTTATTTTTATCAACTCATTTTTGGACAATTCAACACGACTCAACCACTCTGAGCGACGTCAATCTGCGATAAACGCCCACGTAATAGAACCGCTATCGCTAGACAAGGGCTTTTTGCTACCAAAATTTAAAAGTCAAAGAATAATTTTTACGTTCGATTTGACACGACTTAACCTCTTATGGCAATGGTAATACACTATCTGCGTCGTAAAAAGAGGAAGGCCCATCATTTTCTGCAAAGTTTCCTGAGCGCCGATGAACACTTGAAATGGATATTTGAGCCCGGTCCTTAATTCATGTAGCTTCGGAAAACAAGGACATTTTTGCGACTTTGTACGCCGACCGACCTGCCTTATCCCCTTGCTTTCCCACCCAAAAGCATGCCGACAGAGAGACAACACAACGGACTCAACCCACCCCTCATCTCCCAGAAATAAACCCCTCGCAGGTCAAAATTTTTCGTCGAGTGGTGTCCCTTTACCTTCTCACCAAGTGAGTTCCGAAGAAGGTTCCATTTTCCTTTCCGTGCGTTCATTGCTTTCCCGCGCAGGGGGTGTGGTTCGACCGTTTTGTCACATCGACGCCAACTCGGGACTTCGAAATCTTTCGGCTCCGAGATGGTAAGTTGTTTTGGACAGGAGTATACAACATTTGATAAGAACGCTTTGCTACCGCTTAGCGACAAAGATTTACTTCGGTGGGGTTCTCCATTCCGCAAATCCCTCCTTGTAGTGGTGGTACCCCCCAAACTACGACCTATAAGTATTTGTCCCTGGGTGGGCCAGATAATACTCCGAGAGCTGCCTCAAGGGCGGATGCCAGAGGATGTGTTAGGACACCTGACGTAAACAAGGAAGATTTTAGAAAAAAATCGATTGGGGAATAGCGAGTCCCGTTTTCGCTAAGTTTGTAAGCGTGGCCGAATCTTCCCACCCACTTGCCATGAGCATGCTTGAGCGTGACACGGTGGTGACGTAGAGGAAGCCACTATGCCCGCTCAGCAAGTCTGAGTATCTGCATGCATTTTCCAAACCTGTCTGCTCCACCTTGAATTTATCTCATCTAACCGCTTTAGTTTGTCCCACTTATGAAGTGTGATGGTGACTGAAAATCAGTCGTGTCAACCTGGAACTTGTGAGATATGATTTTTCATTGGAGCGTTAGCCAACTAACCTTCTAGTTTAAAGCGGATAGCGGTTCCATTGGTGGTAGTGGTGCCTCGCTCCCAAGCGGCGGCCGCTGGCAATGGAGAAACATGATTTTGAACCATCGCATTCCAATGCCTAATTCCAAATGGCAGAGAAGGGTCGAGGTTGAAGGGCGGTAAACTGAACTGAGGTTTTCTAAAATCAGAGATTATACATGAGGAGTTTTTGGTAGAATTTCTCCCTCGATCTGTTCTTGTCATATTAATTAGGCTTTTTATAGATATAATCTTGGTTTCTCTCTTCTGAGGCTAACCGCTCGTTAGTCCGCACGAAGTGTGAAAGTAGACTATGAAAGACCTCTTCTCCTCTCTTCCGTTAATTAGACAAACAGTTGATTGACCTCAGTTCTTAATTCCGTCATTCGATCACTACCCCTCTGGGAGCCACTGTTTTAATGGAGACAGCGATTGGATATACAGGACAGAAAACAGGAAATTTTTTATTTTGGCGGATGGGCAACCTCCTACGGACTCTGTTTATAAAGTAAGTAGCTATAGAACCTTTCTCCTCCGTGATATCTATGCCTAGAGCAACCTCACACTCATAACGACAATTTACCACGCTAGCAAACGGAACATGAATAGTAAAGAATTAGTCCTATTATTAAAAGGATAAAGTTTGTCATTTTGGGAGGGGGGGGAAGGTGGCTTTATACCTTTCGGGAGTCTTGCGAGTGTCAATATCTTGTTCCTTCTGATTACCACGTGTCCCATTATCCTAGGAAACAATGGGAATCGGCCACCCACCCTCCGGAAGTCCTGGGAAGTGCGCCCGTCAGTCACATTAAGTAATAAATCTAATACGGGGAAGTATGTCTTCGGTCTCCGATTTTATCGTGAAAGGAAAATGCTCGGTACTTGACGGGCTAAAAAAGATAAATATGGCCAAATAATGTTTGCATCCGGGCGGCAGATAAGCTGGGCGCAGCTCTGATAGCGGCTCCCGACACAATTCTTTCACTTTAGCTTCTCCTTCTGTGCGCACTTCCTCGTTGAGTAGCTCACAGCACTTGAAGAACGTAGCTAAAGGCAGTTTGATTTAATCACTTAAGAAGTTTTTTAGAAGTGTAGTCGATCTGTATGTTTCTGTTTTAGGAAAACGCTAGGGGATCATAGATGCTGGTCAAGATCCGTTATGCCACTGATGGAAGGTACGCAGTTTCGTCACTATGACGTGAGAATAGCACCTCTAGCGCAATCTGAGTAGGTTAAACATTTACATCATTATTCGTCTTTCAATCCTAAGATTGATCGACTGCAGCCCTCCACCATTCCCTGTCTAATGCTAGTTCCCTTACTTCCTGGTAGCTCTTCGTATGTACTTCCTTTGTATTATATCCATTAACATATTCCTTATGCACTTCAACGTGCTTACAATTTCGTGATATTCAATTGCAATGAATACAGGCCAACATTCTTTAGGAGTAGTTCATACACTTTGGATTTAAACGCTCGAGTTGACCTAACATATTTGACCTCAGGAGGCACAATCTGACAACAGTCACCCTGAAAGATTTGTTGAAGTGAATTTTGCGGTGCTGGGGAATATAGATATTAGTATAAGAGTGGTATTGAATCGCCATCTTGGTCGTTCAATTCTAAGATTGGTTGACTGCAGTCTTCCACCCTTCCCCATCTAATGCTAGTTCCCTTACCTCCTAGTATCTTTCCCTATGTAGTCTTCTTTATTTGGTCCACGTACGTATTCCTGGGTCTTCCTCTGGGGAATTCTCCCTCTTTTTCACCCTCAATTATGTTCTTCATAAACCCGTTGTGCCTCAGGGTGTGTCTAATCCATCAAGATCCTCTTTTCTGTAGTATTCTATATGATTCTTTCCTCTTCAACCCTTCGGTAAACAAAATCATTTTTTATTTTGTCCGTCCATTTTATCTTACTTACATTTTACCAGCATTCAAAACATTTGCTCGAACATTTTCCGGCCCCCTTCCCCATATACCTTCCAGTAGGACCTCACCTAATTCACCCAATCCCACATTCCAAGTTTTCTTCCGCAACACCCTGCCCCCTACTCGAACTCCAGCGGGTCATCTATCTCACTACAGTGGGCCTATTTCTTAACCTTCGCCGGTGGGGAGTGGTCACTTTCCCTATCATTAATTTTAGGATACCTTTTTGAGTTCCCTGGAGATAAATTTACGCAAAAGGCTAAAACATTGAAAATGATAACTGAAATAATAATTCGATACGAAAGGATATTTGCCCATCCTCAACATTGGTGTTGACCTCTCAGTGAGGGATGACTAGGAAGATTTCCGGCATTCCTTTTCCATTAAGTATATAACTATAGTGTAAGCATATTAATATATGATTGCCATAATTATATATTTAATCAACGGATCCGAGACGACATAATCTGCGAAAAATCGTGTATGTTTCCTGAAGAACAAAGTGCAAAATATCTCCAATGTTGAGGGTCAGATATAGTATTCATGGGCATGTGCAGTTGGCATTTACTACCGTTAACGAGCGCCATATTTGTTCGTCATCACCTACCGGTCATTTGGAGATGACAACGATATAACCCTAGATCATTACGTAACTAACGTTCATGCAGATGGCAGAAAACAACTGTAGTAGATAGATATGGTAAGTTTATCCGTGTAGAAAAAGTTACCATGGTCTGAGCCAACTGGGCGTACGCACTAATACCCTTGTAATGGATTACCATGGTAAATAGCTAGTCATCCGAATCGAGCTTTACAAAATCAAGGCGACATCCGTTACCGAACAGCATCAGTTTTACCTTATATTCCAATATTTTACATTTACGGTAGAAATGTGCATTGCAGGGAGCAAGAAATATTTGTCATGATAAATTAATGTTTTTTTAAGGAGTAACATACTAAATGGTTAATAATGCGAACGGGGAATGAGGCACGAAAGCAGTAGACCTTATCACAGTGGCGCCTCTACGTTATCGCACTAAAATACGAAGAAAATACTACGAAGAGACTCATACATCGATCCTCCGTTGTCTCAGCTGATTAATTGCATTAGGAACGACTCCTCATCGGCGGACATTTTCGTCACAACCCTCCTTTTCAAGCCAAAATTTTCATCTTCCGACCACGACCGTGTCCCAACTTTCTTTGTCCATTCGACTTGATGAATTATCATATGTTTAATGTTGACACTTCTTTCCATCAAATTTTTCTTGAAAATTCATATTTCGAAACGAAATAAGGCAAAATAAATTGTTATCATGGGATTATTCAAATAATTCTACTAGTATAAGGTACCAAAACTCTCGCAGGGATTCATCAGTCTTTTTGTGGTTGAATGCATGGTAGTACATACTAACAATACTACCATGGTTGAATGCATCGACTGTCTATTGGTGACGTCGACGAACTTCTTTCTGGCGTCAAGTCTGAATATGTTAATAAACAAGCTTTTTCCTTTCTAATAAGACGCACTTCAGCATTGGAAATGTATGATTTTCCGTTATTTGTTCCCCGCCCGGCTGTTAATTATTCCCTTCAATTAGAATATTCTATTAATCATTGATAATTTGCTTTTCGATTAAAACATTGCGGCTACCAGATAGATCTAGCACGTTAGACACTACATTTATAATCATTCTTTTGTTATTTAAAGGGGTGACGAAAAATAATTGTAGGGATATCTTTCTAATATGAAGGAAATGAAGAAAATTTTGGAAACGTTAATGGCATATATATTAATAAAATAATATCACTTTTCTGTCAGTCACGCTCTCTGCCCGCTTTTCACCGGAGAACCGGTCGACGGATCATTGTGAAATTCGGCATTCAGGTTCTTGAGTGCACTGGGACGGTCATAGGCTACACAAAAACGCGTCAGGGGCCCTTAGTTGGCCAATCATCCCTAATATTTAGTCAACCCACACATCAGTGTACGTAATGATGTCTAACTTAAAGGATAAATGTATTTGGATATCCCATTCACCTTGGCATACCATCTGAATGTTGACACTTACATTTGAGAAGCGGTATATTTCTGGAAAATGTGGGCAGAATGAAGAAAACAAATATCCCATCTAAGAGACTCATAATGATATATCCTATGTGCAGACCCAACACCAAGGTTTTTAACTCCATACCTAGTGTGCTCAATCAAGGAATTTAACAATTCTAAATATTAATAGCATTTATTAAATTATACATAAGTTAAATATAGCATGGGTTCACACAGTTGCGTGAAAAATAATACTGAAGATGAGAGGAATAGATAATTACACAAACATAGTCCTGGAATTCAGATGTAAAAATCAGCTGGTTGTCAATGACAATTAACAATTTTGATTCAACCAGAAGATTGCAACTGATAGACAGACAGGGAAAGAACAAATTAAAAAGTATTAGAGGCACATAGGAGAGTAGAAGATATGGATAGAGAACAAAAATTGACAGCAGACATGAAAGATTGTTTCATGATTAAAGAATAAGTGTTTTCAACACAGCATATCCCACACACACCATTATATTAAAATAAGTGGTATTTTACCGATAGGATAGGCTTTTCCAATTTAATTCCCACCCTTTTTCCTAATGCCATTTCTCTCTTCAGCACCACATTGTCCTTCCCACCCTTCATGCAATTTACATTCGCATACCTATTAACTGTTACATGCCCATCTGTAAAGGCCCACAAATAAGTTCATGGACCAAATAAAGAAGAAAGTACATGGGAAGAGATACCAGGAGGTAAGGGAACTATCATTAGATAGGGAAGGGTGGTGGGCTGCAGCCAAACAATCTTAGGATTGAACAACCAATGGTGATGTCATGTACTGTTGTATAGTTGGGATACTACAGAGGTAAGAGGATGAACTTGTTGGGAGGCTTTTGAGATTTTTGTTAGGGAGAGTAATGAGAGGATACAATGGGTAGATTCAAAAACAAATGGTGCTGATTAAGGCAGAAAAGGTTAGGAGGCTGGAAGGAACAGCTAAAAGGAAGAGGAAGAAGTTATTTGAGGGTTAAATGAAGGGTAATTGGACCGCTAAGATACCGCCTTAGTCAAGAATGTTCAGCAAGGAGCAGAAGAGTGCCAGGAGAGGAAGGAATAGTGGAATTTGGAATGTAGCGAACGGATGTGGGATGTATTTCGTGCAGGATGGGGATAATGTAGGACATGCATAGTAATTCAAGTTGCAGTTGGATTAGAATAGACCACTGAATTCATAGACGTATTTGGGAGGGGAACCTGTCAGGAATTGACCAATATTCACAGCCAGAACACCATGAATTAACATAGAGAATATTGCAGTGACAAAAAGTTACTCTGAACTTTCATACATTGGTTTAGCAATGCATGGGAGAATATCTACATACCCTACAGCAGCTGGCCTACAGTCTCAAACGATCACAGAAAATACATCAGAGGCAATTTCAGAGCAAAATGGCTACACAATTTTGGGGATTTTTTCATCATGTCACTTACTTCTTTGCATCGGAAGATGCAGATCTAGAACAATTTTGGGATTACACATAAACCACAAAATTAAGTGATTTCTAAAAAATTATGCATTATTTACTTTCAACTGCAGTGATAACATCCTTTGACCTTAACAAACTAATTACTTGGAACATTTTTCTCGCAAAGGATTGTTTAGTACCATACCTACAATGGTACTGCTGGCAGGTCTTTCAAATTATACTGCACTATTAGGATTGACCTTTAGATTCCAGTCAGTACAGAGCAGAAGTCTTAACAATCCCCAACATGGTTGTCAAACTCAACAACAACTGTGATATTAAAAAAATAGTTTTGTTTAAAATAGCCAGGATTTCATTTCAGGGGTCTATGTTTAGTACACTCAGGGTGCAGTAAGGGGAAATATTTCAAAATTGGGAGCAAATTTGCATGGTCAAGTTATTAAGAATGCAATTTTGGCTGCTGTGTAACAGTCAGTAGAGAGGTTTTTAGAGGTGGAGGCATCCAGATCCTCCCTCCCCAGGCTATGCCGTAAGTATGTCCATGTACCATGAAGGCATATACCTTGATCCACTAACCTAATGCGCTCATGTAGGTATATGTATATATACCTGGTTTCACTAGTGTAACCCATTCAGAATTATAAAACTAGAACTAAGGTGATATGTAATGAAAATTTCCCGCATTAAATGCTACAAAATTTCAGACTGACTTACTTCCAAAATTTCAGATATAAACTTGCTGGTTTTAAGAACAAGATTCAGCCAGCACACACAATTAATTGCAGACATTCTGCATAATCTCCCTTTTCCAGAGCACTGCAACCAAAAACTAGTTCCAAATTCACATTTTCAATCAATAATAGCTACACAGAGACAGGCACATGCTTTATTAATCTCATAAAGCAGATACAAAATTTGGGTATAAGTTAAGTCACATACCAATATAGCAAAGTCCCAGTTACATCTTGTGGGAACACAATAACCTTTAGAAAAGAATATAAATTTTATAACCAGATAAGCATTGATCTTAAGATATTATACCATGTATAGCATATAGTACTTATATCAAAATTCATGACTCAGTTACACTTATATACACTGATTACAAATGGATATATGCTACACACTACAGTACTAAATACAAAATAAATAACTCTCCCAACAATCATACACAAAATAATTTGTACCTCATCACAAATTTATTTTTGAAAATGTAATCCATCTTCACTGATCGAGTATACTATAAGGTTTCATTAAAATATAAATCTACACAGATCAGCCGGTTCCTTAACAATGTTTAAAGCTTGATATTTAGAGCAGTCAAAACATTTAACTAATGGAGGATGGACCCAAGAATTTCAAGTTCTGATAACAGTTATTATTACTCGATAGTACAGTGGGTAGTCTTTCCTTAACAGTTAGGAGGAAACATTTTTACTTCCCACACTGTATTTTCAAACATTTTTTAACAGTATCTTAATATATAACAAAATAAAGATACTCCTTAAGTAAAAACATTTACTTCAAGAATATTGAGGAACACACCGAATTGGAAATACAACACCAACTATATGTTAACAGCAATATGTGACCTTAACTCATGACATCATTGAAGATGGTTTGTCTGGAAGAGGTCTTGTAGATAACTTATGTAAATAGACAGGTATAACATTTAGTGAATGATGGGTGCATTTGGGATGCATGAGGAAAACCTGAGACAAGTTATTTGAGGAAACATTAAGAGGAAATACTCTTTACGAAGAAGATGATGACAGAGGGTATATATGTACTGATTATGCATACAAATTCCATATGGTTGGATATGAACACATTTAATAAAAGCATAAAAGCCAAAGCAGTGTATAATGCTTGTAAGACTTGGCAAGGAGATCAATAACAAACTTGAATAACCTCATAATCATTACATAGACAACCATGAAACACAAGTATTGGACGGGAAATCATAGAGGAAAGCCTACATGGGCACTCATAAGTCTTTTTTCAAAATATATCATAGCAGAAATGGTAAGGTTGCTAACAAACATTACTTCAACAAGTTGAAATGACATCAACCTATGAGTATGTCTGTTTTATAATATCAGCTTTCCCAATAAATAAGAAAAATGTACTGACTGTGTGGCACACTAACATGTTCCAATCTTTTTCTATAATATTAAGCTCAAAAACCAATTACCTCATCATATAAACTGGACATAGGCAATGTTTCTCACAAGAAAGTGTTTAAAAAAAAGTCTCAAAAGTTTAAAAATACCAATTTCTCCAAAACTCATTCTGTTTGAAATAACTGTACATATATGATACCAGAAAAATGATTCAAGTGTAACAGTTGTACTTCTTAGGTGTATCCAAAGATGATATGGCATTGATAAAATTTAATGGTCTTCAGTTACATAATCACAATCAGGTGTGGAAGTAGAAGATATGTCAGGCATTCCAGAGATGAATTCTGAACATTTTACAAAAATGATTATTACTCATGACAGCAAATCTTACTGCATGTCAGGTAAGTATAAAATTGACAAGAAAAGATTTCCTTTACCAGACCAATGTTTCAAAAATAAAAGCTGCAATTTAAGTACAAAATCTGATTTAATCATAATAGGTATATTCGCATGAGTTTGTATAAAAAATACCATAGAAAAAATTTGAAAAATTTGACAAACCTACAAATATAAACGAATTTTTCCATTAGAGAGACCTGTTGTATGATAAGATTGAGGCTCATATACATAAAATATTCCTCTTTTTTAAATGTGATTCCATTCACATTTTATACCCACAAAAATATATGTTATGAGAAGCTTACTAGGTCTAAATTAAATACACAAATATAAACGATGTTTCCAACCAAGAGACCTATGCTACCATAAGTATAAAACTCATGTTTTCTAACTTCCTCCTTTATAATGTGCTTCAACTCTCATTTTGTTCACGCAAAAATATTTTATGAAAAGCTTACTGGGTGTAAATTAAATACACAAATATAAATATGAATAAATGAAGTTTTCCATTCAAGGGACCTTGGGTACCTTGGTATTAGAGTGAGATTCATTTACATTCTCCTCTTTTGCAATGTGTTTCTACATATTTTCCACACAAAAATATTTCATGGAAAGCTTACTGGGTATAATTTTACATCAAAACAGTCAATCAGACTCAATGTCTTATTTGCAAAGCAGGACAGGTGATATGACATTACAGATAGACCAACAGATAAAATAAATGAGACTCTGGCAGATTAACACCAGTTTCAAGACAAAAATTGAAAAAAATGGGCCTAAACAATTATGGTCCAAGGGACTTTGATGACATTACTATGACAAAATACCCTTTACATGTAACTCCTCTGCCAGAGGGCACTAATGTAGGTATTTATCACTGCCATACCATAAACAAATATTGAAGTTTTCTACTACAACAACTTTTAATCAATAATCAACTGCAATAATTATTGTCTATTATAGCAACGACCTGTTCTTTAGCATTTGGTTTTCACTTCCTTCAATTTCGGCATACGTGAAGTCCTAATATATATCTCGGTAAACAATTATTGTCCAGTGCAGTGTAAAAAATGCAGATACAACAAATATAAAGGCAAAATAAATTCCATCATGGTGCACCACACATTAGAGGTGACATAATATAACAAAAACATGTATCACACATTCTTCTGGCTCAATAAAGGCAAGAAATCAAACAGTAAAAATATAACTAGAAACGGAGATAATTGTGGTACCTTAAATAATGATTTTACTCCAAAAGCAATTGTTTAATATGCTGGAGAAGCAGCAGTGCTTGTACTCTTAATGACAACACGTTCACCTTGGGCAATTTCACCGCCACGTACAGCCTTGAACTTTATGTAAGCATCAACTCCATAGAGAATCATGGCAACGAATCCAAAGAACTATAGGGAGAAGAGAAAAAAATCCTCCGTTGGTTAGTTTTTACTGAATAAATATGACATGAAGTACAATTAATTACTTAAAACTACAAACATGCTCAATTCCTTCAAAAGTTGCAAAAATCATGATGCATAAAACTATACACAACTGAAATTGGAGTTTCACAATCACCCTAGTGTCTGATGCATCATCAAAAAGGCCACCACTGTATGAGTAAAACGTTTAAGGTCTGATTACATCAGATTGAAAACAGAAAGTGCTAAGACTTTTTGGTATTTTTATAACCATAGGCTCCCTTTTCCATTTTCATCCAACATTCATACAAGCAGAAAAGCACTTTCCACTCTGCCACTTTTTTGATTCGATAACATGACTCATCTACATTATATATAAAATTTACCATTTCTTGAGCACCATTCTTGTATACAATTTCTCATTATCACCCATTCACGAAAAAATCTAGCTTTTTATCACCATGATGTATAGTGGTTTTCTGTTAGGATACTAATTAGATGGCCTATACTAACCATATGGTGTGATTCTCTGGGATTACAATGATGGAGAATAGTAATATTGAATGTTACTCCTTCCATAGTATAACAGCATATGTCCGTTTATGCAAAGGTTTAATAGCATATTATTTTATGCTTCAGGAGAACATACATACTTAACACAGCTATAAAGTAGAATTGATTTACTTACAGCAGCAGCTCCAAATGCTTCAATATATGCTCCATATGCAGCCGCCAATGATGCAGCAATCAGATAGAAAAACACCCAGAGGGCACAGAACACAAATTCCTGTAAAAGAAAGGAGGAAAATCAGGGACAATGGAAAATTAAAAAGATAGCATTGCTCACACAATCATTACGGAAGGCATCTGCTAGCTTCTAGTAATGCACACAGTGCTTTTGCTAGAGTGTACTAAGTTGACACCATGTGTTGCCTCAAGATATCATGCACCAATTGCCATTTCCTATATTTGTCAGTAATGTATGGCATGAATACTGAGGAGCCTTTATTTTTGTCTCTTGAATAAAAGTGTAAGCGATCTATTGAAGCATGGTTATATGTCTGCATGAACAAGTTATGGGTCCAGTGTGGTAAAAGACAGTCCACTGTAGTCAGTTAGGCAATAACAAAACTTGTTCCAACTCAATAAGAGCTGGTGATTGTGTCATTGGTTATGTCGGTACTACAATGTAAATTGGTTAAGGTGGTACGCCAAATAAAGCGAGCCGTTCTAGAAGGTTCGAGAGAACGGACGTGATCTTACCATGTGCGTCTTTACTTCCCAATTGTCCTGAACCTATGTATGTAATGTCGGTCAGTGCACTTCCAAACACAAGTTTAAACATGGCGCAGTCATTAGACAAGTTGGGAGGAATGAATAAGTAATAATAACTGGTGTAACGGTCAAAGATATCATCATGGACGCGTTGTTGGCATCGTCGGTGAAACTTCCACCAGATCTCGACCTCCAGGGGCCCAATGCTGCTACTAAATTTCCTGCGTGGTTGGATGCATTTGAAGATTATTTGATTGCCATAGGACATGATGAATCTAATGATAAAGTCAAACTATCACTATTGCGAAATATTATGGGGGAGGAAGCCCGCAGTGTTCTGTCAACGATCCCAATGACCGGTGAAGAACGAAAATCTTATGAAACTGTGACCAAGAGACTTGGTGAATATGTGAAGCCCCGAACGGATGAGTGTTACGAACGATACTTGTTTATGGATCGGAAGCAAAGTGAAGGTGAGACGTTTGGCCAGTTTATGACAGCATGCAGGAAGTTAGTTAAATCTTGCAATTATAACGACACAACGGATGAAGAAACCGTTGAAGAGAAAATTTTGAGGGATAAAATAGTGCATGGTATTAGGGATAAAGTTATCCGTGAAGGTCTGTTAAGAGTAGATAACTTAACATTGAGGAAGGCAGAATCTTATTGTCGAGCGACGGAACAGAGCAGACAACAGGCAAACAAGATGGAAGAAATAGGCGACACAGCAGGTACAGTAGTGGATGCTGTAAAATCCAGAGACAGGCAAAGCAAGTCAAAACCCCAAGGTAAAGTGTTTCAGAAGAAAATATTTAAATGTACAAGATGTCAAACAGAGCATGGTATTCGTCAATGTCCTGCTTACGGGAAGACATGTCGAAAATGTGGGTTGAAAAATCATTTTGCAGTCTCGTGTAAGGTAAAAGCTGTGAAAAGTATAAGAAAAGACGATGAGAATGAGTCTGATTCGTCTTTATTATTTTGTGAAAATGTAAATGTTGTTTATAATGTGACAAAGGGTAATCAAAGTGTGAAAAGTGTTGAAAATATTACTCAAAATGTTACTGAGTGGTTTGCTATTCTAAATGTGGAAGGTAAGAAAGTTAAAATGAAGCTAGACCCAGGATCGGAAGTAAATATAATGCCTTTGTGTATTTTTGAGAAACTTGACAAACCGGTAAGCCTACGTAAAACAAATGTCCAGTTAGAAGGTTTTGATGGTAGCAAGAAAAAACCTTTGGGTGTTGTAAATTTATACTGCAAATCAGCTAACAAGCAGTCATGTCTTGATTTTATGATTGTTGATTGGAAATGTAAAATTTTATTGGGTTTACCAGGGTGTTGTGCGTTAAATCTTGTTCAAAGGGTTACTCAAACTAACGGAAAGGTGCACCAGATTAAAGCTAAGGAAGCAAAAGTGCCAGATACGTTAAATTTTAATGCTGAAAGTAAATTTATTTCAGAGAATAAAGAAATCTTCCAAGGTCATGGGCAATTTCCGGACAAGTGTTCACTAAGTATCAGAGACAAGGTAGGAGAAATATTGTATCCTCCTTCCAGAGTCCTGCATGCCCTCATGGATCAGTTTAAATGTGAATTGGATAGATTAGAAAAAAGAGGTGCTATATGTAAGGTTGAGACCATGAGTAGTAATGCATGTGTTAATAGAATTGTCTTAATTGAGAAAACAAACAAGAAATTGAGACTATGTCTGGATCCGTCAGATCTAAATAAGATTATTGTAAGAAAACCTATGATTCCATACAAATTGGAGGATGTTGCCATGAAATGTAGAGGGAAAAAAGTTTTTACAACCCTTGATCTGTCAGAAGGTTTTCATCAATTACTGATAGATGATGAATCATCTTGGTTATGTTGTTTTGCTACACCATTTGGTGTTTATCGGTACAAAGTGTTACCTTATGGGTTAAGTAACTCAGGTGATTTATTTGATGAGAAAGTGTTAAAATATTTTGGTAGCATACCTAATGTCATTGTGTGTAGAGATGATTTACTTGTCATGGGAAGGTCTGAAGAGGAACATGACCAAGCCCTACAAAATGTGATCAATACTGCCAAATCGGTTAATGCCAAATTTAATGGAGACAAGATGCAATTTAAGAAGTCTAAAGTCAAATTTATGGGACAAATAATTTCTGAACAAGGGATGCAAATTGATCCTCAAAGAGTTGAAGCTCTAAAGTCAATTAAGAGTCCTAAAAATAAAAAAGAGTTGCAACGACTTTTAGGCTCATTTAATTATGTAAGACGGTATGTACCAGATATGAATCAGGTCATGAAACCATTATTTCAGTTATTGAAGGAAAATGTTGAATTTAAATGGTTGCCTAATCATGATAAGGTCCTTGACAATCTTAAAGATAAAGTTTCACAATCATCATCCTTAGTTTCCTTTGATCCAAGTAAGCCAATCATTATGCAATGTGATGCATCTAAGGATGGACTAGGATGTTGTCTCTTTATTAAATGTGGAAATGAGAATAAATTAGTAGCATGTGTTTCGAGAACAATGAGTGATTGTGAAGTGAATTACAGTCAATGTGAAAAGGAATTACTTAGTATATGTTATGGAGCAAAGAAATTCCATGAATTCATTTATGGTCTACATGTTACGGTTCAAACAGATCATAAACCTTTGTTATCTGTGATGAAAAAACCTATTTGTAAGATTGGTTCAGTAAGGTTACAAAGACTTAGGCTGAAGTTACTGAAATATGATCTTGAATTGACCTATGTACCTGGTAAATATTTGCACTTTGCAGATATGTTATCACGAGCTACTCATGACAAACCTGAGATTGACCCTGAAATGTGTGAAATGGTTCATTCAATTAGCAAACACCTTCCAATGTCAGATGAGCGTCAACGTTCATTTAGACTAGCTACGTCCAAAGATCCAACGTTAATGTTGATCTCTAAATATTGCCAGGAGGGTTGGCCCAAATATGAAAAGGTTGGTAATGAGTGTAAACCTTACTATAACAAACAATGTGATGTATTTGTTGAAGCAGGAATGCTTTATCTAGGTGATAAAATCATTGTTCCTAAATCAATGAGGCAATATGTATTGGATATTGTACACAAGGGACATGCAGGGGTAAACAAGTGTATTGCCAAAGCAAATCAATTATTTTGGTGGCCTGGCATGTCAAGTCAGATTGCTGAGTGTATTCAGAAATGCAGACCCTGTGAAAAGTTTAGGCCATTTAAAACCAAAGAGAAATTGACCCCTCACTCTGTGCCTAAATTTAGATTTGAAAAGGTGTGAAAGATTTCGGAGGGAGGTGTGTCATTGGTTATGTTGGTACTACAATGTAAATTGGTTAAGGTGGTACGCCAAATAAAGCGAGCCGTTCTAGAAGGTTCGAGAGAACGGACGTGATCTTACCATGTGCGTCTTTACTTCCCAATTGTCCTGAACCTATGTATGTAATGTCGGTCAGTGCACTTCCAAACACAAGTTTAAACAGTGATCACATTGGTTAGAACGATAGAGGACTAATATTCCATTCCAAGGAACCACATTTGAATTCCGGCAGTATAGGATATTTCTCTGGGAGCTTTGCAGAGGGCACTTCAAGGGCAGTCACCATCAGAAGGAAGAGACAAAGCTGTGGACCTTTTGGCGTCATTTGCTAGGAATTGGCTAATGCCAGTGTTGGGTTTCCCTCCTCACTTCCTCTATTTCCAGGATAATCTTTTCCCTATGTCTGAATCAAAAGGTCATTTTTCAACCATAAGTTTTGGGATAGCTGCAATGATATGGATCTCCATCCCTTTTTACATCAAATGTTGCCATCCTGTTTTCTGTCCTAAAACAGGCATATGAACTGAACTACAACCAATCACAGCACATAGCAGCAAATAGGGTATGAGATTACCATGTGAGCATTAATCAACTGAGAATTGTAAACATTTTGGAAAGAATGCTTCCAGTTCTAGCAAAAAATATTATGTGAGCGAGAAAAGGGCTTGAGGGTAGCATATGATTGTGTCTTTAGTAGAGCACAAGAATGCCCATAAAGGAGTTCTAAACCCTTTATAGAGGAAATAAAATCATTTTGGGAAAAGCATCTCTTCGAGCAAAGCGATATTCTCAGGTAAAACTGTGAAAATGCATTGGAAAAAAGGTAAGTTACCACTTTCTTTATCAATGAATAGCCAGAGCTCGGGTGATCTGAAGACTTTAGAATGAAAAATGATCATATGAATCCTGCAAAAACAACCTCCTCATCAGTCCTCATTGACACAAATGATCTCAGACAGTCATCTCCCTAAATAGCCAGCCATCTAAAGATGACATCACTACACTCCTCTCAGAATAGAAAATGGATTTCTAACTCAAAATTTAGAAGATTGAGTGTGAGGAAAATAAGAGCTCATCTCAAAGAATAGTTGAGGGGAATATTACGAGGGGAAAATTACGAGGGAACGGAAATGACAAAATGAACTTCTCATGACGCCACATGAAATAACATGTATGATGTAGTAAAGCATAAATCCTCATACATAATTTCCATTTCTCAGCATCAGAAACAGATACTTATAGAACTGCAGTGGAATAGTACTGGACAGCTGATTCTCTGGCACAGATAATACTCATGAGAAGCGTTAGTTATGCTGGTGAGGAACTTACTGCAGCGTACACCAAAGTTGGAGAAATTTGAAAGATGCCACGGTTGGTGCATGTAATAACTTCAGGTGTAATGTGTGGCTCGGTTGATAGGGAAATTTTTCTAACTGTAGAAAAATGACTTAGAAAACATTTTGCAGTCCATGCTGTTAATTGGTCGGCCCTAACAGGTATCAATAGGCTTGTACGATGAACGAATTTGCCCATCGAGGGTCGATGAAAAAATAATCATCGAGATGATTCGATTTCGATGATTGTCATCAATAACAATGAATCAATGAACTCACCGACCTCGATAAGTTGATGGATTCATCGCCGTCGATGAGTCGATGAACTCACTGACCTTGATAAGTTGATGAATTCATTCATAGCCGACGAAAAGGTTGAGATAGGCATGGGCAGGTGATGCAACACAAATAATTATCATCTAATGGGGATGGATTCATTGACTCATCTACATCGGTGAATTCATCAACTCATTGACGTCAGTTTATTTATCGACTCATCGATGTCAGTTAATTCATCCACGTCGGTGAATTCATGGACTCATCGACGATGATGAACTCATTGACGTCGATGATCGATTACATTCATTGTCATTAACGTAGTTCATCGCAACACGATGACAATTCGATGAATCGACTCATTGCACAAGCCTAGGTATCAATTACAGGCTTGAACTGACTGCTTCTGTGACTCAAATTACTTCTAACCAACTGAACAATGCCAAATCTACCCAGGAGATATTTCAAATTAAAATTTGTGAAGGTAAATATGGCCACTGCCAATTGCTGCAACTATTTTCTGACCAAGAGACTTCAATTTAGGAAGTCGAGGCCTTTAGAGAAGGTGAGAGATTCGCCTACTTTTGCTGTGAACACATAATTATGTATGTGCAATGGAGATAAGGGAATCATTTGAATTGTCACCTGTGTCGCCACCATACATATGTGTGTCATTAATGCAGCAGAAAAAATTAAGTACATAAGGTTGAAAGCTTCTAGTACAAGATTCAATCAAAGGTTTTAGTGGTTTTGACATTAACCCTTTCGCTGCTGTGAACGTAGTAGCTACGTTCGCCCGGTTGACTGCTGTGAACGTAGCTCCTACGTTCCGTTGGCAAGTGATTGTTCCTACCCACGCTACTGAACTTTCTCTTTTTCTGCGAATGCCATTCACCAAGTTCATTGTTATACATTGTACTAATCCCATTACGGGAGCTTGAGTGACTATTGAGTTAAAGGTGCAACGAGAGGCATACTTTCTGTGCCGACGTAGGTTAGCATTCATGTTTTCGCCGCACAGGGGCTGGAACGTCTCTGCAGTTTGACCGCAGCGAAAGGGTTAAGACGCATGGTTGGGTTCTACTAGGTTCATTAATTTTGCAGGCATTAGTGTAGCCATTTTTATACAGGCATCATCAAGCCCAAGAGCTAAGAGACTAGGCTAGCACAGGCTGCATTTAAGAAGGCAATTGAATTATTGAGTTCCTGAGGATTATTGCCAGTCATTTGCCAAACTCTCTTCAATGTGCTAGTTATGTGGATGTTATGTTAATAAATTTAATTTAGGATATTTTTTAAGGTGTCAAGGGATTCTCAGATCCACCCTGTAGAGTATTGCTTTTCTTTGAACTAATTTAGCTTTTAACAAAAAACAAATACTGGGATATGATTCCACACTTTATTTAAAGCAACATGACTAGGTTTAGGCATATCATGCCTATGCCAAAACCTAGGTCGTGTTGCTTTAAATAAAAGGTGAAATCCTAACCAAGTACTTGTTTTTCAATTATTATAAAGAAGTTCCAACAAGTAATGTCAGAGAGAGTGTCTTATATAGTTTAGCTTTGTAAAACTTGACTTTACACCCAGAAATCAACACTAAAGTAAATTATTTGAGGATGCGTAACATGTTCTTGTAGAGATATCTTCATAAATCTGGAAGTCTTTCCATCGTACAGCATCTAGCATTAGCATGGCAATAGGTTAACTCTTCATCACAGAGGATCCTAGGAATTGTGTCCTAGATGTTTGGACAGGTCAGACACATTTGCTTAAGTAGTAGCGCTGAGTAACTTAACTGTATGCACTTACTTAGTACCTTGAACATCCTTTTGATTATGGTAGGAATGACAGGAGTGGAGGACTTTCATTTCTGGGACAGGCAATAAGGCCTCTTTACTCTAAAAAAACATGCATTGGAACATTAGAGAAACTGCATTCTACATTAGCAATGACCGTGGTGAAAATCTGACCATGATTGCTTCTTAAGCTCCTTCATAGAGTGTAATGGTAAGGAACCTTGGCTTGATACATGGTTGCCTCTTGAAGCATTCTTAAAATAGTAAGAATCATTTCAAGGATTAAGTACTTTCTGTGAGCCTACGATAATGGTTGTTAAAATAATGAGGACATTAGGATGCTGCGGATCCATTGTGATTGAAAAGCAGAAGAATTTCCAAGGACCTCATTCTTGGTGATAGGTGAGAGCCAAAAGTATTTCATTATAGTGCCAATTCCAAAGAAAGCATTTAAGAAGGATGGGGTTGATGGCAAAAAATTGATCATCTTCATATAGTGCCATTGAGGCAGTGCTCCAATATACTTGCCTTTCTATATCTCAAGGCCTGGTTGCACGCTACATTAACCTGTATGTGTTGATGTACAATTTCATGTACAAATGCATGAACGAAATAGAGCAGGTTCTATTTTCCTGTTCACACATTCATGCATGTGTACTAGTTGGTGTGGTTACATGGTGAATTTTCACATTCATTTATGTGTTCATGCATTCACACATTAGTTTATACGGGTAAATGTTTCATGTAACCAGGCCTTCAGATGATAATGATTTAAGCTCTAATAATCTGTTAATTAAGACTCAAAACACTGACAAAATTTGAGCAAAATCAATGAAGTAGAATCAGGATGACTATAGGAAACATTTACTTCATCTCTATTCAAAATATTTTCATATCATGTTAATCAATATCAGCCAGCCAATTCATCCTTCTTTTCACAAATTATTACCATTCATTAGTGGACAGGTATAACTTACACTACTTGATTGACTACAGCATTAGATTATTACAAGGGAGTGGACTCAGTCTAAAATGGCCTTTGCTGGGAGAAATTATGCATTGAGCAATTCAAAAGAACAGGTAAATTTGGGTATGATTTTCACTCAGTTTCTTAGCTCTAACAGTTTTGTTAGTGCCTGAATAACAGAAAAATGTCAATAATTCACTTTCATCGCATCTCATTACGCCATTCGTTTCTGACACCCATTAAAGATACTGAAAATTTTATGCTGTTAATCAAGGTATTATGCACGGACATATCTAATCTTCTAGGTATTGTGAAATTTTATGCAGCTGGAGTTTGAACGAAAAACTTACAATTTTCAGCCAAGGAATCCTGTAGAGTTTCTCCACAATGTGAAACAGGTATAACGCTAGCATTATACCAGTGAACCAAAATCCTCCCATTGCAACTGTATTAAACCAGCTTCCCCGGGAGGTGTGAGAGGCATTTGAGGCTATAATACAAATGAAGCCGAGAATATCCACTACCTGTGGAGTAAGACATAAATTACTCAAGAGAATACTCATAAGTATAAAGACTAACGACTAATTAAAACAACTGGAAAATCATTAACAAGCTTATTCACATGGAATGGCAAAATTCCACTAATAATGATAAATATTTACTCACCAGTTGACCAACTTTCAGCATTCCCGGTAACGTACGAATGTAACTTGAATCAAACCTAATATTAGTTTGAACCGTAGTATTCGAAGAAGTTACAGTGGTAGTTGTAGTGTGTTGATCGGGAAATCCTCGATCAGCCATGGTAAAGCCTTACAATAAACTCAGCGGGAGCAGACCAAGAAATCAACCTTAACAGAAAACATAATTCGTGTTACACGCCTACTGATATTGGACACCAAATGAATAGATCAAACGGTTGATATTTCAAAAACACATTGAATAATCTCAAGCATTCCGCTGAACTACATCTAAACACGATAAAAACACCTCCTTACCACCTAATAACTGTAATTCCAGTTCCTATTACTTTAGCGTCACCACACGCCTCCCCCTTCAAAATGACTGCCAGAGACCCTACACGACGATCCAACATACAAAAAAAAGCAAGCACACCACCTGCTGCAGTGATGTTCTATTTCTAGGGATGTCTAAAATTAAAAATCCCAGTTCATTCGATAGCTGTTGATTGTAACGTGAATAATATTGTAGTTTGATTCTGAGTCCATTGAAGGCTGACAATATTGATCACGTAATATTACACTGTTATATCATATCTTAAAATAGGCTTTCGCCTTCGCATTTTTGGGAGTGGCGTCGTCAATTTGGTTGGCCGGTTTCACTTCATTGAATTTCTTCTGGATTCGACCGTTAAAAAATCGTCAAGCGATGGCTATTAATTTAATGGCTGAGAAAATTAACTACGAAAGAAAAAATGATTCGCTCCGACTAGAACGATATAAGCAGGAAGTGCGTGTCGGCAGCGGGTACACCACCTTAGCGATGATGTTAGGTTTTTTAAAATTTTAGTACCGTGTCCTCTTTTATTTAAATGATGGCCAAGCTCTTATTATCCACATATTACGTATAATAACATAGCTATCCCAGTTTCTCATCTTTCTTTAAGCTAATGAACCGTTTTCTCTTAATAAGATAAACTGAAGGAACCTGCGCTTTCGTCAAGGAGTGAGACGCATCTTAATTAGCAACAGATTCTCAAGTTACTGATGCTCACAGAGTAGGGAACACTAGTTTCCACCGTGCCAAGTCGCGAGCATAAATTAAGCGTTGGAATTAGGCGATACAACGCAGCGGGGGCGAAGCCCGCAAGACCTCCCAAATTACTGCGATACCGTTACCGCGAGGCAGTACGTGGGTGGAACGAAAATCGAGGACCCCAAACCCCATGCTTGTTAAATCTCTTGAGAGATGAAATTTACAATTACATCTTCTTTGCCATCTTCACACCTGCGATGGCACTTTATTTCGCCATTATTTTCCTGCAACATTGCCAGAAAATTGAAGCTTTTACTTGCGATAAGCCGTTCATCACCCTCCCTACTGTTGAAGCCGTTTATCGTCAACTGCCGCGAGAATGTTGCGACAATCGGCAGTACTTGCTTGGTGAACATTAACCCAAATATAGATCCAAACCCATCAACACCCCGATGAATTATGAAACGTAATGAATTACTGATCCTTAGGGGTGATAGAGGTGTCTCGAATTCTGAACATACTAGTTCCAACATCTACAGGAGGCGCATTTTTTGGTTGCGTGTCAGGGTAATAATTGCATTTCACCTCTGCATGAGCCAGAATATTTGAACACATGCGATTATAATTAAATATTTCAACTTAAGAAGAGTCAGGTCCACTGAGCACGCTAATACCCTCCCACGGACATTCTAGAATGTAGCGGTAGTCTAGGCCTGAATCGGTCTTTACCATCAAAGGTGATAATTGAATGAGCGCTCGGAAAATACCGATATGTGCCCCAAATGCACACTCTCCCCCTCTGTTTTCATGCTAAGGATCAGTCCAAAAAAATATCTGGAGCCCAAACGTGCACATTCAACGCATGTTTAAGCGAAATTTGTCGGGTTTCTCGAGTACCATTCAAGGCAATAGCAAACCCACACGGTTTATGGGGTGCTCAATATCCTCGACTACCAAAATGACTCCATTCCGCTTGAGTGCAGTAAACGCTGAGCTTCCATCGGATTTTTAAGAGTACCAAGTTTAATCCATTGAGTCGAGCTTAAGCAAATGTTGATCTAAAAGAGTTAAGCCGAAATGCTACAGTACATTTAATCAGTGAATGAGTTGCAATGTATTACAGCATTAATGCCGTCATAATAAGCAGGGATAATTAGATAACTCTTATGCGCGATTATGAAATTCCACCTCTACGACCGCAGTTAACATCGTAAACAGGAAGAGCAGGAAATAAAAACAACGCACACCGCGACGAGCGCACTTTCAAATGGTAGACAATTGAAAGATGTTAACCATGTAAACATTGTAGAATAGGTTCATTCAAATTGTTTTGAGGATTGCTTTATATTTTGATGAACGCAGAAAGGTGATGAGTGAAAGTGTTCTTATTTTATATTGTGATATTGCTTGGTTCGTGTCAATCTATAGTGCAATATCTTAGTATGTCAGCGACATAACGTCAATAGCAATATGCGGTGAATAGATTTCTGCGCTTACAATTACCTACTTGATGAATTTAGTCCTCTAGAATTTAAATCTACACTTTAATTCATCTCCACATTCGTATTCCTTTCAACTGCAGGTTGGGAACTGCTTAGAAGTATGTGGAAGATGAGTGCATGCCTACTACAGTTTTGAAATGCTGTTTAAGGTTAGAACCTTTATATTATTTGTTAATTGACTAGTGAAAGATTTATGATTTTATTGTTCTGTTGAGGCCTATTTAAAATATACTACTTATCTTGTTTCATTGTTCTTGGAATTTTATATTTCATCAACTAACTTTTTGTCCTAGTTTATGTTGGCACGTTATAGCTTTGTTCAATCCTCGGAGGAAGTCACTTTGAATTTATTGGTTTCTTATTAAAATTATAGTCCACCACCGGTTACCTTTCTGCTTACAGTGCCGGTGTTTTGGCAGTGGCTTTCTCTCTTCCTCTCGAAACCTCCCTTAGTCTCGTGCATTACCACCTTGATGTGATTTGGAATTGGTGGAAGCATTCATATAAGTTCTGCGTGAAAATCCGACATTTTCTTAGTGAAAGAAGGGTGCGATGTCGGCCACCCTGTTGTTTATGCTTATGACTCTTGGGTGTCGTACTAAGTAAGCTCTACAACCCTCAAGCAAATCTACCTTTGGGTATATGTTATATATTATTTTTCGTAATGAATGGAATCAAATATACACCAGTATGGACTATGACTCTGTTAGCAATTGCCATTTTAATTCATGAATGCACTTCGAATTCTCCATTGAAAACTCAAACTGAGATATGTTACTCCTAAGTGAAGTTTTAACTTTGATTTGGTTCCATATATTGCCCATCTGGTAAACTGTTTGAGCTTTGTGGAAGAGTTTTATCCTACGCCCTCTAATATTTAATTTTCTGTGAAAATACTTGACGCAGTGTTGGCATTTTCAGTTGTGTTCTTAACTCGAATCCACACACAAATTTTTTTGTGATACTTTCATTATTTATGTGTTTTGTATATTTCAGATTTTATCTCAATGGTTGATGTGAAGGGTGCAATTGATGAAGGAGGGCGGAACACTCAGCCTTTGGGTGGTTTTGTTGGGCGCACAAGAGGTGCGTTACGTTTAGGGTTACGAAGCGTTCTTGAGGGGAGTAATGGACTTCTCTCTGGCTTATCTTCACGGCTGGGTTCTGCCCTAAGTTTGGTGACTGATGAAGATGAAGCTGAAAGCCATTCCAGGCAGAGTGTAAACAGTTATGAAGAGGAAGAGAGTGGAATTGAGAAGGAGTGCAAAGTCGGCGGGAACAGTGGTAGTACCTTAAGTGACAAATGCAACCCAGAACTGAGGGCCACTGGGCCTGACCCATTTGATAAGCTGAAAGTTATAACAGGTTAAATCATTTGCCAATTTTTGATTATGAAATAAGTAAATCAATATGACTATTTTGACTCCGATTTTGAGAATGTTATGTGTTCATATATGATTGGAGGAAATTGTGATGAGTTATTTTGCTTTGAACTGCAGACATACCCCCTGCTAGCAGTGCATCTGGTAGTGAAGGTGAAGGATATGGGCCTAGCACAAGCTTGGACACTTCAGATCATGACTGCAGAAAGCCATGGGGTGGGATACATTCAGGTGAATATAATTTTAGTGATAGGAGATTAATCATTTTCAAAATGAGTGTATTGTAAAAATTCAATTTTCAGAGGGTAATTATCAAATCACTAGAGACCTGCAGGTGGTCGAAAAACTGGGACAACTCTTGCTTGTCCCTTTTTATTGCCTATGCCAGTGTTTGCACCCATCTGAGCCGATTGGCGTGGTCTCCCATCCTCTAGGTGGACACCTGCCTCTCGTGCTTACACTGTGAAAGAAGCAATACTGGAGATCCTTTGGAAAGAGGTCTGCATAGTTGGGGGTGCAGCCTCAGAAAAATAGTGGCGGATGGGTTTGTTTCTGAAAATTTGAAAGCTGGTCGCCTGGCAAAGGCACAGTTACTTGTCTTTCCAATGAATATTCAGTTCGAGAGTGGTGTGAGCCCCATTCCCCCTATGTCCTTTCCACTGCTTAGAGGGGGAGAGGAAATAGAGTGTCTCTATCTCTCACACACAGCTAGGCAAGGGCAAAGTCAACAGTTTCTGGCGAGATACTGTGGAACTGCATTATTAAAAAATGAAGAGCATTTGGCAAAACATCTGATGGAAGAATCCCATCACGCGGACTTCCGAGTGAAAATTTTAAGGTTTCAAAACAAAGGACGTTGCTTGGATGCCTATGAATAATGGGAAATCATAAAGGGGAAAGAAAAGGTCAAACCATTGAATTATATTGATTTTCAATATCACTCCCCCATCCTAAACCCTTCTTACATTTTTGTCCAGAACCCAACCCATGAAACCCCCACCCTCCCTCCAAGCCATCCCTCACCCAACTCACCCCCACTACTGAACATTCCCTCCCCCACCCGCCTGACGAGCGGTGTTGGGATGACCTAACCAAACCACTGCTATGCACCCATTTCCTCCTCTTTCTCTCTCCACCCCATTCCACCTCAATACCGATAATCTCAACGACCAAACCTCCTCTTTCCTCTTCATTCCCCCCCTCTTCCTTCCCACTAAGAATCATGTATATCCATAATAATAATATATAATAATAATATGATTTATTTCTGTCAGTTACATATGTAACATAGAAGTCGTCTATAGGCACATGTCTGTCAGTAACATGACAAAGGAAAAAAAGAAAAAGAAAAAAACAAGTGTACATATATCATATGGCATAGAATATCACAGATATATCATATTTTGTTACAATTACAGTCATTATCAAAAAATTCGGCGGGGCTGTAGTATGCTTTCTTGAGTAAGAGCTCCTTTAAACATTTCTTAAAATTAGCTATGGGTGTAATGGATTTTACGTTTGGTGGTAAGCAGTTGTAGATGACTGAAGCTGAATGATGTGGGCCATGTTGAGATAAGGACATAGAATACTGGGATAGATGAATGTTATCATGATTACGAGTGTAGTAGAAGTGTACTTTGTGGTGAGCTGGAAAGTTTTCGGGGTTTTGCTTTACAAATGGGGCACAGTTTAAAATGTAGAGGGATAGAATCGTAAGAATTGACAGATTTCTGAATAGCGATCTGCCAGGGGTACGGGAGGGAAGGCGAAGCATAGCTTTTAGAGCCTGCTTTTGCAGAGAGAAGATCTTTCTGGAGAGATATATGCCCATGACATAACTGGAATTTACACTGTACCTGATGATGGCCAATAAAGTGCCGAAACAAGTGTTATAAAGTTTTGTGTATTAAAAATAGTGAACAGTACAACATCTAGTGCTCTTCATTTTAGACAAGGGTAGTTTGGATTTGCCGCTCGCATGAAGGTCTCTACAAAGTTCCCAGGTGTACATACTAGCCATTTGGAATTGGGTTTGATACATGTCTTAATCTCAGAAAATTCTTTCACAGAGCAAAATTAATTGAACTGTGTAGCTATTTCTCCATGCCAATTCCTGTAAAAGGTTGAGATGAAAAATGGATAGTGGGGAAATGAAGAAAATTTGTTTCCTTTTTTAATTTCCAATCAATGCATTTACAAATGATATGGTTTGAAGTCACTCACTGGGATGCAATTACACCAAGGGTTGAAATTCTCCATGAAAATATGGATATATATTTGCCATATCCTTTTTTAATGTGTGGGAAAACTTAGTTGATATGAAAGCACCGGGCAACTGAGTTTTGCTTGTCAACAAAATGTTTATTTAAAAATGAAGCAGTCATAAATGCTGTACTTAAAAAATGTTGTTAGAGATAATAAATTATATCATTAGTTAATATTAAAACAATGACCAAAATCACATCTGAGTCAATCAGAAGTGCCATATGTAGGCCTATAAGACTTATGAAATAGGTTTTTTATATAATATGTATGTAATACGATAATGATGTACTTACACTGAAAGAAGTAATTGCTACTTTTTCTACATGATTACTACATGACATAAAAATGTCATGCTCTGTCTGACTACGCCTGAAATTGCTTGGTGAAATTGAAATTTGATTTTTTTCCAAGGGTATTCAGAAAATATTTTAAAAAGCTGTATGACAACTTTCATGAAATAAATTTTG
Organism: Ceriagrion tenellum; assembly: GCA_963169105.1. NCBI lineage: Eukaryota > Metazoa > Arthropoda > Insecta > Odonata > Coenagrionidae > Ceriagrion > Ceriagrion tenellum. The sequence continues at coordinate 109,221,779 of OY720635.1, read as the reverse complement.
CAGTATAAATTTCCAATCTCTAACCAACAACTTGTGTTACTTATGCTGTGTGCGTGGTTAAATCCACTTTTGGTTTACCTTTATTGTGAGATGTTTCCACTCTAGTTAGGCCAATGTTAAAAATTTGACTTTCTTAAATGTACTTAATACAAATTTTCCAAACTATGAGGCCTTTCTCAATTTAATTTTCTAGTCCGAATTTAATATATTCCCACATTTCATCAAGGCATTTTCATTTTGAGAAAAAAATCCAAACACACGTACGAATATAGCTCGTTTAATAATATCAGGTAACAGGGGTGTGGCAATATGAAATCTTTGCCTTCCGAAAGAATTCAATATATTTATTCATTTTAAATCCTTGCCAATTTTTTCTTTTGGATTCAGGTTCTGAAGGATCAGTGCAATCTTGGGCCTCAAGTTTAAGCCTGGACACACAATCAGAAGAAGGTGCTGGTACTATGGAAGCGGCTGAATTCATGCGGTTGTTTGTCAAAGACTTATTTGAGAATCCAGGTAGCATCCAGTCAGATAGGAAAGCACGCTTTGGACAACTCGCTCAGGTTTGTATTCTATTGATTTTAATGGGAGGATTTTAAGTTGTATGTATTCACCAATCTCCATCCAATGTGCATGCGAGAAAATTTAAGGAGTTTTTTTGAAATTATGTTAAGTATTAAGTGTTTTTCTGCTAAACTGGTATTCAAAATTTCAGCAATAGTCAAGCATGTATCTTTGAGTTCGGGGCATTGCTGATGAAAAATTGCTAACATAATTCATTCATTCATTATTTACAGGGTAAACCCAATTAAAATATTCAATAACATAATTAAAGCAAAAGTAATTAAGATAGTTGCAGAACTATTGAGTATATAATAAAGTTTCAGAAAAATTCCATATAAACATAATTTTAACAAGTATACATATATTGGCTGGTAATGTATGAGTTACAGTACATGTACAGTAAATTTATATATAAACATAAAATTTTTTAAATTTTTTTAATTGGCTAGTACAGTCAGTCTTTCATAAATGTCTCTTAAATTATTGCAAAGACATTAAAAAATCAGTATTAGTTCCTAGTTTATTGTAGTTCCTCTGCATCCTAGATATAGGTGAATTACAAGCGAAATTTTTTTATGATAGTCGACTACAAAGGGAAGGAGATTCCTTGAATTATGACAAGGTACCTGGAAATTTACTAGATGAAGTAGATAGGAACAGTCAATAAGAGAGTTTATGATTTTTATAAAGAAATAAGGCATCATCAAATGGTCTTCTTTCAGATAAAGGTTTCAAATTCAGAAGAGGAAGAAGATAACAGGTGTTAAAGTCAGACTTAGAAATTCTTAACTTATAATTAACCCTCAAACCGTGACGTGAAAATAGTCACGTAAACCATGAAGTCGGTCCCTCAGACCGCCATTTCGCAAATATTCTTCTCCTTCTTATGTTTTTGAATAATTATCCGTGTTTTTTTGTGGATTTTTACTTTAATCCTTTCCACTTCAATTGTATAAAATTCTATTATTTAAGTCCTTTAATTGTATTTTTTTCTATGCGTTTCTCAGATGTATACTTCAAAACTCAAACTTTGACATGAAAAAAAGTTACGCAAACCGTGACGTTGGTCTCTCAGACCGTCATCTCTCACCTATCTTTCTCCTTCTTCTGTTTTAAAATTATTTTCTGCAGTTCTTTGGGGGATATGTGCCGAAATTTTTTCTTTCTCATTTACATAAATTTTTTTTACCGAAATTAATTAGTTGTTCTTATTTTTAACGGTTCTTAATGATTCTTAACGTTTCTGTAACGCTTAGTAATTCTTAACGATTTTCTGCTGTGCAGTTCATCCTACACTTGAATATGTATTACTGATTTTTGTTGCTGTGAAATTGGCTAATTTTTGCAGCACACTTTTTCCATTCAAGATTTACTTGCATTCATGCTAATGGGATCTATAAGTCGTGTGCATAAAACACTTTTGAACACTGTCTTGTTGGTCAATGTAATGAGCTAGACAATTCTCAATTGGCATTGCATCTTCAAGGGCTGCTTAAAATACAAATATCCCATAGAGTCAATATTTGATTTACCAGACGTGAAGTTGACGCTGTTTTAGTTAATCGGGTTCCTTGGACCACTTCACAACCTTCTCCTCAACCTCACTCAAGCTCTACTACCCCTACTGAAATTCATATCCACACGCCAGCATCGGCATATACATGTGTGGTGGGACCACTTACCAATGGCAACAAAAGGTAATAAAGGGCTAAACATGAAGCTCAAAATAACTGGGTGAGGGTCTCCACTGGGAGACGATTGATTTTGTCAGAGTATTTTTCACACGTGGAGAGGATAAGGAAATATTGGTATAAATGAAAAATAAATTATTTTGCATCCCATATCGTTTTATAAAACATTTACATGTACAGCCATGTATTACAGTTTTTATGAAAAGAATTGATGACATAGTAAAAAAATTGGTAATAATTTTCATTTTCTGAATTACTAGAATTAGAATTTAAAAAAATCTTTTTGGCACTGAATGCAAACTTTTTTCCGCACTGAAGGCAGACAGGCTGATCGCAACTTACACATTTATATTGTGTTTTTATTTTTAGATTATATGGACAAGTGTAACAGGTTTGCCGTTTTCCCATTTTATCTTCCATTGATGGGCCTTTTTTGGAGGTATTCCTCTTCTCTAGACACCATCATCAGTTCAATGGAGTTCTTCAATAATCTTCCAATTCTGGGATTTGCTAACTGCCTCCTAATATGCGGTTTTGCAAGCTGCACACCAAGTTCCTCGACAAAACTGGCCCTTTTCGTTAGTGGTGTAACTTTGTAATGAATGTACAATGCGAATGCATTTACTCCAATAATGTCCAACATTCCATAAAATATTGCCATGGGCCACCTTCTTGTTTTTTTATTGCCGCTATTAATAGAACACTTTTGGTCCAATGTGTCCACGCCTCCTTTTGTATGATTATAGAAAGAAATTATCTCCAGTAATCCTTTTTCGTCCTGCTCAATTGTTGGGTGCATGGAGGAGACTAACAATACAGCTCTCTTCTTCTTTGGAGCATATGAGAGAAGAGTTTTATCTTTTGCAAATCCATACACTGGATCCAGTTACTCTCTCTTTTTTGGGCAAGAGCTGAGAATTTCTCTCTTGTTTTTCTTCAAGGTATCTACGTAGGTCAGTCCTCTTTTTCGCAGCTTCTCAAGTACCTCTACAGATGAAAACCAATTATCTGCTGTCACATTTCTGTTTATTGTGTAAATGGATTTACACACTCTGAGAATAGCCTGAGAAGGTTTTTGGAGTTTTCTCTCTGTTACAAGTAGTCCAGTGCCACCAGAATCTTTACCACAGTGAATATGCGCGTCGTGCAAGTAACTGTATTGGACATCTACTAAACATATCTCTTTGATGCCATCTTTCGCTGGTTTTTTTGGCATGTACATTTTGAAAGAGCATCTGCCTCGAAAGGGTATCAACATGTTGTCAACACAAACTTCAGGACCCAAAGAGAAACATTTCTGAGAATTTTCAATAAAACAGCCAAATATCCAGCCGATGGCTGCAGTAGGGTCTGTTTTCTTTCTGAACTTACGAGTATTTGGATCATCAAAGCAAAGGCATTGCACTAACACTTCAAATCTTTTGCTCGATATTATTGATCGGAAAATTGGTCGTCCGGTACGACCTGCGGGAAAAAGTCTTTTGGCATTTTCCCTATTAGGTTTCAAAACCAATGTATGCAAAAGAAGGCCAATGAAAGCCTTCAATTCAATAATATCAACATTGGAATATTCAGGACGATCCTTTCGGCTTGCAAGATTTCATTTTCATTGCACTTTCAATTTTGGCATTCGTAAATTCTAGTATCACATGAAGCATTTCGTTATCAAAAATCAAATCTAAAACTTCAACCACTGAAGAATTTTCACCGATTGATAATGCCGTCTCTTTCGTTTCCTTTGAGCTGTTCTTCAGAATCGCCTTCAATCGGGGAATCCGTTCTGTGTTCACTAAAAATTTCTTTGCCATCTATGCTGCTCTTGGTCTCCACTGATTCACTAGCCGTATCAGATTCATCACTGAGCTCTTGGAGACGTTTCTTGATTTTTTCACCAAAGTCTGCATCCAAGAGTTTTCCCAGGTCAACAGATGATCTCCTTGAAGGTCCAGGCTTCGATTCCATGACCTAAATGAGGATATATTGTCATCAAAAAGATATTATAAACAATAAAAATAAATATTCACAAAGTTAACAATTACATAATTTCCACAATGAAATATTATTTTACCTTACCTTTGAAGGGGATGGAGTTTTAAAAAAAATCACGTTAACAGTGATGTCTGTTTGTCAGACTGGGTTTTCCAGAAAAGTAAAAAATAAAATACTTCTTCACCGTGCAGATTCTCGTTGCTTTGGAAGTATGCTCTATGAGCAAAGTTAGGAAGCTACTGAGAGGAACAAGGCCGCACGCAAAAAGATGAGAGGAATAGATAACGGTATTTGAGGGGTAGCGGTCTGGGAGACCGATGTCATGGTTTGAGGGTTAATAGATTTACAAAATTTAATCTGAACATGTTCTAGCCTGTCTGAGTCTGTTTTATGATAAGGTGACCAATGTACAACTAAGTATTCCAGTTTGGAACATATCAGGGCTAAGTATAAAGTTCTCAGTGCATAGATATTATTTAACTTATTACAAGTTCTTATGATGAAACCTAATTTTTTCATGGCATCACACACGGTAAAGTCAATGTGAATCTTGAACAATAGTTGACTGTCAAACCAAACTCCCAAATCACGAACAACTTCAGTTCTAGATAATACTGTAGATTTAAAAGTATAGTCATCAATGTATGTCATTATCCCGCAACCATTGGTTCAACATAATCATTTTGGAATGGAAAAGGGGGTTTTATGCTCTTGAATCAGCTAGTTGCTCTATTTTTTTAAAATTCATGTTACAAATTAATGTTGCATAGTTTATGTCATTGTGTATCTATCGGCTGCTTCTTGGAAATCCTCTACTCTCTTTCACTGCAGCATCTAGAAACGTATTGTGGACTACTTATTTCAGAAACTATCATCTATTGATCTTGTGGTTATCGATACTGTGCCCCAGTGTACACCCAGTCCCCTAATCTACTTCAGTCTCCCCAATCTATTTCACCCAGTAAACCTGATGCTTTGTGAAGTTAAAAAAGTTGTATAATGCTTCTTGGTATCGTTATTTAACAAGTTATCGGTAAGAATTGTTAACCCTTCAGTGGGCATGCAAAATTTGGTGCGCAATTGGGCGCGTGGGCCATACCAGTGGCCCAAATTCAATTTTTTTATTGCCTAAAACTTTCAATTTTTTTGTAAAATATTTTTATAAACAATAAATTTAGACTAATATCTATCGTTTATTTAGGTTTTTTTCACTATTTTTCTTATTACTATTTCAGGAACATATTTTAGTCATTAGTGGAACAAAACCCAAAGTCGTTGAAAAATTCACTGTGACAAAATTTATATAAAATATCCAACAATTTTAATATATTTATTAATATTTAATATATTAATAAAATAATATTTAATGTATTAATATAACTGATCATAATGTAATAGTGTATAAAGTCTATATAAATAATATATAATATAATAATGCAGACTGAAATAAGTTACACAGTCGTGTGTGCCACATTTTTGGCCCAGTCACGCTGGTTTCCTTTTGCATGCTATTTAATACTAACCCTGCAACAATTTGTTACAAATGACCATGTGAGACTTTTGAGGACATAATAATGTGCAGCTAATGAAACTTACTAGTGTATTATGCCATCCTATGAGAAATGGCACACAAATGAAACACTGTGGGCCACCCCTGTGGCCCATGCACCTACTGAAGGGTTAAGAATCAGAGGTGGTGATGTGTGTACTGACTGTGAGGGAAGGTGAAGCTGCTTGTGCCATATTGATCATCTGTGCTTAACCATTAGTGTAATAGGCCTGAACATATTTAAATGAATGTCCATATCCTCCAACTCATTTCAAGGGCATAGAGGAAAGTAGGAGCTGTGAAAAGCCCATAGCCTGCTCTTAATTGTCAATGCTACATGTAGCATCTTCCTGGTGTAAAAGAATAAAATACTGAAAGTGATCAGGAAATATGTCTAACATTACAAATAAATATTTAAATGAATGTTTATCTCCTACCTGAAGATGATGCAGTTGCATTGAAACTAGTAGTACCTGAAAATAAATTGGAGGAATAAAAACAAAGTTTTATTTTTTCATTATGAATGAACATTACAATGAACTTCCACAAAGTTGAGCCTGAAACCATTGACATCACTAACAATATAATTTTTGTATTGGTCGTATAGTCAATAGCCAGGTGATCATCGTTTAATGAAGCATTTTTCCAATTAATAGCATACATTGCCATTCATAAGACATTATTCTATTACTTGAAGCTGAAATAATGTATTTACGAATCTCAAATATATCACTTTAAAGGAGGAAGCACAAACACTCATCATTAGAATACCTGTTCCATCTACACCGCCTTCGCGTGGCCATTGCATTATTCGAGGGACTCCCAATGTGGCACATTATATTATCTATTTATTAGAAACATTGTTTTTACTTACCCCTGAAGGAAACACAAGCTCTCATCATTAGAATCCCATTTTACAATCTCCTGTAGTGATGACAGCATTTTCGGGAGACTCAGTGTGGTGGTAATGGCTTCACTGGAAGTTTGTCATGCCACCTCTGTTGAACCTTGTGCTCCCAAGTGTTTCTTAATTATTTTTCTTTACATTCAGCATGAAGCTGGAAGGCTTTGGTTTGCTCGATTTGTGAACGCAAGGCGTGTGCAAGGCAAGCGGGTGAGCGAGGCAACCTTTTATGGGCTGGTTCAGCATTTTGCAGTGGCGCTTTTTGAGTGTGCAGAGGCTGATGACTTCTCTCCTGCTAAGTCTCTGATGAACATGTGCTTCACATTCTACCATCAAGGTATGCACACTGTAGTCAGACATGTATTGGTAAACTACTGTATTGTCCTGAATATAGCTCACCCTTTGAGTATACTTCCCAAGCCTCAGCTTTTCATCTCCTCTAAAAAAAATTATTTCTGTCATCAGCAGTGGCGTAGCTACAGGGAGTTGGGAGTAATAGGATGCGATAGATGAGGGTACAATGCTCCTGTGAGGTAGTTTGAGTGATATAGTTATAATGGATACCATATTCAAACCTACAGTATTTGCTGGTTTGGCCATAATTGAATTTTTTAATAATGCTAACTTAGGTTAAGAGCAAATAACTTAATTGTCATGTTGATAATTTAAGTACAGTCCATTGATTAAATAATGGAAAATTTTTCTTAAAAATTTAAAACTATAAAGTAAATACAAAATGAATTATCCAGTGTCTGGTGATTTGTATGCTGAATGCTTAATCCTAATAGGCTTTCCACACCTGATTCAGTAGGAATCTGGTGAAAAATTTACAACGACAAAATGTAAAATTTGTGCCAAATTTTTCATTGTAACCATTCATTAAACAAATGGTTAGCTAACTGCCATTCATTTGAATTCATAGTTCACATTTCACTATTTGGTATACCAACTGAAGTTTAGGTCTGGAAAGTGATTTAACTATATCAATCTTTAAGTATTTCACTGTATTGCAGTTTTTACTATAAAAGAGTCTTTGTTGATCTTTGAAACTTGCTCATTTTCATACTTTGAAATTTCTTTATACCACATTTATCTGTATTTAGAAACTCTACTATTCTCTTTTACTCTTTTGTTTCAGTGGAAAAAGCTGGTTGTGAGCCATACCGTGAGTATCCTGCTGCCTATCTACGTGAACAGCCTATATGGCGCAGTCTACGTTTTTGGAATGCTGCCTTCTTTGATGCACTCCAGGGTGAACGATCTCGGCGCGTGTTGCCCATCCAATCGTGGGAGCCTCCTGATCCTTCATCACCCCTTCTCACTGAAGAGCGGAGTTACTTGGAGAATGCAGCTTTTGGGCAATTAGGGTAATTATTTCATTTAAAGTTTCTGTAGCTGTCAATAGCAGGTATTAAAAAACCTAAGGAGATGGGTGATGTGGAATGTATGGAACCTGATTAATTCCATATTTTTAGGCATCAGATCGGTTACTGCAAGTTTTTGCAGTTATGGAAAAAGATGTACATATAATAATTCTTCAAATTAGTTACCTTTTTCAGTAAACTTTAAAACATGTTAAAAATAATCTGCCTTGACAGTTCGGAGAGAAGGGAGGCACCAGAGTGAGAGAGGGGAGGGCAACAGTCTATTGTGCTTGGGCAAGAGAGGGGAAGGCTGGCGACCCTTAAGAGCAGGCTGGATAGGAAGCTTTTCGCAGCCTTCTCTCAACAGATGCCTCTGTTCACAGCCCGCGGCGTCCGATGTAGTTCTCGGAGTCATCTGTATTGGGCGCAACAGTTGCGCCCAGGCTCCATCCCTTGCCGGTGGAGGGAGGGGTGACGGAGAGGAGCAGAGCCTCCTCTCTTGACTAGAATTAACTGACATTTGTAACTTGATATTCAGGGAAAAAATGAGCCGGCTATATTACCAAGTGTTGCAGCTGCGACGGTATCGTGTTACGCAGGGGAAAGTGAAAAGAAGACTTTGAAGGGGTATGACTCAAGTTCCATTCCTGATATAGGTATGGTAAGGAGACTCTCACGGTCTACGACCCGGAGAAATGGAAGTACCTACTCATGATTTATGTGATATGGGGAGAACAGCTTAATTCCAAATAGATATGTAGTAAAGGTTGGTTTTCAAGAGTGGGACAATGTTAATCACTTTGAAATAAGAGCTTCCAACCTAATAAAATGCGCCGATCGCCGAATTAACCGATGAAATCAGGAGTCACGGGGCAAAATGTGACTTCGAATTACATGTTAAGTGGTATTTCTAATTATCCATACCATCTTGCACGCAATTCCCTATACAGTTTGCCCCTCAGCTCACAACTTCGAATTATGCAGTATTTCAAATTAGCAGGTTCGAATTAACGAGGTTTTACTGTAATTGAGTTTAGAGAGATAAGATAGATTTTTATAAGAATGTTAGGGGTTAAAGTATTAACCAGCAGAACATCCCTTATATCTTAGTATGTATCTAACTTAAACCACTCAATTTTTTCAACTATTTATTAAATTAAAATATTATTTTATTTACAGTACTTTCACATGCAACATGCATGCTTTTGGATTAAGTAAAGAAATGGTCCTGGAATTCCTCAGAAAGCAGTGCTTCATAGCAAGCCTAAGACCAGGTGAGTAATTTTGATTTTGGTAATGCATTCAAAGCCTCTTGGATTGCAGGCGGCCTCTTTTAATATACTGTTCTACAAAACTCCCATGCTTCTTATTTTGAATGAATCACTAACTATTGTTCTGTTTGTATTCCAAGGCTATGTTAGGTATTGAATTTCTGAAAAGATGTATGATTATTCTTTTATTTATGATATCTATCTATCTATAAATATATATAACTGGAAACTGGATGTAGGCATGTGTGTATGTATGTATGTGTGTATATTCCTAATATATGTACTAAATACACTCCCATAATACACATCACTATTTCACCTCCTAAAACCTTATCCCTTACATCTTTACATGGCTGGTGTCCTAACACCCTCTGCCACATGCCCATGCGGTGACTTGCAGGGTAGTATGTAGATATTCTCAAGAACGCCTGGACCAATTGACTTGAATTTTTGTATGTGTGTTTATTTTTGCATTGGAACGTACGTAGGATATGTTACAATTTCGTCAGGTTTATAAATTGCTTTAACTAGAGATATAAGATTGAATTTTTGATTATCCCATGGTTAAAACAATAGCAAATTTTATTCTTGCAGTCAACTTTGTTCTACCCTCCAATCTTCTATATATATAAAAACGAATGTATGTCTGTGTGTCCTGTATGCATTACTACACCGTTGATCCGATCGCCATGAAACTTTAAGAAGTTGTTGAGTACACTTCCGCGAAGGTTTCGAAGGTTTTAAGTATAAATTTTTTTTTAATTTCGCCCCCCAAGTCCCTTTCAATCTTTTGAATAAGTTTTGCACAACAACGCCCGACGGGTAAGCTAATAATCCTTACCTCAGTTTTAATCCTATCGTGCTGAAATTTTGCCAAGTAATAGTTCAAGGCAGGAGGAAAGTTATCGGCTACTTTAAAATGATTTCAGGGTCCATAAAAGTCCCATGGCCCTTAGGTGGGCCCTTTAGGTGGGAGTCTCAGGGCCCTTAGGTGGTTCGCGGTATGTATCGGGTTTTGTGCAGTGGTTTCATTTTTTACTTTTTAAAATTATTTCCGCTCAAGATAGAGAGTTGGTATTTTTTTAATTAAATGTCTGAATATATGAAGTTTTTAATTCTGTCAATTAATTATCCTTTTCACTTCGTAATTGACTGAAAATTGCGTTTTTAGCTACAGAAACACATTTTTCAGTGAAATCAACAATACCATATTCGCTTGACAACCAGATTTCGGTCATTGCTGTTGGAATTCATATTGCTTAGTTGAGTCGATTAGGAATTCTAAGCATTGGAATTTGTGCATCGGTTAATTATTTCGCTTTTTAAAACAACTTTAACTAAAGATAGAGAGTTGAAATTCATTTTATCGCATACCCGAAAGCATGATACTACTAAAATTAGAGGTATCTTGCCCGAAAGAATGAAGTTTCTCTCTTTTTCAATCGATTTTTTTACGCATTTTCCTTGACAACCAAATAAACATAAAATCAAATCTTAATTAACGAATCGCCAAGAAACTTTAAGAAGTTGTTGAGTACACTCTTGCGAAGGTTTCGAAGGTTGAAGGTATAAAAATGTTTTAAATATCGCCGCCCCTCCCCCCCCCTAAAGGCCCTCTTAATCTTTCGAATACTTTTCGTGCAACAACGCCCGACGGGTAAACTAATAATCCAAACCTAATTTTTCAAATACGATCTTTATTTTAACCAATGAGAGATGTTCTTATTTTAACCAATAGAAATTGAGAAACCATTGAATTTTTGTGCGCTCACCCTTGAAGGTTTCTGAATTATTAAATCCATTTTACATTAGGTGGAGCGCCAGTCATTTCAAAATATTAGTGTTGGCACGCGAGCTTCGCAAAAAAGCGAGGAGCGGCAATCAAGCAAGCGAAGCAGATCGTTTACGAGTTGCTCAATCACGTGCATCAGAATCATATTAGTGAGACATTATTTGTTTTAAAAGGTACGTAATTTATTTTTGCGTAAAATATATTTTGGTGCAGTGGTCTCTTTGTCTGATTATTTTAAATTCTTGCATTCGATTTTCGTATATCCTTCGCTTTTTCCTAAAATTGTACATTTTAGCTCAAAAATCTTTAATGTTTGTACTGCTTCAGCAAAATAATATTTTATTAACTTGGAAGCCCCAGCATAGGCATGGAATGGAAACTCATGGCATCATTTGTACGTTACAAATTTCTGTGTAGGTACGAGGAATTCATTGGACTGAGTCTAAAAGTCGTTTAGGGACCAATTTTGATTCCGGAAAAGATTTGTGGGTCAAACCATGAAAAGTATAAAAATCAGTGGGGAATTCAGGATGGAGTATTTTATTTTTCAAATTTAAGTAGGCAATTGGAGGAATTTTGTACATGCCAATGTGTGTACTTTTTTCATGTTCAGGAAGCAGCATACTTTGTAAGTTTTACTCAGAATATTTATTGCACGACCGGTTTAGTTTACAAATTTAAGGCTGAAACTATTGAATTTGTTGAGTGTGTACTTTTTATGTGTGTGCCTGCTAAGAAAGAAAAAGAGGCAGTGCAACGCATGCCGGGTACAGCTAGTTTGCTTATAAATTTTCATTGCGAAAATTCTCAATTTTTATCCGGTTTAGCAATGATGTTTCCTTGTCAACTTAATGATTGCCCTTAAAAGGGAAAATTTTCTGGGGCCTTTTATGGGTGATCTTTAATCAAATGATCTATGTAAATTAATGTCATTGAAATTTCTGCCGTGGGTTTTTTTACCCTATCTTTTCTGTGTGTTTTTACATTGTATATGCATTTAAAATGGTTGATATGAGCGAATTCTGGTAATTTATCCCAACCACATGATGTGTGTTCAACGAATTTCACATATACATTCATCTATCATAGTAGACCTGTGCGCCGCACCGCCGCCACCAATAGATTATGTACAGCACGCTGCCGATAGTGCCGCCGGTCTTCCGTGTCGGCAGTGCGGCACAGCGCATACATTGGTGGTCATTGACCAACCGACCATTGCCCCCATTACATCGGAACTATACTTATATTCAATTATTATTGCGGACTCCTCATAATAACGTAAAACTTTATAACTAATGAAAAAAGAGAGCAGATCTTCTGCCCATATTTGATGTGCTGTTGAAAATAATCTCTCAATTAAATCTGTGCGATAGGTATTAACAAATTCAAGTGTTGACATGAATATTCTTTTCTCCTGTGGAGTTTGAAACAAGAAAAATATGTCCTCTTTCTTTTACCGCTCTTTAAACTTTAAGTCTTTCGATATTCACTCAAATATGTACATTAATTCACGCAACAAATTATATGAATCATATTTTTGTAGTTTTATATTCCGATTAATAACAGCAGCCTGTTCTTCGGAATTTTTTACTGTAGCGTCCCCTCCTCACTCCCTCTCCCGACTGGGATTTCCCGGCTTGAGTTTGGCGGCTCAGTCTTAATGGGTAATAAAAGGGGAGCCTTATGAATTTTCCTCTGCAGATGAAGCAAGTGCTGAAGTACAGATAATGAACCTTTATTAAAAAGATAATAAGCGTGATTAGAGGGACGGTTTCAAAATAAACACCTCTGCAGCAATCTGAGAGGGAGAAAAGTTGTCTCGGTCTCGATGCAAAGAGACTGTAAGTACAATTTTTGTTTGAACAATTGGAGGGGTGGAGGTCTCTTTAGAAGCACAAAGGGAGAAGGAAGAGGCCCTTACCATTTAAACTGACAAGTTTATCCGATATGCGGCACCCAAGGGGAAGAACAAATGTGCCCATCAGATTTCACACATGGCTTTCAAGAAATAATTTACCCTCTTGTTCTTTGTCTTTTGTTTTATCTAAGGTGTTATAGAAAGATTCTGTCCGCATCATCCTTGAGGTCGATGGCCACTGAACCTACCTTTTGATTTTTGAGTTTTGATACCTAGGGTGCGATATTGACAGAGGGGGAGCGGTGCAGTGGTTCAAGGTAGGCGCGCCGCTTTTCCTCCAGAGTTCCCAGGCACTGGGCATTCCCTAAAAGGAGGGAGCAGGCACATGTCTGCTCCAAAGATGATTGGGCCATCGAAAATCTGGTGGTAGTGTTTACGTGTACTAGAAAGGACAAATATAGACAATTGAGCTATGGTCTTCATTGAGACAAGTCGTTTTACTGTCGACGGCCTATCATAAGAGTATCATAAATCAATCATAGCTCCCACTCACTTAAACCGAAACTATTCGAGAGAAGGAACGGTTCCGGAATGTCATGTTTGGTTCAATTTCTACTTTCATTCCGAAACAAAACTAAAACCAGGCCAGACTTAAGGTTTCAATCTGAAATGAAGTCACATTGAATAAGAAAGCTTATAGTTTTGTTCCGGTACGAAACTACTCAGTGGTTCCTGTTTCCTTTTGCAGCCCTGTTTTTTTCGTCGGAGCTCCTTTCCATTACAAACCGTGCTGGCCATATTATGGGTGGCCAAAGAAGGAGTTGGTGTGCTTTAGATACTCCTGTACTTTTCGAACAATCGTTGAAGTATAGAAGACGGAAGGCAGGATATATAACTTATTATGACATTTGTGGTATTGCATTGTCAATTGAAACATTAATGAACCACCAAATTAATTTCATTTTGACTTCGACTTTTCTGTTCTAATTGAACGTAGCTCTAAACATACGGTGATATTGTTACTTAGGTCGTTGCTATGTTTTCTGCTCTAATTGAATGCCCTTCCGATAATTTTTGACTACGAGGTCATTAAATATATCAAATATAGATTTAGATGTGTTGTGGTGAAAATGTTCCATAATTACAGAGAAAACACTTGCAGTTTCACTAATGAAAGATTTAACTCGACTTGTCCTGATATTACATCATCATCATCATACTATTAAAGATTTGGGTATAAAATATATTCATGAAAAATGTGGATGATGGAAGAGATATGCGTCAAACAAAGCAGTTTCAGAAGGGTGTGGGGCTGGAAAACAGAAATGGTTTGGAGAAACCCTGGGAAAGGGGCGTGTGCTGGGGAGGCAAGGGGAAATCTCAAACAAGAACCTTGAAAGTCCAAAAGGTTTAGGTCGGATGTCTATAGAATCTACCAACAGATGTCTGTAGAATCTACAGTGTAGATGGATCATTTGCTGCTGCTGGTGAGGGGTGGGAAACAAAGACCATAAAGGCTTGGGAAATCCTGGGAGAGGGTGTATACTTGGGAGGAAGAGGGAATTAAGAACAAAAACATGGAAAATCCAAACGTCGTATCCTTGATAATGGGTCATCGGCCGCTGCGGAGTACCCCCAGCAGAAGTGCAAGACATCGCCTGGACATGATGGTTTCTGCTAAAACCAGGTTGCCAATCGTTACATTTGTTATTCCTAATTTGATCGGTTGATCAATTTTTAGACTTCAATTGTCTTTTCACTATTCTCGAGTTACTTTTTCTAGGACGCAAATTAAGAGTATTGTCGAGGGTCCATCTCTTTGACTTCTGTTTTGATTTCGAAGGATTCCGAAATTTTGCCCCCGAATTTTACTTAACATTTTTTGTCAGTGAGCGTCTGTGTAATGGTTGCAAGTGTTTTTGGGTCGTGCCCTTGTCAAAATTTGATCAAGAGATTCGCAATCGACTGAATCATAGGCTTTTTTTAAGTCAACGAAGGTGCAGATAATATTCTTGGAGTACATCTTTTGGTGCCAAATTGTTATTTTTAGATTTAAAATGTGTTCCGGGAGTGATCTACCTGGCCTGATGTCTGCTTGATATTCGGCAATTTTGGATTTCAGTTGTTACTAAACAAGAAAGCATTGTGAGAGAATTTTATATGTGACAGAAAGGAGTGGAATTCCTCTGTAGTTGTTTACATCTGATCTATCTCCTTTTTTTAATGAAATGGATGAATGAGGACATTTTCCCTGTCATTAGGGATTTGTTCAGTTCGCCAAAATTTTGTATTTTTTGTGTTATTCCTGCTATGGTGTTTGATCCAGCTGCTATCATGAGTTCTGCTATGATTCCATCTTCACCTGATGCTTTAATGTTTTGGGGCTTTTTTAATTTTCTTGTGGTTTCTTCTTTATCTGGTACTTGTGAATTAGGCTTGTTTTCATCGGGATCTTTTGGTGGGAATCTTTCCTTGGGTTCTGGACAGTTTGGAAGTATTTCGAAATAATTAACAAATTCTCAGCCATTGTCTTGATTGTTAAGTTCCAGTTTCCCATTTTATTTTCTAAAGCGATGGTTATGGGGTTGGTACCCCAATACTTAGTTTCTTTTTAAATGTTTTGTAAAAGTTTATGCTGTTTTTCTGGAAGTCTTCCTCAAATTCCAAGAGTTACATTTTTTATATTGCCTTTTCGTTGGTCTGATTAACTTGGATATTAATCTATAAATATTAAATTTTTAATAAAAATTAAAAACGGGAGGCATTTTCCATTAAATCCTCTGCTCTCTAAATTTACTATGTGGTACATAGATGAATGCAAGAGGCGATAAAAATATGTTCAGGATCGTTTGAATGGTATTTCATCATATTTGAAAAACTATAAATAAAATTGTAACAGTGAAATGGACATATCTGTTTACAACGCAATTTTTCGCTTGCATTTGTGATAACAGGTAAACTAGTCATGAATTTGTCTTATAAATTTAGCTTTGAAAGGGTATAATATTAGGGTTTGATAGAAGTTGTACCATACGATATTTGCTTGAATACTTAAAATTAAAAGAAATTTCTCGCATACATCAATAAAAATGTAATAAAATAAGTTTTAACATGAAATAAACAATTAAACACATGAAATAATGAGAAACAATGAATAATTTATGCTATAACATGCTGAGATACATTATGGCTGGGTAAATACGCCACCAGTCACGCCACTGCCGCCGGTAAAAACCATAGGCTCGGCACGCCACCGGCCACCGACCCATTTTCAGCCGGTGTCCACCGCCGATATTTTATCCATCGGCACACAGGTCTATATCATAGTATCTGGATTTAGAGCTTCATACTGTTTCCATTAACTAGGGCCCATTGGTATTTACTTAGTGTATTGCTTTTGTAAAATTTTGCTCACTGTTTGAGACCTTCGTACTGCATATATCAAACCCTAATGAAGTCCTAAATTCCAGAGGAATGGTTGGGATTTTGTTGGTTTTAAGGCCCTGAATACTGCTGTGGCTATGATTATAATTATATTAACAAGTTATTTTGCTTTTGATTTTTTTTGTCTTACATTGGTGGTGCCACCCCTCAACAACATACAATGTAAGACAAAAAATCCCTAGCAAAATAACTCATTAATATAATGTTCTACCTCTGGCTAGTATATTCTACCTCTGGCTAGAGAGATGTTCAGAGCTCATTCAATTACTTTCTAATGGTGAATATCCCTGAAATTGAGCTCTCTTAATTTTGAATTTTTAATGTTTCAGAGCAAGAGAAGATGCTGAGGGAGAACATAGATCGAATGTACAGTGAGACTGATCCTTGCTGATAAGTATTGGGGCATATTTAATAGCCTCTGGTTTCTTGAGACTTTAAGAATTTGTGCCTACAGTAAAATTTGAAATCAATTATCATGCCTGTGCTTATCATTATTGTGATAAAACACAACATTATTTGTTTAAACTTTCAAATGATGGGCTGTGCGAGCTAAAATGAGCAATAACTGTTATTTATAATCTTTGTATTACCTCTTTTAAAGAAACACATACTTCCTGTTGGTATTGAACTACAGGTCAATATTATGGCACAAAACTGGAGAATGTTATCAATATGATGAGGTATCATATGGTATAGCAATAATATGCATTATGTATTCTTAGACTTAGTTCTGTATGGGCTTAGTGTACTTTTTTTTCTAAAATCTTAAGGCCATTATTTATTCCAATTTTTAAAATGTGATTTCAACTATTTATTTTTATTTATGTCACAATTTTTTTGAGCTCGGTACTTAAAAATCTTTCTCACCAGTTATATGTTATATTAGTGTATTACCAATTTTGTGGCTGCGTACCCTCAATTATTTCAGTGAAAGTCATGTTGTTTGTCGTCTTGGTGTTGAAGTGCGAACCTTGACAAGTTTTGAATGTGGCAGATTTCTTTTCAAAGTTCAATTTTTGATGTTTTGACTATCCCTTAAGTACTGCAATGAGATTGGCTACTTAATATCAATGATTATATCGTATTAGTGTCTTATTATGCTGTTTTTAAAATGATGGAAATGTTGATTCTAGTTGCGCCATGCATTTATGTATAAATTAAGAGCACGTAAATCATACTTTAGTCATGCAGGATTTGATGACTTTTATTTTCTCATAGTTTGAACTAATGTTGTAAGCTATATTGTAATTTAATAACTACTTATGAAGAAGAGTTATCATATGTAGTGCATTGGCAATAAGAAGCCCTATGGAGAAGATTGTTCCTTGTTCGACATTTATTTTGTATTTCAAATATGTATGCATAAAAATATAGATTATTCACCTGTTACATGAGTAGGATATGAGGAATATTTTAGGTAGCATAGAGTACAAAGCGTTGTAATGTTTTTATTTGTTTGAATGTTGCACGAGAAGCTAACTGAAGTGTTCAAGTCATTTTTTATTTTATTTATTTTACTCTGCTGAAGAATCTCATTTCACCATTAAGCTGTTATGGTTTTTTTATAACTGATGAGGACAATCTGAATTTAGGGAAAGGCTGTGAGGGGAAACATTTAAGTGTGTATTTATGTTTTTTGTGGCTGGGATTGGTGGCTCATCTGTGTGAATTGGTGTTGATAATAAATTTTAACCAAGTTGTGATAATAAGAGAAATGTAATGGCAAAGCACTGCCTGTGTGAGCCAGGAAATGTTGTGTATTGTTAGGTAAAATTGATATTAAGTCTGAGATTGTGTCGAAACTGTGAAATATTGTTATAGCATAGCAGTTCTTGATGTGAGAGAATGTTTTTTGTAGGTCTACATGTATGGTTTCTCATGAGCTGTGAAAAAAATGTAAATATTGGTTGCTGAAATTTATATCTGATAAATTGATTGGGGTGTGCAATATTTTCCATTTCATTAGAATGGGGGCATACCTTTCTCGGAAAGCCATTGGCCTTATTAATGTGATAAAAACTTTTATGCTCTTCATAACTTCTTATTAATCAATATTGTAGAAAAGTTTACTAATTGCTTTCTTTAACTCATTGCTCTTGTGGATGTATTACTTCATCCATAGTCAAGTATGTCCTTTGTTGGAAATATCTTAATTGTTTTCTCTTTCAATAACAAACTTTCTAAAATACAATGACAATATTGTAAGCTCCCATTCATATTTCCTGGGAACGAGCCATTGCACATCCCTGTTGCTTGAGCATACCGTCCCGCTTCAAGTATAGCTCTGAAGCAAAAGTGGACATTAATAAAGAAGGAATAAGATGTACAGTTTTATATTCATATGTTAATATTTGTGCTGTTTTTTGTTAATTGTATTGGAAATGAAGATCTTACGGAGGTGTACAATAAATTACTTTGATGTATATGTTTGTACTGTGGATGCTTCTTTTTGGTCCAAGAGGGAGAGTGTTCCTTAAAGTGGTCATAATTAGTCATGCATATTTTACTGACTTATGAAATTCTATTTATCATATTTTGTAGCCCATAAGGGTCACTTCTTTCTCTCAGAAATGCATTCTAAAATCAGCGTGTATATTAATGGCAGAGGGTGAAGCTAAGGTTTCAAGTGTCCGATTTTTTATTGCCATCAGAGGTAGCACCCTCTCTCTGTTTTAACCTCCAACTGTATTGTGACTTGTGATATCAATCTAAAGATGTGCTCTCCATAATTCAAATGTTTCTAGACCTACAATGAATTACTGGAATAATTCAGGTCCTATTTTTAGTCGTTAACTATCTGATATTCTTTCTATATATTGGAAATCGAAGATGTTTATTGTATTTTTTCCATTTGAAAATCTGATCTGATAAATCATAGTGTGTCAGATTGGCTGGGAAATCCATCAGTCGTATTTTACCGTGAAATGACATTACTTCCTCGATCATTTTTTAACAGTGGCTACAATCACTTCAATGTTTGCAAGTGTGTACTGTCATTATAAAACTGTGACTTTTGTTTCTGGTTGTATAGTATCAGAGAGAGTTATCTTTCCTTCAATGTAAACACTTGTTTGAAAATTATGAGTCTCTTACAGTAGCTTTTTTTTCATAATTCCAGTACAATTGTTATTACTAAAGATTAAGTTTGTTTCTTCATTAAATTATTATGGACTTAGGTGGTTCAGGCAATCGTAATATTTGTGACATCAGGAGAGGTCATTCATTTCCAGTATTGGGATACTGCCACTACTGATTGTTCCCTGCTCCATGGATTTTGTTGATAGGTCTGCATAATATCCTATATTTTTGCCAATATATACTTTTAACACTACTGATTGCCTGAATATGCATATAATAGGAGAGATGAAATGGAAAGGTCACAAAAGGAAAGGATGATTGCATTGGCAAAAATATAGGATATTATGCAGACCTATCAGTAAAATCCGTAGAGCAGGGAACGGTCAGTAGTGGCAGTATAAAGGACACTTTATATACTTTTAACTTAAGGAGTTCAGGGAATTGGCAGGGAATGGAGTTATGTGTTCCTTATAAATGCTTTGGTCCAAATTGTGGTTTGCATGGTTTACCTTTGCAGTGGGAGTTGTCAGATTTGCTCTTCATCATTTTGTATATCCAATCTGCAAATATTTTATATATCCAATGGAATAGTTTTTTGTTGTACTTGAAGATTTTAACCCGCTTTTATTTTCTAAAACTGGTGAGTACATTTCCTGATTTTCAGTTTACATAATGAGAAAATCATCAGCAGCATAGAAGCCTGTTTGGTCAGTGAAGGTAGATCCTTCTATGTTAAATATTAGGTCAACTGCTTATGATCACTTATCAATAGTGCTCTTCAATAGCTCGTGAAGACCTCATTGTTTGCCTGTAAGTGATGAAAACTTTCCTGGGAGTTGAATCACTCCTACTGACAACTTTTTTGTGCCACCACTTAACTACAGGCAATTGTTAGATTTACGGTTGTCACAAAATTTATTTGTAACCATAGTGTGAGATTTTTGTAGAATCTTGTGGGGAGTGGTTATTGCTAATTTTCTACCAGTCTACTGGTAAGTAAAGCATATTTCTCATTTTCTAGCAAGTCTATCAAAGACTGTTTGTTCCTGACATTGATTTTATTAATGAAAGTTATTAAAGGTAACTTAGAGTTATACTTGTGGGAAAGTATTTGAGAAAGATAATGAACTGAATTGTGTCTACAACTTTTGTTTGTTAGTCAGAGAATAGCACTCAGGAGCTGAGGTTTTCCTGCCTCTGCTACCCATGGTTTCCTGAGCAATTGTGACTCCTAGATGATCACATGGTTATGGTCTAGCTGTAATTCCCCTAGGGCTTCACGTGAACCATATATCCTATTTGCATCTCTAGCTACACCATTGTATGTATAGAAATAGGTAATTTTTACCTGCTTTTGCACCTGTCTTTAATCACCATGGTACATCTGGTATTTGCTACGTTTAATGTGTCCCATATTTCTTTTTCAACTCCTTTTGGTCTCTTGGAGATAGTGACAATAGATCTCTTGATAATTGTGACTTGCATTCATTCAGATGGCAGAAAATAACTATTGTGGATAGATAACAATATAGTAAGTCCTCACTTTACCTCAGAGATGCTTGTTGAAGAAGAGTGACATAAGTCGAAACAACATCAAACGGATTCAGATATCAGTGACCACTTAAATCCTGCGAAAAATCAAGGCGTTAATTTAAAAATTCATATTTGCCTTTATCCAGGAAAAAATAGCTATTTACGATAGGATGATTGTCTCAGTTATAAAAAAATGCAAGCATATGCACATATGGTCTATTTTATTAGAAGTAAATGGAAAGATTTTCCGACGACCCTCGTCAGCATGGACGAACATCAATAGAGATGTAAATCGAAACGATGCATATCGAGGACTTACTGTAGTAAGTTTACTCGGGTAGAAAGTCTCCACGTATAGTACCAACTGACCATTTGCATTACCAATTCTTACCCTTGTAATGGATTATTATAGGAAAAACCTAGTGATGCAAATGGGGCATTAGCATCTTGTCACCAGCTCAGCGCATCTTCTATAGGTGGTCAATAACTTCACTTATGATTCTTTATGTTTATCTATGAATGGAGGAGCATAAATATGCTGTCAGTGGTGACATATATATTTCATCAGCACATCATCAGAATCCAACATTCTCAGAGAGGCATCCATGGTAAAGCAAGATATTGCTGTATTTGTATGTATACAGATCCCTAACTTTTTGTCTCAATTTCGAAAAAAACTTAAATTTGATTGTGCACTATTATTTTCTTGGAAGGTTCTAATCTAAATAAAATATGGAAATAGTGATTCACTACCATTTAACCTGAACATGTCAGTGCTTGAAAAATTACTGCAACGTTCAATGTTAACTCAGTATCATACTAGACATTAAAAAAACAAATTGTAATTGGATAATATTTAGAATCAAATTGAGTATTGATTTATCATTTGTCAGTACATATTGGTTTTTAAGTTCAAAGTCAAATGTTTTTCAAATACCTTTAAATTCAAATACAAAACTTGGCAGTTAAACTACGCTCATATTTCATTTATTTTTTTAATTTGCTTTTTGCCACTGACAACACCACTGTTGGAGTTTGATGGGGCAGTTAAAAGTACTAAATAGAGTATGATTCAGTCATTATCATGTCTATACTTGCCTGAAGTAATTAGCGTTATCATCTATATCGTATATTGGCCATCTGTTATTGCACTTCAGTATTTTTTATACTGCATAATAAAAAATTAGTAGAATTTTGTATGGTGAGGAAATTGTATTGAAATGGACTATACAGCTCAGTGTGGCATTCCAGCAGACAGAGGATGCATTGATGCTATTCATTTAAGTAGAATTTTTTTAACGAACATTTAATAGCTAAGGAAACCCTATTGTACTTTACAATTGTAAAAAGCAAATTTACAATTGTAATTTTGAGAAATATCATTGGAAAAATGGAAATTCAATTGTAAAAATGGAGATACAATTGTAAAAATTGCCAAAATCCAATTGTAAAGCTTTAATAGGGAAGAATACAATAATTTAGATACAACAAGAATGCTCAGCATACAGTGCCACTGAGTACTCTTTTACTTGATTCATCCAAGGGCTGATCACTTGCCATTTCTTTTGTGCCTGAAATGAAATCAGAATGACCTGCCTTGTATCCTTTTTCAAGCCATCTCTAACAAGATGCTCGATGGCAACTAGATCCTACATTGATGACATTTATTAATTAATATGCAAAAGTAAGTTGATTATTACCAAAGAAGCAACATTGTGTGTCGTACAGATGCAAATTGATTTGTTTCTCAAATTAACTTATTTCTTAGTTTTTTTTTCATTTGTTCATAACTGTGTTCAGAGGAAGCTTCCCTTTAAAATGAATGGTAATTTAACTAAAATCGTCAAATGATTGCATACATGAGTCTTTCGTTCAGAAGCAAATGTTTTATGTATTATTGTGAAGCATATACCGTAATTAGAAATTTTTTTTCTAATTACGGTATAATTTTTTTCTTCTGGAGTCCTTGATAAACTTCAAGTCACTTGTGAATATAGGAACACAAATTTATTCATATTTCATTGATACGTGGATAAATTCCATAAGTGGGGAAGTACTAAGAATTCTTACTATGGATTTTTTTTTACGATGAAGGAAACAAGTCTCATTCAGGCTTAATATTGTCGAACTTACTGCACAATGTGATCTTCTATGAAATTACAATGACTTGCATTCCATGGATCTGGTGGAAGTATTTCACAACTGCTTTAACTTTGGGGATGGGGATGGTAGATAAATGAGCATATTTGATCACTTGGAATTCTAAAAAAATTGATTTATTGAGTTTTGCCACTTAATACTAACACTGTAAGTGCACTGGACACATCTTTGGTAAAAAAAGGAGAATTTGGAGTAATTGAGGGATGCAAATCAATGCCAGTTGACCAAATGATCAAAACAAAAAAAGAAACATAATAAAGAGAATGATGAAGGAATAAAAACAATGAAACATTGGTACATATATACATTAACATTTGAAATATTTAGCTTTGGATTTCCATTGAATTAATACGTAAATGCAACTCACACACCATGCCTTACTTGTGTTGACACACACATGTTATATTATTTAGAATTTTTGATGGCTTCAAGATCAACAATGCATGGGATTAATTAAAAATTTCAGATGAGGATCTTTTGAAAACCTGCTGTTCTTCCTTGTGAGATACTCCACCAAAGTTTATTGTCTCTTTCAACTTGTATGCAAAACATCATTTCACAACACTTCAGTCCCTGTCATACAGAGAAATATCACATAAAACGGGCAAAAACAAAAGTCAATTCCATAACTACTCCGACTTTTCCTTAGACCTCCACCATAATTTACTTTTTAACCAATCAAGCACTCCTTTCTTCTGAATGTTGGTCAGCATTAGCCTGAAAAAAGAGCCATAATTTGTACAATTTAAATATTTTTGTCTTCAATATCACACTAAATACGATTTTCTCTGCCCGTTTTATATTTAAGTATAAAGCAAATTATGAGATAAAAAAATAGTGCTTCTGATGAAATCAATATCAACTGTTATATTGATTTTATCGGCATGACACAAAATGAGTTTTACAATTAATGTACTTGATAAGATTACCAGCCTGTGCAGAACAACTACAAGAGGATAAAAAAATTGCACATGCAGAAATACATACATCCATGCTTAATATGAACTTCTTTTACTGGATATTTGCGATAACATTCAAAGACAACAGTAAATGTATTCCAAGAGTACCAACTAGTCTCTGGTTACAACAAGACTGCTATGCTTTAAGATAAGCTGAGCTACAATTACCATTCACTCAAGATCAAAGTATATGCAGTAGAACTGGCATTAATACAGAAACAATGTGAAGTCATCTCAATTCAGCAATTTAAACTCATTTTGATGTTTTTGCATGTCTTAGAGAAAAGGGGAAGACTTGTCTCAAATAGAGCACTGAGCAAAGCTACTTAGAGACGACATGAGGGGGTAGTGCACTTCTTCAAATCCTCAGAATTATATTCCTTAGGCAGGTGACCTTAGTTGAAATGAGAGCAAAACACATGCCACCCATCAAGAGCAGGGCCAAGGGAAAGACATAGAAAAGCCATTTTATTGGAGATTGAGGAAAAGTGATTGAACTCTTAAAATGCAAGGAGAGGTTATTAGATAGATATATAAGAAGGTAGCTGCAATTTCCCTACCTCACTACCTTTTCTTACCCTCATCTAACATAAACCAGGACTGGGATCATTCTCAGGAGATTAAATGTCAAATCGAAAAAGCCAGAATGACGTGTACATCTATGAAGCCTCTGTTTACAGAACAAGATCTTAGCTTGTCATTAAAAAGATTCATTCTTCAATGTTATGTCAAGTCGACTATATGTATGGTAGACAGGCCGGAACATGACAGGTTATGGAGAAGAAGATTTAAGCCTTTGAAATTTGACTCCACAGATGCAGTTAAAGAATTATTAGGTGGATCTTGTAACAAATGAAGTCATGGACAGACCAGGACCATTAAACAATGCAAATTATAATATCTTGGACACAAACACAAAGATTAATATTAACTTTTTCAATCAGCTTTCCAAGGGAATGTTGAAGGAAGATATTGCCCTGATGGAGGGTCTTCTGGGCTTGCAACCTTAGAAAGTGGTACGGAGCAACAACAGGGGAACTATTCTGCACAGTGTTAAGCAAGTCACACATCACCATGATGATAGCCTACTTTTCGACCAAATAAGGCAGGAGAAGAAGATACAAGAAATATAATATTCAAATCCTCAGAATTATATTCCTTAGGCAGGTGACCTTAGTTGAAATGAGAGCAAAACACATGCCACACATCAAGAGCAGGGCCAAGGGAAAGACATAGAAAAGCCATATAGTATATATAGCAGATATGAGCAACTCTTTCTGGATGCCTTCTTTAAAAATTCTAAACTTACAGAGAGTAATGCATCCACACTTCTTGGCAAGGAGTGTTTATCTGATACCCCTTAGCCTATTCTTAACGAAAAGCACCATGGGAGAAACAATATAAAGTTTATCAATGTATAATGCTCCCCTTGAAGTTCTCTTTACACAGCTTTTGAGTAGATACAGAGATTTCTGTTGAAATAGTCTCTGATACAGCCGGTCTTTGAACCTGGGCCCTTCCATTGGAAAGCCATAATTGCAGTCACCGAAATGACCCAATACTGAAACTAGACATTTTTGCCTTCACTCGAAACTTTAAATACGTCATTGGTGTAATCTTCACAATGATTATATTTTAAGAAGTAGGTTAAGCTGCACTAAGACTTAAGTCTGATAACTACAGTCAGGGCATGGATCCTGATTATCAATAACAAGTAATCAATAAAGGGTTGTGACAAAGTATATACATACTTCTAAATATTAAATAAAACTCGTTTGTAATTATGAACACCATTGCCTTATTGGAACACCACACTGAGAGCCAAAAAGGGCTCATGGCTCAAAAGGCTAGCCTTTACTCCACCAATCAACGATGTAATGAAATGAATTGGAGCTTACCTCTTTGTAGTAATGTTATGAAGGGGTCCAAAGGCAAGAGCTACCACTGTACAAGCCAAGCATATAACATTGTACGGCATGCTAAAATCAGGTGTTGGCAATGAAACCAGAAGGACCTCAGTGCGGAGCTGTACTGGATACCCACTCCTTGATGCATTGAAACTAAAGAAAGAACAATATAAAATTATTAGGGAATCAGTATTATCAAAACAGCCCATTGACCTATGACAAAAGACAAAATTATATCATAAGAAATCAGGCAAATCCTTCGATACCAATGTATACATTTTTTCATTTAAGCTCCCTCAAGTAACTTTACCAATTTGTAAGGCTTTCTTGTTGATTGATTGATGACTTAACCCTTTCATGCCTAACAACACCTATAGCGAACGTGAATTTTCCTACATAAACGAACAAATGTCGGCAATAGCCAACGCAAGGGAAGGGAAGTGACCGACACGGGAGCAATAATCCCAGGTATGCAGTAAACTCTTGCGACCTACCTTAGCGACAGCTCAGACCCATTCCTCGGTGAGTGAGTTTAACCCTCTGCTTCATTAGTAGCCCTCCTTGCTGCATGAATCCCCAGTTAATTTATTGTATTTGCAATGGTTTTTTGAGGGAATTATTTTTTGAACACTACAAAATTTTTAACATAGAAATGAATTATTTGTTTTTTTGCTGAGTCTTAGCAAATTTCAAACAAAATTATAGTGCTGATACTAACGGAGTTCTCGTGCGGAACTCTAAAGAGTTTGTGCACACATATATCAATGGCAAACGCAAAAAAAAAATTTTTAACTTTGCCCATTCCAGTCCAAAGCCCGGACAAAAAAAAAGGATCGGGAATATGATTTTGCAGTCAGTAATCTGAGAAATACTTGAGAATTAATTTGCAGTAATAATAAATAAACATTAAATTTGTTAATATTCATTTCTAGAATTTTGTTTAAAATTGAAAAATGCTCAGAATAACATTAGGAATTCATTTAAAAGTATAAATTTTTGGAGCATACACCAAAGGATTATTTAAAAAAATCACTGCTAATGCAACCAATTTACAGCAGCCTCCTGCTGAGAGAGGGGCTGCTAAGGGTTGGGGGGCTCACACCAAATGCCCAGGGGAAGGGCATGGTGTCCTGCTGAGTGGGATTCCAAAACGGGCGAAAGGCATACCTGAGCGATTCGTCGCCACGAGAGAACTCCATAGAGAGGAATAAATAAAATTCTCATGCCAGTCGTAGCAGGGGAAGCATTTCCCTTCAAGAGGCTTCGGCGCAAAAGGGTTAATTCTTGTAGACAAGACAAATGTGACTTTGGCGAATGCTTTTTTTTTTTAGCTTAAACCAGAATTCAGCTCACCTCACTTAGGACACTCACAGCAGTCTGAAAGGCATATCTATACTTATACACCATGCAGGTTATCTATAACTGACAAGCAGTGGTATATCAGTACTCATCACTGACAAGCTTTTGGATGGTACATATAATCCTTATCAAATTCCAGAGGAAGCACTAATATCAGATTCTTCCTCCAAAAGTTTTGACCTAGAAAATATTCTCAGCAAGACCCAAATTAAAATCCATTGGTACTCATTACATTCCTCAGTTTTTATTTTTGGATATTTTATGTCCACTGCCAACCAGTAACACTTAATCAGTTAAAATGCTAAGGAAAATTTAGTAAGACTTCATTTTTGCTGATACGCTACTGCCAGGGAGTGCTTAAACAATCAACAAAAAATATATCTAAGAATCCTGGCAGGGAGTCACAAACAGATGAGGAAATGCATCAAATCCTATGACCACAGCACAAAAAACTGTAGTAAATGATTCCCTTTACAATATGCAGGCACATTTTCATTCACCCCTCAGTGAGAGGGAAATAGTACAAATTGAATAGATAGCAAATGTGCATATCCCATCTCTTGAGAATTCAATTCAGTCAAATAATAAAATTCTCAATCAGTAATCAAAATTTCACCAAACCTCTTCTCAATGATGACTGTTCATTCTCTCATGGAATAACATAGCGTTCCTTTGGTCAATCAAACAGCAGTAACCAATGTACTGAACGTATCTTACATTCATGCACCACTGAAATGCTAAGAGATGATTCCTTTCATTTTCTTAAATGGAAAATAGTATGTTAGATAGCAGATATTGTACTTCACTGAAAAATGTCAATACCTCCAGCCTAGACTCTTGTAATGGGAGACTAATACCCTATAGTGCTCGCAGAGTTTCTGTGCACTGGAGAATTTCTCCAAGCCTAGCTGCCCATGGTAGATGAGCAGCCATTGGCTGCCGGCGTCCAATCCCGTAGACCGGTTCTTAGCTCAGTGCGCGCCGCGTACGAATACCGTAAGTGGAGACCCAAAAGAGTCTAGTCTTAGCTCACTTTAAATTATCCTGCAGCGGGTGACAGGCTTTCTTAACTGAATTAAATATGGTTCGAAAAAATTCTGATATCTTTCCCAGCGATAAAAATATTGGTTGTTGTGATAATTAGTCGCAATTTTTGTATTTGTATTTTTCAAAATGTTGGTGAATAGGATTTAAGTTTTGTTTATTTATCGTGTAACCACGGTGACCTGCACTGATGGGGATTACTTTCTTACCTCACTGCGATGACTATTGCAATCACTGCAATTTTTGACTCGATACCTATAGTAGTTTCTCGTCCAGAGTATTTCTATTCTAAAGGCCCTCGCATTGGCGAGGCATAGCGTTCGTTTTCGCCGATTCTTTTGGGTCGCCACTTACAGTATTCGTACGCGGTGCGCACAGCTAGGAACCGGTTTATGGGATTGGACGCCGGCAGCCAATCGCTTCTCATCTAGCATGGGCAGCTAGGCTTGGAGGCAATCTCCAGTGCACAGAAACTCTGCGAGCACTATAGGATATTGGTCTCCCATTACAAGAGTCTAGGCTGGAGGGATTGAGATTTTTCAATGAAGTACAATATCTGCTCTGTAACATACTACTTTCCATTTAAGAAAATGAAAGGAATCATCTCTTAGTATTTTAGTGGTGCATGAATGTAAGATACGTTCAGTATATTGGTTACTGACACCAAACCTATCCCCTACAAATATCTATAAATAATAATGAATGTTGGTATAATACGTATAATATGATGCAACTCACCTGGAAGAAAAGAGGCTGCCCTCTTGTGGTGAAGAAGTATAGTTTCGTGCTATTGGTAGATTAGTAGTAAATACAGCTGAGCCAACATAAAATCCATGGTTAGCATCAGGTGGATATTCCTGCCACTTAAGGAAGATGTAATCGAATCTCAGGGATATTTCAGTTACTGATCTTGGAGGCAGTCTTAGGCCAACTTCCAAGTGATAAGGCCTTGTTCTTTCCATACCAGGTTTGTAATGCTTCAGAACTGTAACATAATAATTTTAATATATGGCACTATGGTAGCAAAAATTACATGCTTTCAGAGATGAAATGACTTAAATGACTTTAGCCATACTTCATGTAGATTTATATACATTCGTGAATCTCTTACCTGGTTCAATCTTCTGTCCATTGGAGGTGATCTGAAGTGTATGCATGTAAACAGGAAGAAACCAGGGGATGTTCTCAAAGTAGATAACATCGAGAGGTTGCCGATAGTTATTATGAACTCTAGTCACAATGCCTCCTCGCTCTTGCCCATAACCTAGAACAAAATCATGTGACTGACATAATGTCTTCAACACAGGAAAACATTAACATAAAAGTCATATTTGTCAGCGCAGAGGTTAGGCCCAAAAGAATAAACAGTAAGTATTGACAAGAGTACAGGCAACTTGACAAGTCAACCTGATTAATTTTAAGTTTCATTTATTTTATGAAGTATTTAGTTGAAATTGCCATGAGAAAAAATTGACCTTAACTGGGAATTGAACCACAGACCTTTGGTTTTCTGGGCCATGTAGAGACCACTATGCTACCCAGGCTTCCTAACCCTGTTGGCAATTTAGAAGGATATGTATGAACTAGATGTTAAGGAAAAATTAACTAGATGCCCTTGCGGTCAATCAAAGATGACAACAAATGGGAGAATGGGCTTCAAGGAAGCCACAGCATGAGGATTGTATCCTACACCAGTGCAAAAGCCGTGCTTGGTACTGTACACAGTATGCAGGCCTACCACAAATAAAGTGGTGAAATATGTTGAAATTGCCATGAGGAAAATTTGAATAAACTATTTGCTTACTACTTTAAGCCATCTGCCACAGCTGAGTAGAATCGATAAATCATATCCAAAATATGATTTCCATGGAAGAAACTTTAATGTTCATACTTGCTAAATTTAGAGGATTATAAAGCTCACAGGTCACCTATACTCACTTAGTTTTTAATATGCCATCTTTTCCAAAAAAAGTAGTACTTTATTTGTGGATAATATCTATGCATCAACCGAACAGGACGAAATAGGTCACGTAAGGTAACAACGAGAAATAGGTCTAGTAGAAATATATGAATAGCTATTTTTCTATAAACTATTATTGATTTATGATGAATAAATGCTGGGGTTCATAATGACCTGAATTTGTAGATGCCCTAAGGCACATGGACAGGCAACTGTCTACAGCATCTATGATTGTAATGGGAACCCGTACATCCAGATACCATCACAGCAATGCTGAGGAAACCTATGATTGATCATTTTTGGTTCACATAAATTTTGAAAAATCATTAATATGACTGAGACATTGCTCCACCTAAAACCTCTGTTTTCAGTTAATGAAGAGTCTTGCCTAGTGACTGGTTCAATATTGTCAGTTTTAAAGGGTAGTACTGATGTATTCGATTTGTATACCACAACAGCTTCAATTTCTCCTCTCTAGCCAACAAACCAAATGATTTCATCAGTTCCCTTATTATCTCAAAGAACTTTATTTCATATACTTTCTATAGATTGTTATGTCCTTTAGATTCTAAAAGAACTTCCTCACCTATTCAAAATGTTGGACTGGAGTTTATTTCAGTCAGAGTACGAATAGCAAAAAAGGCAACAATGTTCATGTTTTCACACAAGGAATATTGATCGACATGTCATTATATTTACAAAAAAACAGTTGAAGTACCGGAATCATTTCAGCAATAAATTCAAAATATAAAATAGTTAATTGTAATCTCAACACTTCCCCTAAGCATTATGAGCTCAACAAGATCAATTACAATTATTACTCTTGTATTTTAGGACCTAATTCTTTACACATTATCATGAGAGTTGAGACCAATTATTTCTTACCTACAATATACCTGCTAGCATGGAATATGGGAGGCGGAATATTTATCCCATATGGTGATCCTGATGTGGGCAGATGTTGAGCAGCTACATTGAACATGTAAGGCAAAGACAGTTTTGCAACATTGTATGCTGCATACTCTCCCACTTGTCCTCCTCGTAAACTAGTAATCACTTCTTGAGGGGGAGGATTCAGTCGAAATGTGAATGAGCTCTGTAAATGAGCAATTTTGTGTTAAAGTTAAGAGTGACATCAATACACAATGATCAAAGTTGGCAGAATGCCATACTGTTTCATACTTAAGAAGCAGAATGGTAAACAAATAACACTAACCATATTCTGAGAAATATCAATGTATATCATACTGGAAGAAGCTAGTGGACAGGGTCCAGCAAGTCCAGTCCCAAAGAGGCTGCGAATTGACCAATCTCTTGAGCCAGTCCCCACAATGGCGGTATCATAAACCAAGGAGACAGTTTGAACAAGCTCAACAGAACTTATCAGACATGATTCATCCTAGGAGTAAGGAGTAAGACTCATAGAGATATGGTACATTTTAGCCACTGTAGATGCACAGAGAAAATACAACAAAAAAATAGCACATGAAAGGCATTTTATTGAAAGACTCACCCGACAAATTGGCCTAAGGTGTATCCCCAATGATAGATAGTTGGTGTTGTATATGTGGCCAGCATTTAAGAGTGTGGAAAGGCCTCTCTGAAAATTGAAAAAATCTTAATGAAGGCTTCCACGGAGTGGTGGAGTAGACATGGCTAATTTTCTGGAATGTCCTCCACGTTGATTCATCTTTGTATGACAGTTTCTCCAGCGTTTAAGCAGGCGTCTTCAGGTTTGAAGTGAGGCTTCAGGCTTCAAACCTTAAGGCGCCAGCTGAAACATCAGTGAAACTGTAGTACAAACATAAATCAATGGGAAGGACATACCGGAAAATTAGCTACGCCAATTGTGAAGATCATGTACAAAATTATATCTTCTCGGCTAAAAGTCAGATCAATGAGAGATAATGCAAATCACAGGAACTACTTCCGCCACTTACTGACCTTTGTATCACAAGGAAGAAGTTTTTTCCATGGGGTAAGATTTTCAGTGCACACCACTTCACGGGGCAAGGTGGCATATCTCACATAAGATGAATTAGGTTTTCCATCCACATAGGCATCCTCAAGAACACCGGTTGGGGGAAAACTATGCTCAGGACTGAGACTATTAGGGCCACCAATAAAGTTTAGGGATGCACAAAGAAGTCCAGAGAGGGCTCCAGTCAGGTGTTGCCATTGGCCATCAACACTGTAACAAAAACATTCCAGTTTTCAAATGCTTTTAGCAGGTTAAGTATCAATAAGCACTTGAAAACATTAGTTAATACATGTGGTTCATCAAATATTATTAATGCAAATTTTACTTTATAATACATTATAAATGCAATGAATAATACTTAAAAATTTCCACACTTTATTGAGTACCTCAAGTGATTTTGGTGTTATGCTGTGTCATTATCAAGAGGTTTACAACAAAGGCTTTCAAGCAATGAATTATATACTCTTCTTTCCTTAAGGCACTGTTTACATGTTCCAGTTTCCTTTTCATTCCTGTCCTCAAAACATTTGTATACGTGGAGAATGTGTCAGAGGACAGGAATGAAAAGGAAACTGGAATGTCGTAATAGTGACTTCAGTCAGGTTGTTTTTGAGGGACTAGGACATTTGGGTGAGGCCACTTAGCTGCAGGGACATTTCAGCACGAGACCTGCAGAATATTACGGAGACACTAAAATGCTTCCATGAGGTACTACTCATTCAGCTTATACTTTTATTGTGTATATCATCACTTCCGATACCCTTAAATGTCACAAGATGAAATTTGCAGAGCTCACTAACCCTCTCACTCACAATTCCCAGATATTAAAAATTCCAGATTTGAATTGATATTCTTTTGAAATATTCCAACTGCCAACTATCCTTTGCTGATGAGTTTGTATTCTCCTCGATGAAAATTTCTCAGCATACAACCATGTTATCACCAAGAATTGTAACAGTAAACTTAATCTTGACCCCAATATTACTGATGTGCAAGATAAACAAGTGGAAAAATGACAGCTTCTTGAAGTACATGTGATGTGACATTTTAAACTTGTAAATGAAAGTTAGAAAATTAAAAAAGTTAAAGGGAGATGCTACTTCGCTCTGGTTAGGCCACACCTCAAGTACGCCGCGAGCATTTGGGACCCTGGTCATAAAGATTTAACCATAAAAATTAACAAAGTACAAAGAAAAGCAGCATGCTTCATTAAAAACTGCTACGAACGAACATATAGTGTTACACAACTGTAAGAGGGATTAAGGTGGGAGCCCCTAGAGACTCGGAGGCTGCATACTAGACTTAGGCTGCTTGAATTCAGAACTCATTTTTCAGAGCGACACAGAGAATATTATCATGACGCCTCACTACATTTCTAGGTCTGACAGATGTGATAAAATAAGACAGATACTCTGCTGAACAGATAGGTACAAAAACTCATTCTTTCCGTGCACAATAAGCGACTACAATAAACAATGAGCTCCTCTAAATATATTACCATGATACACGACAAAATTTCAGCTCTCAAAACCATATCCCCTACATCTTTCCGTGCACTATAAGCGACCACAATAGAAACTGAGTGCCTCCAAACACACTCTCATAGGACATGTCACCATTTCACCTCCAAAACTTTAACATCTTTACATGGCTGATGACCTACCACCCCCTACCACATGCCTAAGCGGCGGCTCGTGGGGTAGTATGTAATGTAAATATAATACAAGAGATTTATAATAAATGTTTAAAATAAAACTGCAAATGTTCTGTCAAGTGTTAATCTAAACATAGCATTGTCTATAACATTCAACTGATCTTGAGCTGAAACGTCACTATGCCCAAATGTCCTTGAGCCGAATTGGCCAAGTGCAAGTGGCAATGCCGAAATGTCCCATTCCTTGTTTTTGAAAGGAGGGGATGGAGGTTTAACTCACCATTGTAGATGAGTAATAGCTTCAGTGGATAAACAGAAACATGATCAAAGAAAGAGAACAGAATTGGGAGGACAGGATAACAATGTAAAGAGGGTTGAGCAGTTCCATGGAATTTGATTGTTTAAAAAATCTAATCTACCTATTTAGAAAAAGTTGCGACTTTAAAGTTTTCCATGAGTCCAATTTTATACCCTCACCACACAGAGGTGTACTAGACAACTGAACTAGGGAGGACCAGCTCATCTTCGATCAAATGGGTGAGAGGGAGAGAGAGGGGTGAAAGTAGTGTTAGACGACATTCCTTACAAGATAAATCTTATGGTTTTGGAAAAACTATTTTGTCAGTCACCATAAATAAAATCACTTCATTACAATTATCTCATTACAATTTCTTATTCACAAAAAAAATTAAATTCAGGTTTAATTTTCGAGCTTTTTAGAATGGGGGAAGGGACAGTTGCTCCTTTCTATTCCTGCACCTCACTGGGTAAACCCATGTCACTGCATATATGTAATTATTTTTGGCTTAAAAACAGCAGGATAAGTCATTTTATTAAAATTTTAGGAAAAGTAAGATTTGTCGTCATTTTTTTAAAAAAACAACAAACTTAATATTCTGCCATTTATTTTTCTTACAGTTTGTCCTACATAACAACACCCCTTTTCCTTACTTAGAAATCAACTTTGTATACTTCAAATTCTCTGCATAAAGTGAAATGAGTAAGAAAGTTACTACCAAAAATTCTCTGCAGTAAACCTCTTGATAATGACTCAGGCATAGCATTTCAACTGGTCTAATTACTCAATAAAGTGTAGAATTTACTAGTTATTACTTTTTTCAATTTATAGCATTTCAATTCCAAAAAGTGACTTCACTGAATACTACCTAAATTGTTTTGAGTTCATCTTGCAATGTATAAAAGGAAAGGAAATGAAAGATAAAAAGGAAATACATGATCAGGATCATGATCACTTGCAGTCACTAGAATGTCTCCATGGCCATTTACTGGTGTTACTCAATATTTGCTGCTCTTTGAGAAGGAATTCAGCCCAGACCCAGATTCAAACCCACAAGGTATTCAAATAATTCCACTACCTTTCCCTTACCCTCATTCTGAAATCTCTACTCTCTTCTTCCCCCAAAAGTTTTCCTAAACACCTCTGCGACCATACATCCATCAAGTACAAGGGCAAAGGACCACACCCATCTCTTGACTTCTGAAATATCCTAGGACACTATTTAGCCATCTAAAGTAACTACCATAAATAGAAGGACCACAACAGCAACAAACCACCATCCATATATATGTACCTGAGAATTTGGGTTACCCAATCCCCAGCTGTTTATCTCTCTATCCTTTAATCCCTCCTCCTTTGATAATACTGGATATGGAGAAAACGGAAGGGTTGAGATAGGATGGCAGGGTAAAAAATGAAGGATTGCGGGGATGTAGCGAAGAGAGGCAATCGCTTGAAAATATAGGTAGAATGAAAAGAAATTGGTTGGATCACAGGATGAGAAAAAAGGCCAACTTTAGGGCGGCAATTAAGGGAATGATGAATGGGAAGAAAATGAAAGGAAGAAAGAGATACCTGATGGCAGGTACAACTGAGGATAGATGTAATTGTAACACCCTAGCAAGACTGGCAAAGAATGAGTAAGAACGCAGTGCCGAAATATCTGGACCGGCTCAAAGGCAGGACCATAATTTATAGTTAAGACTGAAAACAAATTGTGAGGAAAAATTATATCCAACAGTCGAAATATTTCTTAAATCATTGGTTAAACAAATAAAGCAGCTGCTTATTCGTAAAAAGTTCCCATCTCTTCATTAATCCACCTAAGAAGGCTTGGGGAAATAACTTACTCCTCAGTTCCTTCCTTGAACCAGACCCAGAGTTCAGCCCCTGGTGGAGCGTCGATTACTTGATAACCCCATTTCTCATGTCTCCAGGTGCCCTGAGTCAAACTGATATGCAATTCACGAACATTATGCTTGGCAACGACTTCGCCCAAAGCTCTTGGAAATAAATGGCAATGTCTAACTGAAATGTACAAATTTAGAGTTAACTAAACATGCACCACGAGCACATGAATCGTTCTTAGAAAAACAAATAAAAGAAAAATAGGTTAATAAATTAATTTTGAAGGTATTCGTACTTACAAGATTCTGACTTGAATTCTACATCCCAAACAGTGGTGAATTGAAAGTAACTATAAACATGACCTCCATGCAATGGCTTTATAACTAACTCTTCGTGAAATCGGTCTTTATTAAACAGGGATGTAGCCGATTTCAAATTAATAAAGAAAACACACACCGAACACAACACATAGATCAACTTCATTTTAATATTTGACGGTACCGCACAGTCATTTCTCCATCCAGACCGAAAAATTTGACTAGCGCTGAGCACACGTTCAGTTTTGCGGGAATTGTTTATGATGTTTGGAAGTAGCTGGTGGAATTAGAGTTGTTACTTGATGAAAGAGTGTCGTGTGATGGAATTGACTCTTAATTTATGGTAATTTAAAGATCCCAGAGGAGGGGTAATATCCTTGTCTTTTGCAGTGGTTTAAAGCTTGTCTTTAATTCACATAGGTACTCCGCAGCTCAGTAGGGTGACCGTTTTTCGGTGACTACCGTGAATTTCTGGTGAAAAATGCGTTTTAGTGATATATAAAACTGCTAGTAATCATGGAATCATCTTTTAAGTGTTATTGTGAAGCTCTCTGCGTATTAACAGAGCCTCCTACAGGTAACAATGTCTTAAAATTAAGTACTATTGAGCCTATAGTTATATGGTACAAAGGTTAAATGGTGTAATTTTTTTCAGATAATAGTTCTTCAGACTTAGAAAAGAAATTTGAAGTCAATATAATCAATGCTTGTAAGAGTCTTTCCATTGAGGAGTTGAACCAACTGACCTCAGTCGCGCGTTATGGTGTGAAGACAGGGGAATTGAGTGACATCAGGTAAGATATCGTAATAAATCATGTTAATCTGAAAATATGAATTCCCAAGCTGTAATTTCATCTGTGTGTCGATATTTTTATTCAATTTTTTATGTTATACTGAGACAACTTCTAATTTCTCATCTGTGTGAGAAAAGTTCGATAGCTTCGAGAAAATTTTGAAATAAGATTCATTATGCCGTTACATTTGTGGCAGTATGGAGTTTCATTACAGTAATCCATACTTTGATGCCTGTTCCAAATATCCTAGTGTATTGTTTTTTAAATTCATTCTTTCATTTTGACACCATTCATGTCACCTTTTACTAGGAAGTAAACCAATCAACCAAACCAACTAGAGTAAACCAATTGTTTTCTTAAGATAAGGATCTCTATTCACTTGTGAATTATTCCAGGTTGGGCTATTTTGGTTGGTATCCCATCTGCCTGTAACATGTATGGTCTCACAGTTTTGAATTCTCCATGGGCTGGGATGCTGAATACAATCTGTTTGCTTGAACTTTTAAGTCTGTGGTGGCTAGCTAAGGTTGTTTATTGTGTTTTCTGGGGTTCACCAGAGACTTCTTGAGAGTAAAATAAGGCAATAAGTAAATGGTATTGAAATAAATTCAGCCCGTTTTCAAGGTATCGGAAATTCAATTGCAGAAACTTGCACTGATGTTTTTGGGATTTCACCCTTCCATATGTGTTTATTTCAGTGGAGAAGTAAATGCTCTTGCTTTGATACCTCTCTGCATACTCTTGAGTGTTTTATTTAAACATTACATATATTTATTCTCGAACTGATAGCAAAATTTAATTTTTGGTAGAGTTGAATGAGATAATTGGTAAATTATTGCCTCATCCCCTAATTGTGTCTGATGGTACGGTATTCCAATGAGAAATTGATGCAAAAGCTGTTTTTAGGCTCTTTCATTAGACCTTTACAACATCAATTCTTGGCATCTTGAAAGGGGGCTTAATCTTCATCTTTGAAAATTCATAACATCCATGTCTTAAGGCTACTTTACATATTACATTTTGTTGTACAATTGAATGTATCATGGAGTCTACAAGTAAATGTGAAAGCAAGTGGAATTAAAACAGGTTTTACTTACTATTCAGTCATTCAGACAATCATATTATCTGCAGCCTCGTCATGATACAATTTGCCTCCTGGAAGAGTTCCTGTATTAGTTTGTACAATCAAATGTTATGTGTAAAGTTCCCTTTGCAAAAATTTTCAAGAAAAATGATGTGAATATGATACATTATAGCCAATGAAGTTAAATATCAGGGCCATATCTAAACTTCAGATCTACTGTGGAGAAAACACGTTCAAAATATATGAACCACTGCACTAAAGAGGTTTGGGTTCATAAAGAGGTCTGGATAAGTTGGAGGACCTCTGATGAACAAGTAGACTAGAAGTTTCATCTCGCCTGTGGTAGGTCAAATCTTGAATATACCTAAAACATTCATACATTACTATTAGATATAATACTCTTACTCTCCGGGCCATTTATATATACAAGTTGATTTAGCCATACCAATATATCCCCTCCATCTCTTTCGATCCATTGCATCCTCCTCTGCAGCTCCAACCCTCTCCAAATCTATCTTTACTTGGTTCCACCATCTCTTGTCACAGTCTTCCCCATGGTCGTCTTCCTTCTGGATTTCCTCTCATAACATCCTTCATCACACATCTATCCTCTTTTCTTAACAAGTGTCCTGCTCATCTCATTCTTCTGCATTTGATCTCATTTATGATGTCGGCATTCTTGTAAAGGTCCCTTGTTTCTTTTGTTTACTTTCTTCTCCACCATCCTTGTTCATTTGTAGGCCCGTAGATCTTTCGTAACATCTTGTTTTCAAATACTATAAATTTTTTATCCTCCTTTTTTTATCCTTAATTTTATCCATGTTTCGGATCCATAGAGCAATGCTGGCCAGATTATTGTTTTGTACAATCTAATTTTTGTTTTATGTGACAGTGATTTCGATGCTAGGATATAATACATTAGGTCAAGAAACAATAGAGAAATTCTGCAATTTTTGTCAGAATCTTCCTTAAGTGAAGACATCCTTAAGTGAACAGAAAGCATGACTGAAGTACAGGACGGGGTCAGCTTGAGGCCATGAGTGAGAATTGAATTCTAGGCTATGGTAACCATAAAAATTCATTGGCTGGTTGGTTATTTGAGGAAGGCAACTGACAATCAGTTTTTGCTTGTCTGAAAACCTAAGATGGTGACTATGATCCCCCACAGTAGCCCAGTGTGCAAAGTGCTCCCATGTTCTGCTTTAGACAGCCAGTCTAGTACCACTCTAGCAGCTTAGTGAACTCAGAACTCAGCATTTGGTATTTACAAGGCTGCATTAAGTCCAATTTTATGGATAACTTCAAATTTGATACATCTTAATAAACAGTATTTCGATTCGCAGGTTCTATCGTAATTGGCATCCATCTCTTGTAGCAGAATAGTAGGTAATAGCCTTTGTGCTGTCATCTGAGTTACCATGGTGCTTGAATCTCCTAGAGCTGACTGCTATACATGTAGACAATAACTGGCTTGATGCGAGAATGGCACTACTACAGCCTGCTGCTTGCTGGCAAGAAATGGTGCTGCCAGAGGGTGACATGCATTTTTGGGTCTTGGGCTTAGACGACACCATTGGCATGATGTTGTGAGCATGCTAGTTAAATGTGCCTTGTGCAAGTCTTTCAACTAAATCCATTGAGGTGTATGGAGGTGTAAGCTCGCTATGCCAGCCAATGCTGGAACCTGAAGCAAGTCCGCCATCTTCGTAAACCATCTCTTTCCTACAGTGCTTGTGGGCTAATGTACTAATTTTGCAATTTAATTACGTTTTCCTTCAATGCATACATACCAATCACACTGTTCCCTTCCGGGGTAGGAACAGTAACAAATTTTCACTCATAAATACATATTCGTACACCTAACTCTGCTTCAATAATTTCCTTCATACTGACCTATCCTTGCAAACCTCTTTTGCTTCATTTACCCCCATACACTGCTTCATACACGCCCTCCTGTTTTTAAGACTCCTAATATTCCTCCTCCTAAGAATTTCCTCAACCACAACTTTCTCGGCCTACCTCTTGCACCATTCATTTCACTCTTATATATCTGTTTCGTTATTCGACTCTCATCCATTCTCTTAATATGGCCAAACCAATGAAGCACACTCCTCTCATATATGTCCATTACTGGAGCATCTAACCCACATTCATTTATTACTCACTCATTCCTGACCCTATCCATCCTACTTTTGCCGAAAACACTCCTCAGATAACTCATACCCACGGCGTTTAGTTTACTCTTATGTCTATTCTGACATACCCATGTTTCACTACATATCCATGTTTCACTATCCTGACATACCCATGTTTCACTACCATCAATAACTTGATATAAATCAGCATGCCTTTACTTCTTTACTCTGCATTCTCTTTACTTTTTTAATTTATTTATTAAAATTAATAATCATCTGCTTTCTCCATGAAAAGTATTGTAAAATCCAGTAAAATACATAGCACTTAGCAGCCAATATATGTTTCTAAAGTTACTTGCCTTAAATTTCGAACAGATGGTAGATATTCTTGCTTTTCATGTACTAATCCATCCATTCTATTGTGCTATCCATAGGAAAGTAAGGAGAGAGCAGGGTTAAATACTATGGTTGTCAGGCTTCAATTTGATGGCGTGATGCCCTCTTCATCAACCTCAATGGCTAAACCTCTAGGGTTATCATTCCTCAATCAACAGATGTATCCATAGCAGGAAATGGAGGGAAAAGGTGTATTGCTTTAAAAATGCCACTTTAAGTCACATGCTTAACTAAGATTTGCCAAAATTTTTGGCTAATTGGTTAATTGGCTAATGGGTTATTTGGCTAATGCAATTTGGGGGAGGGACCTGAAAGCTGAGGTCACTTGCGCCATTAGGATGAGTGGGAAGGTTGATAAGGGTGTGATTATATGGGTAAAGGAGGAAGTGTTTAGAGGAATTCACAAGTCATACATGTCTGTGTCATAGTGAGTGTATTCTTAATAAAAGTACTGAGGGGTTAACTGTTTTAACACCATGTAACAACACATCTGTAGATGAAGTACGTACTTCATTCAAATATCACACTACTGGCCTAGCTGTGCTTGAAATGCTGTATGCAATGCATGGGACATGTAACACCATTAAATCCCATACAAAATGATAACGTGAAATGAACTTCAGGATTTCTCATGAGCTCCTCCAGAGATGCTGTATTTCACTGAAAATCGGTGCTGGGACTTAAACCTGTGACCCTCAGGATGGGAAGCCAGTTCTTGAGCCATCACACCATCCCCATCTTGAAAAAAAATTGTATTTCATGAATTTCAGATTGACTAGCCACATGTAAATTAACTTGCCCGCAACGTCAGTAAGACAGATAAAATAAGAGAAAAACACTTAAGAACAGCTAGGTTAAGAATTCATTCTTCCTAGGCACCATTTATATTTACAGCAAGGACAGATTGAGACACTTGTATGAACTTTCTTTTCTTGGCTGGTGTCTTCAGATCCCATGCCATGCACCATGGAGGTGTCTTTTGCTGAAGTACAATGGTGAACCATATTTTCAGGTTCATTAGGTGGTCTGTAATTTTTTGGATTAGATTTTATAAGAAAAAATTGTAGTCTACATTAAGTATTCCGAGGAGAAAAATAAGATTGTTAACTTCTAAAAGTAGGAGCTATATTTAAGTTATTTATCTAAGAATTCCAGAATCAAACGAATGATGGAGAGTGTCCCGTATGTTTGCTACCTTAAGGCAATGTGCTTGGAAAGTCATGGAGGGATTTGTCTCTCCAACAGCTAGGCAAAATGGAATGCATTAAATCATAGCTTTATGCTTGGCCTTTAAGATGCAGACTGATTTTTGAACATACATATTTTCCAGACAAAAGTGTGTCTAATGGGCCAGGAAGGACAATAATTCATATCAGCCTTCACCTATGTTTGCCCATTGGAGACTCGAACCTGTGATCTGTATAAGAGGTCGAAAGCAGATGGTTTTCTCGCATAATTAGCCAAGGCTGGAAAAAA
This sequence comes from Ceriagrion tenellum, assembly GCA_963169105.1. Taxonomy (NCBI): domain Eukaryota; kingdom Metazoa; phylum Arthropoda; class Insecta; order Odonata; family Coenagrionidae; genus Ceriagrion; species Ceriagrion tenellum. Next base: position 109,179,370 of record OY720635.1, on the reverse strand, counting down.
ATTCCAGTTATTTGTGATCCGTATCTTTTGGTAATAGTATCTTTAACCCTTTCGCTGCTGTGAACGTAGTAGCTACGTTCGCTCGGTTGACTGCTGTGACCGTAGCTCCTATGTTCCGTTGGCAAGTGGTTGTTCCTACGCACGCTACTGAACTTTCTCTTTTTCTGCGAATGCCATTCACCAAGTTCATTGTTATACATTGTACAAATCCTATCCCGGGAGCTTGAGTGACTATTGAGTTGCAGATGCAACGAGAGGCATACTTTCTGTGCCGACGTAGGTTAGCGTTCACTTTTTCTCCGCACAGGGGCTGGAACGTCTCTGCAGTTTGACCGCAGCGAAAGGGTTAAACTCCCCAGTCAGGGTTGATGGGAATGGTTAGAGGAAATGGAACCGCATGAAGAAATGTAGTGCTCTGAAAGTTGGTCCTGGCATAAAAGCATGGAATTGCAATGCTGGACCTCTATGATTCCACTAATTCAAAGGAAAACTGAAATCTATTATAGGTGTTGAAAAGACTGCATTGTACTTTTCCACTTTTATGTAATTTGTACTACAGGTGTCACGAGTTTACTGCAGTAGTCAGAATGTTCCAATAACATGGTTGTGTGTACACTAAGGCTGCATCCACACTCATATGTTTCTTCATTATATCATATTTATCACTAATTTTCTGCCCTTCAAGACATTTGAATAATATTTATTATGCCAAATAAACATTACATCATCAGGCGTCAATTTATTGAAGAACTTAACATTAGTTTTCATATTGCAAAGAATACTTTTTACTTTTGTATGATTATTTAATTTTCACAATGCATTTCATAGCTTTACTGCCATAAATATGTGAAATGCATCGTACAAGAATTCAATTTTACATCCTTTCTGACATCCGATAATGAAAACTTCAACCCTATATCTTGATAGCAATTTATTTCAAAAAGCAAAGTGGGAAACCTCTGCACTGATTCAAATGTTTTATAGGACCCATTTTTTGGGTCCTTGGAACGTTTTTGAAAAAGTCCATAGCTCATGTTAGGATATACGCTAGTATCATGAAAAATTTCAGTTCAATTGGTTCTGTAGTTTTTGAGGAGATGCGTAATGAACAAACAGACATCACTCCATTTTTATACATAGAGCAGATAAGCCAAAGAAGGGCTGGGAGAAATATCCTGTTCAAAGGCTTTCCTTAGGTTGCTAAGGATATGTTCCATTGTTGAAATCTGAGAAAAATTCATTCCAAAATGTAATTTTTAACACTCTTGCTGCTGGGCACTTCTCGCTGCCGGATAGGTAGAATGCTGCGTATTTTAAACTTTATTCATGCTATCGCAGAAAAAAGAACTGTATTACTTAGAAAATGCTGTTTATATTGCTTTAAAGCTTGATTCTTCTACCTTTTTTAATTGTAAGTTGGAATATGTTTCTCAGCAGCTAAGGAAACACGTCAAATGACGGGATTAGCAGCGAAAGTGTTAAGCAAATATGAAGTGTATAATTAAATCCATTGTTATTATTATTATTTAGAATTGAGTTCTTCATTCTTTCCTCCATCTGTTATGGAAAATTTAAACCTTATATCTTGGTGTAATTGGTTGTATCAGGTGTAACTTTGTGGAATCTGTTAACATGAAAAGTGATAAAACTTAACTTTGTTGATTGACCGTTAAACACTTGGTTTATTTGCCATAGGACACTTAAAATTGAATGTAATAATTATTAAAAAGCTGCTTATTTATTTGGTTGCTCAATGGGAGTAGGGGGGACCAATCGCTGAACTTGGAAAATAGAAAAACTTCTCAGTCCAGCACTTCACCTACTTCATAGGTCACGAGCCACCAATGGAACAAACCAAGCTCTTTTTGTTTCTTTGCCTAATCCATTTGCATACAAGCATACTATGGGTTTAGAGGTAATAGATTGTACATTTTCTAAATTCTTGTTCCAAATTCATGTTTCTTGCAGGTGGAGATGGGTTGTTTTGGCTTTACATATTTGTCTTTCAATGAAAGAATGTGGAGATTCTGAAGAAAATCTGTTGAGTGTCCGCCAGGAAAAGGCGTTACGGACAACCCTGGAGTTTGTGATATCTTTGGGACTGTTGCCCAGCCTTCTTCCGGGAGTTGGCATCCCAATAGACAAGAGATGCTCGGTTGCTACAGCAGAGTGGGTCAAGGGGAGCTCCACTGCTGATAAGAGACCAGTTTCTGTGATAGAGGTTGGATACTTAATTGTGTCTTAAATACTAAATATACACTTGTATGACAGCCACAGTGTGTAGTTTTTGGATTGCACATACTCTGTTTTAATATTCTGAACTACCTAGCTCTAAAATTGTTTTCAATAATAACTATGAGGCATTTGCCTGAAGATAGGATCACCTGCAGACAAATTTAGCAATACTGGTGAATTAGACTTATTTTATAATGGAAATTATAACCTGTTTTATAAGTTTTAAATAACTTCTAGATTGGCCACAAATTTATTATTTACATGGAGGGACTATTTAAATTATCCTTCGTAAACAGTCACAGTGTAACATAATTTTAGAAATGTTTTATTTTAATTACATTGTTGTAATATGTGGTCAGCGGCTATAATTCAAATGCTTGTGGGTTCATTTGCTGAAAACACAATTTTAATGGTGTAATTTTTGGCTTGGTCAGAATATGGGAAAGATAACTTATCAGTGCATAATTATATTGTTTGTCCTTGACTTTAGGTCTTTTAACCACTATGAAAGTAGAGTGGTCATAGTTTTTATTTGGCTAGTTGCTTGGTGGCTTACTGTTGCTGAAGTAATTTCATTTATTGAAGCCAATCCTGATGTATATCATTATATAATTCTGATGTAGATAAATCTTTCGAAAGTCCTCTTATAGTTATCCCATCTGAAACTTCCTATATTCTTCACCCATTCATCCAATTTAAAGTCCCCCTCTTTCGTCCTCGTCCGGAATAGCCTGGCATCCTCCCCTTCATCAACCTTCATCACTATTTCCAGCAACTTCACCTTCTTAGTATGGTGGGGTTTGATTAATGTCATAATGGATATATGATGTATGTATTGCCAAAGGAAATGGTTCCAGGCTTGACTTTGTGGAAGTAATTCATATTAACTTAAATAAAACTTTGTATACTCCACTATAGGTTTAATAACACGACCCGGGTTTCGACACTTCGTGTCATCTTCAGGTGAACGTCAACTTCGTGTCATCTTCAGAAGACCTGAAGATGACACGAAGTGTCGAAACCTATAGTGGAGTATACAAATCGTGTTATTAAACCTATAGTGGAGTATACAAAGTTTTATTTAAGTTAATATGATGTATTGCAATTTAATGCATGCTGTTTTAAGTTTATTCCTATCCCTGTTAATATTTGTTGTAGCCAGATTTGGTGCTTTGACAGTTTGTGGTGATTTCCTTTAGGTCTGGATTTTCTTGTTTCTTGTTGCTTGGTATCTGATGTGAAATATCCATTGCAAATATAGGTATGACAAAGAAATGAAGACATGTGCTTGGAAATACTGTGGGATCTTCTCTCCAGCCTCCACATTTATATTGTGGAAGTGTTTCATTCTCATTTATTGTTAGTAGTAATTTCATTTTCATTGACTTTTTAAGTTACAAAAGTACCATGAATGCTTGTGTATAAGTGAGACCAAATGTTTGGCCAGTTTGGTCTCCCAGCCTTAAGGGCTCTTTCTGTCAATTTTTTTGATTAAGTTAAGAGCTTGTAAGAGCATATACCCAACAAATGTATCCTCTGTTTAGGAAAATTAGAAACTTCACCTATTTATAAGAGGGCAGAGAGCAAAATATCCACTTCTAAGGTATGACATGTTCCTAATCCCTTAATGATGACCTAATTACCATAGTAAAATGTAGATAAGAATATGCATGGTGTGCAGAAGAGATGGACATGATTTGGTTGCAAATACTCTATTATTCATATACTTAAAATTCTTTTGAGCTGGTGTAGCTCAAGTGAACATTTAGCCGGTCGGATTTTATGTGAGTCTTATGAAAAAGGACAATTTTTTGGCTAAAAATCAGGGGTCAGACTATATATGTGAGTCTTACGAAAAAGGACAATTTTTTGGCTAAAAATCAGGGGTCAGACTATATATGTGAGTCTTATGAAAAAGGACAATTTTTTGGCTAAAAATCAGGGGTCAGACTATATATGAGGTCGACTTATATACGAGTATATACAGTTAGTTAATAAAATAAATTATTGGGCTAAAGTTTAGAACACCAACTGAAAATGGGATGAATGATATGGAGGTCATAGAACTGTCAGTAAAAAGTTTTTATGCTGAAATGGAAATAGTGAGTTACAAGTTACTGATCCCTTGAGTTATGTGAAGGATTTATGCATTTTTCCTGGCTGGTTTCACCAATGGTTACTTGCTATATGTCATGTGGATAACCTATCTGCCTTCAAATATGGTACTAAATTTTCATTCATTCTGATTTGTTTTGCTGTATGTTCATGAAATAGGTCTCTGCTGAGTGATATCTTAATATTTTTAAAAGTGCTTTTTTCTAAAGACATATCACATCACTTTTTATTTGATGTAATTTTAATGCCCATAATATTTTAACCAATTTTTCTTTTTCTTTTGTGTAGCTCTACGAAAGATTGTCTGTTGTGACCAAGATTCTCCTTACTCTCATCAGTTCTGGTTTTTTTCGTGGCCTGATTTTGAGTCGACACTTATCTGACATTTTGGCTGCTCTTTGTCAGCTGTCCATGGCTCCATTGAAAAAGCCTAATAGTGATATTCCTAAAGGAGATTCTCAAAGGAAAGTCAGTGATGATAAATGTGGACAACCATCATCAGGGAGGAAGGTGGAACAGTCTAAAGAAGAGAGTGAAGTGGTGAGGATTTTCTCCAAACCCAAAGAGGAGGTAGTGAAAAAATCTCTGGTTGTTGAACTCGAGAACCAAAGAAGACCTCCATCAAAGATGCATTCAGATTTTCAAATGACTACAGAGTTTTGGAATAGGCTGCAGCATGATAGATTACTGTTTTCTGGGGCTTTGAAGAATTTGATCATGAATACCCATCAGCCTTTGATCATAAGAGATCTTTTGCTGCTGCAAGGCTCTCCAAACAAATCGGTAAGTGTGAATTGTATCAAGACATTGGTACTAGAGGTGGGGTTGGCGCAAGGGTAAGGAAAAATTAAGGATATCCGGCTGAGTTGGCCAAATGTGGAACTATACTGCCCATTCCATTGCTGCTAGGCCCTCACTATGGCTATGTTGTGAATTATTAGTTGCTGTATTAGTCATTATCATAAATTATGTGTGAGATTTACATGAAAATGACAATTTTGGGATGGCATGTAAAGTATGATTCCCAGTCTTAATGGAGAACTTGCAAGATTTTTTTACAGCTATTTTAGCTCATGCATCATATAGATAACCAAAATTATTTTATATATATCCTTTTCTTTCATCGGAGTGACACATATTTAATGAACTACTGTGCACTGAAAAGATGATAGCATTTCAAACGCAGCTTTTAGCATGCCATTTTGGAAGTTAAATGCGTGACGTCACATCTGCTGTCCACCATACGAGATGCCGGCGAATAGTTAGTTCTGGTACTGCTCAGTTTTCGTTCATTTATCTTTTGCCTTATGTTAATTCTTTACAATATTGCATCTGAGTTTCAGGAAGTATATATGTATTTTGGTGTGCATCATTTTCTAATAGTTTAACTATTTATTAGTGAATCATCCACATGGAAGTTTGTGCCAAGTCAGATAATCTTCCTGAAGTCAACGCTCTAGTGATGATGGATTACTTATAATGAGTTGCTGCATATACACATAGTCTGAAATATGAACTGGTAAATCACTTTGTTAAGTATTTACTGTGATTTTCCAAATAAATGAATATATTAATGCTTGAATTGTGCTCAACATAGTACCCAGGTAGGAACTAGTAATCTACTGGTAAACTTCCCCTAGTAAAAGGATTCAAGCATACATTATTTGCTCCCATAACAGGGGACTCTAGATTTAAGTCCAATGCCCAAACATTTCCTACAGGTTTGGGAAATAAAAGATAAGATATTCTCAGGAAAACTCTCATGACCCTCAATGTGTAATGGTAGCTTAGTAGTGTCTTTTAGACGACAAAACTGTTCTCAGGTTATCATATAAAAAACATTTAACTGTGATATAAAACAACAAGGTTAGGTGCTGCCATCTATTTACCCTGATTTGTCTTATATCAAGTGTAACAGTTGTAACAACTCGATCGCTGGACAAATAAAATATATTATTATTAATATTAATTTAGTTAAATCATAATGTATGAGCTTAAATTAAAGGTGAATTGTTTGTGATAATAGCTATCAGTTTCAGTTCTGGCAATTGCATTACCTCTTTGGTTATGCATCTTAAAAATCACCTCAAAGTGATGAGAGTTGATATTAGGGAAGGGTAAGAGGTATTTACTGTGTTTGCAAAAGTTCATGGCACTGCACAGTGAATGATTTTTGGACATGGACTGTGGAACTTTCTAAATCCTGGAAAATTGAGAGGTTTTTGAGTGTTGAGTGTCACTCGGAAAACTTTCGTAATTGCTGCCAACTCAAGCTTTTTGAGTAGTGGGATGACTTATCTCTATCTGCCAACCTTTTTTAACTTTCTTTGACTCTCTTTAACAGTGAGACCTCATGATGTCTGAATTATTTTTACATTGAAATGTAAAGTACTCTTTGTATTTTTCCACGATATATCTTCAATCGCACAACTAGTTTCGACTCAAAGGTGTCATCCTCTGTGAGACTTCATATTAGGGCCCCTGGTAAAGTCTTGGCAATGGGCAATTTTAACCATCCCCAAGCTGTAAAAGCCTTGTGTGTGTGTGCCTCGTGCTTTTTTCACAAAGTAGTTTGGTTCTCCTGTCTCTCTCATTGCCTCCCTCTTTCCCATTCATCCTGTCTAGTTTCCCTCTCTCCTTCTACCTGTCCCCATTGCATGGGGAAACATATGCAGTGCTGCATTGAAGAAGCTAGGATTTATCAAGTGTATAAGAGGAAGGTCCTTCATCATTCTTGTTCAGCCACATCTTGAATATGCAGCGAGCATTTGGGACCTCAGGCAAAGATTTAGCCAAAAAGTAAATAAAATACAACGGAAAGCTGTGCGGTTCATTAAAAACTGCAATGAGTGAATATAGTGTGTCTCATAGCTTTTAGAGGGATTAGGTTGGGAGCCCATAGAGACTCGGAGGCTACACGCTAGGCTTACTTTGTTTGAGAAATTCAGAAAAGGGATGTTTCAGAGTATCTCAAAGAATATCATTTTGATGCCACACTACATCTCTAGGTCTGACAGAAGCAATAAATTAAGAGAGATACGTTGATGAACAGATAGGTACAAAAACTTGTTCTTTCTGCACACAATAAGTGACCACAATAAAAACTGAGCTCTACCTAATACCCCATACCTACCATACCTTCAGCTGTGTGGCTTGGGCTTCAAGTCCTGTTCTGGTTACATTTTGAGCAAAAACTGGCTTGATGACCAAATACTGACAGATGGTGGACTAGCTGACCGACTCCTTGACCCTTTACTCCTCCTATATTACTCTTTTATTGGCAAACCAAAATAAGATGGTTTTTGGCAATGTGACTGGAATGGGTGGAGAAACATGAATACTAGACGTTAACAAAAATGAAAAGCTATGATCCCGAGGCATAGTTTTCCTTGACTGGCTATTATGAGCCTTGCCCATTAGCAGCTAAAAAGTAAATGTGAAGAACAAAAAGAATAAATTCTTTGAGTGAGTTCACAAAGAATAAATCAAGTACAACCATTTAAATGTATTGATAAGAATAATGGAAAATAAAATACTGAAAAATAAACTAGCTCACCAATAACTGGATCACAATTGCACTACCTCTCTTGCTTCTGTTATTGTTGCCCGCTAGGTTTTTCTGGCGGAAGAGGACCACGGACTGGCATTCTCAGACTCAATATACAGGGTGTCCCATAAATGTCACGCCACAGTGACACTGGAGCTAGGGCAGCCTAAGAGGAACCGAACCAGCCTAATATGACCTCAGTGAAAGTTGCACGGTTTTCGAGATATTGCCAAATTGAAGCTTTTTCAAAAATTTCACTTTTTTTACATTTCTAGTCCCAGAATTCAATCGGATAATTTAACGTTCTCATTAGGGCCGCTCTTTTAATCTTCCAACTGTGACTCATGTGCCGACTTCTACCTGGAACAGAGGCCCGAGAGGGAGGGGGGTCATGGGGTCCGAACAAACAAAAGAAACGCGAAAGCCGCTATACCTGTCTAACTTTATCGGCTTTCAAAAAATGGGATGGATAGAGTACTTTGTTTGTTAATTTGTGGCAGTAGCCCCATCAGAGAGCCAAATTGAGAGCCATTCAAGTGAATTCTGGGACTAGAAATGTAAAAAAAGTGAAATTTTTGAAAAAAGCTTTAATTTGGCAATATCTCGAAAACCGTGCAACTTTTACTGAGGTCATATTAGGATGGTTCGGTTCCTCTTAGGCTGCCCTAGCTCCAGTGTCACTGTGGCGTGACATTTATGGGACACCCTGTATATATTTTAACTTGTACAGCACATTTGGCAATGTCCGGTTGTAGTCATCTCTCCTGGAGGTACTCTGGCAGCAGAGCCCCTTTGACATGTTCCAGGATGAGCCTTATTGCTCTTTCCCTCTCAAAGTTTTGGCCTCCCCTGAGCCTGCAAGAAATTTTCAAAGCATTATTATTAGATCATGGATATATACTTACCCATTGTGGTGTTCCCTTTCACTACAATGACAGTCAATATTGTTTAATTCTCAGATGAAGAGGTCTACAAAGCTGACTTAGCATGAATCCATTCCTCCAGATTGCCTTCTCCTTGCGTATCCATACTTCTTTAGATACACCCAGGTTGTTCAACCTCTTAATTAAGTATAGTACTCCTTAAAGTTTTTTATGCAACATTTTTCCTAGTGCTCCCTTGAAATTGAATTCAATGAAGGAAATACTTATTACCTATAAATTTACTTATTATTCAGTGGAATTCTTGTACCTGATGCTCAGATAGAAGTCCAGTGTTCAGATTTATGTCAGTAAATTTTATTTGAAAGTCATCTCATAATAGTGCCAAGGTATACAGTTTTGAGCGGATCTTGGTTGTAACCTTATGATTTTTTTACCTCGCATAATCTAATTTTTTCCCCCATTAAGATTCTGTGAGTTATACTTGAACATTACTTCATGTATGTCCTCATGTTCTAAAGAATCTCCTCCTCTTAAGGCAGCATTACACGGTACATTTTATTGTATAAACGAAGGTATGAATTCATTCATGAGGAGAATTGTACCACGTCAAATGGCTAATTGTATGATTGTCTGAATGACTGAACAGGAAATAGAACCTGCTCTAATTCCATTCATTTTGCTGTACATTCTGATACATTCATTTGAACAATCAAACGCACAGTGTATAGCAGCATTTACATTTCAGTCACACTAGTCTCTCTTATTCTATCCCTTCCTCTCAAATCATCCACTCTACTATTATATATCTGATTTTTTATTCAGCTCTCATCTGTTCTCTCAACATGCTAATGCCAACAGAGCAACCTCCTTTAACATATATCCAATACTGGGGTGTCCAACTCAAATTCCTTCATTTCCCACTCATTCCTAATTCTCTCCATTCTAATTTAGCCACAAAAACGTATTTGGTACTCCATTCCAACTGTATTTTGCCTACACTTATGCATATCCTTACATACTTAGGTTTCAAACCATGTAACAGTGTTGGAAGGAGACCACTTTTAGTCACTGTTGACTTATGCTTCCCTAGACATACACTCATTCCTGGGTATGCCCCTCATGCTACCTATTTATTTCACATGAGTCATAAATCTGTTTTATTTTTCCCTCCTCTTCCATTCTCTCAACATGCATAAACCATAGAAGCATGCTCCTATTATAATGTCCATTATTAGAGATCCATTCCACATTTTTTCATCATCTGTTCAGTCATTCTTAACCCTATGCCCCCTACTTCTATTACGAAAAACTTCTCAGATTCCCGTTGGGCATGTGTTATGTTTATTCTGCCCTTTATAAAGTGTGATTGATGAGCTTTTGGACAATAATGGTATCTTATTTTCTCCAGGGTGAAAAAGGAAAGCTAGCCCCTGCCTGGCTGCGTCGTGGCTGTGCCATTATACTCAATAGCTGCCTCTTTCGTAAGGGTGGTGTAATTGCCACTGTGCAAGCAGTCTGTGATGTCTTTTCTGCTCCTCAACCTAACACTGACTCGTGGGCTCAGCACATGGTCTTGGGCAAGCTTGTGACCATGGCAATCAGCTCTAAGAAGGATGACGAGGATTGGTGTAAAGCCATTTGTTCACAGGTAAGTGAAGTACCATGCACTATATAGTGTAGTTTTGTTGGTAAATAGTGTTAGTTTTATATCTTGTGGAGATAGTCCACCTCTTAAATGGCATTAGCCGAAGTAATCAACCATAAATTTTGGTTATTTTGCTGATCCAAATCCTGGAAGGGATTAGTTGACACTGGATAATTGTACATTTCCATACTGTCATTTGTTTGGCAAGATGTCCTTTACTTCTTGACCACTGGAGAGCCTCAATGCTCCCTTTCAGTGGGGTAGCCATTCAAATGTGAAACTTTGAAAACGAAAAATGATAGTGAATTTTGAAAGCCATGAAAAATCATAATGTAGCCTTGAATTTCATGTGCAAGCCTTTTGATTTATTGGTGGACTCTTGGTTGTTTTATCAGGTTTTTGGTTTACAAAAGTCAGTGTGATTTTACCCTGGGAGCAAGTTTGGGTGCTCAATTATGGATGCTTTCCCATGTGTTATTTCTAACCTTTAATCTTGCTCCAATTAACTTTCCTTCTCATTTCTTTGCCAGACCATTGAAATTCATCCAAGCATAAGGGTCTGTGTTGAGAAGGCCAAAAAATTGAAAAGAAGCATATGTCAACAAGTTTTCAGCGAGGGGCTGTCACATTGACTTCACTCAATTACTCCGAGTAGTTTTATACTTTGATTTGAAACATTCATTAGTTTGAAAATGAAGCCCAAATAAATAAATTTAAATTCCAACTTTTTATCACAATAACAGCACATTATTGGGATGAGACTGATTTAATACATCTTTATTTCCATTGGGTAATTTATTCTAACTAACAAAAAAATATGATTTTGAATGTCTCTGCCTTAAAATGGTGATTCTCAACCTTAAAACCTGTGAACATCCATGAATTTAATTATATTAAGTGAGTGGGCACCCTGTTCTAAAGACGTACCATGTAAAATTTAGTTCTCACAGTTAAACACAAATTGATTTTCTAGCAATGACAGAAGTGTGTGCTTAGTTGGTTATCTTGTACCTCCAGGAATGAGTGAGTCCTAAATTAATTTAAGATAAGGATTAAAATTTAATATTTATTATTGGATGGGAGGGAAGATGCTTTATAAATGCAAAGCTTTGCATAAGACACTGTTACATGCATGGGGAAAGGTTCCTTTTAATGAGTAAAATTCAAAATTTGTAAACCCTATTGCAAAATCCTCATTGCCTTCATTTCCCTCATCCTGACAATTGTCTTAACTGCCTGTGAAGTCTCATCTGTGGAAACATTTTAAGGAATGATATTGTGAACTCAACGTTCTGATTCAGTTTGTTAAAATCCTATTCTCATATGGAGAAAAGACAGCATCTTGTATTCCCCAAGTCTTTTAGGCATATTTTCAATGCATATCCTAAGAAATGCTTCATTTCAATCAACATTTTGATTGCATTGCTGTTAAAAAAATCTACTTACGTATATTTATTACGTGCCACTATTTTTCAAAAGAATTGTAATTTTCAAGTAAGTTGAATCAGGAATTTAAATCCTATCCTTTCTCTCACTTAATGTACTTAACTGTTCCACCTTTTTTTAAATTGACTCCGAATTCCTCCCAGTGATGTCTATTACATTTATTTGATACACAGCACTTGTGGGCACTCTGATAAACAGCATAATTAGTCAAAAATGACCTCTTAACTTGGATTCAAAGATACATATTCAATAAACTGTCTGGGAGCATCGGATGTCTCACATCTTCAAAATTCAAACAATCTGTGAGTGAGTTTCTCTTTTTGAAGGCTATTGCTGCATAAAAGACTGTTTCAATGGCTAATGTATCAACTTACTGCTGGGCCATAATTGTCTTTACTTGATAGCTGAAAAGTGGACAGTGGACATTGCCAAGTTTTAATCAGTTTTATTCTCAATGAAATCTACTTGTAAGGTAAATGGAATGTACTACTGTTCTGTGGCAACTGAAAGCTGCTATCTAATGTTAGATTGGAGCAAGAACATTTTCAAGGACTTGGAAGTTTTGAGCTTTGATAATGACAAAATTTTGAGTTATCCTAATTTTTATGTATTGTTTTTCTTAGTATGACAACTTTAAATGCAATTTAAACTTTTTTCTTCATATCTTGTGGCAAAAAAGTTGAAGTTCCTGATCTGCCAAATGCCAACTTTTCAGAAGATGAAACTCACTCTTTGCAATGGTGCCAGAAATCAATCTTTCCTTTCATTTACTTTTATGCTTTATTTGAGTATACTTAGCCAATGCTAAGGTTTCAGGTTGTAAATTTTACTTTAATGTAGGTCCATCACAATACATAATATTCTCCATCATGCTCTTGATGAACATTAGTAATTATAATTTATAAATTTGCAAGTTTACTTTCATGTTGATGATGCCTATCACATAGTCTCGATGTAATACATTTCTTTGGGCGTAATTGAACTTTTTCTCACCATGTTGAAGTATTGCTCTGTGGGCTGTGCTCTGAAGTGTGTTTTTGTTTTTTTCATTGATTTATTAATGTTTGTTTTAGGTTATTGAGCTGCTGTCAGTGGACAATTTAAAAAATTGTAAGGATTATGCCAGAGCTGGAGTGACGTGCATTTGCTTGCTGTTTGCATCGGAGGAGAAAATTTGTCAAGCTAATATTATTGATCCACTGATGGCACCACTCATGAGAATGGATGCGTCCGAATCTCCTCTTGATTCTCATGAGAAGCCACAGAGGACATCTGAGTTTAACCCTGTGCTGGTGGATGGTAGCTCGCTAAGTAGTGTTGGTGAAAAATCTGAGAATATTTTTAGTGATACTACCAGCATTGGGGCTCAGACAGAACAAGTTTTAAATAGTCAAGTGCCTCAGAAGGAAGATGGTTTAGTGAGTACCTCAGTTTCATTTGGTGACATCAATCACTGTATTTCAGTTCTGGATTTTTGCTTTGTGGAAAATGACCCAGGAATGTCACTTCCATCAAATCTCTTGGCTCCTGTGTTCAGGGTGTTGCTGAGAGAGTACAGAGACAAGAGATTTGGTATGGAGGAAACAGCAACCCTTTCAAGACTGCTGGTGAAGTTCATAACCAACTGTCCTGATGATTCAGTGCTATATAAAGCCTTAGACTCTGTTCTTTTTGTTGGATCGAACTCGTTTGAATGCCTGAAGAACATGGCTGAGAAAGTGGGTTCCACCGAGGATTTGAGTGAGCCAAAGAACTTGGAAGAGATGGAAGAGAGTCTACTGAAAGAGCTGATGGAGAAACATCTTAATGTGGAGAAAATGGGGAAATTAGTGGAGGAAATTGGAACGAGTGAGGAGTTGGGCTGGGGATCCTCTCCCCTTCTTGAACTGGTGTCAGCTGAAGGTAATGGACAAGCTGCTCAAGTGGTCTTCCGTTACGTTCTACAAGCCTTGCCAAAAGGAGGTGAGAAATCAGACAAGGAAGATGACTGGCTTGTTTCAATTGCTAAGCAGTCTGTTGCCACCCAATTGCTTTGCCACTTGCTTGAAGTTACTTCTGTCAACAATCAAGTCAGAAAGGATCCGAAGGATGTGGTGAGTTTTTTGGGGAATTTTTTGGCCAAGGAAGCTGAGAAAGTTTTCAGCAAGTGTGGTAAGGGTGAAGGGGTGGATGGAAACTCATCCCTCTGTGATAGAAGCCAGGGTATTGGCAGGAACAGTGACCCAACACTCCTGAATGTTTCTGGCGAAGAGGTATTCCCTTCAATATTAGACTTGGGTTTGAACCCGAACGACACCAGTGCAGCGAATAAGGATGGAGGTGACAAGCCTCCTGAGCAGGCACACTCTGAATTTGTGTTGGTAACTCTGCTCATTCTTAAGAGCCTCTGCGAGGCACCGAGTGGGAAAAATGAACATGAGTGGTGGTCACCCTTCCGAGAAATCCTGCCTCAGGTTCGTGCTTTTAGGCGGGAGTCATCGTGCCCTGAAGTCCGAGCCATGGCTGAAGATGTTGCATGTGCCATTTTGACTCGAGGTAAGAGTGGGTCAAAGAAAACTGGTGCCGTGCCGAGGGACCGGCATACGAAAGACTCTCAGCCCCAGGAGCCACCTAAGGACAAGTTTTCACGTGCAGCAAATAAAAACAGTGGTTCTATAGATTTGGAAGGTATAGATGCATCAGATGACTCTCTTGAATTTGAAGAAGCCCTGGCAATGGCTCAAGAGAATGCAGTTCATTTAAGAGGCCATGCTCTTATCACACTAGCAAAGTTTCTATCATCCAAAGACCCAGTTGCATTGAGAAACCAGACTACTTTGTTGCAAGTATTTCAGGTAACTCCCTTAATTTTATTTCATTCTTTACATATTTGAAAATTTAGTTGAATATTTTTCGTATTTTGAGAGTACATATTATGTGCTATTCAATTGAAGGCATGTTTGAAGAAAAAATTAAGCTTTGTGTTGCCCTCTAAAAGATATCATTATGGTGGAAGGAATAATCTCACTATCTCTTTAAATGGAAGGATTTGAATTTTATTCCCATTTGTATGTTGGTTCATCTTCATCCAATTAGGCATCATTTCTTTATCCACCCTAATAGTCCTCTGAAGTTACATTATTTTCCACGTGGTCATAATTGTGAAGTGATAATTTGAATTCTTTGCCTTATGAGTTGCAGTCTACTAAATATGGGGAAACTATTAGAATGTTCTCATTGTATTTATACCTGTTATCAGTCTGGATTCTTAATAGTCAGCAGTTTCCATGCTTGTGATGTTTTATAAGTCATCAGTTGTCTTGGATAGGTACATTTGTTGGAATAATTTTGTTTTTGATGACCTTGTACTTTTACATGTTTGATTACTTACTACTCCACCCAAAATAATCTCCTCAGTACGATGCTCATCAAACTTCTGGTGAAATATAGTTGTAAGTCATAGCAATGGTCACATTTTCTCCATGAACATGAGTTTAGGGATTCATCTGCTATCCATATTGGCACCTTCTTACTTCTCTGGAATTTTCTATCATATTTGAGGGTTTATATTGAGATACTTAAAATCATGGAGTAGTTTTTTATTTTTCTGTTTAGTTGATACTAAAATTTTTGTTATAATTTTTGCTACTTGAGGCACCCTGATGCAGTGTGTTGGATCGTACCATAAAATTTTCCTTCATAATTACAGGAAAATTTAAAACATGAGGACTCCTATATTTATTTGGCTGCAATCAATGGATTGGAGAAACTTGGTTTTATATTTCCTGACCAAGTCCTGGAAACCCTGGCTGATGAGTTTGCAGAAATTTCTGTTGTCCAGGCTGGTAACTCTGACTTTAATAATGCTCGACTGAAGGTTGGAGAGGCGCTCCTGAGGGTAACTCGAACTTTGGGTGAGTGTCATAAAGGTTATACAAAAAATATTTTGTGCGATATATTTGAGCCAACCTTACTGACCTAGAATTTTAGCTCCTTCCTTGGAAATCGCTGAAGAAAATCCATCTTATTCATTCCCTTTGCATATTATTAATTGTTAGTGTACATTCCGATTGGCAGAGAAAACCACGTGTAAGCCATTGGATATATTTTTGTATTCTCTTTATGCTGCTGTGAACCATATTATTAGGAATCTTGGATGATTCCCCTCTAGGTTTCAAATTAATTATAAAGTAGAAATAGACATTTTTGGAAGTGTTGTTTCTTGATATTATATTTGAAAGATAAATGTTTGATATCATTCAATGCCATTTTTTGTACTTTATTAATGATAAGTGCTCAAATGTTTTTGTAATCTGAGGCCATGAATTGACTTGTTCTCTTATTGTTTGGAAGTGGTGTATATTTGGGAAAATTGGTCCATATTTAATACTTTCATTCATGTTTACAACCAATTTCAGGGGAAATGGCACCCAAGTACAGCTGTCTTCTATTGAATTCCTTTCTGGGCGGTGTCAGAGATGGAGATGGCTTGGTTAGAGCATCTAGTCTCTCTAATTTAGGGGAAATCTGCAAAATTTTGTCTTTTAGACTGGGCCCCATCGCTACTGAGGTATGAATGTTGATTCAGCCCTGTGATTTTTTTCTGGCATTTATTGAAGGTGGAAAAGTATTTTATGGTCTTCCCGCACATGCTTTGTGTGTTGGAAAAATTTTCAGCCAGTCTCATAGTTGTCTTTTATTCAACCCGTTATATTTAAACTTATAACATGCAATAGATTATATTTAGTTTGTATTCTGATGACTTTAAAAAAATTTATTCAGGTATTGTGGTGTGTCCGTTGTGTGTTGGAAACTGATTGTGCGGTCGAGGCCAGGAGAGCTGCTGTCCTTGTTATTACCCTTTTGCTTCAAGGAATGGGTGTGGAGGTTTTCAAGGTGAGTCTAATCAATAGAAGTTATTTTAATCTCTTTTTCCTTGTTTCTTGATGTCTTTTTAATTTGAAGTGTGAGATCAAGAAGACTTGCTATTGCAATATACATATAAGCGAACATAAAACCAGGTTTCAATGGAATTTTACTGTGACAGAAACCTATAATCTCATTGATTGGGCAAAGGCCTAAAGTATGCAGTATTCTTTGCTTAAAGTATGCATTTTTCCTTTTGTTAATTGCAAAATGTAGACAGTTGCTTTCTATGCTATGACATTACATAGTTTTTCCTAATCCATGTTAGATATTCCTCTCTGTTTATACCTTCTGTTTTAACTGCTCCCTAAGCATTTCGTAGAGTATGTAAACTTATTGTTTACTTCAGAGGTATGTCCCTGGTAGAGGAAGTATTGGAATATTTAATGAGATATAGCAGCTCGGGAAATATATTTAAACATAGGTCAGAGCGTGGACATGGGCTTTAGGAATGACTAGAGGCACCTGTCTCCCCTGAGTAAAACATTTTATTCAAAATCTGCCGTATAGGGCCAGACAGGATGATGTCCTGCCCCCCTTATCTATAGCTAAAGGTGGGTGCCCTGCTCCCTTAACAAATCATGGCTCTGCCCATGTGTCATGGTATTTAATGGAAGGAATGAACACACTCCATTAGTTATGGTGATGTGCTATGCCTCATCATAACCATAGGCATAAGCATTCTTTCTTGAGAAATTTGATGAATATGTAGTTTGGCATGGAATACTAAATGATCAAGGGAACTATCAGAATCCCTCTTGAGCTTTTAAGTAACCTGACATGGGTTCCAACAAATATTTTCTTCCATATACAGTAGAGCCGATTATCAGTGGTAATGGAGGGGGAAGCCCAATCAGATAATCGAAAAAATGGATAATCTATTCATTTTCCTAGTATTTTTGCCCTCAGTTTCAGCGCCATGGTTTCTTTGGGTCTTTAGCACACATTGATATACTTGTTTTCCAGTCGTTACATTTTACGGCCAATCATTCATTCCATTTACTTCTCCAAAACATTTCACCAACTAAAATTATTCTTGTCGATTAGATGCATTGAAGATGCTCTATTATTTTGCGGAAAATTCAGTGATGAATCTTAATCTCTGATGTGCAATGTGTCCCGTTTTTATATGCCTGATTACTATTTGCCCAGCAAAACTGTTCATTACGCAATGTATTATGCTCATTTCGAGGAATCTGAGACTATGCCGATTGGTAAAATTCGCCTCGCTTTTTTTAACTTCCCATATAAAGCCCATACCTATAGCTGACCCAAAGTTGAACGACTACAGTTTCTCTCAGTTAAATTCCTCCAAAGCTACAGCTCAACAAAGCACATGCCTCTTCTGCAGAGATAAGGAGTCACTTCTTGGAGTTCCAACCCTTCCGCCTAGAGAGCAACTATCTATCGAAGTAAACAAGTCAAGGTTGCAGACCAGCCCTATTCCCGAACACATGAGGCCACAGATGCTACTTTCCTCCTTTTCGCGTGCACTAGCGTGCTTACAAATTGATTCTTTGTCCAAATATTTTAATAGCTTCTGATGCCTCCTGTAAAAAATTGGGTATGGAAAAATTATACCCTCTATGTACTCATTAGAAGTTTCTCAGAGGAAACTGCGAGTAACTTTAATACGTTTCCAGTTACATAAATACAAAAAATCCTGACTTCAAGCAAGTATTTACAAGATGTTAAAAAAATCTGTCACTTTCTTTTGTAATTTTACGTTGCATATTTTCTGTTTAATGTCCATCCTAATTTTTCTAACACACAAAATGTCTGGCATGGAAGTGTCGTCTTCCTGTTCCAAGAAATCCATCAAAGTTTCTGCTGATTCCAGCGCGATTTGGAGGGAAACTCATTTTAATTCGTTGTGTCGGGCGTGACTTCATGGAATCGACTTAACATAATGAAAAGTAAAGAAAACTTTGTAATTCCACATAAATATTTAATGTACAACCTAGGTTTCGACGTGGCACGTCATCATCTGGTACAATTGCATAGAAGGTGGAGAATATATAGTCACACACAAAATGATTTCAAAAACAAAATTCCCAAAAACACAACGGTCTGAGGTGTGGGTTAAGGGGTGGAATTCCCAGGGGCGGAGTTTGGCCAAGGAGGTGGGGAATGGGTTTAAGAGCATAGAGTCAAGGAGGAAGGAGAGGATTAGGAATTTCCGTAGCTCCCTTCCCCCCCCCTTTTGTAGACAATGTAAGTACTCCCTTCCCCCCCCCCTTTTGTAGACAATGTAAGTACTCCCTTCCCCACCCCCTTTTGTAGACAATGTAAGTACAGAAATTCCTAATCCTCTCCTTCCTTGACTCTATGCTCTTAAACCCATTCCCCACCTCCTTGGCCAAACTCCGCCCCTGGGAATTCCACCCCTTAACCCACACCTCAGACCGTTGTGTTTTTGGGAATTTTGTTTTTGAAATCATATTGTGTGTGACTGTATATTCTCCACCTTCTATGCAATTGTACCAGATGATGACGTGCCACGTCGAAACTTAGGTCGTACATTAAATATTTATGTGGAATTACAAAGTTTTCTTTACTTTTCATTATGAAACTCGTTTTGTTTCGATTGTTTCCTCATCATTTTTGCATTCACCTGCACACATGGAACTAGTATTAGGAGCTATGGTAGCAGAGATAATGGCATCATCATCAAGAATCTGATGTCCTTCTAATTCATTGTCATGACAGAGCCACTCATTCATATTTTCCGTGTTAACCTCAGAAAACTGATGATTGCCGGCAATTATTGATCGGATGATGTCAATAAATTTGAAACTCTCTGGGTCCTCTTCAAATCCCTCAAACCCATCAGTCGTTTCATCAAAATCAGTGTAAATTTTCCTCCACGACTGTGAGATAGTATTTTTCGTCCCCATTTTCCAAGCTTGATCCGACAAGTAAAGTGCTTCTTTCACATTCTGTTTTTTCCATAAGTCAATCATATCAGTGCCTTCTTTAAATAGCAGCTCCAAGAGTTCTCGACGGTAATGTCTCTTCTTAGTGACTATCACACCTTGGTCCATTGGCTGGATCAATGAAGTTACATTTGGGGGTTGTTTTGCTCTTCCAATGCACATCGGTTTCATTTTATGCTCCCCACTAGCATTCTCAAAACACATAATTGTTATTCTCTCTTTATTGGCCTTATACCCCGGAGCAGATTTCTCTGCTTCCGCTGCTAATGTTTTGCTTGGAAGACACTTCCAGTGTAGGCCAGTTTCATCAGCGTTGTACACTTTATTTATTTATTTATTTCCCCACCAAAAACGGCGCAAAGGCTATTACATTGGCTGACATCATCAATAAATAAATAAAATTTTCAAACAAAAACATAATATACAATAAATAAAACAACAATGAGGCCACCGCAAGAAAGGAACTTAGGGATTGGAGAGGGGAGGATTATTTAAGTGGCATTTCAGCTAGGATTTGAAAAAGGTGGCAGAGGAGAAAAGGTCTAAGGAAGGATATTTCGAGGCCAAGGAGTTTAACAAGGAGGGGATTCGGTAGAAGAGAGAGGGAAGTCACAGGGAGGATAGGATTATTTAAGAGAGTGTAAGAATGTGAATGGGGTTTACTTTTTAATGAAAAGGTCATTAGAGCTGATTTTGAGGGGGTGATTCGCAGCTGCCAAGTTGAGCACCATTCGGAAACAAAGTTGATGGCGGATTGAAGGAAATGTGAGTTGGAGGGTTGATCAACCTGCTTGAAAATTTTGCAATCGTACACATACAGCAGAATATTGCAGCCGAGAGAGATTATGCCTTCAGTGATGTCATCCACTTAAGAGTGAAAATAGAATAGGGCTAAGGATGCTACCCTGTGGTACACCAGACAGAACAGGTAGGTATGAGGAAGAGGTGCCATCAATGGATACACGTTGGAAATGGGAGCTGAGGAAGCTGTGAATTAAAGACAGGAAATTTGTGTGGATTTTGTACCGGTGTTGGAGTTTATGTAAAAGTAAGCAGTGGTTTACGGTGTCGAAGGCTTTGGAGAAGTCGATAAGAGCAAACATCAAGTTGAGAGTTTGATTTGAAAGATTGTGTGATGTGGTGGTGCAATACAGCGAGGTTAGAGAGGCACAATCCACCAGAAAGGAAACCATGCTGATGAGGGGAGATGTGGGGGAGGGTAAAGTGAAGAAGATGACTCTGTGTAATATGCTCAAAAATTATGGATAGAACAGGTAAAATGGATATTGGGCGATAATTCTCAATGACACTTTGGGTCCATGTTTTAAAGTCTGGGTGACATTATCATTTTTCCAGTGTGCAGGAAAAGAACCAATGGAGAAGAACCTATTGAAGAGGATGGAGATGGGGATGCAAAGAGAGCGGTGCGAGAGAGAAAGAGAGAACCAATATTGTCGGATCCAGTTGCCTTTGACGTGGGTAGTGCGGTCAGATAGGACAAAACTTCGTTGGGGTCGGGTAGAGATAGAGCAGAGGGACTGATGGCATACAGTTAGAAGCTTAGGGAGGGGGAGGGTGGAGAGGCGGTGTTGAAGTTGGCACAAAAATACTTGTTGAATACATCGCTGCGATCTTCACCTTGAAAATATAGTCCCTTAAAGGAAACAGAGGTAGGGATTCTGTGCGACTTTCTCCTAGCATTGATTAGGGTCCAAAATCTTTTGGGATTGTCACAAATTCCCTCCATTATTTCACGGATGTGGTTCTTGTAGTCCCGTCGAATGAGAAAGCATGAATGACGCCGTAGAGTTATGAACAAGGCGAGGGACAGAGGGTTGGGGTGACGTTTCCAGTGCTTCCAGGCCTTGAGTTTATTTCTCAGGGCAAGCGTCGTTTCCGGGGAATGCCAGAGGGGCCACTTTTTAGACAAACATCAGATGGGTACAAAGTCCTTGATGGTAGCGTGGAGAAGGTCATAGAAGATGTCCATGCCCTCCTCTGGAGACCCGCCCTCTAGGAGGGCCCAGGGAAGGAGTGAAAGTGCACGGTTAAGCTCTGGCCATGCGGCTTTGTTCCACGCTCACAGGATCCTGGGGGGGTGTGAGGAATGCAGCAGTGGGGGAAGCGGGAGTACAAGGGAGCACTCGAGCGACTCGTGGTCGGACGCGAATATATTTCTCCCGACAGAATCAGAGGGAAGTTGGAATGAGGAAAGAGCCAGGTCGAGTGTTGCCAGATTTCTGGTGGGATAGGGGTTGCACTGGTCGAGCCCAAGCCTGCTAATAAAATGAGGGATGAAAAAATCATCGGTGGGGGTAGCAGCGTGGCCCTCGGTGCGGGATGTCCACTGAATTGAAAGATTAAAGTCCCCAAATAAAAGCACATCACTTAGCGAGCGGACATGGAGAACCGAGTTGAAACAAGCCTCGAGGACAGGTAGGGTGCTGTTGGGTGGGCGATAAAAGCAACCGATAAATAGTTTCCGACCACAGTTGTTACTTTTAATCTGAATCTCCGTCCAAAGTATCTCACAGCTCGATCCAAGATCTGTCCGCCGAATAGCAGGGATGCTTGTATCGATGGCCAAAAGTACGCCACGAGAGATGCGGTCCCGTCCGAATATTTGGTGAGATAAGGCAAAATCCAATTCACCATCTAAGACTTTGTCGCTAAGCCATGTCTTGGTAAGCGCAATCACATGGAAGGAGGTGTGCTCATTGATATGCGTGGCGAGGTTTAGGAGTTTGTTAATAATGCTTCTCATATTCTGGTAGTAAAAATTGCACACCAGACCAGGGTTAACACATCGCCGGCAAGAAGTATGAGGAGAGCTAGGCTCTCCACGTTGAAGATGTCTGCACAGATCTTCGGCGCAGAAGAGGAAGGGAATGAATAGGTCGCCCACGAGGCCACCACTCATCATCAGGGATGGCACACAAGTCGCCCGGAGTCTTGGTCAGGAGTGAGTCTGTAATCTTCAATCATCCTTTTGCACCTCTTTTTAAGTCACCCGCGGCCCCCTGGTCACCACTTGGTTTTTCACCGACTATATTCAATTCTTGAATTCCATGTCGATTCTTAAATCTTTTCAACCACCCGGAAGACGCTGAGAATGTTTCATTTGTCTCCAACTGTTGATGGAACACCTGTGCCTGTTTACTCAAAATCGGTCCACTAACATGCATTCCTTCACTTCTCTTCTGCTGAAACCATAGGTAGAGTGCATTATCCACATCGGTTATAGCTGAATCTTTCATTGTTTTTCTCTTTTGAAGTCCATTCGTGCTATCCGATTTTGAAGCATAGTTAAAAAACTTGGCTTGATTTTTTAAAATATCGCGCACTGTAGTGATTCCTATGCCACAATCCACCACTAAATTAGCCGGTGACTCTCCCTTGGACGCCCTTTCAATAATTCTTAACTTCTCGGAAATATGTAATACAATGCGCTCCCTCTTTCCCATGGAATTACTCATGTCAACTATAATTATGTCTATCTAATCTATAATTTTGTCGGGGCAAACTTGCCAAATGTGAAACGTCCACGCAAGCAATATAAACCAAATAAACTCGCACGCCTGGGTTGCGAATAAATTGAGCACTTAGCAGAGATTCAGTAGACTCACCATAATGCAACAGTGTCATATGCGTTGCTGAATTGCCTATTGCAGGAAAATCTTTTTTGTCGGCAAAAAGTAGTAAATTTGTTGACTTTAACACTGTATGCGACTCACTGTCTGTCTGCTACTGTCTACGAGTGTGGTCAGAAGTGGTAGCAGGTGGGGGGAGCGGGGAGAGGGTTGGAAAAAAGAGAGTAGGGGAGGGTGCGAAAGGGAGAGCCGGGGAGAGAAAGGGGAACTTGTTGAGGGACTGCTCGTCGGATAATCGGTGCTCTACTGTACGTACATGTCATTATCATATCATACCCGAGTCTTATAAATAAAACGGTGTAGTAAATTTTGCTCTTTTGAAAATATTCCTAGTTCCCATTTTCGGGAATAACTCTGAAAGCTTTTCTACTTCATTGAAGACTGTTACTGGTTTCACCTTGATAAGGCATCTTCTATCCTTATCATGGTGAAACTGGTCGAAGCCTTAAATAAATTGTGGAAAATTACTTCGTGTCAAAGTTCTAAATGGATATCTTTCATTTCCATTAAGTCATGCCTACTACGATGAAATACATCTCTGGTGGCTACTAGGTATTTGGAACTATGTAGTCGTTTGAGATAAATACAGCCCATAGATACGGTAGGTTATATTTACCTGCTACCTCTTCTTATAGTTCATCAATAGATGCCATCATTGCTTCTGGGGGAAACTCATGGCATCTTAAAATCTCATCATAAAATGTTTCGCACTTATATTAAGTGAAAAAATTAGAATGTGGCTATGTCAGGAACTTATTTTACGTCAATACCCAGTGAGGGTTAAACCCCACTGTTTGTAGTTCTCATGGCTTTCTGTTGTGTGCAGCCTGATATCTTTAGTTTCAAATTCTTCTATTGCTTATTTTTGCATTGTCCCCTAGAAATATTGTACAAAGCTAAAGATATATGTGGCTGAGGTCTAAAAATCTAAAAGAGAGAGAGGGAGAAATGACACTTTTGTATGCTTGTAGTAGGTTTTAACCAAGCATGCGGCTTTACTTCGTGAATTGAATCTTTCTGCACAGAAACCCCAGCACTCATGACATATTGGAAATGTGGCCCGAACAAAGCAAAGTCGCATCTCTCTTTCACTTTTTCATTGGGGAATTATTCCTATTATTTCCTTGATAAATCCTAGCTTCTTTAATGCACTGCTGGAAATGTTTTGAATGTGTATTCTCCCACATTTTTGAGGTTGCTGATGGACCAATCAATTCTAGTATGAGATTTTTTAGCCTCCATTTCTCACGTGCTCTAATGTGCCTGGTCCTAATCCCCTTTAGGGTATTTTAGCTGCTATTATGTGAGACCTTACCCTTTGTGTTGCCATTACTGACTGTGGAGAGGCTTTTGATTGAGGCAGATGAGTGTAATTTTAATGTTTATTGCTGAAAAGCTTGAATTTACCACCACTTTAAATAAATTAGATATTATACTTAATTTTGAATTTTGCCTTGCGAAATTTTCCCTGCTCTTTTGTGTGTTTGTTGGGTTAGGCAGTTCATATGCTTTGTACAGGGTGAGTCAAAAAGGACTTTACAACTTTGGAATCGTATAGAAATTTATTGAGATAACTAACTGTGTCGGTAGATGTGTCATTAGCAGCAAACCACCTCAACATCATAGTTTCAAGGGTCACTTTGGTTCGATGTGACTACCACGTAACTTCTGCGACGTCAGCGTAGATTCAAAATTGCGTAGAGCCAAATTGTTTGGAAGGGGAGGAACATACACACGGTCTTTAATGAAACCCCAGAGAAAGACATCCAGTGGTGTGAAGTCTGGGGAGCAAGGTGGCCATGCAATTGGCCCTTCACGGCCAATCCACCGACGTGGAAAGCGATTATCGAGGAAAGCTCAAACTTCTGTGAGGAAATTAGGTGGTGCACCGTCTTGCTGGCAGTAAAACATCACATCTCGTTCATCTTCATCAAACTGTGGAATTAAAAAGTTTTCAAGCATATCCAGATACACAATACAGTGACCAGTGACAGTTTTCTCCATGAAGAAGAAAGGAAACTCTTTTAATTTGCTAAGGGCACAAAACACATTAACTTTGGGGCTGTCACGAAGGTGGTCCAGGGTTTCATGTAGATTTTTGCTGCCCCATATTCTGCAGTTGTGGGTGTTCACCTTGCCACTGATATGAAATGTAGACTCATCGCTGAAGATTATTGTGTTCAGGAATGTCTCATCGTCCTCTATCCAATGCAACATTCCCGCGCAGAATTCCCCATGAACAACCTTATCTGCATCACTAATGTGCTGTACCATTGTGAATCTGTATGGTTTCAAGTGCCAGTACTCGCCAGTGCCATTTACCCAGTACTCGCCAGTGCCATTTACCCAGTACTCGCCAAATAGTCTTTTGTGGAATGCCAGTCTCGCGAGACGCACTTTGCGTTGATTTCCGTGGACCGTGGGCAAAGCTCTCCCTAACCAGTTCGACGACAAATCATCAACACGCAGGCGACCTGGTGATTTATCATGTCGCAGTGAACAACCCGTCTCAACAAAGTTCTTGTGCCAACAGTAAATTGTAGGCCTAATTGGAGGTTCTTTAGCATAATCGATGCAAAATTTACGCTGAACTGTTGTTGCAGAGTTCGTTTCATGAAACCAAAACACACAGCGAGCACATTCCGCACCAGTGAATGTTGCCATTTTAACTGTGCACTACACTGGCGCTGCTGGTGGCGGAATGGGGTACTGATGCACTACGTGAATCAAACTTGAGTTGTTTGCTACAAAATGACTCAGCTACCGACTCTGTAAGTTATCTCTATAAATTTCTATATGATTCCAAAGTTGTAAAGTCCTTTTTGACTCATATCAGATGATTTAATGGTAGCATTTACAAAAACCACAACTTAAAAAACACACACACACGACCTGGGTTTCGACGCTTGAGCGTCATCTTCAGGTGCTCTTTTTAGGGTTTTCAAAGTCTTATATATAGCTTGGAAGGAGGGGGGGGGATCCCCCGCTAAACTCCCTGCCAATCACTGTTCCTGACCAACCCGCATCCACACCACCCTAATCACTCACAACCCCCCCCCCCTCCTTCCAAGCTATATATAAGACTTTGAAAACCCTAAAAAGCACCTGAAGATGACGCTCAAGCATCGAAACCCGGGTCGTGTGTGTGTGTTTTTTAAGTTGTGGTTTTTGTAAATGTTACCATTAAATCATCTGATATATAAAAATGGAATACCACAAAGTTAAAAAAGAACTTGTATTACTTTTTGACTCACCCTGTAATACTGCTATCATTGAGGCCAGTTAGTAATTCAGGTGTACCATCTCTGTAAATATCAAATTGCTCAGTTAGTATGAGTGTGCATCATACTTTTGAAGTGGAACAGGCAGGCAAATCTTGTATGCGCATGTGGTTGAAAAAGAAGAGGTACAAGTGAATGAGGGGGATCGGGTTGGTGTGGTGGCTAGAGTACTCGCCTACCACGCGGGGGGCCAGGGTTCAAATCCCTGCAGAGGCGGATGTTTTTCAGAGGAAACTCGATCCCTACTTTAGTGTCTTGTGGAGGGCACTTCAAGTACTCCGTCTGTAGAATGAGACGTTAAACTGTGGTCCCCTTGGCGCCTTTCGTTAAGAGCAGGCTAATGCCGACTCCGGCTGTCTATCGACCCTTCCTCCCTTACCTATCTCTTATGGCGCAAATGACCTTAGCCGTCGGTCGCCTCCCCAAGTATCCAATCCAATCCAACAAGTGAATGATGGCAGCCTCACATTAGAATATCTGGTGAAAATGCTTAAGAGTAGAGGTTGATTCCTTCTTTCGGGTTTTCCGCCGCGTTGGTTCATGTTGAGGACAATATTTCGCCGGCTGTCCTGCCTGTCCTGGCTGTCCTGCTGGCTTCCTCAGGTCCATGTAACAATTCGGTTCGGGAGGCATCGTATTATATAGGGTCGTTTTCACGCCTTTTTTGTGGTCCTCTTCTCTGATTGGTCGGAATCGTTTCTTCTTGGAAAAGTGCTTTCCAAGAAGCGGAGAGTGGGTAACCGTCGTCTCTATTGAAGTTTTCGCGGTTTTTAGCGATTTCCACCGCTTCTCTGATGAGACGGGGTAAATCTCTTTTTTCTTTGTGGATGATCGTCGCTTCCGGGAATAATATGTTATGCTGTGGTCCCTCCCAAGCATGTTCCGCAATGGCAGAAAGGTGGAACTGTCTATGTTCAGTGGCTCTCGGATGTTCCTGCATGCGACACTTGAGCGCTCTGCAGGTCTGTCCAATGTACCTGGAGCCGCAGCTGCAGGGCACGGAATAGATGCCTTCATTGGCGTCTTTGGGAAGGCGGTCTTTGGCCTTGCAGAGGATGCTGGCTGTCTTCTGCACAGGTTTAAATCTAGATACGACATTATGCCATTTTAGGACCCGACTGCTTAGAGTAGAAACTTTATCAGCCAAAGAAAAGTTTAGTGGGCAGTATATTCAAATGCAAAGGTCATTTTGCATATAGACTGCCTCTTGTAGACAGGGCCAACAGGACTCTGAAAAATAGGAATATCACCCCTCCTAATATGAGCGGAGGCCAATGATGGTCAAATTCAGTAACTGACCAGGAACTGGTGTTTCCATTGTGGCAGGCTGTAGTCGGGAGATGAATAATTAATTCTTTCATTCAAGTTTACATTATGGTAGTGGCTAACACACTCTTTGAGCAGCATCAGCATAGGAGGTATAGATGGAAGATGCCCAGTGATATTGCCAGATACCAAATAGATTACTTGTCAGAGTCAGATGCAAGAACCAAGTAAAGCAATGCAAGAGCTGTCATGTAGAGGATATAAACAGTGACCATGACATAGTAGTTATAGAGAGCTGCCTTTGATACAAGAAAATCGAGAAGATAATTCACGAAACATGATAGGACACGAAAATACTGGTTGAAGAAGGGAATCCAGAAAGATTGGTCAAAGCCATCGATGAGAAACTAGAAAATGAAGGAGATAATGATGGAGATCAGGAAACTAAAAGGCGACAGTTTTTGTTGGCTGCATGATTTGATGCCTATAATATTCTGTTGGGAGGCATGTGGTTAAATGGTGTAACCCTCCAGCCGGTTACCTTAGTTATGCTTACCTTACACATAATCTTTCAATTATGATATATACACATAAATAATAGGCAAGACATTTCAATTTAATAAAAAAACGCTGCTTATCTTATTCATGCACAGATATAATTTTAATTCATTCAAAAGAAATGATTGGGCCCAATTTACAGCATTTGTGTAAAATATATGTATATATTACCAGATTGAAATATTCCTGAATATTTTGACAAGACTGGGTAAGTTCTTTAAATTTTATATTAAATTTCCCTGTTCCTTTTGCACTTATCGTGATCTGGTAACGGTTATCAGGGTGGATGTTCTGGGTAGCCTCTGGATCTCCTTTTGTGAAGCCAGGCAGAAGTGCGCCTTCACGTATCTGGTTTCCCTCCGCGTCTTTTCGTCTGCACCCGTACTGCCACACCTGCACCCTTCCACCATACACCACCAACCTCTTTTCCTCACTTTCACATTTGATTCCTAATCTGTCGGACACATCCGCACTCTTTGATTCTCAGTCTTACTCTGTCGTTTTTCGTAACCCACGTAATTAACCACACTCGGCTCCCGTATTCTTGTCTATTATTTCGGCCAGGCACACTGCCTATTGTTTAGCTGGGTGTAATGCCAACCCTCTGGTGCTTAACGTGTACTGCCTATTGTTTAGCCTGGTGTAATGCCATCCCTTTGGTGTTTAACCCATGGTGTTACCAATTGTAGGTTTACAATGGTATGAGCCACCATGTGTGTGACATTGTGTTCGTTCTTCTCTATTCCAATGGCTCCTTCTCATAAAGCAATGTACTATAAATAGTATGAATTCTAACTTTAGTGAATTGCTAATCATATTGCTTATTGTTACATCTATGGCCCATGGTTGACCTTACATATATCCATGTGTGAACCTACACATATATTTCCATGCAATTATCATAAATGTTAGTCTTTAGGGATTCCATAGATTAAGTGTTAAGAGTCAGATCTGAGTACATAATTTTATTACATGAATATAGGTCGTAGTGATTTATATCAATCGAAGATGTGCAAAGTACATCTTACCCTGGCAATAGTTGTTTTTATTAAAAGTCATGGTTGGAGAAAGTTGTGAAGTTACATATCCTTGAATTTGATTGTAGCTGTGGAAAATGTCAAGCAAATAACATGATTTACTTGCAACTGCAGTATTTAAATATTTGTGGTAAGCTAAATGAGCCATATCCATTGCTGAGCCGTTGGCTGGCAGTGGATACTACCATGATGGATAATCCTGTCTGAAGCCCTTATTAGTGTTTGGATCAAATGAAATTACTGCTGCTTTTGTCATTACATTTTTTGAGACAAATGGTGCTGTAACAAAACTACAACTTCACTGGTGCCATTGAAGTCTAATGTAAAAATGCAACGACATTTTTTTCTTGCAACAAGAGTTTTGTTTATGTTAATGTAAGAATTTGGCTGGGTCTGTCCGATGGTTGACATTAGAAAGTTTTATGGAACAGCTAGGTACTTCATTCATTAGATTCTACTGTATGTTTTCCAGTAATGTTAATGTGACATCTATTATTTGCTTACAGGTTCTTGAAACTATATTACCTGAGCTGTATAGGACTTTGAAATCTGTCAGGTCGAATGATCCAGATGAAGTTGTTCAAACTCATGCTCAGCTTGCACTGGAAGAAGTGGACCGTGTTACTCTGCAGTTCCTGTTTCCTCCTCAAAAACTTGAGAAGAAGATATTTGTGCTAGACCCACCATCATGAGTGATAGTGCTTTAATTCAAGTAGTCTTATTACTTGGTAAGAGGTGTTTTTATTGCTGGCTTGTTAACTAGACATTCTTATTATTTTTCTGTTGTCTACTCTCTGAGGTGATGGGCGAAACGAAATAGGTGTTTCATGCCCACCATGCCATAGGTGGCCATGCCTACAGGTTAAGAGTCATGGCATCTGATGATCCTATCTGTGTAGTGGCTTGAAGTTTTTTTGTTCAGCCTACACCTCAGTGATTTAGGCCAGCTATTTCAGTCTCCATTATCGGGTCTTGTTATTGCTCACTGGAAGGTGCCAATCAATCATCAATCATTCAATCAAGAGCGTCTACTCATGGTAGGGATACTCAGTGAGGCGGTTCTTAGTAAAAATTCACTGGAAGGTGCCAGTAATCCTTGGTGAGGGGTGATTGACTTGCTAATTATCTTACTCTATAGACCAGTGTATTTGTCATCATGTTTTTATCAACCAGTGCCAAATATTTAATGCCACCTCTTAGTCCAGAAACTAGGGGGCCAAAACAATAATATACCAATCGTATGATTGATTGTCAAACAATTAAAATGCCACTCAAGCTTCTCCTAGAATCTAGTAGATAAATAGGCACATGGTATCAAGATAGAGTTTCTTTACTCATAGTTGAAAACCTACATTTCATATAAAAATATAACACAGCTAATCCAAATCCTTTGTCACTCACATAAGTACGGATACTCCCGACGTTGCATTTCGAAGGCTATTCCGGCCAGCATGTGATGAATATGGAGGAAAAAATTTAATGAACAGGTATATGAGAGATGTAAAGTAACCACGGGACGGTCCAATTAGTCATAGTAATTGAATGTTGTTTTTTATAATTTATCTTTAGTCATGATTTTAATTATTTTTAATAAGAAATTAGGTAATCTGTAATCTGAGTAAAACAATACTCTTCCTCATTGAAGGATGTCTTGGACACAACCATGTTTGTACTCATGGTTAATGTCATCTCAGGCTGCAGATCCTACCCTGGCATACATCTACCTCCAGGAGTGCATACTTGGAGGTAAGGGGCTGGCTGAAGAGTCAAAAAGTGGCATGAAATACTTGTTACACTATATGGCCAAACTATTTAAGGTGTAATAAAGGAAAATGGCCAGGTATGTCTGACAAGGTTGGGAGTGACTGAGGGGCACTAGTGAAAATCACAGGATATAATAATAATTCTTTACTGTTCTGTTGCTCCAGCAAGAGACATAGAACATGGTCAAAGATAACAAGGAAATAGATACATACATGCATACATACATACCAACCACGCCGTTCCCTTCCAGGGTAGGCACAGTCATGAATTTTCACTCACAAATTAATATTTGTGCACCTAACTCTGCTTCAATGATTTCCTCCATACTGACCTATCCTTGCAGACCTCTTTTGCCTCATTTACCCCCATACACTGCTTCAGACATGCTCTCCTGTTTTTAAGACTCCTAACATTCCTCCTCCTAAGAATTTCCTCAACCACATTCAACCACAACTTTCTCAGCCTATTTCTACCTCTCACACCATTCATTTCACTCTTATATATCTGTTTCGTCATTCGACTATCATCCATTCTCTCAACATGGCCGAACCAACGAAGCACACTCCTTTCATATGTGTCCATTAATGGAGCATCTAACCCACATTAATTTATTACCCATTCATTCCTGACTCTGTCCATCCTACTTTTGCCCCAAACACTCCTCAGATAACTAACAAACAACTCAGATAACCCACGGCATTTAGTCTACTCTTATGTCCATCCTGACGTACCCTTGTTTCACTGCCATACAACAAAGTGGGGAGAAGTACACTTTTGTACACTGCGATTTTCGCTTCCTTAGACAGGCACTCATTCCTTGATATGCTTCACATGCTACCTACCACTTTCCTTCCAGCATTCTCATGTCTCTTTATCTCCTCATCTACATCTTTCGTAAACATCTTAACTAAGTACACAGAATCATTCACTTGTTCAATTACGTCACCATTCGCCCTCATCATACAGTTATTCTCCCCATTCTCCTTATCAAAAATGACTACTATAGTCTTGCATGCATTTGCCCTCAATTCCATTCTCTCTTTTGAATCACAAAACTTTTCCAGGAGCTTCTGTAATCCCTGTTGGCTCTCTGAGATTAAAACAGCATCATCTGCATATAGTAGAACTCAGGCGTTTTCATTTCCAATCAAAACACCGTCGTTTTCACTACATGCATGTAACGCTACCCCTTTTTTATACGTAGTGCTACCAATCCTTTTACTATCCTTTCTCTCAACGGCTGCTCAATCTTGATGCAAATTTCGTAACCCAACTTACCTCCTTTAAAAAAAAAATCTTGCGACAAGCATATACAACAACACATTTAAACTCACCAAACACATGCAAATACATTTATTTTCAAGGTATGGCTCTTTTCAAATTATCACAAGCAATCAATTATTAGTTGGAATTATATTGGGCCCAATTTACAATGCAAACTTGTAGGTAATTAGGTTAAGAAATATGTCCTTATTACTTTGGTTATAAAAGAAAAACAAGCAATTAGTTATTATAGGTTTCCTTGAAGAGACAAAAGGTGTTCAGTGCGAGATTGTACAGAATTAAAATTTTAAACTCTTTTCTTATGAATTTGACGGCTATTTGGGTGCAAAAGTTCTTTTTCTATTTGAATTATTAATTGTTTTTCCACTTATCCCCCCCCCCCCCTCCCCCCCCCCCGGATCTCCTGCCTCCGCATGAACTTGTTTCCCACTGCCGTCCGGCTATATTTTCTTTTCCTCTCTCATCCTCTCCTAAACTTCCGTGGCAACTCAAACCACTGCCGCTATTTCCGCGGTCTTACTATGCCGTCTTCTTCCTCAGTATCTCCCCGTACGTCGATTTTTCTTCAGTTTCGTTTCTCTCTCTCCTCCCTTCACGTCTGTCGTCCCCGACTGTCTCTCTTTCTCGCTTCTTAATTGTTTGCCCAAGCATCCCTAGATTCCTCCTCTGTTGGATTATTTACTCTCGTATTCCCAATTACGCGTCCCTAGTGACGGTTGTTGTCGCTAATTGTTTGGCTGACCTTGCGGCCATATTTATACCATTACATGATTCTCTAACACATTTATCCATAAATTCATTAAATAGCCATGGTGGCATTACGCATCCTTGCTTTACGCCCTGTTTAATTACAAACCAGTCACTCAAAACTCCATTAACTCTCACACTTGCCTTACTACATATTATCATACATCACCATCATCACATTCAATAACTGCCCATTCACTCCATAGTCCTTCAAAACCTTCCACAACTTCTTTCTATTTACCCTTTCATCCCTTCATGTCATGCCTTGTCTAAATCAGCAAATGCACAATACACTTTCTTTCGTATGCCCATACATTTTTCTATCAATTGCTGAAGCACGAAAAGCTGGGTCACTGTATCCTCTCCCAGGCATAAACCCACACTGCACATATAGGAAATAGATACCCTAACAAAAAGTCAAATTACGAATTACCACTCATGATTTCATCTGTATTGTAATAGTACTTGTGTAAGAGCAGCGTCCTAAGTTCGAATTTTAAAATCTTGACTGTGGATTTATTTTTTAGACTCGTAGGCAATTTGTTGAAAATAAGGGAGGCTGAGTGATGCGGACCATTCTTGGAGTTTGCACAAGATTGCCTCCTCAAATGTACATCATCTCTTCCACTAGTGAAATGACCATGCACAAAACCAACCCGGATTCATTTTTACAAATTATGCACAGTAAAAAATTTATAAATATGGTAGTGTTATTCTGTTAAATTTAAGAAGTAGTGTCTTTCCTAGAGTTCTGATGGATAATGCTGCGATGGCTTTCAAAGACCTTTTTTGCATGGAGAAGGCCTTTGCTGCAGCATTAATGTTACCCCAAAATATCACACCTGCTCTGTTATGTGCTCTTAATATTGATGTGGCCTACAGTTATTCATGACAGCATTTCCACTAGGTTATAATCATGTTTTTAATCATGACATATCAATATTTTACTCCTAAGCTGACTTGATATGAAAGAGTTTATTTTTTATTCTTTTTATGATCACATCTCCCCATGCAACCTCCATGTTCCATCCTCCTCAACTGCTGGTAAACATCATAGTTAAAGTGTAGGAACATTTAAATATTAATTTATCATTTTACAGTGGAAACAAAGTGCAGTGTTTGTTTTTTGATGAACTCTGTCATAACAATAAATGCTCCGAGACCTGAAGATGGTGTGACTGCCAAAACTGGTCGTTAGTTCTAAATAAATTGTGGAAGTCACAAAATTTTTATCTTGTTTATTAATAAGTGCTCACTTGAGTATTTAAGCACAAATATGTACATGTGTTACTCCAGTTGCCAAGTCATTGTACTTTTTTCTCAGGTCTGAGGATGTGTTCCTCTGAATCTTTTTGCTGCTTGTATGTGCTCAGTTTTGGCATGAAATGTAAAATTGCACATTCTGGGTGAAGTTGCGTTTCATTCTTGAATCAAGGAGAGTTGTAGTGCCGGACAAATTTAGTTCTTCCCTCATTTGAGTATGGAGGCTTCAAAGCTTTCCTTACGTCATTATTCATGTTCTCTCAGACCAGAGAAGGTGGGGCAGGTTTCTTGAACCGTTTATGGAGCTGTTAATTCTGGGAATCATTTATGTCATCAGGGGATCATTGCATGAAAACTCTGGAAAATGGCTACAAATAGAACCCATCATTTTTGTGGACCCATGTGCCAGTGTTTATGAAACTCATCAAATGCAGGATACTGACCTTTTCACTCCTTCAGTACGTATGTCTGTGTATGCTACTCCTGCTCGTAAATATTTGCATTAATTGTTTCTTCATCTCTATGCATATGTGCTGTGTGATTTTCTTTTCCTGCCAGTAGATTGTCTATATCATTCACGTCTGATTTACTGTTGTATCATTCTACTTTTTGAACAAAATTCTGATGTATTTGTAGAACAAGGGGTCATGAGTTAATGGCATGTGGTTATGGGTTATGAATACTAGGCAAATCCAATTTTTAGGCAGGCCTTCCAATTTAAGTGCTC
The DNA here is from genome assembly GCA_963169105.1 of Ceriagrion tenellum. NCBI lineage: Eukaryota > Metazoa > Arthropoda > Insecta > Odonata > Coenagrionidae > Ceriagrion > Ceriagrion tenellum. The sequence continues at coordinate 109,144,080 of OY720635.1, read as the reverse complement.
ACTGAACCTAATTATGAAGGACACTTGCAGCTTTTTTCATTTCATTGACAAAATCAGCCTTTATATCACCTATTGTCTCATCATTCTAGGTTGCTACTGTGTACATTCTTAAGAGATAACAACCCTGAAGAATTAATTATTTCTCTCTGGAGTATCTTCGGCTTCCTTTGGTCAGCTTTGGTCAGCTTATCAAGATCAGTTCTTCTAGATGTAATTTGCTCAATCCCCTCAGATCTACATGGTTCAGATTATTCCCCCTTCCCAAGAGAGGTGGTGTTCCAATCATGGTATACACTCTTAGAATATACCATATACTACTATTGTTCTTTGTTCAGTCAGAACCTGTATCATACTTGCAAAGTGGAATGGACAACATGCACTAATGGTGGAAAAATACATCAAACATATGAGCGATTGCAGCCGCCAGCTTGGCTTATCTCATGAAAATGCTGGGAGATGAGAATTTACTAGCCAAAGGAAAGTTAATTAGGTCAGGGAGGATTTCTGAAACATTTCTTCAATTTAATAATATTAGAATTACTGACATTTACATTGAAATTTTCCATATCAATCTCTTAATGTTCACGACCTGTGCCGTAGTGGGCAGGATGATGAATTAGTATGGCTGGTACAACCGACTAGTGAGTCTTCTCTCTTACTATCCTCATACCAGCTCTTTTGCAGTCATGAAGTTGGCCCAAAAACTGAAATTGTGACGTCTCTTCCTGAATTTGGAGAAAATTTAATGTGCCTTAGAGTGGAATGAATTATGGCCATTAACTCATAAGATACATGCTTAAGAATTTATATGTTAAGTCGTAGATTTTAGTCTATGAAATTCAGTAAAATTTATTGAAGGTCACGGAGTAAATTGAAATGAGCTACAGTTTTACAGATTGTACATAATCTGCAGAACATTATATTATGTTGAATGGTGGTCCCAATTCCCCAGTGGACCCCCATTCATTTCCTATGGGGAGAATTCCCTACTGTTCAAGAACTTTTGGTGTAGTACTTTACCGTTTGATTTCACCCTGAGTAATCAAGTTTCTTTGCTAATCTTGACTGTAGTGGACTTCCTGCTGTTCATAGCATATCTTTCCTCTCACCAGATATTTTGAGGATGACCTAACCCTCTCCCTTCACTACATTCTCATCTTCCAACTCCAACTTTCTCCCGAACACCTTTCATTTCTGTGTTAAGTGTTGATGATGTTTCATATGGTTTGTAGCATCATTATTGGGCAACCATGCACTTATTTCTCAGGGCATTATTGTTCTTGCATAATTAGTCTTCTATGAGGATGATGTGGATTTTCTCCTTTCTACTCGTCAAGTTGTAAGGGTAAAAATTAATTCAGGCTGGATAATTACTAGAATATTTTGATTTCTGGAGTTGTAAGTGCTTGGGGTGGTTCCTCGAGGTGTACTACTCAAGAATTACTTCAAAGAAACCACTATGGAAAAAAATAAATGACGACTTCTCCGCTTTTGATTTATGTCATCATCAATCTCAAGGATTCCAACATTGTCTTCCTAAATTTTAAAAGAAGAGGATAAAACTTTGAGATGTCCACTCCGTTATTTATTTGTACCAAACATTTTGATGCTTAAAGCATCATCATCAGGTACATGTATCTATTAATTAGTGTGCCGAAGCATTGAAGCGAGATATTGAGGAAAATCATCGTGAATTTTAAAAGAAAAAGATTTGAAATGTCCACTCAGTTATTTATTTGTATCGTTGTACAATTAAATAACCGAGTGGACATTTCAAATTTTTTTCTTTTTCTTTTTAAAATCATGATGATGTTCCTCAATATCTTGCTGGATACTGTTAAATATATAATTTTCCTGGCTTGACTTTGACAATGACTCTGCAACCAGTGGAATTGAAATTGTAGGTGGTAAATTGTATTAATTTGATTTTTATGAGTTTTCGTCGATCATTATCATCATTAATTCCTCTCTTCATGAGGACGAAACTAAGGGTGCAATGTTTATCTTAGTACTTATCTGCATACAGTAATATGCAGTCAAATTTGTGTCAGTTTATAACCTTCTATCGGCTCTTTTCAATTGGTTTTGAATTTTACTTTGGCCTCTGTCCGTTATCATGGAGGAAGTTGGCCAGCTCTCTCTTCTCTTTACTCAAAAATATTGAATCCAGGAAAATAAATGTCTGAAGTGAGAATGCGTATTTCAAATGTAGAAAAATGATTTTTCTATCATAAAACCATCACTATTTGAATGTGTGTGTGGTGTCATTTCTGTCTCTCCTATGATACTCAACATTCAAGGTATTTGTGGACATTTTACTTGTTTTCCATCAAACTATTGCCGTACTTATCATGTTATTGTGTTGTCTTACTTATTGCATAATCCTCATTATTGTGCCTAATATTCCTTTTAACCCATACAATTGTGTAATTAACGGCTTAATGAAAAAAATCTCCCATGGATATCTTCTCTGGTGTGAAGGTTCTGTCTTTTGTAAAATTAAATTTTGGTTTGTGCATTGTATTTTCCCGGGTGTTTTATAGTGAACTTTGAAATATATTCTGTATCACATCATAGGTCTTCCCTTTGGTGAGAAAAGTGTCAATCTGTTTGGAATTTTGTTGTTATGTTCATTGGCTTTGACACATGTCGATTACAAAGCCTAATTTTATGTTACTTCTGTTGCATGGTGCCATTGGATAGACTGGAAAGTTATGAATTTCGTAGCATTTTCCATGGTTTGTAACTAGTCTGCTGTTTGTTGCTAGTGCCCTTGCTGTAAGTGTTCATTAGGATGTTGTTGAAATGCACTGCCAACAGTCTCCTGAAAAGACACTATTTATTCTAAAATAACATTTTTGTACATGGTTTTTGGTTAGGTATACATATTATTCAATTATCTTTCCTTTTTATTCATTAATTCCAATCAGTTTTTGGTGTGGTAGTGTTGTAAATAGTTCTTTGTGTATAAATTTAATTGTAATGAATGTTTAATTGAAAAATAAATATTTTTCCAGGAAATTAGGTTGTTGGTGTAGATAATCTAGTTGCTCATCAACTAATTTTTTGGTGATTGAGAAACTTTTCATGCTGTCCTTTCGTAGCAAGGCTAACATTATATCATATATTAAAATCTTTAGATACAGTAAAACATCTTGGAATTACTTAAACTTCTGATATATCGTGGGGATTACTCGTACAAAACATGTGGCACAGCATCAGAGAGATACATTGCCGAACAGATAGGTACAAAACTCGTTCTTTCCGTGCACAATAAGTGACCACAATAAAAATTGAGCTCCACTAAATATACTCCTGTAACACATGTCACCATTTCATCTCCCCAAAACTGGCATCTTTACACGGCTGGTGACCTAACACCCCCTGCCACGTGCCCATGCAGTGGCTCTAAGGGTATTATGTAGATGTTGATATCACAGGTGGTTGACTTAGTGAACTATTCCCCCCTGCCTGGAATAAGTGCATTTCAAGTGTAGGTGGTTCACTTTGTAATGGGAAAACATGACTCCTAGGTCACCGATTGTACTTCAACTTGTTCTAGTGGTGGATGATGGTCTGACATTAATATGTTGTCATGAGACAATGCCATGGTTTTTTTAAATAGAGTTATTTTAAGACTGAATAAAACATGACATTAGTATTTAATCTGTAAATTCTGCAGTATCAGTGACAATACTATCATTACCTTTCATTTTCGTCAATACTTTTATTTTATGTCTCTCATCCATTTTCAACCATGGCCCAACCAACAAAGTACACTCCTTAAACCCCTCGAGCATGGCTTTAAAATGGGGTACTTAAATCTGTCAGCCTGCATTATTTTTGCCAACTAGGAAGATTTTGTGGATCCAGAACTTGAATGTTTTTAGAGCTGTAATTTCTTTTTGAAAAATTAAAAAAACATGGCATTTAAAAATGTTCAAGCTGTACTTCATAGTTGCACTTACTTTTGTAGAGCCATTTTCATCTTCTCAGCTCACTCCTCTTACTCTGTAATTAAGCTGGATGGCATACAGCTCAAAACAGCGGTCAAGGCAGAGAAACAGTATTCTCAGGCAGTTTTCGCACGTATATCTCATTTATTTTCTCTATCCATTTCTGGTTCTGACAATACATTTTCATCTTCAACCTTGAAAGTTTCTGTTTTGGGATGCTCTTGGATGTCATATCAACTGTGTACACTCAATGTCAGTGTGTGTGGGTCGTTCTTCTCACATTTAATATTTTGCCCAGGATACCTAGATATGCTCTTATATACTTGGCTTCTCGTGAATTATTGTCTTTTTTTATACCAACCTTGCCATACAGAATGTAAGATGCTTGGATTCTCTTGGATGAAATGCTGTCCTATCTACCATATTCATTCTAAATCAGTATCAGTGGGTCGTTCTTTTCACGTTTCAATATTTTGCCCAGGATACTTAGCTATGAACGTAAATATTTGGCTTATTGTGGATAATTTTGATACAACCTTGCAGTACAGAATGTAAGCTTTCAAAACTGCCTTGTTTACAAGGTGGCTGAACAGCTTTTTGTACCACACTTCTGTTCTCTTTCTTTCCAGGAAGATGGCCATTGAAAGTTGATCTTTTAAATCTTCTTCTCCCATGTTCTTATTGTAGTCAAAAATACATACTGGTTTGTCTACTTGCTCTACCTCGCCCCTCTGGCTCACAGTTTATATTACATCTGAATGTTTCGTTGTGAGCATTGAGACAACGCTTCTCTTTCCACTTCAACACCACTAATTTTCCGCACTTCCCCCTTACTATTTCTCCTTTTTTAGTCTGTGTATTAGTTTTGTTGGCGTACCTTTTTGGCTCATTTTGATGGTTCCAACAGCATCAATATTCCTTGGACCAATATAATGAAAACATTGGGGCTACTATAAATATAGTTCATATGAACATATCTCCCAGAGTGTAATAATTTGTCGCACAAACTCAAAACAATTTTTGATGATCTAAAACCTGTATCTGTGGTAATTTCATAGCCAATCTTTGACCCAGAACCTCTTTGAATGATTACATTCCACAAATATCCAGAGGAATCACACAGTTCAAACATTTTTATGCCAAACCTAGCAGCTTTCATGGGAATTACTGTTTTTGTGTATGCCTGCTATTCCACTAGAGTAAAGATTCATCATCACTGATTTCTCCACCAGGTATATGCCCCATCTAAAACATAGCTCACAGGTATTCAATAATTGGTTGAATTCAGTGCAATTTTGGATTTCAGTTTATGATGTCTTTACTACTTTAATCTTTCAATGTAGAAATTTACTGTGTAAGGAAAATCTTTCTTCACTCATTACATTTGGATAAAATGGCATTTCCTGCAAATGTTTCCTGCAAAAGTACATCCTGAGAGTTGGATTCTGAATGATTTGCTTCAGCATGAGCTAAGCAAAGAATAACATAATTTTGTGTGGAGTTGTAAGAACCCATTTTTGGAAGCATCATAATTTTGGTGAAGAAATTTTATTTTTATCCCGGTCTTAGAAGTTTACCTCTTAACGATTTGTTTAATTTGCTCTCACTGTAATTAGAAAATCATCAATAAAATCAGCAAAATGTTCCTGGGGATTGTCCACTGATACGACTGGCTCCAGTCGTTTCCCAATAATATCACACTCAAAAGGCTGAGGGGGGTTGGCTCTGTCAATCTCCTCCCAAGTATAATCATGTAGGTATATTCTCCGCAAACTGAGTTTCTTCTATTTCCTCTTCACAACTAGAATCGAGAATTTGAATCTTTAGATTTTGAATCTGAACTAATAACACTTTTTTTTGAACATGGAGCACTTCATTCCGCACATAGCAAGAAGATATGGCAAACTAAAGATGATCTCTTTGATCTCTTAATTTTTTCTATATTGATGGTCTCAAGATATCAAAAAGTTTAATGATCAAAATGTGGTGTGTTATTCATACTTTTTTCTTTTTTTTTCTTCTTTTTTTTCTTCTTTTTTTTCTGTTGATTCTTTTTTTTCTTCTTTTCTTTTCTGTTTTCTTCTATTCTGTTCTATTCTTTTTCTATTCTAATTCTATTTTTCTGTTCTGTTCTATCTTCTATTCTTTCTTCTTTCTATTCTATTCTATATCTATTCTCTATCTCTTTCTTTTCTATTTCTATTCTTCTTTCTTTCTTTTCTATTCTCTTCTTTTGCTTGTTCTTCTATTCTATTCTATATCTATTTTCTAATATTCTGTTGAAAGGTTTTGGTGCAGGGTGGTTGTTGCCTGGATGTACTTGGAGGCTCACTTTATCATGCTCAAACGTGCTTATAGAAGGTTGCTTAAAGATTTGGATAAAACTGATTTGTGCAGATGATGAGGTTGCTGCAGATCATTATCCATTAGTTTCAAGTTGCTGACCAAACAAATATGATTGGGAAGGTTTGTAATGCTTTAATAAAAATAGCTCTTTGTCATTGTTTTTCAAATTGTTTTCTTAATGTTAAAAAAAAGTCTTAACACATTCAAAGGAGCTCACGTTAAAGTTGCATTCTTAGCTAGAGAGAGAACATCAGTGAAGCCATAAATAAACAAAGCAACATTGCTTTGTGGTAAGAAACTCAGGAATGCACTGAGAAGGTACTTGCGAAAGCTTGGGGTTTTTTTGCTTTCTCTTAATTAGGGTTTTCTTGGAAACAAACAATAATTGAGTCTTTGGTTTGCGTTGATTCGGCACCAAATGTCTCACACACTCATCACACATTCTCCGGACTAAGCATTAGAGTGGGAATTCTGAACATGAATTTTAAGGACATGCTCATTGTCTTCTTCATCGGGGGCCAGTTCTGCATTGTTTATTTCACTTGTTGCCACTCCATCCCTATCTTGACTTGCATTGTCACTCACTGCACTTTCATTTTCTGCAAAACTTGCATCGTGACCTTCTGCGTTTATGACTGGTGGAGTAACTGCTTCCACATCCGCTACAGATCCATTACTGCTCACTTCTGTGGGTGTCACATTTCCATGGATGGATTCACTGCTGTCATACTCTCCTGGTAGATTTGTAAGGAAAATTTTTGATTTAGAAACTATACATAAATTTATTTATTTAGAAAATTATTATTGATAAATTTGTCCTAATATTCAAGGTTCTAAATTTTGGCTTATGATTGATCATTGGTGCAGAATGATTGGTTAAATGTAATAAGTAATTTCAAAATGTAATTTTTGGGTGTTTATACACTGGATTATTTTTGCAGTCAAAGAAGAATGTTTTAAGTCATAGTTGACTCACTTGTGCCAATTGATGTAGTGCACCTATACTGTACCAAATAATGCCAGAACAATACAAAAAAGATAGTATGCTGATGTTATACCAAAGCTCCCAATGAAAGACTAGAAATAGGTATGAGGTAAATCAAAGAATGAGGAATTGTGAGATATTGTGGGAATAATAGGTTCTATAAGTATAAGGAGTTGAATGAGGAATTGTGAGATATTGTTGGAAGAATAGGTTCTATAAGTATAAGGAATACATTAATTAAGGAAGGGTGATGAGCTGCTGGAGACCAGAGAAATGGATAGCATTCTGGAAAGATTGAAAGAAAACATTCAATTGGTCTACATCAGAAAGAGTGGTCCTTTTATCCTTATTAGAAAACAAATTGGTACATTATTGGGACTGTATGAATCATGGTTAAATTGTCTTTGAAATGAGTATGTAGAGTACTCTGGGAATGAAAAGGATCATGGATATGGAAATGGACAGTCCACCCTCAGAACTACTTGGGGAGCTTGATTATATTTTATATTGTCATCCTTGGAATTTTTGAGGAAGGGGTGTGGTCTGAAGATTTTGGCAGCTTTAACTCTGAAAGAAGAGTGGAGAAAAAGTCTGCAAGGACTACAGGGTCTTAACCTTAATGTAGCCTGAGACCTAGGTGAGTCTTAATGCTATTAATAGAAGAATAGAGATTTTGGCTAATCCTTAGGTAGATGATAGCCAGCTAGGGTTATGGTGAAGGTACTAGGTATGCTACAGGAATCATGCTAATTCAGATAAAGTATCACCATAGATTTCATGTGCTCGGTCTAAAAGGCATTTTAATATTTTAATTGGACTGAGTGAATTCAGTTACTGCTACAATTAGTAGCAGTGAAACCTCAATCCATACTAGGATGACAACTAAAACAAATTACTCTGATAGAAAGTTGAAAAGAAAATATAGTTGTGAGTTTTGGTGATTCACATTATTATGTCTTGCGCCAGAGGCGCATGGAGAGGTTGAAGAATAATCCAATTTTCTCACTCCCTTTCTCAACGCTTGTTTTGCATTCCCCATTGAGGATTACTCACCAAGAAGGCCATGCCTCCATTTAGTACCAGCAATGACGAGCCGCCAAACTGCTAGAACTGCAAATCCAACTATTCCAGCCACAACCAGCAGTATCATCAGTACCAGCTGTGCTGATGTTGAAGTTTTCTTATGTTCTGTTGATCAAGACGTATTCATAGAAAAAACATAATTAATAATTACTTGGTTGCTTTTAAAGTTCGAATAAACTATGAAATTATGGTTTGAAAATCAAATTCTTCGGCATTTGTCTCTTTTTTTTGGAATATATAGGTACCTCTCTTTTTTGGAATATATAGGTAATCACTGTCTGTTATTTAATAGGTTTATCAGTCCATGTTTTTGATGTCTATGATTTCAATATATAATCTTTATATCAGTTTAAATCATTTTCATATTTTTTTTATTATTTATGTATTGAAGCGGCTTAATCTATAGACGTGCATGGCACAAGAACAGATTTAGATTGAAAGGTGGTATCTTTCTTAAATGAACCACAACATATGTTACGTTAGTTTATTCTCTGATTGAAAGTAATATGAAGAGTTTAATGCGAGTATTACCTGTGGAGGCATTTAATATGTTCATCCATGCAGAGACAACTATCCCCCTCAAAAGCTATAGTGCAAACCCCTCGCCCATGCCAAAATTCCCATTCCTCCCCTGAAATTCGGTTATATATAAATTTAAATAATAGTACCATTAAAAGGTAGTATTAAAAAAAGGATTATAAGTTAGAACAAAAATCTTAATTTTTATCATAATAATCCTATCCTATATCTTTTTATGCATAATATTTTATTTAGATCCTTTCATGAAAACATTTTTCCAGATCTTATCCCCTGCCTCCTGCCCCAAAAATAATATTTAAAGTGCCTAAGATTGTTTGTCACTCTCGTCGTCCAGACGTTTTAATTTATTTCATTATTTTTCCCTCCCAAAAATTTCAATGGCACAACTTCCATCATATAACCCCTGCATCGGCACCCCTATATCGATGTGATTATCAACTGTGATGTGAATTAACCAAACCATTATGCATTTTCTAAAGGAACCAAAAGAATTTTGAAGCTCATAGTTGTTGTAAAATATTATTTCAAAATATGCCTTAGAACTTCACAAATGTTTTATAATTTCCGAATTTGAACTTTAAAAGAGAATATGCTGTATAACTCAAGTATTGATTGTTAAATTTCATCCTTTGGCCATTTTTTTTTTTTTTATTTGGCCAATTTGGCCATTGAAACCCCACCTTTGACATTGAGTCACTAAATAAGTTTACTTTTTGGGGTCAATATCTGTACCTCATCGTCATAATGGGGAGTTCAAAATCTAAGATTAGTTGAGTGCAGCCCTCCACCCTTCCCCATTTAATGTTAGTTCCCTTACTTCCTGGTAGTTATTCTTATAAACTTACGTCATTATTTGTCCTACGTATCTATCCCTTGGACATCCTCTTGGGACTTTATCCTCTATTATTCCTTCAATTCCATTCTTCAGAAACTCATTGTGCCACAGGGTGTGCCCAATCCTTCTTGCTCTACCTCTCTGTATTGTGTTCCACAGGCTCCTTTCTTCTTCTATTCTTCTTTATATTTCTTCATTCCTTATTTTATCTCAGGTTTTAAATGCTACTAGTCTTTTCTGAACAGCTTTTACAATGTTCCATGCTTACAATCCATAGAGTGCCATGCTCCACACAAATGCTTTTGCATTGTGTTTCTTCAATTGTAATCCAATCTTCTTTGAGCACAGTATTTGCCCTTTGATCTTGAGGTCTTTCATAGCTTGGTCTGCTCTTTGCTTGATATCTGCTGTACTTCTTCTGCTCTAGGTGATGGTACTTCCGAGGTAGGTGAAAGAATCCACTTGGTCTAATTTTTCTCCTCTGAGCGTGACTTCTGCATCAGGCTCTCTCTTCTGCCTATTAAGATTTTAGTCTTCATCTTATTTATTTTCACATTATATTCTTTGAGAACATGGGAAATCTTTGAAGATCATTTTGATTTCCTTCTATGACTGCAATATCATCTTCAAAGCAGGGCATGTATATTCCTTCTCGGTTAATATTAATTCCTCTCAATCCTATTTCTTGTGCTTCTCTTATTGCCTCCAATAAGGTATATGTTGGACAATGCTGGTGAGAGGTTGCATCCTTGTTCTTACTCTTTTATTAATTTTAGCTGCTATTCGTCTTCCATCTCTCAATCGCTTTGTAACAATTTGCTTCTTGCTTAGCTGGTAGATTATTCATCTGTTGTTGTATCCATCCTGTGTTTTTCAAATGCCCGAACACCTTGTTCCATTAAACATTATAAAAGGCTTTCTCCAAGTCCACAAATGCCACACACTGTGATTTGTTCACATTCATTGTTTTCTTTGCCATTACTCTCTGGCTGAGTATGGCTTCCCTGGTTCTTCTGTTTTTCCTAAATTCAAATTGATTATTCGTGAGGTGGTCTTCAGTTTTTCCTTCCCATCTATCTGCCAATTATGTGCATCAGTATTTTTGACACATGTGACAACACAGGGTTCTGTTTCTCACTTATATCAGTCCTTATCTTTTTTACTTGTGCCTATCAACTTCATGGAAATATTAATTAATCCCGGGACATGTGATTACATGTATGGGACAGTTCCAAAAGGCAAATTAACAATGTATATGTATAATAGGTATACCAGAATAGCAATAACAAATAAACATAGATTGAATACAAAAATACATAGCGTACAGTTAACTCAATTACATAGGGGTAAGAAATTCATCCACCGAATAAAATGCATTTTTTATCAGATACTCTTTTAGTTCTACCTTAAAGAGTGAGATAGAATTAATGCTTTTAATTTTAATAGGTAGGGAGTTATAGAACATCACTCCTGCATAGAGCGGGCTTTTAGCATATAGCTTTAGATTGTGAGTAACGATTCTAAAGTCACTTTTCTTTCTTGTGTCATACTTATGCACATCCATATTAGTCATTAGCTCTAGTGCAGAATAATGTTCTTTAATATACAAAATTGAAAAGTATATATAAATGCAGGGGAACGTTAGAAGCATGAGATCCTTAAAAAGGGACCTGCAGCTGTAATTTCTTCTTGCTCTTGCCAGGATTCTCACTGCCCACTTTTGTAGTTTGAAAAGCCTTATTGAGTGGTGGGAGTGGCCCCAGGCTACTACGCCATATTTAAGTCGACTGAAAATTTCTGCATAATAGACTAGTTTAGCCGTTGACAGATTTGTAATTGTCAATATTTGTCTTAAGAGGTAACACCCCGAGGCAATTTTAGAGCAAAGACCATTAATGTGTGTCCCCCATTGCATGGATTCATCAATATCCACCCCTAAGAATTTAAAATTCGATACACGAGAGAGAACTTGTCCATTCAATTTAAGTAGAGGGCAAGTTAGAATTTTCTTTTGATATGGGTGAAACTGAACAAATGTTGACTTGTCTTCGTTGATGATTACTCTATTTTCAGTGCACCACCTTACCATGCAATCTATGCCTTGTTGGAGTGTGTTGACATTGTCATGAGTATATTTCATGAAGTGATTAGTATCATCAGCATACATTGTAATGTCACCATGATTGAGATAAGATGGAAGATCATTTATATAGAGGAGGAAAAGTATTGGGCCCAAGATTGAGCCTTGGGGAACCCCTATTGAGACTACCTGTTGATCTGACATGGCTTTTATTTTGACTACTTGCGAGCGTTCGCTTAGATAGGATTTAACCCATTGATTAGCAATACCAGCAATTCCATAACTTTTTAATTTATCCAGCAAGATGCTGTGGTCAACACAATCAAAGGCCAAATATATATATATCTCAATTACTTTTAAGCCATGAAGAATATTTATGGAGGAATGTATCAGATTTACGTTGAGTTCACTACTCACAAATCCACCTGGTCCATCCACTTTGTAAAATTAATGTAATTCGTAAGGGCTATTGTTTAGATATCACAAAGCCAATCCCAAACTCCACGATTTCCCGATTAGCTATGGGCAACCCTGGGGCCTCAAGTTTTTATTACTACAGTAAGTTCTTGATTTACATCGGAGATGCGAGCTGAAGAAGATCAACGTGAGTCAAAACAACCTCAAACGAATCCTGATATTTGTGACCGCTTTAATCCCAAGATAAATCAAGGCATTAATTTCAAAATTTGTTTTTTGCCTACATCTAGGAAAAATAAATATTTCAGACAGGATGATTATGTCTCAGTTATTTAAAAACGCATGCATATGCACATTTGGTGTATTTTATTAGCATTAAACAGGGTTAAGTTTCCCGACGACTCTTGTCTGTATGGTCGTAACATCAAGTCAGATGTAAATCGAAACGACGCATACCGAGAACTTACTGTATAGTGATTGATGAGTTGCATATTATTTTAGGTGCCATCAGGGAAAATAAAAAAAAACACTCCAAATATTCTCAATATTGAACTCAATAATGAGATAAGAGAAAACATGCCAACTTCTCATCATGAAAATGGGAATCCCTTGACTTCCATTTTTCCCACTACCCTACACACACACATGGCTGACTGAGTCAGTTGAAACTTGCCACTAGCATAGTGAATCCCATTTTATATCATTCTTTCTAAGCCCTAACTATTTGTAAACATCCTCCTTTTACGGCAAATATTCCCATTTCCATTATAGCAAAAGCAAAAGAACCTGGCATACTTCTGCGCGGCAGAGGGGAAAGGTAAAGTGGAGGGAGTGAATTGAAAGGACGGAGGGGAAGGTAGAGAAGGGGACGGCTGAGAACGAGACAGGGGAGCCAAACTACTTTGCACTAGGCACACACACATACACAAGGCTAATAGGCAAGTGGTTTTGCCTCATCAATGCCATGCTTAACCCGTGCACTTCCTTGGCACGTGCAAGGAGTGATAGTACGAATAAAATGCAGCAAACCAGGTAAAAGGTAGCTGTGACTCATGGAATTTACACAGGCACTAAGGTTGGCAGCAACTAGAAAAGGTTTGCTCACTGACACTCCACAATTTACAGCCTTCCTCCCATACCAGGCAGGGTTTTAAAAGTGCTTAGGTCCATGTCCCAAAATCGTCCACGGCGCAGCGCCAGGTTCTATTATGACTGCTATACCATCAGTGCCAATGATGGATCTTTGCTGGAGTCATTTCTCCTCTTCATCTAACTTCGTTTTCTTATCCTTTTTGTTTGATGTTAGGAAATCTGGTTGTGCTCAGGTCAAGCTTAAGTCTGGAGTCAATTATTCATTTCATGGCAACAGTTTGCTCTTAAAGCAAACATCTTATCTCTCATCACTGACATATCTTTTTTTCTTGAGTGCCACTGTTTATTAGTCTGTCCTCTGCCTCCTTATTTCACTGCTACTTAATGTATGGAATAAAATTATGGGGTCATGCCCCAGCCTCCAAAGATATATTTATTCTGCAAAAAAGGGCAATCAGGATCATATCTCACTCTTACCCAACAGAGCACTGTAGGCCTATTTTCAGGCAGCTTAGAATCACGACTCTCTACAGCCTATTTATTTACATATGTGTATGTAATGTGTTGGATAACATCAGTTCCTATGAAACTGGTGCAAATGTACATTACCATAATACTAGGAGGAAAGATAATCTTGTTCTACTCCAATGTAGACTGACAAAGTCATGTAATTCTTTTAATGTTTTAAAATTCCACTCTTTTAACTTTCTGTCTATGCAAGCAAGAAAAGTTACCAGCCAGCATTTTAACCCTTTCGCTGCGGTCAAACTGCAGAGACGTTCCAGCTCCTGTGCGGTGAAAAAGTGAACGGTACCTATCCTACGTCGGCACAAAGTATGCCTCTCGTTGGACCTGCAACTCAATGGTCACTCAAGATCCCGGGATGGGATTAGTACAATGTATAACAATGAGCTTGGTGAATGGCATTCGCGGAAAAAGAGAAAGTTCAGTAGCGTGGGTAGGAACAGCCACTTGCCAACGGAACATAGGAGCTACGTTCACAGCAGTCAACCGGGCGAACGTAGCTACTACGTTCACAGCAGCGAAAGGGTTAAAAAGGTCCTCTCCTCCTGGTTGATATCTAAAGCTTTCTATTCCCTCAATGAATTTACTGAGAGTAAAAATATTGATATTTCCTTTTGATCTTGATGTTTAGTATTTTTGTTGATGAAGACCATTGCAATGTATTTTTGATCAATGTCCAATAAATGTATTATTATTATTAACATTATGGGTATGACAGCCATGGCAAATACTGTGGATGATGATGGTACCATCAAACAAGAGGATGACAATGATGTAATGGCTGCATTATGAATGCTAGCAATTGCATCAAAGGATGCTGCAGACATATACGCAGCCATTACTGTGGAAGTTATAGATGTTAATGATAAATTCATTGAAAATTTGTCTTCCATTTTTTCAACATTTTTCTCTCTTTTTTTGACATTCGTCCACGTTCCCTAAAGGGTTCATTTTTTAAATGTGGATCAAGATGATCAAGCTTTTTTCTTCACTTCTTTCTTCAACATATACTCATTTCATGGGTTTTAGTCAATATATTTGGCCAAAAAAGAAGACTTCAACATATAGTCAAATCACTATGTACTCGAAAATATGCAGTATTTGCTCTTAATCTCACCTTGTGCAGTTAGCTTCTCTGCTGTGCGTGCTCTAGCTATGATCAGTCCTTCATATTTCTTGTCTCGAGACTGCCTCAGTATCCGTGGTTCTCTGACATCATTGGTGGCTTCTGCATCACCCTTGTCATTTGAATATCCAAGGCCGTCCGCAGCACTGTCTCCTCTGTTTCCAGATGATGGCAGTTGAATGCTGTATCGGATAAAATAAAAACAACTGAAATCTGTGAAGATATGGTCATCTATCTTGCTATTTTGGAGTGAAAAGTGTTCATACATGTATAGATACAACATTTAAAATTTGCATAGTGACCTGATATATCAAGTATAATTATGCTTCAGCTGTAGTCCCCATATCATTAAGCACTTATGACTGAAATTAGTGCATCTTATTATGACACATTGAAACTCATGATTACAGTATGTCGAGGAGTTCTTTCTTTAAACAAATCCTATTTTTCGAGATGAACTGGGACCAGTATGTATAATGATTATAATATGATTATATGAACTGTGATGTGGAATAAATAATACAGAACACCAAATGAAGTCATTATGATTGCAGTCATACACTTACGCCAAATGTAATAATATCTGGTGAAAGATTATTTTAGCATGAAAAGCTAATAAATTCTGCGAATTATCTATGCTTATGTTAAATAACTGAAAGTCTCATGTAATGAACAAAATGGGGCCTTATGTGCTATCGCCTTTGCTGTCTTTCTTGGGTGCATTTTGTTTACAGAATGTATGTTCTTGAAATCAGGTGCAAATGCATGGCATTATCCATAATCATAACTGAATGATTCATTGATCAGGGAAATATGTAGACTTAAGCCTTAAGAGATGCTGCAAACTTCTGGTTAGCCCGTAGTAAGTGGCATTTGTGATAATGAAATTGGATACAGGATGAATGATTTAATGAATATTTTAGCATCGGTGGTGGGCAAACAAAACAAACAAAACAAAAAAAGTTTGTGTGTTGGACAGTTTGTAAGTTGAGGTACTACTGTTTTTGTACTTCTCCTTATGTCCTAATTACTTACCCTGCGCGGACTGTCAGAGTGCCGGGTTGATAAGAACAGAGAACCAGAAATCTGCGGGCACTGTGAGTGAGAATGGATCGGGATTCTTGCACCATGACAAAGGCTGACACGGCTGTTTCATTGATGGCCGACACACTCCCCCCACCACAAGCATCCCCTGCACCATGCTCTATCCTCAAAATGTATGTTGTTTTGGGACTCTCTGGATCTCCATCCACCCAACAGCGACCTTTCCTTTGCTTCTTCCTCTTCCCTGTTCTCAGGCTGTCCTTTTTCTCCTTGGTATCAGGATCGTCGGTTGCATTTTGCACCATTGAATCGTCCGGGATGCTATCGTCCACTCCCTCCACTGCGATTCTTCCCCCAAAGTATGGTCCAGTCTCGACTTCAACCTCGCTGAATTGTGGTAGACATAAGGTTGCCTTGGCTGAAACTGATAAAGTATCATTTTAAGATATGATCACCATGAATTTCTGCAATTATGTGATTTATAATTCACATTTTCATCAGTGAATTCTCCTTAATGAAAAACCTTGAGGTTTTGTTAATTTCTACCTTTTTATTGCTGACACATCTCAAGCAGGATGTGTTAAGACTGCCATAGTAATTTTACTAATTGATAACTGGTCAAAAATGACGGGCCATGTGCCCAGTCAAGTAAATGTTTTCAGTTTAGATTTATCGACAAATGTTTTGTGTGTGTTACCTTACTGTTGATTACCTTGTAGCTTGTAGTCATTACTAATGTCAACAAAATATAAGTGCAATGTTTTCTGTAGCCATCTGGTTCCTTTGCAAATTTAATAATTAAGAGTTTGGGTCAAGGCCTGTCTGATTTTTGCTATTTACTATTTATCGAGGCTGTTAATGGTAATTGGGAGAATTATCTGGACAAATGCGATGGTCTAGGAAAAAAATGAGACCAAAACTAACCCAGTCAGCCATTTGCTTCAACTTTATGATTGCCCTTCCTCTCTGGACATTGGCTGATTTTATTTACATAATTACTCTGATTCTACTGTTTTTATATTATTTTAGCAGATTCAGAGTTAATTTGGTAATACACTGATTGTGAACTTAAGTTATGTACTTAATAAATATTATTTTTCTGAGAATAAGGGTTCTAAATAAGGGAATGAAATATTGAGAATGAATTGTTGCCTGTGAGAAGTTTGGGGATGGATACAGAGGGCTGATATATTGATAGGTTGGCAGTGAAAAATGAATCTTTCAATAGTTATTATTGTCACCTCTCAAGTCAATTGGTGCTTGCCCTGGTGTTCAAAAACCTGAAGGACTTGTCTTTTGCTGATGACCAAGACTTATGAGTCAAAGGAAATTTTAATTCCTCTCATCCAGTTTTTTACTAGTAAGAATTCTTATGTCTAAAATCTCTTGAAAATGACAGGTACTGTAGGAACGTATAGTGGAATATGATGAAGATTGGGTCATGGTTTTTTTTTCAAATAAGCTATGATCAAAATGTAAATTGTAATTAAGCATCTCAGTTGCTTTGGAGGGGAATCCTGCCTGAAACAGTTAAGGGAATTTATATTCATACATGATGTTAATGTCTTTTCTTAGCTTGGGATTATAGCTTTATTTATACAGGAATAGGATTGCTCTCAGAATAACATTCCACAGAAATCATTTCGTAGAAGAGGTTTCATTGGCAGTTATCCATGGAAGGATCAGACAAATGAAGCATGTGGAGATTTTGCAATAGAGCTTAGGCATTCATGGCATTACTCATTGAAAGTACAACTAAATCACATAGAATCTTTTCCCCTTAAATACTATTTTGATTTTTGCTCAGTGTTGCACAGATAAAACTTCTTCTCTCCTTTTGTAAATATTAAATCTTAATCCTTATCTTAAATTAATTGAGGACTCCCTCAGTCCTGAAGGTATTAAAAAAAACCAATGAAGCACACCCTTCTGCCCTTGTTGGGAAATCAATTATTTAGTGGTAAAGAATGCTATATTCAAGAAATGCATGAACTTACATCCTTTGGTCTCCAATATGATTGTTTTGCTCAGATTTGCTCTCAAATCACTGGAGATCAAGTCTTGGTCTTCTCCTTCTGCTACTGGCCAAACTTCAAAGGAGTAATTTGTGGCCATTCTCAGAGCACCAATTTGAGCAAAAAATATACGCACAGGAGAGTTGGGTGCCATCAGAACTTCATTACTTGATGTAGCATTTATGACCTTGATGGAAGAGAAAATGACAGATGTATGATGCCCTTGCTTCGTTTAGCTGGCCATATTTACTACTATAGTCACTCAGATTTGAAACTAATTCATAAATTTGTGATGTAATAAGTTAAGGGTTGGCTTACCACTTTCACAGTGATGGAGGGTTTTCGTATTTAGTAAAAGACAAACATACACCTAATTTATGCAACAAAAAATGAGAGGGATGAGACTTTTTTTCTGATTGTAAGTTCAAGGTAACTGATTCCTGTGGGTTTTATGGCATTTATGGTGGAGGTCAAAGTTATATACAGCAATTGCTTTACTTTTTGAATGAATTCTTTACTTTGCTTTTAGTATGAATAAGTACTATTTTGGAGATAAGTATGCCTATCAATGGCATAATAGGTTCCCTGAATTTACCTATGCTATAAAATGCAAAGATTGCCTCATGTTTTGAACCAAACTTATGCTACAATGTTGGAGAACAAGGAGAAAATGATTGGTTAAAGTATTTCCTGACAAATTGTGATTGAAGTGGGGCAATGATTTCTATGTATCTCATTCAAATGATGCAGCACTAAATTTTTAGGAAGCTGTATTGAATGCCCAACAATTAAACTTTGCATGGATTTATGACTGACGGTTTGCTCCATTCGGCCCGGTGCTGTTAGAAAGATGAAAAGCCACAAAGAGAGATTGCTTCTATAAGTCGTTCCTCCAGGAATTATCTCCTCAGGCCTTGGCAGTAAAGAGGTTAATGTCAGAGTGGAAAGGCCATCATTTGATTTTTCAGGCTGTCGCTATAATAGGGATTCAGACTTCGGTAATTAACTGAAATAATTGGGTGCATGTGATACATTTGCAATGCTGTAAAATATATCATAAATAATGAAATAATAGCACTTTTCCTGCCCATCACGCCCGCTTGTCTGTTTCGTCCGCTTTTCACGGGAAAAAGAGTCGACGGATTATTTTGAAATTGTGCATTTGGGTATTTGAGGGCAACGGGACGGCCATAGGCTATATAAATAAGACCTCAGGGGCCCCAAAGTGGGACCTTGTTGGCCAACCTACCTTGCGTGTAGGCAACCCCCATACCAAGATAAGTAATTCTTGCAGCCTAACTCGAAGGATACAGCCATTGGGACATGCGAGTGTCATCGTTGTCATACGATGACACTCGCATTTGAGAAGTAGTATATTTCATAATGTGGGCACAATCAGCAAAACAGATATTCCATATGGATCTATCAGTAAGGTTTCGAACTCAATACCTAATGCATATAATGAAGTTATCCAATTATAAATATTCATAACGTTTATTAAATTAAATACGTGAAATTATTGTGTGGGTTCACTTATTGTTTGCATAATGCAACGGCTCTCAACCTTTATCGCTCTATGTGCCTCTTTCCCCATATTTCAGAGCATCATTCCCCCTTCCCTAGGCTATCTCACTCGAATGATGCCTTTAACCCTTTATAGGGTACTGGGAAAATATTTTCCCACCATATCTGTCGGGAACGCTCTTTGGGATATATGTTTCCCATCTGTGGTAATGCACGTAGTTCGGTGTTCCTTGTGGATATGGCGTAGTAGTGCGCAAGAAAATAAATAATATATCCAGCATCTTTCATGCCCAAGGATAGCCAAAATAGAAAAAAACAGAATATTTTGAGTCCCAGAGTTTTGCCCAATACAGGGTTAAATTAGAATGCGCAAATTAATGAATTGTAATCAATCTGTGGCGTTCAAAAACTTTATTCGGCATCACGAATGAACTAAAAAATACTACAATTGAACAGATTTTACATAATCTACGGAGAGTCACATTAAGCTGAATACTAGTTCATATTCCTCCGAAACCCCGCAAATTCTTTCCAGGTATAGGAATTACCGGTGGTTGAGAATCTCTGGTCTACAGGAAAAACCCCTGGAAGGTCATTAGCTTTCATACTAGAAATAGTTTATTTAGTATCCTACAGCGAATATATCACTTGCTAAGGTTTCGGACAGTTGCCCAGCTGTCCAACTTTAGAAACGTTTCTGGGAGTTCAAGGGGGAAATGGAAGCCTTGCTGTCAGTAAAACCCAAGGACCACGGTTTATTGCCCCATACGACGGACGGAGTAGTATTTTTGAAGTGATCTCCTTAGAGCATCACAGCATGAGTCGGATTTCCGTTAATACGTATGTTCGCGCCAATTCCGGAACTGGGACTCTTCTTGGGAAGCCAGTCGTTCTGCGGAATATTTTATGCATAACTCCCACCCCTTTTTTTGCCGCAAATTCCAAAACTCGAGCAAGTTGCCGCTCGGCAGACTCCAGCACAAGGGCAGTGTTTATTTAGTGTGTCTGTCCACTCGCGGTCGAACAGATCTGCGATAGAGTTTGAAGTGGAAATTAGAAGACGGTTGGATGAACCTTGGTTATTGTTTTTGAAATTTGGTTGCCGTTGTGAAACAGGTATACCTGAGATATTCCACCTCAATTCAACAAACGACTGCCCCGTATCTCAAACTTGGAGCATGGTTAGCATGTGGTTTCTTACGAAGTGCTCTGAAACAATTTTTTAAAAAGTATGATTTATGCGTATTCAATTTTTTTCTCATTTTTTCTAAAATAACGTGCCCTGGTTCATGCTTTTACTTATATTTCTGCTTCTAATTGTCGTAGATGAATACCTCGTTTTAAAGCTTAATCTTTTTCAAAGATAGTGATGCCATTCAAAATGGATTTTATTGAATTTCATTCAATTTTTTTCTCATTTTTTCTAAAATAACGTGCCCTGGTTCATGCTTTTACTTATATTTCTGCTTCTAATTGTCGTAGATGAATACCTCGTTTTAAAGCTTAATCTTTTTCAAAGATAGTGATGCCATTCAAAATGGATTTTATTGAATTTCATGTTTGTGTTAAATTTTGAAGTTTAAAAAAATTATTGATGACGCATCTCAAATACTTCAACTCAGAATCGGCCGACACTTTCCTTACACTCTATTTGAACCTAACTAACTATCATTAAGTGCATTTTGAGATGGAATATTTGAAAAACTTCTATTAACAGTTGCTTATAATATAAATTTAATACAAATAGGAAATTCGATTCGAACAATTTTAAATGGTATCACTATCTGTGGAAGTAACTAAGCCTTAAAGTGAGGTATACATCGCTGATCTACGACAATTAGATGCGGAGAAGCGGAGTTAAAGCATGATTCAGGAAAAACTTTTATGGTAAACCTGAAAAAATTCAATACGCATAAATCACACCTAAAGTTTTTGTTCTCAAAACAGTTTTAGATCACTTCATTTGAGGTCTCACCATGTTTGAGCGAAATCTGAGGCACCAAGGGTCAATCATTGGTTGAAACGAGGTGGAGCTTTTATTAGTTGCTCATCGATAATTATGAGGGCCGCCAGGATTTATGTTAGGGCGGGGCAAGACACCCATCCGTAGCTGTAGATTTCTGTTAGGGGGCAGGGCATCATCCTGTCTGGCTCCGTATAGCAGATTTGGTTTGAAATGGTTCGTCCAAGGGAGTGGGGGACACTGCCCCCCCCCTCCCCCCTGTCTACGCCCATGTCCATAATACTTGATTCAAGCTGATTTCCTAATTTCTCTTTCCTGAGCTTTGCGGGAGTTTGTCTTTAGGCGGACTTTTTCGGCGATTAAATTATTTTACTCTCTCCTTGGGCTTCAGCTCCTATTGGAGTCTTGTGGATGGTTTCTTTCTCTTACTCTGGCTAAAAGGAGAGGTAAGGACATTCATCGGAAGGGACAAGGAGGTCATTCTCTGTAGGCACAATCACACTCCTGTGTGACGTACCCTCTGAGAGATTTTTTGTCTTACATTCGCACCCTGAGCAGAGGGTTCGGCCCCCAGTTTATTCACCTGGGGGTTGCCCCTAAGAGCAAATCCCAGGCGCGTGGCAATTCTATTCCTTAAGGCATCCGATATTGCGTTTGAAGACGTGGTTCAAGTTTCGTATTTGTTTTATAAAATGATTCATTTGTGGACGTTTTTCTCGAAGGATTAAACGTCACAAAGAAGAACACGTTTCTTAACTGTAAGATGCACGCTCCTTAAATCGCCCTCGTGAAACGTTTGAGTGTCTTACTTATTTCTTGGAAATTCATTACTGCATAATATTGGTAGAAGATGGCGCTGTGCTGTGGGAGTTCAGTGTTGCATTCATACAACAAGGGGTGGCCTCAAGGGATGGTCAACCCCTGGAGGCACTTTTTTGCTGGTGGCGTATTTTGTCATTAAAAACTATTTTGAAATACTTTCATAGTATAAGGCTATTAGCTATCTTGAGAGTTCACCAAGGCTATCAACAATCTCAAGAGTAAAAACTTATCATCAGTTTTAATAAACTACGATGAAATACATAAGAATTACGGTAAAAGGATTAAGTAACAGAGGAAATTTTTATGATTGTATCGCTATTGATCTTGCTATGTAAAAGCAGCAGTTACATTTTAAATTTTGTAATTTAATCTATAAGTAAAAGGAACAGAATATTGTTTACAACTTCAAAGACATTCTAAAAATCTATAGATTTGATGTGTTTTCCACTTAATAATACACATAAATACAGAACAATGCCCAGTATTGGAAGATGTAATTCATTCCTAAGTGCAGGTACACCACTGGGCTGCAGAATTTTTTGGAAAGTGACTGGAGGAAAAAGTGACCTGGACTGAATCTGAGCTTGGTTCCCGGTACAGGAAACTTCCCCACCGCCTCCGGTGTTTTTCTGCTGAATCGCGAAGCGACTTTTGGAAAAAAAGATTCACCATCACATTTATATGGCCCAAAGGGGTGATTTTTTCGGATATCCCAATACGTCTCCGGGCTCGAAAAACTCTTACCGTGTCTGACGTCACAGCTATCGGATCGTCACGGTCCCGCAGCGGGCGAAACACCATCTAGATATCGAGCGCCGTCTCTATAGCGCGTATACCCTCGGAAGAAGAAGCAGAAGAAGGGGCTCTCGCTCCCTTGGAGAGTACATACCTGCAAACGGCATCGATCCTGTCCCCACGCCTGCACCTCGCAGTAGTTCACGCGGAACCCGTAGGCAGGCGCTGGGTACATCCGATCGCACTCCCAACGCAGTGTGACGCTTCTGAAGTCCGGCTCTCCCATCAGGTGGCGAACCCCTTCAGCAGAAGAGGGAAGAAAAACATTGAAAACAAACATAGGGGGAGAGAGAGAAATGGGGAGTGACGGAATGTCGTGCGGCAGCTCATTTATCACGCGCGCGGGCGCGCGTAGAGTGCCCTTAAGATGGTCGGAACGATTAGCGTTTACATACAGATTTGAGTAAAACGTTTCTCGCTCGTACTTATTAATATTATGTATAGATAAAGGCGAAAAAATCATGTTACTCGTCTGGCTTCTTGGCAAATTAATGCTATTTTAACACGTAGCCTCAAGGCTCTTGGCATATCTTCCAAAAGAATTCGATGACATAAGAACAGATTTTCTCCTTATCGCGAAAACGTTCCCTTCATATTTTAATAATGGTTCCTATTAAATTTCAAGGTAACGTGTCGAAGAAAAAACACGTATTCATATGCAGTTTTCTCTAAAAAATTCGAATTTCGCGCCATAATTGCAAGTCGAACAATGCTTTAATTGAGACGAAAATTTTAAAATATAATTCTTGCATCATTTATATTGCAACGTGTATGGTTATTTTATACGTATCTATGAATTGATGTGTCAATTTGAAGTGTGGTCCAAGAATTTTCTTTCGACTTACTTGAAAATTTATTAAAATGTGCACTCAACGATTCACGATTCGCGCTCCAACCACCTTGTGGATATATGGACATGTTGCGCGCCCTTGGCGAAGTTCTTGTGAGGGGATTCCTGGTCTCGTTTTGTTCATTCCTTCATACGTTTGGAACCAGTTCTGAAGAGTCCACTGGATTGATTTATTACTAGCGAGATTTTTCTATAGCCTCCACGGGGCAATTCACCTGAACATCCTCGAATAACCACTCACAGAGGAGACCTTGTTCGAATTTTATTTTCTAATGCTAGCAGTTAGGAGAAGCATGAAGTACCTGGAAAATATAGTAGGCAATATGAATGACACCAAAACTTTTTTGTTAACAGAACTTCACAGTAATTAGTTTAATGTACATATATACTTGAGGCTTTAACTTGGCTTTTTTTGTCAGTTCGGTTGTGAGTGTCTCATTATGTCACTCCTATGTGTTGTGGAGAAAAAGCACAGGGATAAAATAACTCTCCAGGATCAGGTTTTGGAGGCCTCTAGTCTGTACTGGTCTGTTTTTCCAATAGTCCATGCTATGAATCGGAAGTGTGGACTATTGGAAGAGAGACCAGAACAGAAGGCCCAAGGGTTAAGCACCCTCCCACTCTGAACTTAAAAGTTTTGCGTAAAAAATTAATTATGTAGCATTTGTATGAAAAATGTGAGAATTCATTTTTGGGTATTCAAATATTCGCCTTCGATATAAGCTCGAGAAAGAAAAGTTACATTGGCTGATGTACTAGGGTTATGAAGCGGAAATATACCCTCTCTATCCCAAGTAATTACTGAAATGAAGAAGTTTTTTTTCATGCTTTCACTCTGATAAATTGAACTTGTGTTGAGTGGTCTTCAACAACACCTTAGGGCAGAAAACCTTGTGATCCACGATGTGCAGGCAAAAAAATCCCCTACCATTCACCTTTACGCCTTTCTTAGTTGTAGGTACTGAGAAAATGTAAAATATAAATGTATTACGCTATGAAAATTACTCTTTGTAGCAGGCAGATTGCCATAATTTTTTGTTCCAAGACGTCAACGCAAGTCAAAAGGAAGAAAATTTACCCTACATTTATCAGTGTATATTTTCGGGCATAATTGATATCCAAATGAAGTATTCTACATGCCAAGAAAAAGAGTGACTATAATTAGGTGAGTTGGTAATCCTGGTTGGGAATTATGAGTTGTCGACTATGTTCTAGTAAAGATCAGTGATGCAATTCTCCGTTCCGTAGAGTATATACTCCTTATAGGGCCTCATTTTGCTCGTGCGTAACGTCAGTTTAAGGATTATTCGGAGCCAAAATTGTGAAGCAGCGAAAATTAACTGCTCTCAGATAAAAGTGTATTTTTATTTACAAATTCTGTATCAATGTTTCCTGAGGTACTCTTCCTTCCATCCCATCCATGTTACCTTATTCAGGCACCACAGTGAAGTAAGACCGGACTTACACTCCTTTGAATTCAAATTTTCGCTTATCCAATGAGACTCACCTACTCTCGTAGATGTTGATTTGCTGCTAAATGTATACAAATTAGGAACCGATGGGCGCGTATCTAGAATACATCGGTTATTTTTAGCCTGGGGAGTAATAAAAATATCTAGCTCATTACGGTACTGTTTATTTATGTAGCAAGTCATCCGGTGAAATATTTGCACTCATTCAAATCATCAAGTACAGTATTTATTCGACTGCTATGGCCTCGTCCTCTCCTCTCCACCCAAATTAAAATATAGGCTGAGTTGTTGTACTGTATGTACGAGGGTCGTTAGAAAAGTTCTCGGAAAAGACACATAGAAAGACAAATAAAAGACAGACATAGTGCTAGCACGACCAAATGGCAATGATATTTATCAAGTATCATCCTTTAGATGGCGTGCTGTGACGTTTCAGACGTACGCGTTTAGTTGCTTGTTGTTTGGCGATCAAGGAAAGTATATAAGTTATCGCGGTTTCTGCAAATGGTTAAATAAAAATTCGAGCCATTGTAAAATACTTCGTTAATAAAGGTTTGAATGCCACGGACGCACAAAAAGAGTTAAAGTCTACATTAAAGGATTATTCCCTTTCGCACTCGACGGCAAAAAGTAGGATGTTGAATTTACACGTGGTCGTACATCCATTCAAGATTATGATCGCTCGGGACGCCCAAAACCCGCTACGACCGACGAAATCACAAAATCAGCAATGTCGTATTAAAAGATCGCCGACTGAAGATATACGAGCTTGCTGACATTGCCAGCATCTCGATAGACCGTGCACACTACATTTTATACGATATTTTGGGAACAAAAAAGCTTTCCCCTCGATGGGTCCGCGTTTGTTAACTACTGATCACAAACGCATTGGGATGAACACTTCTCAAGAGTATTTAGACTTATTTAAACACGATTCCACTGAATTTCTTCAACGTTTTATAACAGTAGATGAAGCATGGATTCGCCATTACACACCAGAGACGAAACAGCTGTCCAAACATTGGGTGGGATCAGGTGTAAGTGCGCCAAAGAAAGCAAAAACGGTTCCATCTGCTGTAAAAGTCATGGCTTCGGTTTTCTGGGCTCCTCGTGGTGTGGTGCTCCTAGATTGCCAGGAAAAAGCAGGGCCATCACCGGAGAGTATTACACTTTACCACTTGATCAATTGAAGGGTTCTATTCAGGCTGAACACCCACATCTGGCCAAAAAGAAAGTGCTCTTTCACCACGATGATCCGCCTGCACACACGTCTATGGTTGTTGCTGCAAAACTTCGTAAACTACGCTTCAAAATGCTTCCTCATCCACCGTATTCGCCGTATTTGGCTCCCAGTGATTACTTCCTCTTCCCAATCCTGAATAAATGGACGACAATTCACTTCAAATGATGAGATAAAAGCTGAAGCCAACGCTTATTTTGCAGAGTTGGACAAATCTCATTATAATGAGGGCATTAAAAAGTTGGATAGTCGTTGGTTAAATGTATAAACTTAGAAACTCACAATGATAAAAAGTAGAAAAAACTATAAAAAAATCTTGTGTTTTCTTTGCCAAGAACGTTTTGAACGACCCTCGTAATACATATATTATTGGATGAATCAATACATCTTGATACCGCTGCTGCTTTAAACCTTTACTGCAGTAGTAGTTCATGGAATACTAGCCTCAGTTTTAACGGCAAATTAAAGTCTCAAACTGTTACCCAAACATTATTCCCAGTCCTTTATATCCTCCCAGTTAGATTTCATTTGATAACATCGGCTAATTTCCGTTACAATTTTTGAGATGCTTTCTCACTCGGCCGCATCAATTTTGATTCAGAGTTAATTTTTTTTTGAAGGATTCATTGCACTTTTCTCGCGAAAGAACCTGTCGAAAGGAATCTCCGACTGGAGAGGCGCTTTCGTAGTGGCCGGGCGATATTATCGACAGATCGCCCTCGCTCGTGAAACATTTTAATTAGCCGAGGGCCAACATTGACTGAGGAGAGTAATCGGATTTCGCTTGCCCCCGACACCATCCCGCCTCCGGGATGGTTTGCAATCGAACCTTTTTTGACTTCCCCTTTCGGCGAATCTTTTTGGCTTCGCCGGCGCTGTTTGCACCAGCTCTGCTTAACACACGGCCGTTACGGTAACGCCTTCTGGCAATCGCTTTTTCTCCACCACCTCCTCCTCCTTCTCGTCTTCGCTTTTCTTATTTGGCGGCATTCCAACCAATTTACGCGTCGACAGCGTCTGCTACCACTTTCGCTCCGGATTGCTTGCTATAATCGTTCCCCTACCCCTCCTCCTCCTCGACGCAAGCACGCCCGCAAACGTTTTTAACCCTGACCGCAGGAGAGCGTTTTATGTCAGCCGAGCGTAATCTCGGAAAGGGAAAATTGGTTTTTTCGTTGGGTGACTTATGGCCGGTCGCAAGAACATTTAGTTAGTTATGAAATCAATAGTTATGACATCCAGAAAGTTACGGAACTCATCAAAATATTCGGGTTGCAGAAACACATCTGCTTACTACATAACTTATTCACTAATAATTAGGGATGAGTCGATTCCACTTTTTTCGAATCCGATATCGATTCCAATTCTTTCAAATCGATTCCCAATACCGATTCCATCGATTCTTATTCCTAATAATAGGTGGGATATTGATATACCAGTAGCATACGACTATTACTTAAATTCAAGTATTGGCTAAAATAAAATAACAAAGACAATTAAGTCGCTCAAAAAGTTTATTTATCTACAAATAGAAAATATATCCTCAGCTTATTGAGGTTCCTAGATAAAAAGTACAAATTGATAGGCTACACCCAAAATTACTGTGACAAATATGATATGATAAATGAAATTTCATTTGAATATTTATCTATCTGGAATCGATAGAGTCGGAATCGACTTTAGGCGATCGATTCTCGATACCGATTTTAATCCTGAGAATCGGTGGAATCGAGAATCGTCATTTGGATTCGACTCATCCTTACTAATAATCAATCTAATCTTCTACGGCTATTATACAATTTGCATTTCCCATGTTCTCTCGGGTATTATTAGAATTATTATATTAGTTAAAAATTGACTACTAGGTCAGGTGGAATCATACATAAATGCAATGAATTTTAGTGCAATAAAACATATCCATGTTTGCACATGTCAGCGAAGACAAATAGCGCAACAGTTATTCCTCATTTCAGTTTTTATGGAAGAACCTTACAATATAAGAGAGTGGACGGTAAACATTTACGGCCACTCCATTCCATACCGTTTCAAAAACTTGCTTGAGATAACTCGGGTCTCCATGTATGGACCACAAGGGAGTAAGAGAAAACCCCACAGGAGACAATTTGGCTTTCAGCAAAGGTCATTGGACTATAAGGGCAATGAAATAAAAATACATATATATATATATATATATATATATATATATATATATATATATATATATATATATATATATATATATATATATATATATAAACCGTTTGCCAGAGGAAGGCAGACGTTAAACACAGAGAAACAAAAAATGAACACACTTACACAGTTTCTTAATATTTCGGTGCTCTTGCGACCAAGGTGCTAGTGGCACCGAAATATTAAGAAACTGTGTAAGTGTGTTCATTTTTTGTTTCTCTGTGTTTATCGTCTGCCTTCCTCTGGCAAACTGTTTTTATATATTCGCCACTTGAGTGATCCTAAGTGCAATTAAATATATATATTTATATATATATATATATATATATATATATACATGCACACATAGTCGAGCCAATTACTTAAGGAAAAGTTAACATATCCTTTTAAGTTTATTTGCAGACCGAGGTTAGGGCTTAAAGACTTCCTCTGGTAACTCATTCCGCTCTTGAATTCCTCGGTTTGGGAACGATTTTTTCGTTATATTCGGCCCAGTCCACGTCATTTCAGGCAGGGAGGTTACCTTCATAGTCTCAGATGTTAGAGAAATTACCATATGCTTAAATTCAGAACAAAGAAATAAACCTGTATTTTTTGTTTTGTCCAAAAAAAATACCTTGCCCAAGATACAGGGTGCCAAAGATAGTGCCTCGGGTGCCATTTCTCAAGGGTGATTTTCGAAAAAAATTTAAAATAACTCTAACTCTAACTCTGGAATGTTTGAAGATATTTTGCTGTTGTTTTGTTTTTGGAAAGATAATGATTTTCTGATGAAAAGGAAATCCTCGGTTTGGAAATATGCGTCCAAGTTCTCTTGCGTAGCCTTTTCATTATTTTTTTAAAGAAAAAAATTGTGAAAAAAAATGCCAATTACAAAAATTGATTTTTTTTTACTGTTCTATACCTACATCTACATAATACCCTGATAGCCGCCACATGGGCGTGTGGCAGGGGGTGTTAGGTCACCAGCCGTGTAAAGATGTGAGGTTTTGGGAGGTGAAATGGTGACGTGTATTATGGGAGTGTATTTAGTGGAGCTCAGTTTTTACTGTGGTCGCTTAATGAGCGCGGAAGAAACGAGTTTTTGTACCTATCTGATCGGCAATTTATCTCGTTGTAGTCGATTGATTACTGGCATATAATTTAGCCTTTAGAGGACATATACAGTAAGACTATGATTTAATATAGCATCTACATCTACATCTAAATGTACATACTACCCCGCGAGCCGCTGCATGGGCGTGTGGCAGGGAGTGTTAGGTCACCAGCCGTGTAAAGATGTAAGGTTTTGGGAGGTGAAATGGTGTCGTGTATTATGGGAGTGTATTTAGTGGAGCTGGGTTTTTATTTTGGTGGCTTATTGTGCGCGGAAAGAACGAGTTTTTGTACCTATCTGTTCGGCAATTTATCTCTCTTATTTTATCGCATCTGTTAGACCTAGATATGTAGTCGATGGAATATTGATTACTGGCATATAATTTATCATTTAGAGGACATAAACAGTAAGACTATGATTTAACATAGCGTCTACATCTAAAGCTACATACTATCCCGCGAGCCGCCGCATGGGCGTGTGGCAGGGGGTGTTAGGTCACCAGCCGTGTAAAGATGTAGGGTTTCGGGAGGTGAAATGGTGACGTGTATTATGGGAGTGTAGTTAGTGGAGCTCGGTTTTTATTGTGGTGGCTTATTGTACGTGGAAAGAACGAGTTTTTGTACCTGTCTGTTCGGCAGTGTATCTATCTTATTTTATCGTTTCTGTCAACCTAGATATGTAGTGAGGCGTCATGATAACATTCTCTGTGTCTGATAAACATCAGTTCTGAATTTCTCAGGCTGAATAAGCCTAGCGTGTAGCCTCCGAGTCTCTAGGGGTTCCCACCTTAATCCCTTTAATAGTTGTAGGACACTATATGTACGCTCGTAGCAGCTTCTAACGAAGCGCGCTGCTTTCCTTTGTATTTAATTTATTTTTTTTGGTAAAATCTTTATGGCCAGTGTCCCGAATGCTCGCTGTTGATCGAAACGAATTCATTTTTTGTCTTTTGAATGTATTTTAAGTCCTAAACTATGAATAAATCCATATCTTGAATACGCCATCTCAAATGAAGGCGACATTTTGGATCGCGAGTGTTTGGGACCCAACTCAGTAAGATCTAATCCGTGAAGTAAATAAATGAAAAAGGGAAAGCAGCACGTTTTGCTTGCAACTAATGCGAGCGAACAAAGAATGTTATGGAGCTACTGCTAAAATTATGTTGGGAGACGCTAGAGACTCGGCAGCTATACGCAAGGATTAGATTACTTGGAAAATTTAGATCAGGCGAGTTTCATTATGGAAGGGAGAACTCTATTTTATCCCCGCACTGTATCTCCAGAACGGAGAGAGAAGAAGATAAAATGGCGAACTGATGTATGCAAAAATCATAATTTACTATCACAAGAACAGCATGACACCTACATAAGACGCTATGATAACATTAATTTCCCACTGTCCTCTCCCTCCTCTTTTTTTCTCCATTCCTCCTCCTTCCATGGCTAGTCTTCTAACGTACCACACCTCACACCCCTGCGGCGGATTACAGTCTTTTGTTTAGAGTTTAATGACGTATTTTCGTTCTCCTCTACCTCTGTTTCTGCTCCAATAATTTTTCATCCATTGTCTCGTCCTCGTGGCACAAGGGAGCGCTCTCATCCGCTCCAAGATAAATTTCTGTATTAGGACACTCACGGTACGAAGTCTTACATCTTTTCCGAGAGTCCAGTGTCGCTGGCTGATTTCATTTTGTCATATTTTTCTCTTTTCTTTATTTCTTGCTCCGACAGGCAGCAAACAAAGTTTATCGCCTTTTCCTAGTCGCCTGGAACAACCGAAAGCACAGCCCTGAGGCATAGTTGTGGCCAAAAGCGACTTCATTTTAGGAAAACGCACCGGTATCCAATGTTATCTCGTACGCATCGTAATGCGAGCATAGGCCAACAATGGCGGGCACTTCACGTGACTCATATTGGGCCAATCATATCTCTCGCTCGGCGGCAAAGCTCGCGGAAAAGAATGACTCCAACGCCCCGCTTACATTACTAGGGTTAGAATGATAATTAATACGGCGGCTTAACTAACTCGCGTTTACATGGCATTTCTTA
The DNA here is from genome assembly GCA_963169105.1 of Ceriagrion tenellum. NCBI lineage: Eukaryota > Metazoa > Arthropoda > Insecta > Odonata > Coenagrionidae > Ceriagrion > Ceriagrion tenellum. The sequence goes on along the minus strand of OY720635.1, from coordinate 109,112,036 downwards.
ACCCCAGTTAAAATGCTGGTGGCCTGGTGTGGAGAATTATGAAGGTGATGTAGGCCACAGCCCAACAAACGTCGCAAGCAGCTTTTCATTTTTTCCAGGGCTGTGGGCTATATCAATGAGACTATATGATATTTGAGAATAACGACTGAATTGCAAATATTTCGAATTGTTAGACTTCTCATTCATTAGTATTTAACTATTCACTTATCATTTCATGTCAAAACATTACTTTATGCATCGAAAGATGAAAATCGAGAGGATAAATTTCCTTAATAGAACGACATGTCGCTATGCTATTCTTTACCATTAAGATACCTTGAGAATTTTACGTTATTATATCATTTGCATTCTTTCAAGACAGACAAAAACAATTCAAGACGTTATCTTGACATTAAAGATTTATTAATGACTTCCATTTCTAGTTCTTACCTCAACAGATGCTGCGGAATACATGACGTTTTCTTCCAAGTTCTGCCCATGACCCGTCCTCGCTTGTGCCTTTAAGGTAAATTTTGAACTTAAAATACGGTTATCATTCACTAATGCATTTAAATACATCAAGCAACTTGGCATTGACGCATGGGTATGGAATATGACAAGATAAACTTTCGTAATATATTATCCTCTTCAAGTGGAAGCCAAATGTGGACTGGATCACTTAACTACTAGTCTAACTAACCTGCGTTTACACGCGTTAAGAATGATGGTAACCAGCGCCAACCCTAGTAACTCCAGCGTGGTTGAAAAGATGACTACGGTTAGCGCCAACCTGCGTTTACACGGCGAAATTTAACTAGGGTTATAGTTAACCTGGTCAGAAAACTAGTAATTTAAACAGGCCATAATCAGTACAGAACTTCACCCCAAGACGCGTCGCGTCAGGGCGAAGTGTTTATTTTCATTTTCAAAGTCGGAACGTCTCTCCCCCTCTCCTCTCTTCGACTGGCGACCTCTTCCCTCTAGTTCCCGCCACTCTCGGCTATTGTCTACGGACCGCACACTTCATTCCCTCCCGCACAATTCACTCGCTAGAGTGTTCCGAGCGATCGACTTACGAGGTTGCCATCGATTCAAATGAATGCTTGTCCTTATTCGATGGAATGCCTGGGTGATTTCGTCGTCATCTGTCGAACGTTTATTTGAAAAAAATATCATATACGTTGGATGAAATAATTGCACCTTCTCTCGGAAGATGAGTGCTTATATAAAAAAATAAATAAATTACGTATATAGCAATGAACGACCAAAAATATAGTTAAAATTAAGATAGTTTGAGTGAGTTTAATTTCACATAGAATTCAATGCATTTTTCGTCATTTTTTAGAAGAATATCTCTCCTTTCCAAGCATACCAAAATATGAGGCGCTTACCGAACTATTTTTCAAGTTGATTACCAAAATTTTAGATCCTGTATTTCATTGGAATCGTTCACGTAAGGACTAAGGGAAAGACCAGCAGTGACACGGGTAACGCATGATCAGGCGCTTACAATATTGTTAAATATTCTAGTTGCTCGAAATACCTGTGTTCTATCTTCATTATACTCGACGCTTCGAGATTTTACCCTGTCTTTCAACACGCGTGCACTGACCCCAGACTTTCGCGATCGGTTATTCACGATTGTCAAGGCAAAAACACAAGTTTTTCAATTTTAGGTAGTGCCAGCGAGATAGTTCCCTAATCATAATAGAGGCCATATTCGATATATACGTTTTAATTTCGCCAACTGTGAGAGACACGAATTAAATATAGCATTATTAATGGTGAATAATACAGTTATAAATGTCAGAAATTGTAAGTAATCAAATGAAAATATCTAAATAAGTCTTTAACTTGACTCATTTTTTCACGCGGTACGTTTGGAACACCATCAAAATGGAAGGTTTATTGTGATCCCGAAGAATTTACTGCGGTGAAAATATGATTGCTTTTCGAAAATAGTTGAGAAAAAACACACACTACACGCTGTTGGTTTTTCGACGAGATCTAAGTGTAGGGAATGCCTCATTTTTAATATGAGTTCTCTCTGGAGTGCATACACGTACCATTTCCCACATAAAAGGGCTGGTATTTTTTGGCAAATATTTCGGAAAGTAATACGGTAATGGGTTGAATTTTTGGTGTCATTGGAAGGGTGATATATTTTTCTTTAAAATGAGGCCAAATTAATCGATTTCTAGGTAAAATGATATTTCGCTCAAACTATCCTAAGAGCGTATACCATTCTAATAGAGGCTTCCCCTTTCATATGGGATCTCTCTACTTTTGAGAGATTTTTACCCCAGTGTGCTTCGTAATGCGATGAGATAATGGAAAAACGAGGATTTTTCAATGGTTTAATAACTATCAATTGAACTAAAGTAAATCTTCTATGAACAATCATTCGAAGACAGGCTGTCACGGGAGAAAATGATTACCTCGTGATGAAACGTGCATCGTAAAACAATTGATTTTATGAAAATTAAATCGGTCGGTACTCAAATTTCATCCCTTTTTAAATAAAAGCCTACATCTACATTCTATCCTGCGACCCGCCGCATTGGCGTGTGGCAGCGGCTGTTAGGGCACCTGTCGTGTAAAGAGGTAAGTGGTAAGGTTTTGGGAGGAGAAGTGGTGAGGTGTATCATTGGTATGTTTTAAGTGGAGCACCGGTTTTATTATGCTTGCTTATTGTGCACGAGAAGAAAGAGTTTGTGCACCTATCTCTTCTGCAATGTATCTCTCTTATATTATCGCAACTGTTAGACCTAGATATGTAGTCGATGGAATATTGATTACTGGCAACATCATTTTGCTCCTAGATCAATGCTCGCACTCCATGATATCTGATCGCAAGTTGCGGGATACCTGAAGTCACGCTCTGGGGAGGTTTTGATACAAAAGCAACACTTCGTGTAACTGTTTCCAATTTTACGGTCGCCGGAAGGGAACAGTTTTGAAGGAGGAACAATTGAAGCGGAACCATTAACCCGACCATATTCTCATATGATTCAAGTAAAGGAGAAGGAAATTACGGAACATGATTAGCGAACACCGTTGGGTACCAAGTTGATCCTTACTAATCGATTTTTTTAAATGTAGCCACCCCTTACTACGGATTTATCGCAGATGAATCGCTGAAATGCCGCCAAACATTTTAACCGTAACTCCGTGTTGCTTCTCGTTGCAATTTTTAGGTCGCTGCCCTGATTGCTTTCGAATGAACGAAATGACTGCGGACTCAACGAGGAGTTACCTGTCTCTCTTTTGTCGTTCATCCAACCAATGCGAAACTCTTCGCAAAAAAACAGAATCTCGCCGAAGAATCTTCTTAAATTACCCCGCGAGACGCGGTATTTTAAATTCTCCGGTCCATGAAGTGGTCACATAACTTCGCGAGTCATTAGTGCTGCTAATATATCCTGTTGCTTACATCTACCCCGCGTTGTAGCTGTCGTTTCTCGTTTTTTTTGTGCTGGTGATATTGCGTGTGGCGATTAGCTGGCGCGGATTCTTCACGGTTTTTATCCTTGCATGGGATTTCTATCCAAAGTTTTCAAGCAAAAGCTGGTCGCACGATTCAAATGAGGAATTCGTTCGCGAAATGGCGAGTTTGTGATGTAATGCCCAGTTTACCTTGTGATAATTTCCACCAACTCATTAATTTGTGTCGGGGCTGAATTGGCTCATTAATTTGAATTGATTTTGCTGAAAATATTGATATAGTTCTGAAATTGAAAGGTTCTTTCTCAAAATGTTTTTTTTATCGATTTTAATAACAAAAATTCATACCTTTCCGTTGTTTTATGTGGCCGGTTTCACCTAAATGAGGCAACCCGTTGCCTCTTCTGGCAATATCAACATGAAGTCAGTTGCAGAAATAAATAAATTGTGATCAAATTCGAAGTTATGTTATTTAATGGGACTGTATACTACGGCACAATACACTGTTCTGGCTTTTGCCGCAGTCTAGGAGAGATCTTCGCATTTCCCTCAATTCCCCGCCCCGGTCAACAGCGCCACTGATGGAAAAGTGGAAATGCGTTGCATTGGTTGACGAGGACGTTTACTGTGACGTTATAATATGCAGCATGCAACTTGTGATGGTCCCAAATGGAGATTAAGGATTCCATTTGGAATAAAAGTAAACATTTTAAAGAAATTATGTCGTACGCTTCCTGGCGATCGCCTAAATCAGGACAAATTTCCGTTTCTTTCACCGTAGAAATAATCATGGGGAAATCGAATAGCCGAAAGTTGCGACCCTTATTTTAAGTGTTAAGCCTTATCCCAGAGGCCTGTGCAAACAGATTTACTTTTAGTTGCAAAGCAGAGTCGTAAAGCAAAAGCGCGTAGACATCTGCGGTCGATCATCATCACTGTGAGATGTTGGCCAGGTGTATATATTTTTTAGTTATTTTTTCTCAAAGCAGAGTTTTATATGTATGTTCTATTTTTTGCTCTTATGGGGAAACCTTGAGCATAATTAAACCTATTCTATTCTATTCTCCCCCTATGAGAGCTACTTTGAGAATAGACATTGAAGAGTAAACTTGTAGTAAAATGCATGGAATCAATCGATTACCCCCCGAAGCAATATGGCCCTTGGGACTCGGGGCCCTTCTCATACAGATTTTCTTTCTCTATGCTCTCATGTACCTGCAGGAAAACGCGATATTAAAATACTAGAGGCGTGAATATCCTTTGAAAATCAAATCTTTGGTTGTTAATAAATCATGCTATGTTGCTCCTGGTGCGAATCCCGAGAAAGATATTTAAATATTTAAATCATGCTATTGTTGATTTCAGGGATAAATGTGAGATTTTTCAGTTAAAAACATGATTTTCAGACAAACGCGAAGTGCGAAAGAAAATCGATTGAAAGAATTATAAACTTCATTTATTCAGCCATCCGATAAAAAAATCCCAGCCCTCTATCTTGTGTCAAAGTACTTTAAAAAAGCAAAAAATTAAACCACTGCACCTAACCCAATGCATGGCATGGTGGGCTTATTAATATGGCTATTGTTACAACCAGAAATATTTTCTATCTACATGCCAAATTTCAGCTCAATAGGTCCAGTAGTTTTTTTGCGTGTTGGTGCAACAGACAGACACCATTAGATTTTTATACATTAGTAAGGATGTTAAAGTCACGGTGGGTTTTCGGGCATGCCTAAAATAAATGTTCCTCTTTAACAAGAGCGAAATCTTGGAAAGGAATCTTCAGGTCGTCGGTGTGTTAACAAGTCTTTCATTACGTCGTCACTTACAAGTCAGGAAAATCCGCTCTGGGATAATTGCACTCGTGGGCTTTTTTATTAATCGTCTGGAACACGCAAATGGTAGCGGTGATGCTTCCGATCAACGGTCCTAATTATGGACCCACATTTGGCTGCGAGCCGGTGGTGGTGAATGCGTCCTTGATTGGAGAGAGCCGCAGGGATGTTACGACTCACGAAGCCGTTGCGTTGGCCGGCTTGCATTACTCTTGAAACTTGACTTGATCGCTTTAATTAACGTAGCAGTGGATGGGAAAGCCTTTATTCCCCATGCTTGAGAGGGAGTAATTCCTTCGTGCATAGAGGAGAGATGGAATCGAATCTCTCTACAATCGATTTTTTTAGGCAATGGATCAGTTTTTCGAGCGAGAACATGTTACTCAGTGATGATATTCTTTTATCAAAATCTGCTGGAAAGAAATTCCGATCCGATGGCGAACTATCTTCGTTTTTGCATTTAAAAAGAACGGTTATTTCGGCTTTAAAATGTTCTGCGAGGATCTAGTTTTTCTTTGAAAATATCGATTTTTTTTTTTGATCGTCCGACCGTTCATTTCAAATTTCGTAAAGCGAAAGAGGTGTTGTTTTCTACGATGCAATCACGTTTTTACGGGACGAAAAGGTTTTTTTTCCTCGGAATCCCTCCACCTTCAACGGATAGTCTTTTCTGAACCATAAGAAAAACTAGTGAGTGATTTGTTCCTTTTCTCTCTCACTGTATCTTCCACTTCCTTTTTTTCTCCCTAGGTGGCGCTCAATCGGCGAACATGCTACGGCAGACCTTCGATACTCGTGGGCGTCGTGACAACTCACCGCTTTGCGTTTTTCTTTTTAAACTTTTTCGAATTCCCGATTCCCGTGTTCTCCACACCTGACACGGAGCTTGAGTTAGATGATCTCAGTGGGAGGGAAAGAAGTTTTGCGACGATTTTTTCCTCATAACTAGGGATATAATTATGAGGTTGGCATCATGGCGAGACAAACTCATAGACTAAGGACGTCGGAGGATTGACTCAGATCTCACCAGCAGGGTACTTACCCGGTAAAATGGCAGCCGTCGCGGCTTCTCCCACGACGGCGCAGCTAACAAGCTGCAGGAGCAACAGGGGAAGCGTGCCTCTCGCCGCCATCTTGGAGTCCTGCGAAAAGTGAGTCAGCGTTAGATTTATTCATTCAGTAATTGTATGGAGATATTTCAAATTCTTTTCGTGAAAAGCGAGATTTCGGAGAGAGAAGTTATGTTAGAGAGGTGGGACAGTGATGTCCAAAGTTTATAATTTTTAAATAGTTTTTGTTGCCAAACCTCATCACAAAATGACCTCTTTTACTGTGGGTCACGAGGTTTTCTCAGCTGAGGAATAATAATCTCGGCAATGTCGAGGTAGAACCGCCCCCCTCTCGGTGGCAGTTCCTCGTCCCCTGGTAGTGGGGGCCTTCGAACAGCTCCGAACTCCGAACGGAAGGTGCCCCCCACAATTTTTAGTCCTTCCTAGCCCCCAAGACATTTGAATAAGGAAATATATGTAGAGAGATATTTTCTATCGTCACCTAGTAACTTGATGGCGTTGATTAGGCAGCACACTTCAATGGTGCTTTCCAATCGTCTTGCCCAGGTAAGCGCACATCGCAACAAATGGAAACACACGAGCGCACATTGAAACAAAGGAACAAAAGAAGATGCATCTGCGCATATGTTAGGCAAGATGGTGGACCAATATCCAAATATATTGGTTTAAATGCATATTTACGGTTTTAACCGGGGTTTGAACTCCATTTTATTGTATGTATACTGAAGCATAAAATATGAAAAAAATTATAAAGATTTATTACCGCGTCAGATTTAATCATGTTAGTGGAAGATGAAAATTTACAAGAAAGATAGTTTTTTTGATACTCTAGTTGCAGATACAAAAGAGTAACTGAAATAGTGAGAAATTCATCATCAAATCATTCATAATTTTTGAGAGATAATATCATTTAACTAGCCAGAGAGGTGTGTCGGTATCTCCATATACAAATTTCCCTACCATCACAAATCGTCTGCTTGGGCAGATCCAACAATGCTTTTGGAGTATTTTCCATCTGCACTGCGCTGATGACGTCACGGCGACAATTGGAAAGCACCAAACCAGGAGCAAACTCCACTTTCTCAGGCGAGATATCGTAGAACAGCATAATGGGCAATGAAGCTCAAATGATTTCGTACTGTCTACTAATTTTATTTCAACATCTTGCAACACGTGTTTCAACTGTCTAGCAGTCATCATCAGGCAAGACTAATTCAACATAAACAGAGATGAGCTTATATAATGAGTGAAACGCCAAATTTACGTCACACTGGGAAAAGGATAGAAGGACAGGTGGGAGAAAATGGAAATGGAGGGAGGGGTGTTGGAGGGGAGGGTGAGGGGAGCGGGTGGTTTGTTGGAGGAGGTAAAGTTATGTTTCAATGGTGTCAAAAATAGGAGAATGACAAACAAATTTCATTCTCATTTAATTAGTTCATTTTCTTTCGTTTCCTTTTCACTATTTCCCACTGTTCCGAAACATCTAAACGGTGTCCTTTATCCAGGAGACGGAGGATTTTCACATTAAATGTGGAGTGGTGTGATTCTTCCATTAGATGTTTAGCGAAATAAGACTTAGGATCGCTGTTCACCAAACACCTTTTGTGTTCCGACACCCTGGTTAAAAAATTTCTCCCAGTTTGACCGACATAAACACTACCACATGTGTCACACTTAAGTTCATAAACCCCCGATTTTTGCAGGGGGTCAAAAGGATCTTTGGCATTATTGAAAATTGTTCCCAGAGTTCTTGGTGTGTAAAAACTCACTCTGTACTTGTCTTTAGGGAATGATTTAACTGCGTCGTAAGACATTTTACCCAAGTAAGGCAGCTTTACCCATTTTAGTTTTTTATCTTTGACTGGTTGCAATAGTGAAATGTCTTTTTATGCCCTATTCTCTAATTTCTTATTTAATATTTTATTTACAAGATTTCAATCCCTCTTTCTAGGGATAATTTTGAAAAAGAATTAAATATAATTAGACAAATCGCTAAATATAATGGTTATGAAGGAAGCCTATAAAAATAAGGGTCACCTTGTTTGTTGACGTTACTTAGCGGTAACTTTTCCTCATGTTTCCTTACATTATATCTGCAAAGCAGCTTTAAACACACACACACAACAGAAAGGCTAATAATATGGCGGATGAGGTGCTTTAAAGCCAGGACTGGATTTTGCATATTACGCAGTATTGAATTTTATTTAAGACGTCACTTACGTCTGAAGAGAATCTTTCAGCAATAAAAATTCATCTGGTATTAATCCTCCTAAAGATGACCACAGAGTCTAGGAAGCGTAGGTATGTACCTGATGCCCTGGTTAGAAACCATAGGAATGAATATATATTCTTACAAATTCTTTTGCGAAACTTTAAGGTAGTTAGAGCGAAAAATCATTTCACCCATAAATCAATGAATTTGGTCTCATTTTAACCAAAAATATCTCACCCTTCCATAAATACCAAAATATCAGCCCCTTACCGAACTACTTTCCGAGACTTTTTGACAGATAATACCAGCCCTTTTACATGGGCAATGTTACGTGTGTGAACTACGGAGAGGCCTTATTTAAAAAAAATGAGGATTTATAACAGCTAGATCTCGTTAAAAGAATTAAGAGCTTAAGCTTTTATGTTTTATCCACTATTTTTGACGGGAAATCTCGTAGTTATTGCAGCAATTTTTCAGGATCACAAAAAACCTTTATAGCAGCAATTTTTCAGGATCACAAAAAACCTTCCGTTGTGATGAGTTTGAAACGAAATGCATGGAAAAAGAGAGACAATACAGTACTTTTGAGAGACGGTACTCCCGAGACAATACTCCTGAGATGCAATATTAAAAAAATGAAGAATTCATAACTCCTAGATCTCATCAAAAAATTGGTAGAGTGTAGTTTGTACGTTTTCTCAACCATTTTTTAAGGTAAACCATGTTGCCACCGCAGTATTTTTTTCAGGATCATAAAAGAAGCTTACCTTGTGACAGAGTTGTAAATGTCTGCGCGAAAAAATGAGTCAAGTGAAAGACTTATTTAGATATTTTTTTAATGACTTATAATTTCAGACATATAAAAGTATACCATCGCACTATTAATAATGTTGTATTTAATTCATGCTTCCTACAGCAGCTGAAATTGAAGAGTATAATTCGAATATGGTCTCCATTATGACTAGAGTACTATCTAGCTCAAACTACCTTAAGAGAATGAATTTCGCGTACTAATAGTTTTCAAAGGGAATTCAAGTTCCCCATTTATTTATTCGGTTTGAAAAAAAAAAAACTCAATTCTCTTGCCTTCTGCCCTCGATAGAATTGATTGATAAACCCGGCTTGGGGCGTTGGGGAAAAGTGCCGTTTGGAAAATACAGCCGTGTCCATTTCTCCCTCCCTTCCCACCGCGGTGAAATGCCGCCGCATGTGTGATAGGCGTTTTGACGCTCGTTGAAGTGGACAAATTTCCGATGCATTGTTGGGGCGGGCGGAAGCTGCGATTCACTCGGCCAAGGCTGCATTTAAAGTGAGGTGGGGAAAAAGTGAACGACGAAAAAAAAGACAGGCGGCGACGGCTGTGCGCGAGAAAAAAAATAAACAAGCGAGTCGCTCGCGGCGTCGGCGACGCGCTGCAGAGAGTTTCGAAATCAACGCCATTATTCAGCGACTGGACTTGTCTGAATTTGCCGAAGAGAGCTCTCCGCCATATTATTAGATTTGTGTAATGGTTTTCGACGTGCTGTTGTCGTCACGTGATGCCGAGGAGGGGGATGGGATTTTTGAGGGAGGTCGTGCATGCGTCTCTCTGTTTTTCTTTCCCTCTCCCTTCAGGAAATGTCCATTTTTTTTGTTTGGTCATTACGGAATTGATTTTTTTTGTATGATCCTGCTTCTATTATTCGCTGCAAATGCAGTGAAATGTTGATATGAGAGGCGAGGCATTCCAACACAGTGTGTTAGTGTTCTAAATGATTTTCGGGCTTTCGAAAGTTCTGTGAATAAAACTCGAGGAGGGGAAAATGGAGCCGGACGTTGACGTTTTTGGAAGCAGAGCCTCTGGAGAGCCTCAATTACTCTTGTAGATCAACATGAAGAATCGCCAATCGTCAATCTTTTTGTATGTGGGATTATACTGGCAATTTTGTTGCGCAAGCTACTTGCAGAAAGCGATTTTTGCCGTTAATTCCACGTGTAAACGGCGTTGATAGTCCGCTGGCCGAAGTTTCGGCTAGTCACTCGTAGAAGTGTATTGTTGCCAGTGTGAACTTAAACAATCACTCACTGAACTAACTCGTGAATACCTATTCGTCAGAGTTCAATACCCCGTAAGCTCAAGCAGAAAAAAACTTTCACAGTAACTTCCCAGTGTAAATTAACCCTTAGTCCTCTGGAAGGGGAACAAATAAATTTATACCCGAAAATTTATTCCAACATTGTAGAGTACGATTCTTGACCTTGCTTTCGTGCCTAGATGTCGACGAAAAGAGCTTTTTGGCAAACAGTTTTGAAAACAAAACTTATCAAGTATATCAATGACTACAGTCGTTGTATTGTATTATTGACGAGTTTGTATTCACTCGTAGGCTCACTTTATCTCGTTTACGGCACTCTATTCATAGTACTGAACTATAGAACGAATACCTCGGTCAAGTCAAATGATTTTTTTATAGCGAATTTCAACCCTGGTGTATATGCACCCGTGCGAGTGACTTCGTACCACATCATTTGTTAAATGCAATGTTTGGAAATTTATAGAACTAACCTTATCTCATCCACCGTTAATTTTTACTCAACTCGCTACCTTAAGGTAGTTTGTGCGAGATAGTTCCACAGACGTGATGGAGACCAGTTTCTAAGTACAGGATTTAATTTCAGTAGCGGTGGGAAACATGAAATAAATATAGCATCATAAATGGTACGAAAATATACTTTTAAATGAGTAAAATTCAGAGTAATCAAATAAAAATATCCATATTATCTACAATTTGACTAATTTTTTCGAGCGGTACGTTTCATCCTTCACAACGGATGGTTTGTTGCGATTCTGAAAAAAAGTACAGTAACAACATGATCTATGAAAAAAATAGTCGAAAAAACATTCAAACCGCACAATTAATTTTTTATGAGATCTAGGTGGTATAAATTCCTCATTTTTTAAAAGTGAGGTCTCTCTGGAGTGTACATAAGAACCGTTTCCCATGTAAAAGTGCTGTTATTATCTGTCAAAAAGTCTCAGAAAGAAGTTCGGTAAGGGGCTGATATTTTGGTATTTCTGGAAGGGTGAGATATTTTTGGTTAAAATGAGACCAAATTCATTGATTGCTAGGTGAAATGATATTTCGCTCAACCTATCTTAAAGCTTCGCAAAAAAACATACATACGTACCCATCACGCCGTTCCCTTTCGGGGTAGGCACAGTCAAAATGTTTCACTCATTAATACATAATTGTACACCTAACTCTGCTTCAATAATTTCCTCCATACTGACCTATCCTTGCAAACCTCTTTTGCCTCATTCACCCCCATACACCGCTTCTTACACGCCTTCCTGTTTTTAAAACTCCTCATATTCCTCTTCCTAAGAATTTTCTCAACCACATTCAACCACAACTTTCTCGGCCTACCTCTACCTCTCACACCATTCATTCTACTCTCATATATCTGTTTCGTTATTCGACTCTCATCCATTCTCTCCACATGGCCAAACCAACGAAGCACACTCCTTTCATACACGTCCATTACTGGAGCATCTAACCCACATTCATTCATGACCCACTCATTGCTGACTCTATCCATCCTACTTTTGCCGCAAATACTCCTCAGATAACTCATACCCACGGCGTTTGGTCTACTCTTATGTCTATCCTGACATACCCATGTTTCACTACCATATAGAAGAGTGGGAAGAAGTACACTTTTATACACGGCAATTTTCGCTTCCTTAGACAAGCACTCATTCCTTGATATGCTCCACATGCTACCTACCACTTTCCTTTCAGCATTAGCACGTCTCTTTATCTCCTCATCTATTCTTCCATCTTTCGCATATATCTTACCTAAGTACACAAAATCATCCACCTGTTCAATTACTTCACCATTCACCCTCATCCTTCAGTTATTCTCCCCATTCTCCTTATCAAAAACTACTACTTTAGTCTTGCACGCATTTACCTTCGATTCCATTCTCTCCGTTGATTCACAAAACTTATCTAGGAGCTTCTGTAATCCCTGTTGGCTGTCTGAGATCAAAACAGCATCATCCGCATATAGAAGAACTCGCACGTTTACATTTCCAATCAAAACACTGTCGTTTTCACTACATGCGTCTCTAACACATTTACCCATAAATACATTAAACAGCCATGGAGACATTACGCATCCTTGCTTTACACCCCGATTTATAACAAACCAATCACTCAGAGTCCCGTTAACTCTTACACTTGCCTTACTATTGTCATACATCGCTATCATAACATTCAATAACTGCCCATTCACTCCATAGTCTCTCAACACCTTCCACAACTTCTTTCTATTTACTCTGTCATATGCCTTCTCTAAATCGACAAACGCACAGTACACGTTCTTTCGGACACTCATACATTTTTTTATCACTTGCCGAAGTGCAAAAACCTGGTCACTACATCCTCTCCCAGGCATAAACCCGCACTGCACACCCCATATTTTGTCGTAAGTAATATTCCTCACTCTTTCGATTAATATTTTACTGAACACTGGCGACCCGGTGTACCAGTACACCGCATATACCTACTAGTGGTGGCTCGCGGGCAACAGTATGCTGGCTCTCAAGTTAGTCCTTTCAGAAGGGATCCTAGCTTGAGCAGAATAGGGAAAGCGGACCTAGGATATTACTATGCTTTGGTTTCTCTCGTGGCATACTGGCGAAAATGTGCCAAAACTGATCGGTAGAGCGCCGTAACCGTTAGTAGGGAAAGCTGCACGTGGTTCGGGTACTGCGAAGGCTGGTAACCTTGCATACTCTATCACAACTTACTGCTAAACGTCTCAAAAGAATTTGCAAGAATATGTATTTCTATGGTTTCTAACCAGGGCATCAGGTACATACCTACGCTTCCTAGACTCTGCGGTCATCTTTAGGAGGATTAACACCAGATGAATTTTGATTGCTGAAAGATTCTCCTCAGACGTAAGTGACGTCTTAAATAAAGTTCAGTACTGCGTAATATGCAAAATCCAGTCCTGGCTTTAAAGCACCTCATCCGTCATATTATTAGCCTTTCTGTCATGTGTGTGAGTGTCTAAAGCTGCTTAATTTATATATATTTAGATATAATGTAAGGAAACATGAGGAAAAGTTACCGCTAAGTGACGTCAACAAACAAGGTGACCCTTATGTTTATAGGCATGACTTTTTTGAAAAGTTCTTTCATATATTTTCCTTGAAATCGAAATGTTTTACGCATTTTAAACTACGCTCTACTGTGCAATAAGAAACCAGATTGCAATATACAATCATAATTGTTTTAAATGTATAAGCGACACATTGAATTCGAATTTTTTCATTTCCTTAGCACATGTTATTCTATAGGCTATGTGCTCAATATTTGTTATTGACCATGGAATATCCGGAAACAGCATTTTATGAAACTTTTCCTTACGACGGGTTAGTACCTATATGCTTCATTTCGACCGTAACCCTTAGACACTCTAGGTGCCACTGTATATATCCACTTTATCATGTCCCTCGGTTTGAGGAAATATTTTCCTTAGTCATATTATGCACCAAATTTGAATTTTATTTTAAAATTTCAGCTACTGTAAGATGTATGATGTAAATATTGTGTTATAAATGACTCAAAAATATTTTTCATTGATTAAAATTCTCAGCAATCAACTAAATATGCGTGGTTAAGTCTTTAACTTGACTATTTTTTTCATTCTAAACATTGAAAACTCCTCAAAACGTCTTCAGATGATTTCATTTTGGTGATTCCTTAAGCATACCGCAGCTAGTAATGGATGCATTTCAAAGAATGTCTGAGAATTAATACAAAATACACAATGTTATATTTATAACTACTCCATGCGTTTGAAATTCTGGTACGGGTTAGTACGAGTCAAGGCTTAATAACCGACTTTGCCAGTCACACTAATCCATCATGGGGTCCTCGCGAAGCCGCGCTAAACATTTTAGTTAATGATAATCGGATTAGCTCTTCAAGTCTTGTGGGGCATTATCATGCACTCTTCAGTTACTAATAACGCAATGAAAACGTAATTATGAGTCACATGGAAATTGGTTAGTGCGAAAACGGTACCGCGTGTTTAATTAGTTGTGAGCAATTCTTCATTTCCTTTGCATCATCCATTTATTTTAAAAGCGGTTAAGCCCTGCTTAAATTTATCTGATACGGTTTTGTATTCTATGTGACATTTTTCATTATTAATTTCAGGTTGCCTGTGAACATTCTTCGATGACGCATATGAACGGTTACCCATGTGTTTTTGTTTTTGACCGCATTCAGGTATGAGCGCTAGCTGTTCGTTCCAATTCGTTAGTAAACCCCGAATATAACTGGCCCATAGTACATAAATAATACATACCTACATGCTAAGGGCTACACTTGGATTGGTGCTTTTGTGCCTCCTCGTGTTATTCGGTTCACCCTGGAGCGTGTATTTTGGCCCGGTGGTCCAAGTTATACGGACTTACTTTAATGGTGCCAATTTACAGGTGACAATAGTGAAGCATGAAAATTAAAGAGTACACTTGGGAAATGGAACAACAATTTATATACCAGTATAATTCTTAAATCATTAGAGTGGTCCAAATTATACCGAACCAACTAAATTTTTTATTAAAATATTTTTCAGTGCTACGCCAATGAACAGTGGTGAAATATAAACACACCATTTTTGTCTTCAGTGAGTATTATTCGTCAGGAAAATATCTTGACCATTTACTGCACTGTTGGATTTTACTATAAAAATGATAAGCACAGCTTTTGGCTTATGACAGCTTTACTATGTTCCATGTGTAACTTTTTACAGTGAATGCATAAATATACGACCATGCACTATACGAAAGACAGTTGGCTTAATAGGTAAGTTTGATTTTTATTCTAAAAAGTCTCGTGATACAGTGAAATATTGCGTTTGTTTATCAGGCAAATCATTCATTACACCCCGCTCCTCTTCTAAAGCATTCGTCCGATGATGAGTATTTTGAAAACATCGGGTCGATGTTTGATCGATTATTTACTCCAGTAGTGGGATACATCAATGTCGATGGGGCATTCGTAATTGGAACACGGCCTTAGTCAGGAGTTATGTGGTTAAAACCTTTCCACAGCTCATTCGCTTCCTCATTAAGCTTTGAAAATTCCGCTTAAGCCGAGAAGTTTATTCGGTTGATTACCGATAAAGTTTTCCTCACGCACCCTTATCACCGAGTGGGGCACGCGTTTAATGATAACCCAACGTCGCAGGTACTCTGATTTCGGAATTGAATTGGATCAGTGTAGTTTGAGCGAAATATCATTTGACCTAGAAATAGATGAATTTGGTCACTTTATGAAGGGAAATATCTAGCCTTTCCAAAGATGCCAAACAGTCAGCCCCTTTTACCTAACTACTCTCCGAGATATTTTATGCAAAATACCAGCCCTCTTATTTTGGAAAGGGTACGCATATGTACTCCAGAGAGACATCATTAAAAAAATGAAGAATTTATAAAACCTAGATCTCGTAAAAAATTAACGGGGTGTATTTTGTATCTTTTATCAACCATTTTAGAAGACGAACCATGTTCTCACCGCATTAATTTTTTCAAGATCACAAAAAAACCTTCCGTTGTGACGGAGTTTTAAACGTACCGCGCAAAAAAATCAGTCAAGTTAAAGATTTATATAGACACTTTTATCGATTTTCTTATACTTTGAGGCATATAAAAGTATATTATAGCACCATTAATGATGCAATATTAAATTCCTGCTATCTACTGCTGCTGAAATTAAAACGTGGAAGTCGAATATAGTCTCCAACATGACTAGGGAACTATCTCGCTACCTTAAGAGGTACACGGATATGTTGGATGAATGACTAAGGGGTTGCAATCGGAGGAAGGAAGACTTTGTGCATCAGATTAGCGGACGACGTGACATTGTTTGCGGAAAGTGAGGAAGAACTGAAGATCATGTTAGAACACCTAAATGACATGAATGAAGAAAATGGACTAACGGTAAATAAAAACTAGACTAAAGTGATGAAAGCAGGTATAGAAGAAGAGATAAGAGGCGGAGGGGAAACCATGGGAGGGCAAAGATTGAGACAAATGACAATATAGAAGTATCTAGGAACAGAAATTACACAGGACTGGAAATATGACAAGGGCATTAAAGGTAGAATTGCAATGGCCAGAGACGCTTTTACCAAAAAGAAAACGTTGTTGTGTAGCAAAATGGATGTTGGGCTTAGGAAAAGGTTGGTAAAGTGTTACGTTTGGAGCATCTGACTGTATGGTTGTGAGACATGGACGGCTTTGAAAAAGGATGTAAAACGGATTGAGGCATTGGAGATGTGGATATGGAGAAGAGTGTTGAATATTAGTTGGGCAGACAGAGTGAGAAATGGAGAGATATTGAACAGAGTGGGGGAAGATAGAGGACTGAAAAAGACAATCAAAACAAGGAATCAAAACTGGCTGGGACATATATTAAGAGGAGATTGTTTGATGAAGGAGATATTAGAAGGGGTGGTGGAAGGAATGGGTAAAAGAGGAAGAAGAAGAAAGAAAATGACAGATGATTTAGAAGAGGAGACAGGCTACGCGGGGATGAAGAGGAAGGCACAAGACAGAGTTATCTGGAGGAGAGACCACTGAGGACCTGCTAAACAGCAGTCTACCAATGATGATGATGGCCTTAAGAGGAACTTTGTGAATTTCAAACTTTCAACGCAACCGTGAACGAATTCCCATTGTTTTCCTACAGATGTTTGTTAGTGTTGTTTGTTCGTATTGAAAGTGTATAGTAAAACATTTGTTGTCAATCATGTATAGAAATGTATTTGAAAACTTTGTTGACCCTACTTCTAAGTGGCTGCATACAAACGATCTTGGATCATTTTTACTTGGAAAGTAAATTCTGTATGTTGAGATCACGAACTTAAGCGAAAACAGACCGTCGTCGAGGGCTTTATCAAATTCAACACTAAAACAGCGTACGGTATTTGTATTGTTTTCATCTTTCTTCTGTGGAAGCAAAGAACGATCGCGTTATTCGACTCGGTTAAAATGAAGTATAGCAAAAACGGAAAACATAGGGACTGGACGGAAATGTCTTTCTTTTTTTTCCGAGGAAATTAATGGAGATCCAGAGGAATCGGAGAAACCATTTCGAGACTCGCAAGACGCCAGGGTTTTGGGCGTCTCAGGAGAAACTCCTGAGGGATTTCGACCGGAGTCTCGGCGCTAGAGAATGCATTTCCCTTTTCATTGTTTGAGAAAAAAATTAAAAAAGGGATAGAGGAGCGAGCGAGATCTTGGGCGCTCGGAATCCTGCCCTCGAATGTTTTTTACCCCGACCAAATCCATCCTCCCCCTCCCCCCCTTAGTCTCCGAGGGTCGACTTCGTCGTCGGAAATGCGGGAAGCGGAGAGACAAAGCGGCGCTCGAAAACAAATGACGACCGAAAAGGTAGCGAACCAGAAAAAAACTAAAACGCAAATGGAGATGAAAACAAGGGAACGCTGGGGATCGACCTTTTTTTTGTATTTTTTTTACCTCTTTCTTCTTTTTTTTCCCCAGCCAGTGTCGCATCCGGCCGTTTTCGATGGGAACCCCGCGATAAAGCCGCGAGACTCTGCGGGAGTGTATACGGACAGCGACCGTCGCTCTCGTCATCGGAAAGCGTCGGTGGTGCTACCTATCGGTGTGTGTGTGTGAAAGAGAGAGAGAGAGAGAGCGGAGGAACAAGGGCGAGTGCCAGGGCGAGCAATTATTTCGAGGAGTGCGGTGCCACACATTTATAGCGAGGTGGACGCGACCGATGGAGTGGGTTTTCGCGGGAGAGGAAGGCGCGCATTTTCTCCATTAGCGTTCCGAATGAAGGCCAAGGTTTCATTTAATCTCCCCGTGAAAGATTGCGGATGAGAGGGAGCATAGGATTTTGCATTTGAGGTCGAACGAGTTGATATGGAGGTAGGAAAATGGTTTTATCATGCTAATAAAATTAATATTTATGAAGGCGAAAGTGATTAGATGCTATAGAAGTAAGCATACGAGGCTGAACCCAAGGGTTGGAGGGCACAAACTAGAGTAAATCGCGCAGTTTTCGCTCCTGGATAGTAATCAAACAATTTCGGAGGAGAATGGATTTAGAGGTTGGGACATCAGGTATAGAATTTTAATTTGAAAAAAGACCGCATACGCCTCGAAGCCATTTTATAGTGAACGTATAACAAACAAAAAAGGACACAAAAGTAAAAACTTAACAAGAAGAAGGTAACAAATAATAATCCAACGTGGGAGGGTAGTAAAAAATTGATTTTTTGGGAATGACATACGGCTAGGTTAGCGAAGATGTTGGAAGATAAGATGAAAGGGTCGATGTTCTCAGGAAGGGACTTCTCTGAAAAGAGAAGCCAAGCGAAAAATAAGGCAGCGCTTGGTGAGTGATAATCTGGGAGTAGGGATATGGAGCAATGAGTAATTCCTGGTGTGTCGGGTGGGTTTTCTGAAATTTATCAAGGAAACTAGGTCGAGGCAGTCAGTGGTTGAGTTCAGTATGCCATAGATAAGTTTAAGATCAGTTTTAAGGAATATATTATCAAGTTTATTGACGGAGAGTGAGGACAAGACAGCATTAGAGGGTTGATTGGGGAGATTTGGCACTCTATTGTTAACAATATGTGCGAAGAAGATAGTGATATGTTGCAGAGATTTGAAATTAGTTGGGGATGACGCGATCATATAGGGGAACAGTAGAAGAGAATAGGAAGAACAATAGAAGTGAAATACGACTGTAATGCTCTGAGATCTCTAATTTCTGTGAAACGGTACAGTAGGCCTGATATACTCTAAAGGAAGAACTCTAGGACGGATCAATGTTGTGTTTGATTAAAAAATTTGTTTTGTACTTTTGTTTACATTTGTAAACATTCGTTTAATTAAAAAACCTTTTGTTCTTATGCTATTTGATTTTATGCTTTAATAGCGTCTTTGTGTATATTTATGTGTTTTAATTACATTTTAGGTTTTTATCAATTTTTTAAAAGTTTTCTGACCGATCAATGTTGTGAATTTATTTATTAATTAAAAACAGCACCTGCTGACAAGCCTTAGGCTTAGCAGGACTATACCTTTTATTATATTGAGGATCTATTGTATTATATATTTAAGAATGTTGAATTTTTAGCGTTATTTTTTTCAATTATTCTAAAAAATTATCCGCAAATGCATTGTAAAATTGATGTAATGCAAATAAATAAAATTGAATTATTTCTAACTCACCTAACAAAAAAGGTCTAACAGGGGTATGGCTGTACTTTTTACGGTATGGATGTGGTCGGCATAGAGAGATGTGATTGCCCTTGCTAAAGAATATTTTTAATGTGGAGGGAATTGATGAAGGGGGGTTTGAGAAGAATCGTTAAGAAAAGGCTAGTGAAAATTCTAATATGGAGCGTGGCGCTGTATGGGACGGAAACTTGTTCGCTGCGAAGAAAGGATGTACCCACGTAGACTTAAGGCGTTTGAGATGTGGGTTTGGGGAATGATGGAGACGGTGAGCTGGGTGGCGAGCAGGACGAACGAGGAGGTATTGGAAACGGTTGGAGAGGAGAGGAAGCTAGTGGCGGAGGTTCGGAGGAGGCTGAGGAGATGGATGGAGGACGTTTAGAGAAGAGAGGGAATGTCGAAGAGGGTGATAGAAGGGAGGACACTAGGAAAGCGTGGATGTGGAAGTAAGAGAATGGAAATTCTGGACGGTAGAAGAAGAGGAAGACGATATTGTTTTGTTCACTGCCATTCGAAATAAAAACGTGTGCCACTATAGCTATATTTTTAAGAAAGGTAAAATAATGGCCATTTTCTATAAAAGATCTTTAAAATTTATTGAAATAGCGTACGTGAATATATATTGTATTTGATTTTTATGCATGAATATGTTATGCTGTATACATTGTACAAGTTTTTGTTGCAAAGTATTGTTTTCTTTTTATTTCATTTATATAATTGTGAATTTTTTATTATTCTTCATTAATCGTCTGGACACATGAATTTTATATCTAAGTGATTTGCTTGGACGTACGTAAATTGTAAATATGAGAAAGAAGTGTCTGCCTCTGTTAATATGATTTGATGGTAACCCCAAAACCGGATAATATCTGCTGGGGTATCTGATTCCACATTCGATTTGGAAGTTGGAATATTGGTTAATCTGTGTCACTAATGGTGGCGTAAAGATTTATAATTATTATTATTACATGAGGATTTCCTACTTCTTCTAAGGTTTATCTGTCCTCAGACAGGTTTCAACTGAACTGCTCCCTCCGTGCTCGTCTATCCTGTTCTGCCTCCCTCAGCTCTCCCTAACTCCTTCCATTCATAATAATCAGTCAACATATTATTTCATCGTCTTTCTCTCCCTCGATCTTTCCTTGTGACATTCTTTTAAGCAGGAAATCTTTCCTCAGGATGTATCCCATCCAGTTTATCTTCCTCTTTCTTATTGATCTCAAAATATTCCTTTTCTCATTCATCCTGGCCAGCACTTCCTCATTTCTTACTTTATCACTCCAGTTTAATCTTCATCTCTTCTTTTATGGTCCGTTTAAAAAACGAAGTGAAGGAAGTGAATAAAATAGACCTGGCCCACTTTAACACTTGGGCCCTCCAATCGATGACTGAACTCAAACTGTTGGGCACATCTGTGAATTGTATATACATCGACTAAATTCATAATTCGACATATCCACCAGAAACCATGTCACTGACCTCCATATCCCTCAGCCGTACTGATTTTACCGAAGGCTATAGCCATCCTTTACAATTGGTTGGCAAGTCAGCAAGAAGTGAATAAAATAGACATAAAACACCAGAATCACCAGAATCTTCTTCATGGCCACATTTCAAAACCCTCTTAGATATTTCTCCTATTTTCTCCAGACTGTCCATGTTTCTGCTCCACAAAGCACAACGCTCCGAATAAAACATTTAGCAAATATTTTCCTTAGGTCTATGTTTATTGCTTTGGCTGAAAGTAGATGGTTGATTTTACCGAAGGCTACCATTCTCTGTGGTATTCTACTTCTTAATTCCTACGTATAACTTCCACTCCATGTTATAAGATTTCCGAGATATCTAAAGGATTGTATTTGTGGGGATATTAAAAGAGATTTTATGGCGGGTCATCTTTGTAAGGGAAAACGGAAGGAAGTGCCAGAATTTGGGTAGTTAGGATAAGTGCTATCCAAATATCTACCCATTAGCAGGTAGAATACTCAAATGAAAAAAAAACCGTACATGAGGGTGTTGAAGTCTCGGTTCGGTTATCCGTAGCTCAATAAGATATTTTGTATTTTTAAAAAGTTTGTGGAAACATTCAGGTATAACAATTTTAAAAATACTGTAATAAAAACAAAATTCTGGTTTCACCGGATATATTGTAACAAATTTTTGTTTCAACAATAAATACAGATACTTAGGAAATATCAACTATAATACTTTGCATACCGTTCGATTCAGTAGCGAAAAAATCTCAGCAGCGATTGTATATTTGTACGGTGCAGCTTCAAAACACCCTCAAGCACATAAAAACAGTACATTAAATAGGGAATACCATCTTAATAAGGATTATAATTTTGTATCTTGTTTGGTTGTTCTCTGCAGAGCTATCTTTGCTAAGGGAACAGTGTGAGATAATTCAGTAATTAGATGGCTCATTGTTAAAGTGGGCCCAGTCCATCGAAGAGAATTTTGAGGCAAACGTGTTTGAAGTTCCATATATTTCTCCCATTAATCAGCTGTACTCAGTGCTCGTATGAACTCTTGCCACGTGGCTTAACGTCGAAAGAGCAATAATTTTCTTCAAATCAAATTCAAAGTTAGCCCCCAAACCAGATATAAATATAGTTATACCTCCAATAAACAATAAATACTTGCTTAAATATTTAAAATATACAAAAATACTTACTTAAATATATAAAAAACTTAAATATAGTTAAATGTTGGAAATTTTAGATTATTTTTTTTACTGCGTGAATGAGATAAAACTATAGCCATCCTTTACAATTGGTCGGCAAGTCAGCAAGAAGTGAATAAAATAGACCTGGCCCACTTTAACACTTGGGCCCTCCAATTGATGACTGAACTCTAACTGTTGGACACATCTGTGCACTGTATATACATCGACTAAATTAATAATTCGACATATCCACCAGATACCATGTCATTGACCTCCATATCACACAGCACCGCACCTCCCACTTGAATAAATCCTTTGTAGTAACCGACTCTCGTGTTTGTAATTCGCTACCTGTTCAAATAAGACACGCCAAAACCCTAAATCAATTTAGAAAAAATGTATATAGGCTACTGAAAAAGGGTGATCTTCCACGTAATAACTATTGAGAAAAACTTACTGCTTAAGATTTGACAATGTTCTTATTTAGTTACATCTGTTAACCGTCCGCACACAATGTTCTTGCTTACAAGTGCTTTTTTCTTTCTTTTTAAATGTAATTATGTTGAGTAGTTATTTTTCTCATCTCTTGTGTTAATTTGTAATGGTAATTTTTATTTGCCTCATGGGCCAATGGCTCACGGTAATATACGAAATAATAAAAATAATAAATTCCCCAAGGGAACAGTTCACAGAATTTCACGACAAGACGAAAGAACCCGAAATGTCGGTTCGAACGGTCGATTATTTGACCTGAACTTCGACATGTCAGTTTGATCAACGTCCTTCAACTCCAATTCATAGAATTTCTCCAATTTGAATGAAGTGAACTAAATTTTCACTCAAAATAATTTTTTCCCGCCGCCTAAGGGCTATTTTCAATGGGTAGGTATCTAAATTATCAATTAATACTAAGAAAGTGGCTCTAAAAGACAACAGTTGCCACCTTCTATTTGAATCGGAAATGTTGGACGGTGAGATTGGACTGCCTTTCGGATCGAAATATTTTCTTTCTTTAAAATGATTACGGCTTTAGTTTCATTCCCCATTGGTTGTTTGCCATATTTTACACCTTGTTTTCTTTTAGGAAGTTTGAGCAGAATATCATTTTACTTAGAAATCAATGAATTTGGTCTCATTTTAAAGAAAGATATCTCACCCTTCTAATGACAACAAAAATTCAACCCCTTACCACATTACTTTCTGAGATATTTGTCAAAAAATACCAGCCCTTTTACATGGGAAATGGTACGTGTCTGCACTCCAGAGAGACATTGTTTACAAAATGACGTATTTCTAACACTTAGATATCGTAAAAAAATAACAGCGTGTATTTTGTATGTTTTCTCAACTATATTTGAAAATTAATCATGTTGTCAGCGCAGTAGGTTCTTGGGTATCACAAAAAACCTTACGTTTTGAAGGTGTTTCAAACGCACCGCGCGAAAAAAATGAGTCAAGTTAAAAACTTATTTAGATATTTTCATTTAACTAATAACAATTTCTGTCATATAAAACTATATTATTGCACCATTAATTATGCAATATTTAATTGATGTCTCCTACAGCTGGTGAAATTAAAACGTATAATTCGAATATGGTCTCTATTATGATTATGAAACTACCTCACTCGGATTACCTTAAATAAGGGGTGACTAATTTTTATGTTTGACATAGAAATAGTCCTGGAAACATAATCGTGCTCGACCACTCCATCTGGTAAACTCAGGGAAACCGTGACTTCAGAAAGGGCTGCGTCTCCACCATTGAGTCAAGTCATGGTTTGCTAGAAATTCTGTGACTTAGCGGTATGGATAGGAAAGGCAATAGACATGTTACAGATCCAAGGGTGAAAAATATTCTTCTCGGGCAGCGGAGACCGTTGGCCCATTCTGTCAACCGAGGGGTATGCAACTCTGAGAAATGGTGTACGCTTGTTGAGAAATGGTCGCGAAATGGACAGAAATGGCTAGAAATGGACAGAAATGGATAGAAATGGGCATAAATGGACAGAAATGGACAGAAATGGTTGTAAATGGATAGAAATGGACAGAAATGGATAGAAATGGGCATAAATGGACAGAAATGGACAGAAATGGTTAGAAATGGATAGTAATGGTTATAAATGGATAGAAATGGGCATAAATGGACAGAAATGGACAGAAATGGTTGTAAATGGATAGAAATGGACAGAAATGGTTAGAAATGGACAGAAATGGATAGAAATGGACAGAAATGGATAGAAATGGACAGAAATGGATAGAAATGGACAGCAATGGTTAGAAATGGACAGAAATGGTTAGAAATAGATAAAAATGGACAGAAATAGACCGAAATGTGAAGAAATGGTTAGAAAAGGATATAAATGGACAGAAATGGATGGAAATGGATAGAAATGGACAGAAATGGTTATAAATGGATAGAAATGGACAGAAATGGATAAAAATGGTAGGAAATTGACAGAAATGGATGGAAAAGGTTAGAAATGGATAGAAATGGCTGAAAAGGAAATGCGGTGTACACTTGTTTTTGAAGTTGCGTACCCCTCCCTGTCAACCAATTGTGGTACGTTGTACGAATAGGTTCCTCTCACATTCGGCTGTACCAGTTCTTGAAATCGATCAGGTCGATGTGCAAAGTATCGATAAGACATCGATACACTCTCGCATCGCACGGTCCTACGTTGGGGAGGTCTGGAGCTCATGGAGCATCCATTCTTCCTCCCTCTGACGCCCCTCTCCCATCTACCCCCCCTGCGCCGCACCGGGGCTTACCCATAACGTCACGATGCATGCGCCGTCCCATCGCCGATGGAGAGAGAGAGAGAGAGAGAGGGAGTGGGGTGAAGTAACTGTACTCAATCTCTCTCTCTCTCTCTGTGTCTGTGTGGAGCGAGCCAGCCCTCTCGACCCCATCCTCCTCATTCCACAACAGCAGCGTCCGTCCCGGGCTGTAGGGTGGGAGGAGGAAACGGGTAACATCAGTGTAGGGTGGGGTGTGGAAGGAGAGAAGGCGGGGAGGGAAGGGGGGGAGGAGGGGAACGTGCGAAAGCAATGCTCACAATCGAAGTGGAACAGGTAAAGTCAGTCGGAAGGGCGATTCTGAAGGACTGTGGCCGAGAGGACAGCGGAAAATCTCACCCTGTATAAAGGCCGCTTTACACGGTACATTTTATTGTACAAACGAATGTATCATAGAATGTACAAGAAACTGAATGGGAACATGGCAGGTTCTATTTCCCGTTAATTCATTCAGACAATAATACAATTTGCCGCTTTACACGGTACAATTTCCTTCATTAAGGAATTTGTACATTCGTCTGGCAATAAAATGTACCGTGTAAAGCGGCCTTTAAAGATCCTTTGTGTATTTCGGTCCTAAAATGTTCAACTCTATACCGGAACAGTTAAGAAATGTAGCGAATGTGAACAAATTTTTAAAGTTCTTAAAAGAATGGATATTGTAACATTCTAAAATTAAAAATCTATTAGGCCTGTAATGATTACCTTATACCAAACCGCACGTATTGTTTAATATGAAATAAATTATAACAAATTTTGTATTACCCCTGCTAAAAATACCTTAGAAGCTGTTCTGTCTAACATAAGGAATTCTACAGAAATTGACTCTTTTTTTCTTCAGAACTAGTTCCTTTTCTAAGGAACTGTACGGAACATGAGAGCCAGACTCTACAGAACACATATTTCTATAGAGTTATTTTCTGCAGAGCAAAATAACTCCTTATAAGCTGTTCTGTAGAACTTCAGCATCTCTACTGAAATATTTGAGGTTTCCTTGAGCCTGTAAGGAGTTCTACAGAGCGTCAGAGGGCTTCTGTAGAACGTCCTAAGGAATTCTGCAGAACGTCCTAAGGTATTCTGCAGAACACCCTAGTATTCTGCAGAACTTCATGAGGAATTCCGTAAAATTGCGTTTCAATACTTTAAGGAGTATCTACAGAACTTTTAAAGACATTTTGTAGAAGTATTCATAAGGAAACTATGCAGAATTTTCTAGTAGGGGCATGAATGTAATTTGTGCGTAGCGTATTACTATTTATATGATTTTCTGTCATTACATTGTCATATTTGGGTGTAAATTGATATATATATATATATATATATCTATATATATATATATATATATATATATATATATATATATATATATATATACACAAAAAAGAGACGATCACACTTACATCGCTAGCTTTCGGAACTACCACGACACACGACATTTGTTCCGTGATACGCCTTGAAGACGGACTAGTTCCGAAAGCTAGCGATGTAAGTGTGATCGTCTCTTTTTTGTGTGTCTATCTCCTCCATCCTATCCACATCGTGTGTTCATCGCCGCATGGCTGACTCCAATCCATCAACGTATTTATGTATATATACACGTAAAATATATATGTATTATATGAGTATATTTGCCGCTGAGCGGTCTGAGTGAATGGATGAACGATATATATATATATATATATATATATATATATATATATATATATATATATATATATATATATATACACACACACACACACACACACACACACACACATACATATATATATATATATATATATATATATATATATATATATATATATATATATATATATATATATATATATATATATATATATATATATATATATATATATATATATATATATATATATATATATATATATATATATATATATATATATATATATATATATATATATATATATATATAAGTTCTTGCGAATATGTATACAAACTTCTTGCGAAGATTCCACGAACGTGGCAAACACAATATGAAACTTCGTCACAGGGTGACACTAAATATAGAACATATAAAAAGCAAACTCACGAGTTTAAATATTTCGGTGGGTCGCCCGCACTTTCATCAGTGATAGAATCTATAAACAGTTTGCCACAGGAAGGCAGACGATAAACACAGAGAAACACAAAAAAATGAACACACAGAAAGTTTCTTGATATTTCGGTGCCACTAGCACCTTGGTCGCAAGAACGTAGAGGACTGAGAAGGAAGGGAGGATTGAGGTGGAAGGAAGGGAGGGAGGGGAGGGACAGGGGAAGGGGAGGAGGGGGAGAGAGAGGAAAGGTGGGGACGGGAAGCGGGAAGTGGAAGAAATTTGAAAGGAAGAAGTAGTATGAGCAGAGGTGATAGAAGAAATTTGTGGGATATATTGAGTCCTGGCGGAAAGAAAGCTTGGAAAAAATAAATACAAGAGGACTCAAGATCTTTGAGTTGGAGGGGGGAGGAGGAAGGGGGAAGGGAGGCGAGAATACCAACATTAAAAATATTATTAAAGGTGGAGTTGTGGGAAGAAACGTGGGTGGCGACAGGGAGGGAAACAGAAATGGAAGGTTTCTGTTTCCATTTCTGTTTCCCTCCCTTTCGCCACCCACGTCTCTTCCCACAACTCCACCTTTAATAAGCATCCGGCATGTGAAAAATGAATTTAAAAAACAACAAATTTTCTGAGTGTATCATGTTCTAGAAATTTATAAAATATGGTAGTATATTCAGGCTTAGGAAAATGACATTTCGACGGGTCATGCAGCATAGACGTATTTCGTACCTTTTAATTGCATTTTGAACTTTTTAACTTTACGCTGACGCCTAATTTTATATCAACTCGTACAGATGAATATGCAAGCAATTTCCTAGAAATTGCGAGGTTTGCTTTAAATGTGTTTCATCTCATTTTATGTAGTTTTTTTTGGAGGTATCTTGGCTACATCTTAAGTTGTAAGAAATTTAGACCTGTATTTTGTTGTTTTCCACGTAACGAAGTGAGAAAACGGTAAATTTCAATGAGAAGTTCCTCGAAAACTATGCGGGAAATCGATCCTAAATTTGACTTGGAGACCTCTAATTATGTAAAAGAGTTAAAAACCACAGTTTCATTAATTTCTATGATAAACTAATATGATTTATTAGAACCTTAACTATACATTCATATGAACAAGTCGTCTATGTCTGAACTGAAGCTGAAGGCTGCACCAGAGAAGAAGAATATTGAAACAAATTATTAGCGCTCAAGCCCGTCACCATCGGAATTTTGTAAGGAAATAAATTGTATAAGAAATATTCTTGAAATATGAGAAACAGCTATTGGAATAGCATAGATTTCATTTATCTACATTTATATCACACTCAGTGCCAACAGCGTGTTACTGTCATTATTTTCCCATGAGAATTTTCATTCATTATTGGAAATATAAGGAATATTATTTCTAATACTCCTTATATTTCCAATAATTTTTTTTAAAGGTTTAAAGCACCGAAGCAGGGAAATGCACCTCCTTCTGAGCATTCGTTATTATAAATTTTATGTTGCAATACATTTCGTTATAAAAGTTTTTAGGTACCGTTGTTATAAGAAAGGAAGGGACGTATTCGTGTTAATCTTAGATGCAGGGAACGAATAGCCGCTGATGTCCCACTAGATCGTCCAATACGGTAATCAGACATCATAAATAATTTAGTTTCCATCTCTGGTTAAATACCATTAAAAAAACTCGAGTCTATCACGTTAGCTTCGAGCAACGCAAGAAGTATACATTCAAGCGGCGTTGACACAAAAAAAAGCGCGACGACCATGTTGAGGAAAATAAAAATTAGTGCTCCCTCTTCAACTCCGGGTGCGCCCTCAATTTAAACACATCCTCACTCTGACTGCCATTACATTTATCACATCGGCACTATAATTGGGGTGTCATTTAAAAGCTACATTTAAGCGACCGGCGACGGGCCGGACGGGACACCGCTTGGTTTGCAGCGGCGCTTGCTTGCTGCGCGATTGTTCGCAGTTGCGTGTGAAATGGGGTGGTCCCGTTTGACTCCTTCGCGCGAGGGGGAGGGGGGGCCGGAAAAAGTCCATGACCTTGACCGAATATCATGGTTGTGCTCTGCACTCTGGACTAAGAAAGGCCTCGTACCCAAAATGAACTTCAAAATCTCTCTTGAAAGGCCCTTCCACGCTAGTGCAGTGGCTCTCTTCTGAATTAATGGAGCAGCCCTCCCTCCCCCTGCCCCAACTTTCGTCCTCTGTTGTCTATTCAGGTGGCGTGGCTCAGCTGGGAATTAATCTAGGCGGTACGCTGCTAATGTTCCGACCTATTTCTTTAGTCAACGCGAGTCCCTTCGCATCTGCTAATGGACCTTTCCTGAAGACCATGCGCGGAAAAAAAATCATGAAGGGAATCTTCACTGGAACTGATGCTCGAATGACTGGACACATTAGCGTATTTTGAAAATGAAAACCGAAATCTGGGGAGTTTGGGGAGAGCGTGATGAGGCATTTTTTTGCTCATCTCCCGGGCGATGCACTATTTATTGTCCACGCGTCATACAGATTTTGAATAGCAAAATTGTCTCTAACAAGGAAGAAATCATTCTCGCGATTTTTCATGAGTAATTGCATGCCATACTGAACATACAACTGCAAAGGTATAGGGAAAAAAATTCTTGAAAATTTTGGATTTCCTCCCTTATTTTCTGATTGGCATTGTTAATACTTTGCCAATGCAAGCGTATTTGTGATTTTTATCACAGCGCGTTTTGATTTCTGGTTATAAAAAAGTAAGGCTCCTTACATTACTAAATAAGATTGGCTCGCTACCGGCCGGCGCGGCGTATCGCTCGGACCTGAGTGTTGCTTTTCCGACTAGTGTTTGGTGTAGGCTATAAATTTCAGCAGTGGACTGGCGTCGTTTTCATCTCATTAGTATTTTTAATTTGTATCTATTTTAATGAGAGGAGGAGGCGAGCGTGAAATCATGAAAGATACTCCTATGCTCTCTCATTAGTCGGCACGAATAAATATTTTAACACTCAGCAGTGAAAAATAATACTTCGTTTTTATGGTATACTTTACCCCCTTTCTCATAAAAATGTATTTGTCAATCATGTATGCATACTTGCGAGGAAAAACATTTCTCTCTCTCTTATTTAAAAATGGGCTAATGTTGTCTAATATTCACTGACAATATGCTTTAAAATGCTTGAGTCGGGGAAGGGAGATTTTTTTTTAAAGGTTTAAAATATTGAAACTGGCGTACATCGGAGCCCATTGTCTCCCTTGTCTCCCCATCTTATATCTTTTGACACCTTTTCTGCCCCTACACCCGGGCTGGTCGATTCATTTTGATTAAACTACCCACATTCGCACTATTCATTACGTCTTAGGTTTACCTCTCATCTCTGCCAACCATTTTCTTTCGCGTGCCTTCTTTCCTATTTTGTTGTTCCAAGAAAAGCTACGCTATGAAATTATTTGTGTTCCATTTGATTAAATGAATTGCAAGAGCAATTGGATTTCTTCACCTATCTGGCAAGTATCATCACGTGGGATGGAAGAAGTACAACGGACATCGACCGAAGAATAGCCCAAGCTAAGAAGGCGTTCATGGGAAATAAACAACTGCCGTGCTCAAAGAAGATAGGGCAACGAAATTGAGAACTGTATGTGAAAACATTCGTGTGGAGCGTAGCTCTCTATGGATCGGGACCCAGGACCATTGGAAAAGCTGACCAGAACAGACTAGAAGCCTTCGAAATCTGGTGCTGGAGGAGTATACTAAAAATGGACGGACAAAATAAGAAATGTTGAAGTGTACAGATGAGTAGAAGAGGAGAGGACCATATGGAACACCATAAAGTAATGAAGAACAAGATGGATTGGACACACCCTGAGGCACAATGGGTTTGTGAAATACTTGATTGAAGGTATAATAGAGGGAAAAGTCCCCAGAGGAAGACCCAGAAATAAGTCCATGGACCGAATAAAGAGGAAAGTAGATAGGGAAAACTACCAGGAAGTAAGAAGGAAATTAGGATAAGACAGAGAAGGGTGGAGGGCTGCAGTCAACCAATCTTGGGATTGAATGACCAATGATGGGAATGCGGCTTAACCTTTCGACTATTCACGACGCCCAAGTCGCAATGCCTATCACGTCATTGCCTTTCGGGGTAGGTGACGACAAGGGACTTGATTATAACTGTTAAGCTGAAGAAATTACCACTCAATATTCGGATTCTACGATAATATTTATTGATCCGATGGATGATGACGTCATTCATGTCATTATAAAGGTAACTTTGATCGAAGTCACCTTGACAAGGACACAATGGACGTCGACAATGATCGGGCCATGGAGAACGAGTTGAAAATTTTCCCAGCGTGTCTGTTCAGCAAAATCAAGTTATTTCTCTCATCTTGGCGCAGAACAATTAACCGGTGCGCTTGATGATGTCATAATTGGAATTTTTCATTTTTAGGAATTCGTGTCTACATTACGGATCAATTAAAACAAATGTGAAATTCTACCAAGTGTTAATTTTTAGCGGGTCTGAATTTTTTCATTTTATCTTTTCTGGCTCTTGACGATAACTCAATTCATTTTGCTGTACATGGTTTCAAATACTCACGTCGTATTTGGGATGTTTGACACAGATCTGAGATGCGTTAAACATGTAATTCATCGCTTCTTGAGCTCGTTCCACAAATTGACAGTTCCCGTCTTCCCTCTTATCATCCCAAGTTTACTTGGGTGACTATATTTGACTACTAGTACCTCATGTTTTGGGGAGAATTGAAAATGAGTGTGATTTCCGTTAAGGTGGCTGGAGCGGTAGTCGAGGGTCATTGAGAGCACATTTTTCATGATTTTTAAGATATTAAGTCGAACATAACTACATATTAGAATCACACTTCATTTAAGTGCGGCTGTGAACGTGTTGAAACACATCATACAAGCAGTAATGGAATTGACACAAGAATTATATTTCAAATCGTTTTTGAATCATGATATGACTATAGGTTTCGGCAAGGTATTCGAAATTATATTCAGAGATATTTTATTTTCGTAAACTAGAATCGGGGTGTTACTTTAAAATTTGTTAGCCTCAGTTATTACGATAAGAAATACACATTTCTTGTTCAGAAGAAATTCTTTACTTATGGCATCGAGTTAATACGAATTGAATCTTGATTGCCGCAAGGAAACGTGTTAAAATACCATCAGATTGCAAAAAAATTGCTTTCAGTTGCAGTTTTTTCACTTTTATCGTTAGATATTTATTAATTATTTTTTTATTTTATCTCCACTACCAAGAATACAGCGAAGTTGGCCAATTTATACCGTGTGCATAACAACAACAACATACGAACACAAACACCCATGCCCTGATTGGTGATAAGTCCACCCAGGCGGGATTTGAACCCGCGACCCTCGGCTTAGAAGTAGAGGACTTCACCGTCACCACCTGGGCCGGCATATGAGATCACATATGCATAGTTTTACACAAATCTGTTCAAAAACAATAGTAGCTCTGAACACCTCAAGTTGAATGATGTACAAGGCCTTTTTACAATCCAAAATCTCATGCGCTGCGCCTCAAAATTGCGTGAGAATAGCTGTGGAGCCACAGCGCATCTTCGGCGACTGGCGTGACGCGGTTCTCCGCTTCGAATTTCCTTCGATGTGTTTCTGGAGCGAAAGGTGACGCGGTGTTCATTCCGATAACAATAGACCTTCTTTCACCCGTGATCCGCGACTCATGCTGTCGGGTACCGGAACTGTCGATTACCTCCATCCGGATAGGAACAGTGCTAAACTTGGCTTTCGGACCGTCCTCCTCATTCGTCCTAATTCCAGAAGAAACCTACAGACGTCGCTTGGGTAGCCGTCATTGTCTCAGTCAATAGCTGACCTGATCCTCACAATTATGTCTAATAATTCTTTTTTGAAAACGCTCAGCAAACCTCATGAAATAAGTTCGATGTCCGTGGAGCGTAAAGCGGGTCAGATCACTTGAGGTTTGCGAAATTAATCGTCGAGAGTGTGGGAGAAGAAATAGCTCAGGTGTCGATTATGTTCTTACCTTCGAATTGTTGAGTGTTAAAAGAGAAAAGTTCTTCAAGAATCCCTTTGTGTTTGCGACCTGCGAATTGGAGCGGTTAACGCTTCTCTCGCGGCCCCTTAAGTACGGGGTAATTGGGTTCCCGTGGTGCTTGTGACGGCCGGGGTCATTTTGTGTCGTCAACCTGTCGCTATAAAAAAATAGTTTTACGCCAAAAAAAAACATTCTTTGTCAAAGCGTGGCAGCGTGAAACCGAATGATTTGCTTTTGCACTTTGTTGGTCTTCAGCTTGGCAGGAGAGTGCGTTCCCTCAAGGTAGTAGGAGCGCTAATCGTGAGTCATTGTTTTACAACTTGTCAAGTCGAAAGAAAACTCTTTGACTACACTTAATTTCGGCACATCAATTTATCTGCTTGAAATAACCGACCATGTTGTAGTATGAATGATGCAGGAAATTTTATTTTAGCAATATTTTTTATTAGCGGCAAACATATTAGTACCAACAGAGGTCAATTTGACCCCTTTGAAATAATTTGTTTTATGAAGGAAATATGACGTTTCTAGTTGAAATAATATGCACACTGTTCAGAAAACATCTTTCATTAATTACACTGACCAACAAGGGTATGGTTTTTTGATGATAAGGGCATTTTTCCGACGTAATTTTGTCCGCTGAATCCGAATCTAATCACAACAATTGCCAATCACGTCAGGATTTTGGGATATTCTACTTTTAAAGTACCAAAAAGGCCATTTTTTTGGTCTTTTTGAGCTTGAATATCTCATAAGCCAAAGGTGATCTAGTAACTCTACTAACAGATTGGATTTCTGCATTAAAAATGTATGGAATACACCTATGAAACTTAGAAAAGCTATCGTTCCCATAACCTGTACCTTAATTTTAACCCTAGAGTGCCGGGGAGCGCTATTGCGCCCCTCCTGTCTCTCGCGCTCCTCCTGTCTCTCGCGAAAAGTCCTGCAATGTCACTCTTAGATGCTGGTATTTCACTGATTGTTCACAGATGGCTCCTAAATGAAGATTAAAGATGCAAAAGTTTGCAAAATTTGACGATTTTGTAAAAAGAATCGTCAAATAATATATTAAAAAGGTAAAACCACATACAATAAAGTTTTCCTTGAGTTTTTGAATATTTACCTTCACTTGTATTTGAGACATTATTTTTTTTCCTAAACTACTGTCAAATCAGCAAAAATGCCTCGGTAATTTTAGCATAGTACCTAGAAAGTCGGTTGGCAGAATTGATCACAAACTGACTTAGAGGCACACAAACTCAGAAAAAAGATTGACTTAGCTACAGTCAGACGTATTTACAGACATTATCTGACACGAGTAAACTTGGACATACTCAGTTTCAGGTTCAAATTCAAGCACAAATTGTACATTTTTGTTGTACATTGTATATTTTTAGGAGCTCATGATTTTATTCAAATAAGTAATGGAGAAATATAGTACTCATTTTAAGCACTTTTAATAGAATCTGAGATATTCATCCCTTGTTTTCCTGTATATTTTCCGCATACATAACAAAATTTGTCTGGATCATTCTTACACGCCCTTGCAGACATTTCAGTTGACTAGGAAAAAATTGAAACACAGCGGTGAATATACAATGCAGTTGAAGGGCAGATGATATTTTAATAGTGAAGTTTATTAAGTTTTATCCCTTCTTGTTTGAGGTTGGAGATGGGTATTCCACGAATTAATGGAAAGAAAACAATTTATTTATGAGCTTGCGATGAATGAGTATCTTTAGCTGCGGTTCACTTGCATGAAATTTGTATTTACATATTGTGTTACTCGGCAACAATCGAAAACTCCATTAAAATTCGACTTTACTATTAGCTTGAGTGCACAAATTTTAAAACTAAGATACGAGTTATGGGAACGATAGATTTTCTAAGTTTCATAGCTGTATTCGATACATTTTTTTACGGAGATTTCGCCTCCGTTTGCAGAACTACTTGATTGCCTTTGGTTTCAGGGACATTCAAGCTCAAAAATACCTAAAAAAAGGGCCTTTTTGGTACTTTCTAATTAGAGCATCTCAAAATCCGGACGTGATTGGCGATTTTTGTGAGTTGATTCGGATTCAGCGCACAAAATCACGTCGGAAACGGCTCTTCGCATCACAAAAGCATTTGAAACCCTAAAATTTGCAGGCCTGTGTTATTGACAATTATGCTGCTGGAATGAAGGTATATCAGCGTACTATAATTTGCCATGTCAACATGTAGGATTGTGGCGCTTGGACTTCAATCCCGTGTCCAAGTCCTCATGCGAAGTCTGGGTCTGACACGGGTCTTCGCGCGGCGAATCACCCTTGGGCGTTATCGTCCGCCCGCCGAACTGCCAATAATATTTCAACGAAACACAATGAAATTCTTTGGTGACACTACTCGAATAAAATAGGGAAGAGATAGCCTGGGGTCAAAAGTACTCCTCTGGTATTAGAAGGTAATGCACATTAAAAACTATTGCTGCTATAAGGTTCTTATTTTCACGTTATATTCTGCCGCTAAAAACATTAACCCTCTATGAACTGAATTATGAAACATCAACATGGAAGAATTACTGCTACTGTATTAGTTGTAAAAAAAGTGATATTTAGGCATTTTAATCGCAATTTATTTGATAATTACATTCATTTTGGAATATGTCGTATTTTTATTGTATATATTTAATTAAAAATTATACTTTATGTAATAAAATTTACACAGGGTATACTACAATATTAACTTCACAGCATACCTTTTTTTAAACTTTCTCAATTTTTTCTTTTTATAACAGCTGAAACTATTAATTTCAGAGCTCTACCAGGCACGCCACCGTCAGTGAATAGCGTCAGACATTCATCTATTCAAATTGCTTGACAAGAGGACAAGAAGAGCTCAACTTCCCACACACTTAATCCAAAGCGTTGCAATTCTGTCCAGCGCAGCAACTAAATGGAAAAGTCTCTTAAAAAGCAGATATTTCAATGATTTTGAAACGTAGCAAATTTGACTCGCTCGTCCATAGTGAGTTAGGGCCCCCGCGCACTGGCAACTATTTCAAAGCAACTATTTAGTTACTTTGAAGAAGTTCCAATGAAACACACGGTATTGACTGTGGCCCCGCGCACGGGCGACTTTTTAGTTGCCGCAACTAAATAATTGCGTCCGAACCTATTCCGAGGGTGGGTAAACTGTTGCCGGCAGGAATAGACCTCGTAGGTTTCTGCCCAAACCCCGCGCACTGTCAACTATTCAGTTGCTCGACGGCCCTTGTTCGGAGCGCTTTTCGGAGTACTTCAATAAGTACTAATATAAAGCAATAAAAACGTTGTATTTCCATTTCTTTTGCAATAAATAATTTAAACTATTAGTGGTATTAATATTTTCCTTACCTTAGAGTCACTGCCAATCTTTCTTGAGGTGGTACAGCCTGTCGTAATGATGTATGTTGGTAAGTTATTCGAGGTACAAGGGTAACCAGCAGTTGATCATAAGCTTCTATGCTCATTCTAAAATAATTAAAGAACTTATTTGGATGTTCTTTCAATCTATCAAACAGCTTATAAAATTGCCCATCAAGAAGTCTGGAACTAATTGTTGGATGTACCCAAAACTTTTTGTTCCTTTGCTTATTTTTTCGCTGTCTCAGAATGAGCGCCGCAACACAAGTAGCTTCCACGAGATCCATTGTAAACTGAGCTGAGAGGCGACTATTTAATCGCCAGTGCGCGGTAGCGGGCAACTCACGGGTGAGTAAACTGTTTGGTTGCCGGTGATTTAAGTTTCCAGTGTGCGAGGGCCCTTAAAGTCAAGAAAATTGCTCGAGTAGCTGGCACGATTCAGTCAGTAGTAATGGATTGTCAAATTGGAATGGGGACAAAATGATCCCTACGGTTCTTCAAGTGTTGAATTATACGAACTTGAAAAAAATGTTCCCATGTCATTTCTTCCTGAGCACAATTAGACCACAAGAGTATATTCAATCGCACTACTATCTCGTATGGACTCTATGGATGGCTATTTAGGTCGAAGCGGGCTGCGGAATTCTGCTCTCGCAGTGATAAGATCTAACTATTTATTTTATTTTAAGATTTTATTTGAGATAACTATTTATTTTTACTCACAAAGTTCCCGACGGTGATTTTTACGACCGATCTGAGAGCTTAACTGAGTGAGGGTCGGGCAACCCGGCCTTTATGCGAGGGCAGAGCAACACAATGAGACCGCGTTCGATCGGTCGCCGCGCCATGAGGAGCGGCACGCTGACCCAATGGGCACATGCGAACGCGATGGACTGAAAGGGTCTCGCCCCTTCCGAGAAGAAACGAGAATCACTGAATGCATGGGAGTGAGCGAGTATGTGTGAACGTGCGTTCCGTTCAAACCGTTGGGGAACGAGCTCTTTGAGAAAACGCTCCGGACTGAGAACTCAAAAGCCTTGTCTGGTGCCGGGGAAATTTTTCAAGGCATCGGGACGTGATTCGTGCGAGGCGGTGGCGAGGAGGGGCATAAAGGGGAGCGAAGGTCTGCTGAACATACGAACATCAAGATCAGATGCTGCAGTGGCACCAAGGGGTTCCTGCCATAGAGTTGTCGAAGGCCGTGTTCCAATCCAGGTATAGTCCTTATTACGTACTGTTACTTTTATAAATATGCGTGACGACGGGTTAAAGTCCTCGCCCGCTAACTTGAGGGCCGCGGGTTCGAGTCCCGCCTGGGTGGAATTATCACCACTCGGGGCATGGGTGTTTGTGTTCTACTGTTGTTACAGTTATTCACCCGATATGAATTGGCTTATGGTGCTGTATTCGGGGTAGTTAAGATGAAATAACAAATATTAAAAAAAAATAAAATACAGCCGTCGTCTAGGGGCCATTCGAGTATTACGTAAGACGTTTTTGAGGGCAGGGGGGGTTGGGGTCATCTTACTTTGTCTTATGAAGAGGGGCAACGGGGGTCTGGAACCAATTTGCGTAAGATTTTTGTCCGTCTTGAAACATTGTATCGTTTCCGAATATCCTGTTTTTTTTTAATATTCTGTGATTGTTTACAACTTCAGCAGCTGTGGTACCGTTTCGCTCGTAGTTTTAATGAATGTGGTACTCCAAAAATGCATAATTATACAATACCCAGTGCTCAAAGCTGTACGATGCAAAGATGAAACAGCAGAAAGCGAGCATTTAACGAAGAGTAGATGCAAATATCTGACGTCTTAAGTAAGACTGAGAGGGAAGGGGGGGGGTTGGTAAAATCTTACATTGTTTACACAGGGGGAGGTCAAAAATGGCATAAATCGTCTTGCGTAATACTTGAACGGCCCCATATTCCGTTGTCTCGGGCGTGACTCCGTGGAATTTGCTTAGCATTGTAAATGATAAGTATAACTTAATTTTCCACGTATATTTATTACAAAAAGACGACCTAGGCTTCGAAAAAGCTCGTCGTCATCAGATACATTAGAAAAAGAAGACATAGACTGTATTATTTTGAACGACTTTATATTCTACGTCTTCTTTTACCTATGTACCTGATGATCACGAGCTTCGTCGAAACCTAGGTCGTCTTGTTGTAATAAATCTTTGTGGAACAACTAAGAAATTCTTAAAATTTACAATAGAGCCGACGTATTTTAGTGGCTTGATTGAACGGGCCGGGAATGATAAAGCCTGGGCAGTTGTACATCGGCCTTTGGTGGAATAGGGTTTCCATGGCCGAGAGACGACGAGGAGGGGTGAGGAACATCAGGGGTTGCGAAACTGGAGTCAAATATGCCCGCGACAAGTTAACGCCAACCACCCAGGTTTTATTACTCCCCAGCCCCGTTCAATCAGGCCGTAATGTGTAATTTCAATGTATAAAATTAATGGCTACATTTTTCGTTTTAATTTTACGTCTAAATAAGGCGCTCAAACAGTACCGCCTTTTGGTTCCGGCAGTGGGGGGGGGGGGGCAATAGCCCCTGGCCCCGTGCCTCCGAGGGCCCCACATTTCGGACGATTTCGTTAATCACTGTTAGGAAAAATAAAACGATAAAAATCTGACGTTATCGCAACATTACCGTACCAGATATTGGTTGCCGTGTACTGGGCAATTCCACTGGAAATAGAACGTGAAAAGTGAAATATAAATTCTTTCATTAGTAAATGATAACGGTGTTTTTTATTAGTAATCATCCTTTGCCTAACATTTGAACAAATTTATCTCCATTCCAGCCATCTGGTGATAAATTATACGTGATGTGCTAATTACGTGTAATATGTAGTCTTTAAGCGGTTCACAGAAGTTACGTCAGTTACCCACGGCTGTTACGTCAGTTACTATTCATTTACATTAGGTACTGCTCAGGACATCACTGCTCAGGTTGTGAAGTAGTATGTGTTTTTTCAGTTATTTACTTATGATAATAGTTTACATGTATACTAGGCATATCTTTGATATTGTTATAATGTTGCTCATAGGTTCAGAGAAGTTTTACTTTGTAAATTATGATCGTACATGGATGTTACGTCAGTTATCGTCATAACTCAACAGTACCTATACTGAGCGCAGGCATTATTTAAGATTGTCCAGGGTTAATTCAAAATATTACTTGGACTATCATCAGTCTCCACAAGTATTTGCGCAACTCCAGTACTTTTAAAAGAGAATAATAAAATGAAATAAATATTTCATGAAATGCGCATAAAAATTGCTAGTCAGTTACTATGGAATTTCCCCACTCGCTTTTTGTCTCCATAGAAACGGAAATTTGCGTGCTACTTAGGACACACTCCATTTCTTCAATTTAAAATGTCTTAGTTTTTATTGAAGATTAAGGTACATATAACATTAATATATAAATTGTAAACAATAATAAATCATTCTACGAATCGGTTTTATAATATAGGACTCGAATGGCCACATTTTTATGGATCGTATAAACCATAGTTGTCCAGGGCCACACAAATCATAGTTGCCTGGGGCCGTACAAGCATAGTCCCTGCGTTCAATAGAAAACAGCAGCAATGAAAAAAAAGGGTGATTTAATATGTTTATTGCTTACGTTATCACTCACAAAAATTTACCTGAAGGTAACATAACCTGGATCATATAGGTACACGTGCGGGAAACGCCGAGGTTATTTGCGGGAGAGTCAATTAAAGTTTTTTTTTTTAATTTACAAATTATATGCAAATCAGATATAGAACATTTTTATACCTTGGCTTTCGATTTTGCGGGCCCATTTAGTGTCATGAGCCGACAACCGTTAAATTCTCCACTCTTTTAGTGGTGAATTCGAAATAATTTACCAAAATTTTAACCCCGTTTACCTAAATAAAATTTCGTCATTCAATACACAAATCATTACTGACCATGGAATCTGGAAATGCTCGTAATTACCGAAAGATTTTCTTCAAAAGCAGTCAATATGTCTGTGAAGGCCGCTCGGAGATTTTTGAATTTTTTTCTCTCCGCCGAATAAAACACTTTATTAATTAGCGACCGGATCGCTAGGGATTGCTGTTTCCAAAAGTCCGGGGGGAAAATGAATTAATCACAGCTTAATTGCAAGTACTGTCGACAAAGGGTGAACGACGCAAAAAGATTTCGTTATAAATGTGCAACGTGTGCATATTCAATTGCTATTTTGTGCTCAAACGATGCAAAATATTGTTCGTGAATCCCAAAAAAAAAATGAGTGTACATTCCAGTGTACAATTGCATTTCGCACACATTTTCCGTTAGACTGGACAGCAGTGGAGCCGAATGGATGGACGATGTGTGAACGAAATGTGAACGGTGAGCAGCGAGTAATTGGTATCCCTAGTTGTATTAATTATGCCGTGGGATTTAGCATGATTAACTCAATCTTTTGAATCATCCGTCCTCTTTATTACCTCATCAAAGCTAAATAGAGAACGAATTTTCATCTAATTTTTCGAGGTGCAGAATAAAACTCACCGGGAAATGACAATGCATTGTCAACAGTTTATTTTTTCATCTTTCTTCAACAGTTACGATTTGTCAAAAACTCGTGTTTCCGTCTCAAATGAAGTTTTGAAGGATAAGTGCCTCAATCTGAGAGATCTAAAGATTTTTGCAAGATAAGGCGAAATTCAGCCAAGGGATCGTGATTATCGCGTGACTTCAGCACTCTGGTCTTTCCGTGTTTCAATCATCTTGTAACGGAAAGCCGCTGCACACCTGTGTTGTTGTGTGCGATAGTTTTTGCTGTTTTGATAATTTTCAGCAATCTACAAAAGATTTTCTCCTCTACTGGTTTCATCGCCATCTCCTTAAAACTCACTGACAGCTAAATTAAAAGTACAAATTCTCGTCACAATTTATCTATAAGTCACACATATTCGTGGTGAACTATCTTTTCTCAAGCTCCCCTAATTTTTCTGTGTAGACACTATATGGTTGGATAATAAATATTAATTTCATTCCGCCTTGACCGAATCTAGAACCTGCGATTTCCGGCCGACTACTTTAGCCAGTTCAGCTACCGAGGCATGATATTCGCATGTGTATTATTATGGGCTTTTAAAGGAACAAGGTGCTCATAACTGCCGGACATACAATGTAACTAACAGTCCAACGCGGTCCCAACAAAAATCCACTGGGGAAGAGAACTCCTCGGTGTCCACGTATTTTCATGACCAACTTCTTTCTAATAATTGTGTGATCACTAGCGGGTGACTCCGTTGAAGTAACTGCGCGGCTGGTTCCGTGGTTCTTTAAAAAAATAACTTTTTTCTAACCTTCGCTGCAGCAGATGAGCAGGTGAATTCACATGGCTAGGAGGGAAGTGACAATATTTCCTGGAAAGACATCGCCTTGCCAATGACTCTGACAAGTGAGATTCATACCATAGCTGGTGATTTTGTCCATGCTCCTGCTTCCGTATTTCTCCAACGCTTCTGCCATTTTCTTAACAGCCTCTCTCGTGCTTCATCTCGATCCATGCCTCTATAGTGCTCTAATTTTTCTTAATCACTTATCCCGGATGTGGCCAGATGGGTTAAAAGGAGCCACTGTGAAACAAGCTTCTACGTAACTCGATTTTTATCAGGCCACGGGGTTTTTCGTGAGTACCTTCATCGCATTAATAAAGCGGAGACAGTAAATTGCAGGTACTGTGGTGAGGATGACGCAGCAGAACATACGGTGCTAGTTTGCAGACAGTGGGACCAAGAGAGAAGCAAATGTATCTTATCCATGGGATGCCTGACTAGGGACAGCATTATAGACAAATGCCTAGAACAAGTGGAACACTGGAAACTAGTTGAAACAATGGTGGTCAAGATCCTTCGGGGAAAGGCTGCAAATGAACTGAACGTTCTAATGCAATGAGAAGCCCGAAGACAAAGCCAAGGTTGTAGTAATACTGGAAATATTAGACCCGGCCTTGGTACAGAAGATAAAGAGGAGCTTTTTTAGTCGGTAAAGATCTCACACTACCAATAGGCCTGGTTGGTGTCTTTTGAAGATATTTCTCCTCGTTAAAAAAAATGCCGTAGCTGGTAAATTGTAGCCTGATACTGCAGGCTCAACTACCAAGGAGTACAGCTGCTACGGTATCGGGCTCCGACGGGAGACTTGGGAGGGGAGGGAAATTCATGTTCTATGCTCCGTTTTGGTGTGTATTGAGGTAGATGGAGGTGGTATTACGTCGTCAAACTGTAGACAAACTACGGAAATAACAACCGTATTGGTTATCCCCTCTCTCTCTCGTTACTTTCCTTAAATAAGAGAACGGAGTGGACGAATTTAACGGATGTAAAGCAAGAATATCCACCATCTGTTCGAAATTGAAGGCAAGTAACTCTTGAAACATACATTGGTTACTTAACACTAAGGATTTAAGTCAGTTTTGTCATAATTTCACCTAGAATACGGATAATTAGTAATATAA
This sequence comes from Ceriagrion tenellum, assembly GCA_963169105.1. Lineage (NCBI taxonomy): Eukaryota > Metazoa > Arthropoda > Insecta > Odonata > Coenagrionidae > Ceriagrion > Ceriagrion tenellum. The sequence continues at coordinate 109,068,759 of OY720635.1, read as the reverse complement.
ATGAATAAAAAATATATTTAAGGAGAATCCATAGCAAAAAATTCAGCGTTTGTCGATTTCTAGTAAATTGGCGATAGTAAACACCGTACAATTGCAAAATAAGCCCGTCAAATTGTAACCGTGGGTAGTGAAATCGGGGTTAGCAGAGATGGTCAAGCTCCCTCTCCATTTACCTCAATGGTTTTAACTAGGTTCTCCCATCAACCGAAGACGACACCATCTCTTATAAATTTAAAGAAAATTAAAAATATGTGTCAGAAGAACACATATTGAATAGGTAAATGCATTCTGATTTCTAGTAAGTTATCGATGGAAAAAATCGTGACATTGCAAAATTAGTGCGTCAGCGGACAAGCGCGATGGGAAAATCGGAGTCCATAAATACTTAAGAAATTCTCAGGCGTCACTTGGTGGAAATTAATTGATTAAAACATGGTTATGAAGTAAAATACTTAGTTGATTCTTCACATTTAATAACAAAAAAAAACCGACCATGATTTCGGCGCATATGCTCCATTCTCATGGTGCGCCTTGAAAATGAAAAGGTTTCTGTTAATAAATGTGCGGAATTAACTAAATATTTTATATTTTAGCCGTTTTTGAAGTCAACAAAGAGGGCAAACAGGGCTTCAGCTTCTATCATTGGTCACCATATCAATCGCCTTCTCCATCTACCTGAATAATACTTCTTCGTCAAATACTAATAATTGCCTTCTCCATCTGCCTGATTTGCCTGATAAGCTAAATATTATGCTACAACGTGTAAAAAAACTCATGTGTACGGTACATCTTTGGATTACGCCGCCAAGATCATATTTCCCCCTACAGAGACCAGTCAAAGAGGCTAACCGTTAAAAATAGACGATTGTATTTGCTGTGTGTGTTTTTGCATCACCTGTTCTCATTCAATGAGCCTGACAATCTGTCTCAATTGTTTAAGTCTGTACCTAGTTCTCGTAGGGTCATAACTAGAAGCAACCCCTTAATGCTTTATTGTGCTCATCGCATCACCAAATTTAGTGATTTAGTGATTCATTTGTTGTCACATCAACTAAAATATGGAATTCATTGCCAGTGAATGTTAAAGACATTAAATCAATTGACAATTTGAAAAGTAAAATTTATGATTTTTGTCTAAATTTCTATAGAACTTTTGTTGAAATCTATATATATAAATAAATAAATAAATAAATATATATATATATATATATATATATATACACTCACATAAATGTTAATACAGAAAGGTAGAAAGAAAGTGGATAGGAACACATAAAATTTACAAACACAATGGTGGTGTGAAGATGAAATGGTCCCTGTCCAGTCGAATTTTTTATGCTTGGAATCGGCCATCATTTCATCTTCACACCACCATTGTGTTTGTAAATTTTATGTGTTCCTATCCACTTTCTTTCTACCTTTCTGTATGAACATTTATGTGAGTATTTGCCGCTGAGCGGTCTGAGTGAATGAACGAACGATTTATATATATATATATATATATATATATATATATATATATATATATATATATATATATATATATATATATATATATATATATAAATTTTTCTTTTCCTTTTTATGTCACAAATGAACATGTATGTATTTATGCAAATGTTGGTCTTTTTGCTCTTAAGGGCCTGCACCCTGAGCGATAATAAATTATTTACTTCCTTACTTACTTACTAATATTCATTAACTGTGGCTTAACGTTACTTTTCCGCGATGGTGGACGGTATAATATGATTAAAGACTTGTATCCTCGGTTAGGGCATTCCTCGACGGTATGGTAGGCATTTCAGCGGGTCGGTTGGGGAAAGGGAGAGGTGGAACGAGCAAAAAAAAAACCTCGCAGGAACGCAATAAAACGTCCGGATCCCAGCCATGCAAATCAATTATTTAATCGGCCCTTTCAATCTGCCCCACATCTCTCACCGGGAACTTTCTCTTCTCTCCCGGCTACCGCTGCCGCCTCGTCCCTATCCGCGCCCTATCCAACATCCCGCCACCCCCGTGTACCGCGCCGTTCCCTGCTCATCTCGCCACACGCACGGAAAACTTAACTCCCGAGTCCAACCGTTCGGAACCGCGCTTCACAACCCAGCGGTTGTCCATGCAGGTATATACACCCCACAGCGGTGTTCAGCGGCGGTGTCGTTGAACTCTCGGCTCCATATCCCCCGCGGCCATCTCTCGCTCGCCGATGTTTCAAAACTCCATTGCTGTGCATTATGTGTTCATTTCGCGATCCGGCTGAGTATCTCCTCACCGACATCTCTCTCTCTTTTTCTCTTCCACGCCCGCGGGGACCATTGCAGCCTTGAATCGATATATCATAACAGGGTGACGAGAGATTTTTTTTCCATTCCCCTTTGTGTGGCGTGACAATTGCCGCCTTCGTCAGGACCACGAGAGGAGGATGCGTTGTCGAATGAAAATTATGTCAGTGGCGTGTTTTTTGGAGAAAAATTTCCCACGCGTGTTAATATATATATAGAATCCGGTCTTTCATCCCGGCTTTATCTACAAATTACCCATCGAGGGAATTAGTTTGATCAATCATCACTAGACGTAAAATTCAATGAAATTATCCTTATAATGGTGAAAAAAAGTCACATTTCGAATTAAATCAAAACCTGAATCTCTCGACGTCCTGTCAGAAATGAAGCACTTGGGAGTTTTCCACCAATTGAAATTTTGAATTTAGAGTGATTAAGGTGGGAGACCCTAGAGACTCGGAGGCCACACGCTAGGCTTAGCTCGCTTGAGAAATTCAGAACTGGTGTGTTTCAGAGCGACACACATAATATTATCATAACGCCTCACTACATCTCTAGGTCTGACAGAAGCGATGAAATAAGAGAGATACATTGCCGAACAGATAGGTACAAAAACTCGATCTTTCCGCGCAAAATAAGCGACCACAATAAAAACAGAGCTCCACTAAATACACTCCCGTAATACACGTCATCATTTCTCCTCCAAAAACCTTATCCTTTACATCCTTACACGGCTGGTGTCCTAAAACCCCCTGCCACAAGCCCATGCGGCGACTCTCAGGGTAGCATGTACATGTAAATGTAGAAATTGCCAATTTATGTGGTTAGTTTGAGCAATGTGTCTCTTGATCTAAAATTCATTGAAATTTGCCTCATAATGATGAATGAATCTCACATTTCCAATTCAATTAAAACCAGAATCTCTTATCGACCTGTCAGAAACATTGCCCTTGCAGATTTATACCAATCGAAAATTTAATTTCGACATTACTGCATCACCGTCGAGACTTGAAAACGAAGTACCTCATTGAATGTAGTCAAAAATTAATCTTTCATCACTTATGGAGAAAAATGAGGTCATTGATGGCGGATTTATGTATATAAGTTGCGAAGACCTGTATCGAAGGAAGAATAATATCTATATCAAACGATCTTAGGACCTACCCCTTTTTGACTTCAATTACGGCAGTTATTCGCTAAGATCTGGAGCATATCAAGGAGTGAGTGCCTGTTTAAGGAAGTGAAAATCGCCGTGTACTTCTCCTCACTTTGTTGTATGATAGTGAATCATGGGTATGTCAGGATAGACGTAAGAGTAGACTGAGCGCCGTGGATATGAGTTATCTGAGGAGTGTTTGTGGCAAAAGTAGAATGGATATGGCCAGGAATGAGTGGGTAATAAATGAATGTGGGTTAGATGCTCCAGTAATGGGCATATATGAAAGGAATGTGCTTCGTTGGTTTGGCCATGTTGAGAGAATGGATGAGAGTGGAACAACGAAACAGATATATAAGAGAGAAATGAATGGTGCGAGAGGTAGAGGTAGGCCGAGAAAGTTGTGGTTGAATGTGGTTGAGGAAATTCTTATTGAAATATTATTATATTAGGAGTCTTAAAAAAAGGAGGGCGTAAATGAAGCAGTGTATGGGGGTAAATGAGGCAGAAGAGGTTTGCAAGGGTAGCTCAGTATGGAGGAAATTATTGAAGCAGAGTTAGGTGTACAAATATTATTTATGAGTGGAACTTTGTGACTGTGCCTGCCCCGGAAGGGAACGGCGTGATTGGAATGTATGTATGTATGTAATTTTTAAAAATAGGCAGTGAGATTCCTTTATTTTATTTTGAATTAATTTTCTAAGACTTATCGCTTATTAAAAACGGTTAATCAAAATTAAAAGCTTATTTATGCAACGTAGTTGTAAATGACGTTTTTTTCTGTTGTACACATTTCGAGGAATTTCTTTAAGAGCCGATGTTAAAATCTCTGCTTTTGAGGACGATTTACTGTAGAAGTATCCTGTAAACACTATTTTACATCTCAGTTAAAAAACGCACTTAAAAAATTCTGTATTTTAGTTTTCAGATTTTATAGAAATAATGACCATAAAGCCAGACCCACCTTAATTTTTTTAATGGAATCAATCTTCCTTTTCTATATTTTTGTGTGATATAAACGAGTTTGAGATTTTCCCCTATTTTTTATCGTCCGGCTCAGGAAAAAAATGGTTCATTTGGTAATGGAGCAAGTTGAATGCGACATATTAGCTATTGCGGGGATCGGGACCGTGTGGTGGCTGGGTAACTGGCTAACCATACGGGCGGCCAGGGTTCAAATCTCTGTGGAGGAGGATGTTTTTCTGAGGAAACCCGATCCTTACTTAAGTGTCTTGTGGAGGGAACTTCAAGTACAGTACTCCGTCTGTCGGATGAGGCTTTAATCCGTGGTCCCCTTGGCGCCTTTCATTAAAAGAGTAGGCTAATGCCGAAGCCGGGTTTCTATCCACCATTCTTCCCTTACCTGTCCCCTATGGTGCAAATAACCTTATGTGAGGGTGGCCTACCAAAAATCAAATCTAATATTAGCTGTTGCGAATTAGTGGATGAAATCGTCCCCTTTGGCAGTTGAATTCAATACTACAGTAGCAATGAGAGAGGACTGAGTATGGCGGAAGCGTTATCTCAGCTACTGAAAAATCAATATGTTTTTACAGCCGTTGCCTATAAGTGATACCTCTGTGCTAGTGCCGTTCGTTCCTTTTGTCTACATCCTTCTGTCTTATCATTTATTTAATGAGAAGCTCTAGCAGCTCAACGGTGACTGTTGTTATCAGCGAAAGCAGAGAATACTCTCAATAGTACCAAAGTACTCCTCCTCCAGAATAGTTATTCCGAGATAATGGCAACACGGGCACGAGTGAGTTTTCTAGATGCAGCATCTCCATTTATGGATGAAAATGGCTTATTTTCATGATCTCATCATAATAATTCTACTTATCATATCAATTTTGTATCCTTTTTAAAATTATGTTTTGTCTTGTGGATATTATTAATTTAATATTGAACATAAGTAAATTACTCACATTGGATTAGATTTTTGGGGAGGCGAACGACTGCTGAGGTCATTTGCGCTAGGGGATAGGTAAGGGAGGAAGGGTGGACAGAAACCCAGCGTCGATATTAGCATGCTCTTAACGAAAGGCGCCAAGGGGACCACGGTTTAACGTCTCATCCGACAGACGGAGTACTGTACTTTTAGTGCCCTCCACAAGGCATTCAAGTAGGGATCGGGTTTCCTCTGAAAAACATCCTCCTCTGCAGGGATTTTTGAACCCTGGCTTTCCAGGTTGGTTAGCCAGAACTCTAGTCACCACTCCAACCCGATCCCCAATTACTCGCATTATGCTGCTATTTTTATGACATGGATTGGAAGTTGTACGGAGGAAAATAATATAATAATAATAATAATTCTTCATTCCATTCATATGTATGTACATTTGGTTATTTATACAAAGTATACGAACATAGGTACCCCAGTGGAACTACCTGATTTGGGGTTACCATCTGAATATTATTATGGCAGAGCTGGTGCTGATCAGTTATCAAACACATTATCTCAAAATTATCTAGTGCTTCTATACCTTATTGTGCATTCATATTATACAAAAGAAATACTCAAGTTATTACGCGTTCACGCTAACTTGAGTTTTTACAATAACTTGAGCAATGACTATCATTTTCTCAATTCAACATAAACTCTTATATTTAGGAACCAAAAAATGCATATGCCACCTATAATAGATAAATTAACTTGACAATAAACAATCTCAAATCAAACACAACCCCATTTTAGTTATTAGCAATCCAAGCACATTTTTATGCAATATTTTGAAACAAAAACTCAACTTCCTCGTGACACATTAGCCATTTTTTAACAGCTGAAGCAAATCCCGATTCTATGTCTTTCTTTGCCGCATCCTTTGGCAGAGTACGAAAAATAAGAAGTAGAATATCGCAGGGAAAGGTAGCCTTCAGTAAAGTCAACCAACTACATTCAGCCAAAGCCATAGGCTTAAGGAAAAGATTTGCTAAATGTTTTATTTGGAGTGTTGTGCTTTATGGAGCTGATACATGGGCAGTCCGGAGGAAAGAGGAGAAATATCTTGGGGGTTATGGAGTGTGGCCATGGAGAAGAATGTAATGATTAAAATAGAGTGGTAAAGTGAGAAACGAGGACGTGCTAGCAAGGATGAATGGGAAAAGGAACATTTTGAGATCAATTAGAAAGAGGAAGGCGAACTGGATGGGACACGTCCTGAGGAAAGAATTGCCTGCTGACAAGAGTATTAGAAGGAAAGATCGAGGGAAAGAGAGGGAGAGGAAGACGGAGAAATAATATGTTTACTGATATTAGGAATGGAACGAGTTACGAAGAGCTGAGGGAGGCAGCACAGGATAGACGAGCATGGAGGGAACAGTTCAAGTGAAACCGATCTGAGGACAGAATTACCTCAGAGGAAGAAGATTATGGTGTAGTGGCATTCCTTTTTGTACCCATTTTTTAGAATATAAATCGAAATGAATCCATTCAATACAGCAAATTGCGCATTTTTTAGGCTTCAGTATTCCCTTGAGCCATTGCACCACATGTTTCCATCCGTTTTAATTCTTTAATCCAAGAATAATATCATTTCTACGTTAAACTAATCAAATATACGAAGATAACGGGTGGTACAATAAGTTGAGACAGCATGGCCAATATCAGTGATTGCATACAGTGTGCCAACTTTGCCACTACCATCCCTCACTTTCTCTGTAAAATATATGTTTCACACCCATGAAGTGTGGGCTTATTTTCGTGTTGGTGGCAGCGCCGTTCCTTCCGCTGGCGGGCCGGAGTTCAGAGACGTCTTATCTAAATTCACGCTCTCTCCTTCGCACTCTTATGAATTCCCCATCCATTATTAAGATTGGAAAGTTTTTAGCAGTTTCGACTCGCAAAAGTTTGATGCCTATCTGTGGACTCGTAACTTCGTGGTTAATGAATTTATTAATGAGACCCTGACGGAGTTACGAAACGAAGGAGATATTTCTCACGACGACGGATTTCATAAAGACCCAAAACGTTACTAATGAATTCGAAACCTCTGAGGGTTATGTCTGTTTTGGATTAATTTTATTCACATTATCTAATGATTCTGTGTAGCAAGCCTCTTCAGTTTCGGAGTTTGCATAAAACTGTGACTCATCAACAGCCAACCAATCACGAAAACTGTTGAACAAAAGTAGATATGGTCAAGAAATGGTTTTTCGTGAACTCAATTACAGTTTTCATCGTTAAAATGTGATTTTTTTCTCTATGGCGTATGAAAGACTAAAATTTTTTCATTTTGATGAAGCTGTTATGTGACGGCATTGAAATAGGGTCTCATCATAGTTAAAAACCAGAAAGGAAATTAACTTCGGCCTTGCCGAAGCTTAAACACCCTACAACACTTTCAATTTTGTTATTAAAAACACGTGATTTTGCTCCGATCCAACCCATTTTAGTACTGTGCTATCTGTAAACTACCAAAGGCTGATGATCCAAATTTCAGCTCGATATATTAATTTTTACGGCAGTTATCGTGCGAAGAGACAGACAGACAGGCGGATTGACTGACGGACATAGCTGGGTGGACTTGTAAGGTGATGCTGATGGAGTAATTGGGTACTTGAAATTTGCAAGCAGGGGGGGGAGTGTTATATGATGAAACTCTATAAACAAGGAAAAAAAATGAAAGCTCTCAAGTCTGCGTGCTACATGCAAGCAAAGAAAAGTATAATCCTCGAAAATGAAATACGCGCCCCATGAGGTATGGATACCAGACAGTTCTAGTACAAACTTATATTGTATGTAATCCGGTTATTAACGACTTTTCAAATATCAGTATATCACGAACGTGAAACCACTGGAAGATGATCATAACCTCATTTGACGGCATATAAGACGCTCTTCTACGTTAGATATTTCATTTCAGTACAGCATACTCAATAAGAGCACACATGAAGAATATTACTATATAAATTAGATCGGAATCGAGATTTTTAATATATTAATTTTCATATTCAATTCTTCTCATCCAATCTTCTATATGGACTGCATGTTATGTTAATGATATCTACAATATCATGAGCTTGGTTGTTTGAAATTGGCCATCAAAGCTCCGGTAGAGGTTAGGAAAAAGTTAAAGATATTATACCCAGTTGTTAGCAGCGCAAAAAATGGTATGAATAAGACTAAATAACTTGCACTCTGTGCACCTAACTCATATATATATATATATATATATATATATATATATATATATATATATATATATATATATATATATATATATATTAAAAAGACGAAAGTAAAGAGAGAGTCTTACTTAGAGACGTTTCGGGTGTTAGCCCTTCTTCAGTCACACAGAGAATATATATATATATATTAAAAAAAAATGTATATATATATATATATATATATATATATATATATATATATATAAAGCCGTGGCGTAGAAGTTCCAGGCGCACTCACATACCACCCGTTGACGTCACGCTTCGTGCAGACGACTGCCGACAAGTTTCGCTACCGTTAAAGCCTATGCTTCGTTAAATTTACGGTGTTCAACGATTATAATTTGGAAAATTGTTGACAAGGAAATCCAGAGGGCATTATGAGTGATGTACGCTCTTCAAGTTGCCATTTCAGTAACTTAGATAGTTAATATTATCGATAGAACAATGCAGAGCAGTACCGCCGCGTTCTGATGCGTTAGCGCTTAAATTATTGTTTTCAGTCATTGATGAAGAGAGAACGTTTATATTTTCACTTGGATGATCTCGGGAAATATTTCGTAATGTGCATGGAATCAGTGAACCATAAGCTTCCGACTCAAAATCTCGTTTCATCATTAGCGCATTATCCACGATAGCGGAATTTTCGAAGCAAGATAGAGCGGTTAAATCATTTTCGGATCCGGGCCTCCTCAGACGAGAGATGGAAAGTGATTAACCAGCTGTAAATTTAAAAATGTACAATTTACCCAACCTCATTCAATGAGAATATTCAGTTTAAGGATGACTGAATCATGGAATGGATAAAGCAGACGTTTTTCTGTTGTCTTTACGGTATGACGGTATACTCGCGTCCATTCAAAGGCGAGACTTTCCTATTGGTGTGTCTCCATGGTAGGCGCTAATTATAAACTGAAAATATTTCCCCTGTAAAAATTATACATGCCTTAAATATAATGCAATGTGAGGGACGGTCGAATTTCAACGATATGATATTGTCACTCGGCAGTCTTCTAATGGAAAAATGTTTATAATGAACGGAAAATGGGCGATTTTTCATTAAATCATGAGAGATGCAGCGTCGTAGGAGCATGAATGAGTCAAATTTTTGTGAGTAGTTATAAAACCAAATTGATAGCAGCAACTAATCATCTTTCTAAATCATTGTACAAATACCTAGGGGTGTATTTAACAAATGACTTAGGGTGGGAGGCATACGTGGAACATTTAACCAAAAAAGCTATTAAAACCTTACATTGGATGATGAGAAATCTCAAGGGGAGCGGTAAATCCACCAAGGTAAAGGCGTATAAGACTCTGATCAGACGAATTTTAGAATATGCGTCACTAGTGTGGGACATACACATGGACCCATTTTTCAGAAGACGTAAAAAAAATCTAGAAAATACAAATAAATTTAAAAAGAAATATCATGAAATATTACTTCAATAAGAACATAATATCGTAACTGAACTAAATATTGTGCTAAACTGTACAAAATCTGATGTATTTTTATGTAATTTTAAAATTTTTGTAAAATATTATTTCGGATTTTGCGATGTTAGTATATCTGGTATAATTTGTTATTGTAATATTTGTTTGACTCTAAAGATATGTATAATCATGTATGTTCCTAAGGGAAATACTTATCCCGGAATACTAAATTTAATTTTCTATACTACTCCTCCAGATTCATCTCTATAAGCTCTTTTGTTATGCCAGCTTCCCAGCTTCTTCTTGGCCTGGTTCTGCCTACCGTGTGGTTCCTAAATTAGGAATATGGAAGCCTACCCTTGTTCATCCGTTGAACATAGCCATACCATACTATTTTTTTCCTTATCTCATCTGTTTATGTGCTTGTTATTCCCATAATTTCTCTTATTCTATCATCAGTTACTCTTTCTATCCTTGACTTTCCAGCCGAGCGTCTCCATTTATCCAATTTTGTGGCGTTCAGCACTTTTTCAGTCCTGCTTTTTACCGCCCGTACTTCACTGCTCTATGTAGCGATGCTTTTAACAATGGTGTTTTTTCTTTTGAAATGTTCTGTGCTTTGAGAACACTGTATAATAAGAATATTATAGCTTATATTCCTGCTTTTTTCTCTCTTTAATCGTGGCGTCCATTGTTCTTTCTCGCGAAACTATCAATCTCACATGTTTGAATTCAACGTATCGAAATTGTTGGGTCTATTTCATCTCTTCGGTGCTCACGCCTCACAACCTTCTTTAGCGAAAAACTTGGCTAATCCAGATGAAAATCAGTTTACTTTTACAACCAGAGGGAAATGAATGGCAAGAATAGATGAGCAGTATTACATACCAGGTTACCAAGTCCCACACTGACCAAGTCCCATAATTTCCTCCATACTGACCTATCCTTGCAAACCTCTTTTGCCTAATTCACCCCCATACACCGCTTCTTACACGCCTTCCTGTTTTTAAAACTCCTCATATAATGATATTTCAATAAGAATTTCCTCAACCACATTCAACCACAACTTTCTCGGCCTACCTCTACCTCTCGCACCATTCATTCCACTCTCATATATCTGTTTCGTTATTCAACTTTCATCCATTCTCTCCACATGGCCAGACCAACGAAGCCCGCTCCTTTCATATATGTTCATTGCTGGAGCATCTAACCCACATTCATTTATTACCCACACATTCCTGACCCTATGCATCCTACTTCTGCCGTAAACACTCCTCAGATAGCTCGTAACCGCAGCGTTTAGTCTACTCTTATGTCTATCCTGACATACCCATGTTTCACTAGCATACAAAAAAGTGGGGAGAAGTTCACTTTTGTACACGGCGATGTTCGCTTCCTTAGACAGGCACTCATTCCTTGATATGCTCCACATGCTACCTACCACTTTCCTTCCAGCTTTTGTGCGTCTCATTATCTCCTCATCTATCCGTCTTTCGCAAATATCTTACCTAAGTGTACAAAATCATCCACTTGTTTAATTACTTCACCACTCGCTCTCATCATACAATTGTTCTCCCCATTCTTCTTATCAAAGACTACTACTTTAATCTTGCACGCATTCACCCTCAATTCATTCTCTCTGTTGATTCACAAAACTTATCTATGCGCCTCTGTAATCCCTGTTGGCTCTCTGAGATCAAACAGCATCATCCGAATAAAGTAGAACTTGCACGTTTACATTTCCAAATGAAGTAATAACTGGGGAAAAATCATATGACTTCACTGGGATTCGAACCCAAACCAAAATCCTCGATATAAAGATGAGTGTTCCCACGAGTTAAGCTACCCAGGCATTCCCAATATTGTTTGCGCCGTTCCTGCACGATGTGAAGCTCAACTAAAGAGAAAACATAGGCGTTTGTGACATATAAATAAACAAATGCCAAACTGGTCGCGCAATAACTAAAACGGATTTATTTCCAAGTAATCACTTGTGAAATCAATTTGCGAAATTCAGAGCGAAAAAATGATTTGCCTAACAGGGAATCGAAAAATAATTTTAAACTCTTGAAGCAGTGCTTTTAGTTCTCCATTTTGCGTAGATATTAGTAATAATGTTGAGAAATCATTGTTTTTTGCAAGTTGAAAGTTTTAGTCTAATTTTCATTGTAGTAGTTGAAATTTGTGTTGAGAACTCATTCTTCCGTGCGAACTGAAAAGTCACTGGGCATTGAGCAAGGTGGTGGATCGTGTAATAGCCCTTAAAACAAAAAGATCTTTTTATGTTATTCTTTAAGAAATGCTATGGGTATCTGTCGTCTATAAACTCCAATCTCTAAATTGCCATTCCAAATTTTATTTTAACATCCATAGTCTTACGAGATAAGTCGTTTGGTTCAAACAATTTTACCGAGCGTGAAAATCGTAGACTGTAGGTTATGTTATTGTAACTGCTTTTTTTTTTTGGAAAGATAACTTCACGATTGATGTCGCTAGACTGTGCCAAGAAGATTCCACTACTGAATGAATTAATTTTCGTATGATTCGTTTTCCAGTTGCTCATAGACAAGCGTGTCATTTGCTTGATAGGGATAATGAAATCCTTCCTCTCGTTGGTACTTCTTCAGCAAATTGAGTTTGATACTATGGGGTTACTAATGCTAGGATGGAGGAGGTGTGAGTTATATATATTTCTTTGTCAAATATAAATGCCATTTGTGCGGTGAAATATAGGTAGGTACCAATAAATTATAGCCTTTAGAGTTTGGTGAAAATAAATATCGGAACTTAAGTCAAAGTACGTTTGCTCAACTCCTTCAATCCTAAGTTTGGTTGACTGCAGCCCTCCCCCATTCCCTATCTAAGGCTGGTTTCCTTACCTACTGGTATCTCTTCCTCTGTACTTTCCTCTTCATTTGATCTATTAACTTAGTCCTAGGTCTTCCTCTATGGACTTTTCCCTCTATGTTTACCTTCAATTATGTTCATCACAAACCCATTGTGCCTCGAAGTGTGTGCAATCCATCTGGCTCTTCTTTTCTATACTAACAGCTAGACAATTTTTCACGGTCACAAGTGACCCAAATTGTTAGCTTTCTTCCCTAGTAGCTGCTAGTAACGAGGCCACTGATACTTGTCAAAATGCCTATGTCTATTTAGGATTTTGGTTGCTAGTTTTTGGAAATACGACTTTGCTAGTAACCTTTTTTTTGCATCACAATTCATCATGATCGACCTCCGTAATAAGATTTTTGTCCCCTCTAGTTACGGGCTGACTTTCAAGGAAAACAGTGAGGCAAGTTAAGCACTTTTTGTATATTTTCGCCATTATGTACCTTCCACTTTCCTTCCATGCTGCCTTCATTAGAAAACTGGGTCATTGTGTTCAGCTTCAAAGCGCGGAGTATGTGGCTCCGTAACCGTGCTAATTTCGCAAAAATAACTCCGTTAAGCAGTTTTGGATGTTTTTTTCTAGATGCTAGAAGGAAGAGCGGGTTTTTGCCAAAAGATTGACGCTGAAGGTACTAGGGGAAGTGCACTTAAAATGGGAAAGAGCCTTCATGGGCCAGTAATAGTTAGGCCGTAGATAAAAAGAACGCGCAACCATGAAATTTATTATAAAGTTCTGCGTTTCCAAATAGCAATGTCAACATAATAATGTGGTAAACTGGGGAGAACATTTGTTTTTAGCCTTCGAGTCGGAGTTGCGTGTTTGATGAGTATGTGAGCAATGTGATACCACGTTAGATATTATTGAATGAATCGAACATGAAATTAACTGAAAAATGATGAAATTAATTTAGTCGATTCAATCGGCGTAAAATATGCTTGTATTTTCCAACATATTCGTCTCAACAAAACTGTAGTCGAACATTCAGATATTCGTTGCTTGTCATGAGCATCGGAAATAAATAAACGAACCTATGGTTATCCATTCAATGGAAATATAAGTTTGTTTGTGCTCTTCCTTAAACTGGCAAAAGGTATGCAGTACAGGAATTAGGATACCCACATATTTGTGAATTTTAACGCCACAATGAACCACAGAATAGCTTTCGAAGAATCGCTCACACAAAAGTGTGAAATGTCCAAAGCGTCTCCATGCAGGTGCGTTTCCACAAAGCTAAGCCTGATACTGTAACTTATAGAGCTACAGAATACTGTTATCAGGTTTAATTTAAAATGCTAGGGTTGATATAGAACGTGAAAAATTCCCGAATACATCTTTAAAAGTATTTTGTGACTCTGAGCACCCTATATATCAGATTCTGACCACAAATAGTTTCAAGAATTGACTTAAACTACAAAAATAAACTGTGGTAGTCGATAGACACCCTGTGAATTTCGACTAAAAATTGATAGTTAACTCAATGATTCAAGATGTCAAGTGCTTTGATTGAAAGTTTATTTTTGAGAATATCGTACATAATTTATTTTTCGAAGGATGATACTCCTTAGAAAGATAGTTTCACCACTGTGTTTTCGACTGCTGCTTAGAAAATTGCTGCTCGTTCACTTACCTAACGATGGCTTCAATTGCAAAGTAATGAATTCATCAATGATTTCTAATCATCAATTAGTTTCTTAACGCTTCAACGGAGACCTACAAAATAAATGACGAATGCAATTACTTGTATTTTTTCAAAGTTATTAAGGTCACCATTGATCCTGAGTCCATTATAACGTGTTGTTTGATTGGTTCAACTCAATTAGTGAAGTAAGCCAGGTATCACGAGATAAACATGAACGTGCAGATTTTCTCGGTTAATTTCCCTGGTCTTCTCGCGCGTCATTTCGTTGTTTTTGATCAGTTTAGCTAACTGTCAGTATTAGTGATTAAATAAAATGTTCAGTACTTTTTTACGGTCTTAACAGTGGAAAAGTACTGATAATTTTCTATCATTTTGTATACTAACGTTCTGAATTTCCACCCAGTGAGAGTGAAGTTCAGTTTCGCCTGCACTCTTAATGGGTGGGTACCAATTATATCATTGTCGTTAAAGAAAAAAGACAAGGGAAAAGGCCCAGAAAATGGATATATTCAACGAGGAACTTCGCGAAAGTCCATGATTGAATATCGTCCAAATTTTGTGCAAATTTTCACTTTCTCATTGGTCAAAAACCAGGGTGGTTCGGTGATTAATTTTGGATGATATTACAAGCATTGGGGGGCATTATTGGGTTGGTTCGTCAAAAGGTCCGTAATTCACACTTTATTGACGTTAGGGCCAGTTCGTTTCTTCTGTCTTCTTTTTGTTTATTTGTTTGTAGGCAAATGCGATTATAACTTAAGAAATGATTTAGATTATATGCTGCCCAAACCAAGAATAACTTACGTACAAAAATGTAAAAAAACATCGGTTCTGCACAAGGGATATAAAATATTTAATTCCTTACCAAAAATAATAAAAAGATGCAAATCTGGTATAAAATCTATGAAAATGTTCAAAGAATGGATACTGTCTTATAGAAATGTTGAATATTTATTTCTGATTCTTTTTTGTTTAAAAGTGTATTGTATCACTGCTAACCAAATGCAAATTAAAATTTTGTAAAATGTTCAATGAAAGTTTCTCTCAAATGAAAATTTTGAATGTTTTTCAAATGTTCAATTGTTGTTTCTGTTTTTATTCTACTGAATGAAATGTTCACAATTATACAGTAGCCAAATGTAAATTGAAATATTGAAAATGGTTATAGGATATGTTTTATGAAGATATTAAATCTTATTTCCTGATTTTGTGTTACTGAGATAAGAAGTACATTATTTCACGGCTAACCGAATGTAAAGAGAACATATCGTAATAAAAATTGATGGTGGCTCAATTCTGGTATTGACCTTGGAGCCCCCATAAAGCTTCCGTTGATATGTTAAATTATTATTGAATGTAATGTTCTGCAGAAGGAAGTAAATAACATTCTATTCTACTCTATTATCGCGGATTTGTGGCAATCAGCAAGTATCGTGTCACGGTTATTGGTGAATGTGTTCATATATTTCTCACCTGTTTTCGGGTGGGAAATTCTTTCTACTCAATGGTCCGCCAGGCCCATTCCCCAATTGTAATTCTATACATTCCTCCTCGGTCAAATTAGTGCAAAATGCAATTTTGTCCATCTTTCTCATCCAATGGCGTGTAAAGCTGCCATTTGGCCTTGGCAGGATGGGCTATTTAATCCCAATTTGAAACTGCAGTGCCAAATTGTGACACGCAAAACTGCTTTGCTGATTCTCATCGCGGTTTAACGTCATCTGGTCTCATATTAAAAATGCGATATTGTAGCCGTTGCCCAGTTCAGATGCAGGATTTGTCCACCGAAATTTCGACTCTTCCCTTCAAAAATCCACCCTCTTCTTTCAAGAGTCAATAATTTGTTACACCTCATGATATGCATTTGAGGTAGTTTGATCGAGATATTTCCCTACTCATAATGGAGACCATATTCGAATTACACGTTTTCATTTCTGCTGCTGTAGTAAACATGAATTAAATATTTCATTATTAATGGGACAATAGTATCCTTTTATATGACTAAAGTTTATGTAATTTAATAAAAATATTCACGTAAGTTATAGTTTGACTCATTTTTTCACGCGATATGTTTGAAACTTCTTCACAACGGAAGATTTAGCGATTCTGAAGAAAGTTACTGCGATGACAATATGATTTATTTTAAAAAATAGTTGAGAAAACACACAGACTAATTCCTGTTGATTTTTTTGACGAGTACTAGGAGTTAGAAATTCCTCATTATTTAAATAAAGCCTCTCTGGAGTGTATGAACGTTAGATTTCCCATGTAAAAGGGCAGACATTTTTCGTCAAAAATCTCTTAAAGTAGTCAGGTAAGGGGCAGACATTTTGGTTCCCTTGGATGATAAAAATACTTTTCTTTGAAATGAGGCGGAATTTCGTTGATTTCCAGATGAAATGATTTTTCGCTCAAACAGTCTTATCGTTCTACGATTTCTCTTATGTCATCTTCTAATGCTTTTGCACTCGTTTTCACAAATTTAAGCTTTCCTTCGTCTAAAATTTCCTCAGTCTAAGTTATAACGGTAAACATGTCCGGGATGTTCTTTCCGGAAGAGAGCCATATAACTAGTCCAAGTCAATCCTCGAGGACAAGAGATTTAGTAATTCCTGGCAGGAATCATGGTGTGTATCCCCTACGCTGCTCGTAATAATGGCGAAAAATTCGACACGGTGTTAGCCAGCCCATAACGAAAGCGTAACGGAGAACATTGGCAAACTTCCTTTCAGCTGAACCTTTCATTGCACTGCAAGCGCTCAACAACGTGTGTTTCACGAAAGTCGTTTGAGGAGACCCAATGATATTCCATTTGCCTCCTGATTCCGAGTGAACAGCCGTAAAACCATCCCCAATTGGAGCGATTTCTAACAACTCTGATAAAAGGTTATTTAACAAAATACACCTGGATTTAGGTATTACATTAACCGCTGGCTATCTTGGGCTAAGTAATGGTATAGTTTTTTAATATTAATTTGTGCTATGGCTCATTATGTTTTTTTTTGTTTGCCGGACGATTCTGTCGGCCCGTTTGTCCATGGAATTCCAATGGGCTACTAAGCCTGTCATCAGGTTTTCCAGGCACCAGACCAACAGAACTTGATAGACATCCATGCCATGGGTGGTGACTAACCTGCCCAGGCGGAACTCGAACCCGTGACCCTCAGTTTAGCTGGCGAGGACTTTACCCCGCCGCCACCGGGGCCGGCGGGGTAAAGTTCTAATAAAGCACAAAAGGAATGTTTATAAAATTCAAAAGGATAGCTTCGCGCTTCATTAAAAACTGCTGAGAGCGAACATGTAGTGTTTATTAGCTCTCAAAGGGATTATGTTGGGAGCCGCTAGAGACTCGGAGGCTGCGCACCAGACTTAGCTTGCTTGAGAAATTCATAACTGATATGTTTCAACTATGGCATACAGAATATCATCTTGACGCATCACTAAATCTCTAGGTCCGACAGATGCGATAAAATAAGAGAGTCGCATTGTAGAACAGATTGGTACCAAAATTCGTTCTATCCACGTATGATTAGTGTCAATTAAACCGGAGCTTCACTTTTAACTCACCCATAATTTACTGCACCATTTGCCCCCCCCCACAAAACCTTGTTTCTTACATCTTTACATGGCTGGTGTCCTAACACCCCTTGCCTCACACCCATGTTGCGGCTAGCAGGGTAGTAAGTAGATGTAGATGGCTATCACGAGAGCTGAACCAATTTAAATTACTAGGGCGTTTGAATTGTGCAATTATCTTTTAATTATCGGGCGGATAGTTAATGTATCCAACACGTCCTTAAAAATTAAATCGTATCCTTATCGATTTAAGAACATGGATGCCCAAATAGGGCTCCGTGATTGAAATCTCGTAACTACTCCCGAGCAAGATGGACGGAGCAAATCTTAATGAGGCTGTGTTAATCTATAAGATCACTGGCTTCCTAGAATCAAAGAATCGATATGAGGCCCTAGTTTAGCGATGCTGTCTCTTATATCTCCAAAGGCTAATGCAGCCTAACAAATCTGTCTTCTAAGTTTTAAATTGGACATTTCTGTTTGAATGTCTTCACTTGTGTTGTTCTCCGAAATCCTAAAAATGAAAGGTCAGTTAATTTGTACTATTAAGATATCCAATTCAATCGATAAAAAAAGTTATACTCGAGTAGTTCACCAAGTAGAGATTCCTTGGTTGCCAACCATGGAATCATTTGCCAAGAGGACTTTTCGAAGATAGCTTTTTAACATCACACGCCAGAAAACCCTCAGATGAACCGACATGTTTTTGTAAATGTTTTAAAAGAGCTAAGATGGTCACTATAATAATTTTTATAATTCGTACTAGCTTTTACCGGTAATTTGGGGGTCAATTCACGCAGAATAATGAAGTAGTTAAACTGTAGTTTAATCGTGACATATAAAATGAAAAATTAGATTTGAGTAAGAGATAATTGTTACTTGTGTAAAGTTCCTGAATCAGTAAGTGAATTTGTACTTTGTATTATCTTCAGATGTTTATTCATGACCGTGGTTTCCACAAGTATTGTCATTACCAAGGGCAGAATTATGGAGTAAACATTAATTCAGTGACGTTTGACGAATCTGAATTTGTTCAATTACTCGCATTACTATGTATATTGGCAGTGAAGGCTTTTCGGGCTCTTCTGCGTGTTTCCATTGCCTTAGACAACAGTTTCGACAGCATTGCAGCTGTCTTCTTCAGGTCAGAAGTGAAAAATTCAATCTTGTCTCTTTGTCACAGCTGCAATGCTGTCGAAACTGTCGTCTACGACAATGGAAGCACGCGGAAGAGATCCTGAAAAGCCTTCACTGCCATCTGAACGACTCCGCGAAGGCCTTAGAGTTCCTAATATGTATGTTATTTTTTTAATTATCAAGGGGAATGAACCCAGAACAATGAATAAATACTCTATTCTATTCTTTAAAAACTCTATGTAGTTATTCCGGAACACGCTTTTATTCACTGGATCATTTTGAGTTCTCGAGAAATCCGTACGTGTAACGCTTTCAGCGGAAGGGATAAGGTGTCTTTTCTACCGAATACATCTCTCCGAAACTTATGGATAGCGGCCGCGGTTGGTTTTTTAAGTATCATTCCAGCGAAATAAGGAAACTTTTTGTCCATAATTTTCATCGGAGACCTCTCAAGGCTCACTCATATGAAACACGGCGAGTGCGGAGACTTCAACGCGCGCGTAAAATTAATTCACTAACGTATACCAAATCTATGTAGTTACGCCGGAACACGCTTTTATTCACCGGACAATTTTGGGTTTTAGAGAAATCCGTACGTGTAACGCTTTCTGCGAGGGGGATAAGGTGTATATCCCACCGAATATCTCTCCGAAACTTATGGGTGATGCCCACAGTTGGTTAAAAAAATATAATCCCAGCGAAATAAGGAAACTTTTTGTCCATCCTTCCCATTGGAGACCACCCAAGGCGTACTCACATGAAACACGGCGAGTGCGGAGACTTCAACGCGCGAGAGACCGAGGCACTTGATCACCACGCCAGGTCTTCTTAGCGGAGCCGCAGCTCACGAAGAGAATTGGACGCCCGGCGAAGGAGAGGCGACCTGCCCGGGAAGAAGGCTCTTCTGTGCCCTGGCACGACCGGGTCAGTCTCCCACTGGTGGTCGACCGTTGGCCTGCTGCGGCCACTTCGACGGGAGTAGACCGTGACACACGCGGATTCACTCAGCGGCGTGACGCGAAACACTTCCTCTCCCACTGAACTCCGGAGCGGTTGTGAATCGTTGTGGGAGTACCGCTCAGCCGTCGCTGTCTCCCCTACTCTCTCTCTTCCTCATATACCCCTTCCCCTTCATCTTCTTCCCCGCCGACTCTTTTGCGCGGCCCCTCGTCCTCCCACGCCTCCTTCCCGGACCCACCCGACTATCCTCTCCATAGCGGGGAAGCGAGTGGGGTGAAGGGCGGTTGTGGCGATGCGTGTCAGACGTTGCATGACGGGATTTTTCCACTGCATTTGGAGTATTTGTATTCCTTTCGTAAACTGCCAATCGGTTTCGGTTTGTTAGTCCGCCTGCATGATTGGAGATGTGCTCTGCAAGTATCGGTAAACGGTGGAGGTAGAGGGACGAGAGAATATGCATAGAAAGGACTGGGAATGGTCGAGCATCGACTATAAAGCAGTTGAGAAGGCGTAATCCGGAAGGATAACTGCTGTCCTCTTCTAATATGGGAATTTAATACTCTTTGGCATCCAAATTACGTTATTGACGCCTTATAATGTTCAGTTTTTCTTAAAAATTAGACAAATGAATGACAAGCATCGAATTGTTCGCAAAATTTGAATTATTTCTATTATTTACTTTGGCAATGCTTTAAAAATTAGAAATAATCAATGAGCTAGGTATTTGTAAAGTGTCGCACACCAGAATGTTTCCGTTTCGGTAAGGGAGATGATGTTTGTCCCAAATCTACTTATGATTCTTTTCATTAAATTAAATTGGAAGAATTGGCAAACAAATTCGTTGATGCCTTTGGTTTTTCGACAGCTACATTAAGTTATCTCAAATCAAAGGAGCACAAACGGCGTTAGAAAATATTGAGCATGTCGGAAGGACCAAATGGCTTTCGTGAAAACTTATGTTTTTAAGCAATTTGGTTGTCTTTCAGCCGTTGATGGATAGAAAATTAATTGATCTCGGTATCTTTATTGTGTTCTCTATAATTGCTTTAGGCTCTTATTAATTAATGTGATGCTTCGATGCATTCAAGCAAATACGCCATGGGTGATACATATATTGTTTTTAACCGGCTTCAATTAGCTACAACTGAGATGTAGCAGCGGAGGGAAGTTAACTGGTGAATGTAGACGGTAGTGATTCGGGAGTGTAAGCGCGAGACTTTGAGGATGTCACGAAAATGTGCGAGTTTGAGATTCATGCTAACCGTTCATTAATTGACACAACGTTACGCGGGCCCTGGCTGGTTTTGTCATTGTTATGAATATGACCAATAGCCTGCGCGGTATCAAGCAGTTTTAATTTGCTCACCGTTTCATTAATTAGTCTTGGAATCCTCGTTTCTTAAGGAAGGGTGAGCATGGAAGTTGATCTCTTATGGAATGAGTAAGTGCAGCTATATCTCTCAGTATGTCACTTGCAAGTCATAGTTTAGCTTACTTAGTACGTCTGGTATTTCCACATAAATTTACGGTTTATGTGAAAATGCGTAGGGAAATATGTTCTTCTGTATGTTATTAATTATTCTGTTAAATCTTTCTGTTCAGGGTCCCATATGGTCGCGGCGTATTAGAGGTGTGGCCTAACCAAAGCGAAGTAGCACCTTTCTTTTACTTTTTCATCCGAGGACCTACAAAGAACACGCTTGATAAATCCTAGTTTCTTTAATACTGCGCCGCGTATGTTTTGTTTGTATATTCTCCATGATATATCTGTAGTTTAGGTAGTTCCAGGGTATTCGGCTTTTTCTGAGGACCTAATGTTTACTCCACTCACAGCGTAGACATGGCGTTGGTATGATATGTTGACACGAAAATGATGACATAAAAATATCTTTTCCTAGAGAATACAATCGCAAGGCAAATGACCTTGACAAATGATACCGAAATGATCACCAATACAAGGTGATATGTCGGTCACGAAGGACCAATGTAAAAAGTTTTCATTCCTTAACATGAATTTAGATAAGAATGGTCTTCCTGCAGAACTGTTTGAGCCTGGAAAGAGCTTTCTTGGATATATTAATGTTTTTAAGAATTGTTGCAGAAAATTTATTTTTTTCTATTGATGTCTGATTTTATGTTTAATTGTTGGTGATTGGTTAAACGTCTCCTTTACATTATTTTACTGTTACTACCTGGAAAATAGCTAACTTGTAACTTCTTTAGCTAGTAATAATAATAATAATTGGCCAGCTGAATTAGGTTCGAAGTAACCTGCAAAGGGCTGAGATGATGGAGAGGAGGACATAACTAAGAGATCAGAGGCTGTTAAAAGTAATACGGGAAGAGGAAAGCTCGGTAGACGAGAGAGAACGAGGACAAATAGCAATGACATCCGGTAAAAAAAGGAGATAAAATATTTTTACCGGCATTTGTCTGCATGAAATATACCAACACATAAGCGTATTAATTACTTAACATAATTGAAAGACAACTGAGGTATTTATACATATCTCCTTCGAAAGCGGAAAGAAAAAGTTTGAAACAGAAGATAGGCAAAGGAGGAGCACGAAAGAATTCTTTGAATTACTCTCCATTCCTAAGGGAGCGATCCGTATTTGATTCCTTTCCATTAGTGCCTGCTGTTCTATTTTCATTTCTCTTTGGGTAATACGATAGAGAATTTTATTAATTTCAACATCCCAATTTTTTTCAGGAAAATGAGGAAAGAGTTTTAGCCACATAAAAAACTTATCTTTACGGACACAAAATGGACAAGAGGTCAATTAAACCTGATTTTATTAACATTAAGGAGAGCTTCTTACTAGTAAAAGTGTTTTATGTATTTAATCTATAATTTATTGTACAATACTCCACTTCATCAATGTTTCTTAATGTTCGCTGCGAGTTTAAACAACGAAGACATTAAAAAGTTACTTGAGAATTGTTGGGGGGACAAAAGAACCGATACTTAAGTCGATTTCAACGATGCAGACCTTTCACGTAAGTATTTAATATAGTTCCATTCTTGAAATATTAGGGGAATGTATGATCAGAATGTTCAAGCGAAGGAAAGATAATCCCACTGCGTTGGAGCGTAGCGATGAAGGTCGGTAAGAGTTGCCGCAGCCACCAACCGGATGCACTATATAATGGACGATACAGATTCCCATTTTACAGGACAATGGCACGAATCATTATGGCGTAACGGTGATGCCATACACGTCCGTGCTATGTTTGCTCTTGGCTGTTCGCTCAAGGAGGGTGGGAAAAAAATGAAGACGTCATTCCGCACCATTCTTGAGGCGAATTACTCCGCCATTTACGTCGGCAAAGTTGAGGATAAAGGAGCCTGCGAAAGGATACGAAACTACGAAGAAGGGTTGAGGAATTGCGTTCCCTGGGTGACGCGAGTGCAAGCATTTTTAGCAAACACAGCGTCCTGTCGGCGATGAGTAAAGAAAACTATTTCCTCCGGCGTCCTTCATTATTTGCCCCTCAGTTGCTGAGGTTATGACTCGCCGTTGAAGCAAGCAATATGTAATTTTGCTTCAAAATGCCAAACTGTTAATCTACACATACATATTACCTTGCAAGCTACCTCTAGGGTGCTTGGAAGGGGGGAAGTTATTACCAACCCGCACTATAAAGTTCAAGTAACTTTCATCAACATTCATACATGATAGGTATGCTACCAGTGCTACAGAAACTATCGAATTAATGTATATTACAACTACGTAACGTGATACAAGAGTCTTGCAGTGATCATGCGAAACGTAATGTTAGTTCATCTACATCTACATAATACCCCGCGAGCCACAGCATGGGCGTGTGGCAGGGGGTATTAGGTCACCAGCCGTGCAAATATGTAAGTTTTTGGGGGATAAAATGGTGACATGTATTATAGGAGTGTAAGTAGTGGAGCTCAATTATGGTCGCTTATTGTGGTCGCTTATTGCTCGCGGAAAGAACGAGTTTTTGTACCTATCTGTTCGGCAGAGCATCTCTCTCATTTTATCGCATCTGTCAGATCCAGAGATGTAGTGAGGAATCATGATTATGTTCTCTGTGCCGCTCTGAAAAATATCAGTTCTGAATTTCTCAAGCAACCCAAGCCTAGCGTGTAGCCTCCGAGTCTCTAGGGGCTCCCACGTTTATCCCTGTAAAAGTTGTGAGAGACTATATGCACGCTCGTAGTAGTTTTTAACGAAACGCGTTGCTTTTCTTGGTGTTTTATTAATGTTTTTGATAAAATCTTTATGACCAGGGTCCCAAATGCTCGCGTGGTATTCGAGATGTGGCCTAATCAGAGCGAAGTAGCATCTCTCTTTGATTTTCTCATCCAAGGACCTAACTAGTATACGTTAAACAAAATCTAATTTCTTTAATGCTGTGCCACATATGTTTTGTATGTGTAATCCGCACGATGTATTTCAAAAGATAAGGTTAGTACTACGTGGCAGATAAAAAAACAAGCAGTTGGGAGATAAATCAACTATTCAGCCACACTACCTGACTTACTTCAAAGTCTCATTGGAATCATTAATGGCTTCTAATGACGAATGCAATTGAAGGTAAAATAGAAGGAAACATTCCCAGGGGAAGACCCCCCCAGGAATAAGTTCATGGACCAAATTAAGAAGAAAATACATAGGAAGAGATACCAGGAAGTAAGGGAACAAGCATAAGATAGGGAATGGTGAAGGGCTGCAGTCGACTAATCTTAGAATTGTACAATCAATGAATCGGTCGCGGGAAGAACGTAAACCTGTCTGCTCAGCTTTCTCCCCTAATTTTAGTCTCATCACCTGATCTACCGTAATATGTTGGAGATTGTAAGATTTTGATAACTTCGTCAGAAAATAAATTAGTTTTGAAATCTCATGAGAGATTAAGTCCAATTTTTAACCGGCGGTCTGAAAAAGTTTCCCTTCCCAGTCGTTGCAAGAGGTCAGTAACACTTACGAAACTATCATAACCTTCGAGGTGTCTTGCTGATCTTCTCTGCGCGCGTCGTAACTATTATTTTATGCTTACCTCATAAGGATCACAAGTTATGGCAGCGTATTCCAGGTGGGGTTTACAAAGGGAGAAGTAGCTGATTTGTCTGAATTCATCGTCACCCTTTCCAAGCACTATTTTAACAAAACGTTTGTTGCGTGGTGCCAGGCTGTACATATAAGAGGGAGACTGAAAGAGTTGAATGAAGACAATCTTGCAACAACATGGTTGGAAATCGCTCTCAGACCGTCTATTGAAAATTAGACTCAATCTTTTATGTAAATTTAACACCGATTCATTTTCAGACGAAGTTTTCAATATCTTACGATCGAACGAACGAACAAGAATGTTCGGCAGAGGGTGACTTAGCACCAGTATGAACTACAGTGAATAAATTTAATTACACTAACAAGAACTGCATTATCGGTATGCTAAAAATTCTACAGAAATTACTAAAATAATCTATTATGCAACTATATAAACGTAACATGTGAGTCATGCAGGGAAAATGGAAATCATGGTGTTAGCACTACTCGGCAGATTTAGAGACATGCATTTGGGTGCATATGAATTAATCAGCTACATTACCTGTCAACTAGCCTACTTCAAAGTCATAAATTAGTCTTAATGATCTCTAATAGATCGCGGGAAAAACGAAATTTTAAACCTTACTTTTCTAACATGCAATTTGTAAGCTTGAATCCTTAGGGATTTAACCTGGCTTACATTTCGGTGGTCTTGTTTAATTTTCGTCAGGTCTAATTTCAAGCAAAAATCCACGTCCACACCCACTCTGCAGAAAGTCCTTCTCCTCCACTCTTGTTCTTCGCCAATGAGCGCTCACGGCACGCCTCCATTCCATTTCAACCTGCTTGAGTCACACCGAATTCGACGGAGATAATGACTCGCCCGTGGACGTATAAATACCGTTCTTTCATGTGCCCTTAATGACATTCATTTCGGGATCATTGTCCGTGGTAAACAATCTCAAAAGGCGCTTCGTGAAAAAAATAAGCCCTATGGGGAAGGAACGCTTTTTTAAAATTTCTTTTAAACAGTTAAACCGACGATGGTCATCAGCCGAGACACGTCACGTCCCTCCCGGGAAGGGAAGGCGGAGGAGGATTTTCTGAATTACTAGCCGTGAACTCTCTCTCAACATTCGCGTTACGCGCGGCGAGCAAAGAACTCCGTGGGCAAGGCCGTGTGCACGCCGCGCTGGTGCGTTCGTTCACGAACGGAACAGCGGCCACGGAGACCGAATTTCTGGAATATTTTTATGTGCACGCAGTTATTCAGTGTGTTTCATTTCATTTTCTTCAGAGAGTTATTCAGTTATTTTTATAGCAGAGTGTTAGATTCGCAAAAAATGGATGGATACCGGATGTCGTATCCAATAGAGCCTCTTGACATACGTATGTCGCATTATTCTAAAGTCGGTTTTTCACGTAGAATTTATTTCTACGACCGTAATCTTAGAAGTCTCTTACCAGTGGTACTTCAATATGTAAAAGTGGACTTCTACGGTAGTTGGGGTCGATGGAGGTATGGGGCTTTGAGTATGCAAGGAAATCATACCGGCATCTATTTTTCCTTGAGGTAGCATTTCAATATAGCGATCAAATTGGAAAGACTTCGAGTAATTCTGATTGCCTAACTGCAAGCGAGGATAAAATGACGACAAAAGTGGAGTATCATATGATAATATTGATAGTCTTTAGATTTAAATGTCTCCTTCGTTTAAACTCGCAGAAAACATAAGGAAATATTGATGAAGTGGAGTATTTTATGGGAAATCGCAGAGTTTTTACAAAAAAAACCTTTTACCAATAGGAAGTTATCTTTAATGTAAATTTTATCGGATTTAATTGACCTCATGACGCTTCTGTGTTCGGAAAAACATGGTTTATTTGTGGCTAGAACGCATTCTTTATTTCTCCGCAAAACTTGGGATATTCGCAATTATAAAATGTATGCCACAAATGAATTTTCCTGTCAAATGCATCGGTACATTTGTAAATATTTATTTATGCCTGGTAATTTGTTACCTTGGGAATTAGTAGAAGGTTCGAATGTTAGAGTAATGACTTTTATAGTCTTGAGTTATAAAAAAATAAAAACAGTTCTGACACGGATTTATTTAATTTAGAAAAAATTTATTAAAATTGTGAATTTATTGGTATTTTTTTGGTTTCTCCCGCGTTGCACCATTTTTCTGGACGACCGTTCAGGTATGGAATTGAATGGAAATTAATGGAACTCGAATGCCTGCGAGACGGTTGTCTAGAAAAATAGTGCGACGTGGGGAGAATACAAAGAATACCAGTAAACAAGAAAACCTCGGAAGACTTTGTAAAAACATTGACGAATATTTATAGACCTTAAATAGTGCGATGTACAATCGCAGTAAGTGGCGTATTGGGTAATTTTTGAATGTGCTTTTGTCTTTGTGTACTTCCACCGTTCATTTCTTTGATGAGAAATCCGAATTAATATGTGACTAGAACGATAAGTAGCAATGGGAAACGACACATCGCTACTCTCACTACTTTATTACTAAAAGTCAACCACCATCAGTAATACCGCATATCATTGTTTAATCTGAAATGCAGTTACTTGTTTCTGACATTAGGAGGTTGGGAAGATTTTTTGTCTTTGATTTTTGAGAGATTTGCGTAAAACTTATCATGAGTTTTTTGTAGGCTATATTTATAGATGAAATTGATAATTTGCATTTTACCGATTAGATTTTTGGCTGCCATTCAATGCCATTTTAACACCCAGTCTCGTGGCACATGAATACATGATACATATTTCGTAATAATTTGATTTACTGATCTTCTTCCAAATGCAATATGACATATTTCGTACTATTAAAATTATTGCTAACGAAAATACAGAAGTCACATCGAATCAAGGATACAAAAATAAACCTTTAAAAGATAACATTTGCCCAAATTGCGCATGCCTCGTCGAAAAAACTATCAATAGCTCCAGTGAAACTAATGAGACGACCATTAGATTCAATGGTATCCAAGGAGATGTTGTGGAAAATCATCTTGAATTTCAAATAAGGAAACTTAGAAATATCCACTCTGTTATTATTTGTTTGTATATTCAACGCGTTTCGACGCTTAAAGCGTCGTCTTCAGGTACAATGAATATGACGCTGTAAGCGTCGAAACGCATTGTACAAACAAATAATTTTCTTTATTTGAAATTCGAGAGGATTCTTGTATAAATTCCATTTCTCAATGCATGCAGAGTTCCATCGCGTACGCGGTTGTGGTGCAATGAAAATAACAGTGTATTTTACTAATTGCACTGTGTACCATTTTGCAATTCTAGCGTCATCGCGGTTACGACGGGATAAATCCAACCTCAACCGCATCATTATTTTCGAAGTTATCAGAGGTCTACAACTTTTAAAACAGCTCGTGTAAAACTTAACATTTAAACAATAATTTCCTTTTTATGTTAGAAAAATACTTTGCTAACTTGTTTCAAAATCTCCTGCCTCCACGTTCTATATCAAGAGGATGGCGATGACTTAAAAGTTTCTGTCTTCTTAAAGTCTTCTTAAAAGTAAAAAAGCGCCGAAGTCAGCGTCTTTTTTCAAATAAAATATCGTCAAAGTACTGGTAAAGATGATAAAATATTATTGCTATCGTCAATATACGTAGAAATATTATTCTAGCTCATGGTTTTTATTCCGTTAACATCGGTGGGCCTTATTTAAAGATACAGCCTTCTGCAATCGCCTCACAGGACTTTTTTAACGGACAGTAGAATATTTTTCGTTTTTCTCGAGAACTCATTAAAATGTGTGCTCAATGAACCACGATTACCACTCCAGCCACCTTAATGAGCTTGTTTAATGTTCGCTTCGTGCCTGCAACGTATCGAAGGCACATTTCTTTCTTTGGCCGGCTTATTTCAGCAGACACTGTACGTAAATGACCCGTATGTGTCATGGTTCATCTACATCTACATAATACCCTGCGAGCCACCACGAGGGTATGTGGCAGGGGGTGAAGATCACTAAACATGCACTATTGCCATTCAAGTAGGATATTTAAGGGAGACATGCTAGAGAACAGGGTAACATGCAGCAAGGTGGTTAGTATATACATAATAAGAAAGGGATTATTGATTGTTATTAAATGCATCATGCACTACAGACTACTCTAACGATATTTCACCTACCTATACCTTTGCTACGCTGCCTTTTGTTCTCTCTTATGGTACGTGGGAAAAATGACATTGTAAATCTATCGAAACCTATCTCTATCTCGATCGGAATCTATATCTATGGTCCGTGCGAGTCGAATCTGTCGCTGATTCCTGGTATTCCTCCGACAATCATCAGGCCACAATAGTTACCTATTTATCCTGAGACACTTCATTGCGGCTTCTATCTCGTTCTTGATGTCAGACGAACTTCTTCAGCGTGCTCGTCAGGTGCGTCTGGCCTCAGAGTCACTTATTCCAGATTTTCTGGAAACTTACGGTAGTCCGAGCGAAATAGTTCCCTAGTCATAATGGAGACCATATTCGAGTTATATTTTTAAATTTCACCTGCTGTAGGACACATGAATTGAATATTGCATTATTAATGGTGCATTAATATAGTTTTATATGACAGAAATGGTAAGTAATTAAATGAAAATAATTAAATAAGTCTTCAACTTGACTCATTTTTTTCGCACGGTGCGTTTGAAACTCCATCATAACGGAAGTTTTTTGTGATACCCAAGAACCTACTGCGACGACAATGTGATTAATTAAAAAAATAGTTAAGAACACATACAGACTACACGCTGTTAGTTTTTTTTACGATATCTAAGTGTTAGAAATTCCTCATTTTGTAAATAATGTCTCTCTGGACTGCATACACGTGCCATTTCCCATGTAAAAGGTCTGGTATTTTATGGCAGATAACTCCGAAAGTAATTAGTTAAGAGGTTGAATTTTTGGTATCATTAGAAGAGTGAGATATTTTTCTTTAAAATGAGACCAAATTCATTGATTTCTATGTAAAATGATATTTCGCTCAAACTACCTTAAATATAGCATCTATGAAGTACATTTTATAAACTGAGGTGAAAATAAAATACGGTTTTATGCTTGTTTTATTGTAATTCGGTCTGGAAAATGGAGACTTTAACATGAGCTCTAATGGAAATCACTATGGTTACAGCAGAAAAACATCAATGTAAACTAGAAAGAGTAGAAAGAATATCCAAGCTTTCAATTAAAACTGTTTATCAGCTCTAATGGAAATCACTATGGTAACAGCAGAAAAACATCAATGTAAACTAGAAAGAGTAGAAAGAATATCCAAGCTTTCAATTAAAACTGTTTATCAGTGGCGAGTAGCCCTGGGAAGTTGAATTAAAATAAATTGCAAGCATCTTACCACTTGCATTTAATAACAGTTATGAACGATTTATTTCCGTTATTGAAGTCAAAATGCGGTAGTTCCAGGTAAATGGCGCTGAAGTCTGCTCTTATGGCTGGAAAAATGTGGCCGTTAAGGTAGTTTGAGCGAAATATCATTTTTACTTGAAATCGATGAATTGGATCTCACTATAAAGAAAAATATATCACCCTTCCATTGACACCAGAAATTCAACCCCTCAACACATTACTTTTCGAGACATTTGCCAAAGAACACCAGCCAATTTACATGGGAAATGGTACATGTATGCACTCCAGAGAGACATTATTTAATGAATGAGGAATTTATTACACTTAGATTTCGTTAAAAAATCAACAGTGTGTAGTTTTTATGTTGTTTCAACTATTTTTGATAATTGATCATATTATCACCGCAGTAAATTCTTCGGGATCACAATAAACCTTACATTTTGACGGAGTTTCAAACGTTACGCGTGAAAAAAATGAGTCAAGTTAAAGATTTATTTAGATATTTTCATTTAATAACTTGCAATTTCTGTCATGTAAAACTGTATTATGGCACCATTGATATTGCAATGATTACGGAACTATCTCGCTCGTACTGCCTTAAAAAATATATTCGTGGAAAAATCTGCATGTTTTGTTCATAAGCATATTTTATTGTAACTTTTACCACGACTCAGAGATAAAGCACGAAAGCACAACCCGGGTTTCAATACATTAGTATGGTCATCAAGTGCAACCAAAGGTTGGGAACTCTCTTATGCATTGGAGTGAGAAGGGGATAGGGGCGGGAGAAAGGAGAAAAGGGGGAAGGAAGAGAGAGAGATGGTAGGTATCAGTGTATAACTGCCTCAATGATAGAGGAGGGGGAAGGGAACAAGTATTTGTTAACAACACATACATCAGGGTCATGCATTCTTCTCAAAATGTCGAGTTGCTCAAGGGCATTGAGCTCTGTGGTGTATTAAAAGGTGCAATAAAATATGGCTATGGGGATATGCCACAAAGTTACCAAACATATTGCCGATCATGCAGTAATGTATAAGGAAAACTAGAAATGAAGAGGACAGTCAGTCTTTAGCTAAGGATTTAGATGCGATTGATGATCGGTGTGATTGTTGGCAGCTAGTATTAAATTTGAAGAAATGCGCGATAATGAACTCTTGGAAAAAGAATGGCTTTCCCCGGAATAATTATTGCATTAAAGAAAAGAAAATATCTAACGTAGAATCTATTAAATACTTAGGCGTCGCCATCACTGAAGACATGTCATGGGGGAAAACACATCAGGGAAATAACTAGTGTAGCAAATCGTAGATTAGGATTTGTAAAAAGGGTTCTAGGCAAATGCGATGAGAGAGCACGAGAAAGAAGCTATTTTAAACTTGTCAGGCCTCATTTAGAATATACCGCTAGTATATGGGATCCGTACGAGGAAGGTATGATAAAAGAATTAGAGCGTGTGCAAAGGAGATCCGCTAGATTTGTTAAAGGCCGTTATGATAATTGTACAAGTGTTACGAGTTTAATAGAATAACTAGGATGGGAGTTACCATTAGAACGCAGGTTAAAATTTAGGTTAAACCTTTTAAGTTAATACGAAACTGAGTTGTTCACAGATGACGTTAGATATGTATTGAGAACCCCTGCGTATTATGCTAGGTTTGATCAGATTAACAAGATTAAAGAGATAGATTGTCGTACCGATAGATTTAAAATGTCATTTTTCCCGCGCACCATAAGAGAGAACAATAGGCAGCGTAGCAAAGGGATAGGTAGGTGAAATATAGTTAGAGTAGTCTGTAGTGAATGATGCATGTAATAAAAACCAATAATCCCTTTCTTATAATGTAGATACTAAACATCTAGCTGTATGCAACCCTATCATTTAGCATGTCTCCATTAAATATCCTAGTCGCGTGTCAATAGTGCATGTTTGGTGATCTTCACCCCCTGCCACACACCCTCGTGGTGGCTCGCAGGGTATTACGTAGATGTAGATTTGTTCGTGAATTTTGGTTCTGTGGTGTAGTAAAAGTTGCAATTAAATATGGCAATGAAAATATATCACAAAATTACCAAAGATATTATCTTATTTGTTCGTTAATTTTGGTTTTAAATAGGCGACCCATTTCGTCAGGGAAAGCAGGATTTTTTTTTTAATCGAATAAATTTAAACGAGTATCTTAGTATCTGTCTTGACTCACGTGGTAAAGCCAGAGCCACCTTAACTGGATCATAGCTCTATCTATACCTGGAATTTTTTGTCCTCACTTCTCCCTTGAGAAAGACACATCTGCCTTCATCTTCTCACTTCCGCAATTTTAGTCCCCCTTCCCATTGGTTTTTATGCTAAAGCCTTGAACCTCTCGAGTTTCGTTCAAGGATGCCCACTGCTCTTCGCAGTCCTCAGTCATTACTGCGGTGTCATCTGGTAAACGGGACGTGTTTCTCTCCTCCCCCATTCACCTAGATTCTTTTCATTTACATTCTTTGTTCTTCTAAATCGTTGGGGCTTCCGAGAATGCTTCCCGGTTCTGCTGAGCGGTTGAATACTTGAATTTCTCCGTTATTCATTTTATCGTTCATAATGCTTCCGTATTTCGATGGCGAACCGCTGTCGTTATTCCGCTGTCGTTGTGCTTCACAATCGGGGTTTTCAGTTATTCCAACATATTTTTCCTCTCGGCAATTTTTTAACTCCACCAATGCTACATATATGACCTTATATCGGAGAATAATTCATAATACACCATGTTGTAAGTCAAAGGATGATCTCATTAATTATTCTGTCTGCGTTTTGAAGCAGAGCAAAGACAAAAGCTAGTTAACTATAATCTCAAGATCGCTCTTAGTGCATCTCTGAGAATTGCTCATTTCTTTTATATAGCTTCTAGAGATGATAATGTCATTGTTGATCATTTATTTTCCATATTTGGTCGAGATATTAATCTATGCTTGTTTTCGGTATTTTTTCATTTAAGGTAGTTTGAGGGTGATAGTTTCCTAGTCATAATAGAGAACATATTCTAAATTATACGTTTTAATTTTACCAGCTGAGGGATACATGAATTTAATATCGCATTATTAATTTATCCATAATGTAGTTTTAAATGACAGTGATTCAAAATAATGTAATAAAATTTTTAAATAAGTCTGTAACTTGACTAATTTTTTTCGCGCGGTACGTTTAAAACTCCTTCAAAACGGAAGGTTTCTCACGATCCTGAAAAAATTATTACGGTAACTATGTGATTTATCTTCAAGCTGAGGTGATAAAAACTTAATTGATAAAACATGAAAGCCACACTATTAATTTTTCTAACGAAATTCTCATTTTTTATTTTATTTTCCATTGATTCCTCATTTAAAAAAAATAAGTTCTCTCTGTTGTGCATGCACGTACCATTTCCCATGTAAAAGGGCTGGTATTTTTCGTAAAAAATCCCCGGAAAGTAGTTCAGTAAGGGGCTGATGTTTTGGAAGGGTCGAAATTTTTATCTGAAATGAGACGAAATTCTTTGATTCCTAGGTGAAATCATATTTCGCTCAAACTACCTTAATCTACGAGATTAGTAATACATTTTTATCTAACATTGCATTCGTGCAACCCATTTCAAAATTAAGCCTGCATTAACTGAAATCCATTTAAAATGAGTAATGTATATATGGATATTAGAAAATCCTTTGCAAAATATTTGTTTGGAGTACACTGCTGTATGCAAGTGAAAGTTGGACTGTAGGCAAATTAGAAAGGAGCAGACTTGAGGCTGCTGAAATGTGGATATGGCGGAAGATGGCAACAACAAGCTGGACGGTAAGAAAAACAAATCTGGAAGTTTTAAGGGAAGTGCAGAAGAGAGAAGATTATTGGCGGAGAGAGAAAAGAGAAAAAAAAGTTATTGGACATGTTTTCAGACACAATATATTTATAACAAACATTCTTGAAGGGAAAATACTAGGAAAGAAAGGAAGAAGAGGACGGCCGAGGAAGAAATATTCGGACGAGATCAAGAAGATGATAAGATGCAGCAACTACGTGGGACTGAAGCGAACGGCAAATGACGGAGATGAATGGTTGCATCGACAAGGCGTCAGCCTTTAGGAAATTGATTGATTGATATATGATGTGCACAAGAAATTGGACTGAGCGAAGTGTAGATAAACTGAGGAGAAAAAAAACATGTGCCGCTTCGCAGATGATATCGCATTCATAGCTAGAAATCACGATGATCTTCAAACGTAATGGACCGAGTTCTCCAAGAATACTACATGGCAATAAATAAGACGAAGACCAAAATCCTAGTATGCGGAAGAGAGAAGCTGGACGTAGAAGTAATCTGAGAGGAAAGAAATTAGAGCAAGTGGATTCCTTCACCGATCTCGGAAGTACGTACCATCACGTGGGACCGAAGAAGTACGTCGGACATCAAGCGGAGAAGAGCCGAAGCTAAGAAGACGTTCATGGGGAAAAGACAACTTCTGTGCTCAAAGAAGATAGGACTACAAACCTATAAAACTACGAACAGTATATGATAACATTCGTGTGGAGCATGGCACGCATGGATCGGAAGCATGGACCATTGGAAGAGCTGACCAGAACAGACTAGAGGCCTTCGAAAACTGAGGCTGGAGGAGGATGCTGAAGATGAAATGGACGAATAAAATAAGAAATGATGAGGTTTACAGAAGAGTGGAAGAGAAATGGTACACTATACAGAAAAGAAGAACCAGATGGATTGGACACACCCTGAGACACGATGGCTTCGTGAAGAACATAATTGGAGGTAACATAGAGGGAAAAGTCCCCAGAGGAAGACCCAGGAATAAGTTCAAGAACCAAATAAAGAGGAAAGTACATACATCTACATAGCGAGGGATACCAGGAGGTAAGGAAACTGGCATTAAGCCAGAATCAGACGATATTTGACTTTGTACAAGTCCGAGGATGCTAGCTAGCACGGTCAAGTATCGTGTGATACAGACAAAGCGTACTGGAAATCTTGCATAATCGCTAGCATACTAGCTGGTATCCTTGTTTTCGTAATTGGTGCGGTACTAGTTTGATACTTTCTCCTAGTAGGACCTAGTAGCCGCCGACCAATCACCTCTGCTCTTTGCAATGCGGTCGTCAATTTTTGATGTCAGCGCCTCCATAGTCCCTGGTGACAATTACAATTTCCCGCGATCAAATTAACAAGTCAAACCTCACAACAAGACCCAATGGCTTGGGTACCTGAGGCAATTGAGGTTGAGGAGCTGCAGCGGCTAAAAACCGTCGTCTTCGTTCGAAATCTTCCATTTCAGTCGTCAAACTCCTTCCGTGACTGTACTAGATCAAAGATCTACCAAACAGACCTTGTGCAAGTTCAAGTATCGTGTGATAGCTCCTAGGAAGATTTCAAGCATGCTAGGTTTCGTACTAGAAATCCAGTACTCGCTAGCATCCTTGGACCTGTACAAGGTCAAGTATAGTGTGATTCAGGCTTTAGATAGGGAAAGGTGAAGGGATGCAGACAACCAATCTTAGGACTGAAAAACCAATGAATATGATGTGCACTGGACTTTTTGTAATGGTGGTAGGTCACGAGGACATATTTTGTTATGTGCTATCAGAATGATACTCTCTGTGTCGCTCTGATAGTCACCTGTGCGCCGAATGAAACGGTCCTTTTAACTCATCTTCAGATTTCTGATCTCTACAAGTTTTTTCCTGCTAATCCACTGCACCACTAGTTCCAGGCAACCCGTCGTTTCCTCCCTCACCGCCCCTACTTCTCCGACGCGAACGTATGTATCACTCGTTTCCTCCCCTTCCACCCCAGGCCTCCTCCGTACCCCACCCCCCTATTAGCCTCTCACTCCCTCCCACACACCCCACTCCGCAAGGACGCCCTCTCTCTCTCTCTCCGATCCTTCACCCCGTCCGCCGTCTCATTTCCTCTGGTTCCCCGAAAACCGTTTTCCCCGGACGGCGGCGGGCACATCGGTCGTCGACACCTCATGCTCTTCGGTTGTTTTGTATTGTGTGCGCGCGCCAATGAGTACGGCGGAGGGAGTGTGCTCGGGAAGGAGGCGAGGGGAAACGAAGGGTTGGTGACACGTGCAATCGGGAAGGACATGCAATTGTTCAATACATTGTAATGTAATGCAGAGAAAGCTATCGCCTTTGCGACTGTTAACTTTGTAACTCTCAGCAACCAGGCCATGGATTTGGTTGCATATTCTCATTTTGTAAATAATGTCTCACTGGAGTCTATACACGCACCATTTCCATAATAAAAGGGTTGATATTTTTGGCAAATAACTCCGAAAGTAATATGGCGAGGGGTTGATTTTTTGGTGTGATTAGAAGGGTGAGATATTTTTCTTTAAAATGAGACCAAAGTAATTGATTTCTAGGTAAATACTTCGCTCAAACGGCAAAGCTTCGCTCTTCATGATACTTCGCTCAAACTACCTTACGCCTAGAATGGGATATTCTGAAAATTACTGCGGTAAATTTCGTAAATTGTCGCCATTTTTCAACGCATATACTTTGCGTAGATGTACTTCATTGAAGTGGGGTCCAAGAATTTTTTGTAGACCACCGACGAGTATTTGATGAGCTTTGTGACTGTAAACTTTGTAACTCTCGGCAACCAGACCATGACCTTGGTTGCATATTCTCCTCGGGTCATTTTCTCAAAGGCAAGTTTTGATTGGTGACATTAATTGCAGAGGTTTTCTAAGCAAATTAAAGCTCTTATGCACAAGAACATCTGTTGCCTCGTTGTATTAACATCAGTGAAGTTACCATATCTTCCGTATTTCAAAAGATAGAGATGTGAATTTTGCTGCAATGAATTGAGAAATAAATTTACAAAAAGTTTTATTCCTACACATTTTTTGATATCTCTGAAATTAAGAGCGCTATTGTACATTATTTGTTTTTGAGGAAAGAAATTTCGACGAATATTCGAGAGCCATCTTGAAAATAAGATACCGTTAGCATTTATGATGGCAGAACATGAAAAATACATATCTTACACCACTGTGCAAAGTTTTAAATCTCCTCAATCGGTGCTAGTCATTGAAATCGGTTGTTTTCATTGTGATTTCAGAATACTTCGGAAAAAATTTTACGTTGCCATAGCTCCGTAACTAAGGAGCACTTTAACGTCCAGATTTTACTTAACCAGCGATTGTAAAACCGAATTTAGAGATTAACCAGCCGTCAACGCTGACGTGAAGTTTGACCAGACATTGTAAAACCGGCCCGTAGGGTCATAGGGAGGAGGGGGAGAGGATTGAGCTGG
Organism: Ceriagrion tenellum; assembly: GCA_963169105.1. Taxonomy (NCBI): domain Eukaryota; kingdom Metazoa; phylum Arthropoda; class Insecta; order Odonata; family Coenagrionidae; genus Ceriagrion; species Ceriagrion tenellum. The sequence continues at coordinate 109,030,799 of OY720635.1, read as the reverse complement.
TCAACAAGGTCATCATACCAAAGGAAAGCGTAAAAACGAAAAAAAAAACAAGAGCGGTACAGATTCAAAGTTAAGGGGAGAGGCATAGTAAAAAGGAGGAACAATTTTTCCGGAATAAAATCATTTAAAACTCTATAGCTACACCTTTTAAAGTAGTTTGAGAGAAATATCACCTGAAAATCAGTGAATTTGGTCTCATTTTATAGAAAAGTATCTCACCCTTCCAAGGATACAAAAATATCAGCCCCTTATCGGTCTACTTTTCGAGATTTTTGACGAATTATACCACCAAATTTATACTGGAAATGGCTCGTACATTCATCTTAGAGTGACTTTATTTCTTTATATAAAAAATTACACCGAGATCTCGTTAAAAAATTTCAGAGGGTTTTGTTCATTTTCTCCACGATTTTTAAGAAAAATCATGCTGTCACCGCAGTAATTCTTTCAGGATGACAAAACAACTTTCGTTTAGAAGGAGTTTCAAACGTTCCCAGTGAAAATTGAGTCAATTATAGATTTATATATCACTAAGTTTAAACTTACTCATTACATTAAATTTTGCATATCTTAAGAAAACAGTGCTTCGAAGCAAAGATTCCTCGTTAAGGTGGCTCCAGCCTCATGGTGCCTCACTTATTCCAGATTTTGCCTCAGTCTCACTCACTTTGCTCAGCCTCACTTATTCCAGATTGTGTGAAAGCTGGAATATTATGACGCAAATGACCTTAGCCGTCGGTCGCCTCCCCAAATATCCAATCCAGCTTGAATATTGCATCTTTGGAGTTTTATGAAATGAAGTGAAAATAAAACGGTGTCCCCAGGATAGTTTTACTGTAATTCAGTCCCGAAAACGGAAATTTTAACATGGTCTCTTATGGGGATTACTTAAATCATAGCAGAAAAATGCCAACTTGAACGAGAAGCTATGTTCCAGCTTTTAATTATAACTGTTCATTAGGAGCAAAAATTCTTGGGAATTTGATAAAAAATAAAATAAAGCCATCTTTCCACCTAATTTTTAAAAAGTACTTAGGGATTTACTGCTGTAATTGAAGTGCAAATACAGTGGTTCCATGACAAGGGCGCTACTGTCGTCTCCCAAGACTTCAAGAGAGTCAAGTTAAAGACATATAGATATTTTTATTTTAATACTGCAGCTGAAATGATAAAGTATGATTCAAATTTGGTCTCCATTATGACTGGGGAACTCTCTCGCTCAAACTATCTAAAAAGCTGAGATAATTTCAAGATTTAAAAAAAATTCCAGTTTATCACATTTTTCACAGAAATATAAAATTGAGGGATTTAAACTAGAGGGGTGGTTCAACTCTAGCGGAATTTATGCAAACTCAGATTTATAGTCATGATTAATAAAACTTCTTAAATGTTCAGCCATTCTAGTCATGAGGTCGTATTTAAGTAATAAAAGGAGTGTGGAATATTACCTAGGCATTATTCTTCAATTAAAGACACTATATTACAATATTCATAATTTTCTATATGGCTTGACTTCAGGAGTAATATACCTTAGTAAGTCGCAGACTGGCCACCCATACGACCAGCCTCCAGCGGCTTTTTCCCACACCTTGGAACGGCACTGTGTGGAAGAACAGTAAGAGGTTGGTCGTTCGCGAACGGACGGGTCTGAAGGAACGAATCCTTGGATTGAACGGGATCCCGGCGTCGGCATTAGTGTTCTCTAAACGAAAGGCGCCAAGGGGACCACGGTTTAACGTCTCATCCGACAGACGGAGTACTGTATTTGAAGTGCCCTCCACAAGACACTCAAGAATCCCGGGTTTCAATCCCGGGTTTCCTCTGAAATACATCCTCCTCTGCAGGGATTTGAACCCTGGCCGTCCGTATGGTTAGCCAGTCTAGCCACGACACCAACCTGATCCCCCATCTTTTAATTCATTCAACATTCTTTAACGGCGTCATTACGGTATATTAAATATTTCTATGATTCTTTACTTCCTTTAAACACCAAGAACACAAAAATATACAGATATAAACAAAAATAAAAATACAGGTCCATTAATAAAAAAGGAATACTGAACGAGTGAAAAGGAACGGGTCCCAGAAAGGACCTGTTTCGAGTGAATGAGTTCCCAAAAATGAACGTGTTTTCCCCCCATCTATAAAGAACAAGTCGCACTGAGCGGGGCGGAGATGAAGCATGGGGGACGGGATACGCAGTAGAGATGGGCTAAGTCGATCATTTTAGTGATTCAATCATTTTGATTCGAGTCACTTAAAAGATTCAATCAACCGATTCAATCATTTGATTCATATGACTCGTAAGTCAGATTGATTAGATGAATCACGAGACTCACGTGAATCGAAAGACTCGAATGAATCAAGATTGAAGAGACTCAAAAACTCGAATTATGCCAATTGATGCCATCAATCTATTTGAATAATTGATTTCGAATAATTACTATCGTGCTTAGAAATTTAGGAATGCTGATTGATTTCCATGTTCCACAAATTTTGGATCCGCATTAAATTGGAGATTTCCAAGCACTATAGTCACGAGAATATTTAGAGAGGCAAAACTGTCACAGACTCTGAATTCAAGAAGAATAACGTCAAAATATGTACATGAAAATTAAATCACTAGCTCAGACTACACAAATTAATGTGCATGAAGGTTTTCTGATCTGCAGTATTGAATTACATTCAATTAGGAGCTTTCAACTGAGAAGGTAATTAAAATTCTTATCAAGTTTACCAACTGTAATTATGCGCTGGTATTGTAACAAGGGTTAATTTCATCGTTTTTCAAATGAGCCCCTTGTCTCTAACTATGCTATACAAACATACACTCACTGACCAAATTGGATTTATGCCCATGAAGATATCTCTATGAAATTTCATGACTAGACATAACGGATAACGTACTTGTGAATGTTTTTCCACTTAATATCACATTCAATCACACGGCAGACGGAAACACAAAATGATTGAATGATCGAATCATTTTCCCGAAATGAATCGTGAGTCATTTGACTCACTTGGTGATTCAATCATTTTGAACGAATCGATCATGAACGACCCATCACTAATACGCAGAACGAAGCAACGCGCGCGGGAGAGAGAGGAGAATACCAAGAATCGGCGAGGAACGAGAAGGTTAACGTGAAGAGAGAGAGCGAGAGAGAGAGAGAGAGCCGAATGGTAATGAATGGGTTGGGCGGTCTGCGGCCGGAGGACATCTGCGAAATGTCACCGATCGCGCGGCGACCACGCCATCTGGCTCTCGTCAGCCTCGGCGCGGTGTCCGAGACGAGCGGATTGCGGGAGCGATCCGGGCACTTTTCAAGAGGGCGGAGAGGGTAGCGACGGGACGCGTCGCGGGCACGTGTCGAGCTCTTGCGGTGTCGGTGAATCATTCCCCCCCTCCCCGTCCTTCGGGCGCCACCTCCCAGCCGCCGGCGTGCATCTGAACGATCGCCCAGCGGCGAGGCAGCGGCGGTGAGGGAGGATTACTGAAGACCGTTTCCTTCCTGCAGTTTCACCGATGGGTCGGAAATACAGCGCCACAGATCGGCCGACTGATCGTCCCATATTTTTACGCCAATTGCCGTGGGAGTGACCTCGATCGAAGGATGAATTTTTAATGTGGTTGATTGCTGAGGCAGAGATTTTGTGGTATTTTAAAAAAAATCAGAAATTAAAAACTAGGGATTCTCTTTTGGAATTTATTTATGTTCAACTAGTTTGGCTACACCGTAGCCCCTTTTGGAAATTCTGGAATATAAATTCATTATTATTTTAATAATTGCGGAGTGATTTGTTATTTGGGAAGGTTCATATGGTACTTTAAGGTGGTACAGTGATGTTTGTATGAGCAGGGTTGCGTCCAAGTTTACATAAGTTTTCTAATTAGTGATACCAACAGATGAAAATGAAAAAAAAATCATTTTACCGATTTTATTTTTTGGCAGTGCCATGTTCAGAGCGGTACAGGGAATATTATCATGACGCCTCACTTCATTAATAGGTCTGATAGAAACGATAAAATAAGAGGGAAACATTGCCGAGCAGATAGGTAAAAAAATCGTTCTTTCTGCGCACAATAGGCGACCACAATAAAAACTGAGCTCCACTAAATACACTTCCATAATAGGCACACGTCACCATCTCACCTCCCAAAACCTTACATCTTTACACGGTTGGTGTCCTAACACCCCCTGCCTCACACCTATGCGACGGCTCGCAGGGTAGTAGGTAGATGTTGATGCTATATTAAATCATAGTCTCACGGTATATCTCCTCTGAAGGCTAAATTATATGCTTAGCATTATTGTAAATGTTGCTAACAGATATCGAAGAGTTACACCAAGACAAAGATTCAAAAAGTATATGTTAAGAAATCGATATAATTTCGTTAAAATTTGAAGAAAGAAATAAAATGCTTTAATTAAGGCAAAGAATGTAAAATATAATTTTATAATAAATGAGCACCCGGTCGAATTGCATGGGTGAGTACCTGAGTGCCGCGATGAAGACTCGAATACCTGGGTGAATACCACTGAATACGAGTACCCAAATGGAATACGCAGACCCAAATGGAACACGCAAAGGTAAGGGTGTATGAACGTAAACTAAACTTCATGTCCAACTTTTGCCAGGAAGAATGTAAGCCGAAAGTTGAAAGAGAAACCTTTCCACGAGTTTCGAAATAGCGTGGAGGCGACGCAAATCCTCGGCTCAAGCCCAGGGTGGGGACGGAGGCAGATGTGGTGGGCGTGCGAGATCTGCCCCGGGAGCGTTGAACGGGGGGAAGAGGAAGGAGGAGGAGGGGATGCGATATGTTTGCGTCCATCACGTTATTTCCCGGAAGCGTGGGGACGTCTCCGTCCCCTGTCCGAACGGACGCCCTCCCTCTAGGGTAGAGAGAGAAATGATGATCCCTACTTTCCCATGCTATTCCCTTCCTCCCTTTGTGTTCGCCCCACACTACTTCCTCCTCTGCTACAGCCATCTTCCCTCTTCTCTCGCCTTTCTTCTGTCGAGCCGCCCGAGGTGACGGATAGGTAAACATGTTATGTTTCCTCCACGAAGGCGTCAGGGAGTGATGTAGTGAGAGTTTCCTCTTGGGAGATCAGTCATTTAATTTTACGTTTGATGAAAAATTGAAGTGTTTTTCCCTGGAGTTTATCTTATTTATTTATTTATCGTCTTCCCAACAATAACAGTGACAGGGAGGCCCAGGTACATTTAAAAAAATGCAACTACATAAAAGTCAAAGTATAAAAAACACATCACTTTATACATGATTATCAAGAATATCACAGTCCTTCAGAATACTTTGGAATTTGGTCCATTTACTAAAAATATCAACTCTGTCGGCTATTAGATTATACAATGAATACACACGTGGCAAACAAGAATGTGTACAAGGATCTGTACTACGATACTTTTTCAAAATAATAAGTGATTCCTAGTATTAATCACAGGTACATGGAAATCCACACGACTTAATAATACGAGAGAGCTAGAAGTTTTTTATTTTTTATTTTATTTTATATTCACTACCCCGAATATAGGGCATTTGACAATTTACGCCGGGTGAATAACAACAACAAAAAAAAGACGAACACAAACACCCAAGCTCTGAATGGTGAAAATATTTCCACCCAGGTGGGATTCGAACCCGCGACCCTCGGTTCAGCAGGCGAGTACAATCCGTCGCCACCGGGATCGGCTCCTGGAAAACATTTATTTTTCACTATAAAATTCTGGAAAACTTTTATCTTTGGTAACACATTTTTTTTAAATTTTAAGGAATAAAAGTTGCCTCATCTATAATCCCTTTCCTCAAACATTGAGTAATACAACCGTGAGGTTTTGCCATTGAAATATATAGGAAGAATACTAGCGAATCTTTACGCATCCGCGTTCTTTGTTACTTGCGGAACCCATATTTGTCAGATTCCTTTCTTGCAGGCTGTGTATATAATTCGTAAGTTGTGAGAACATTTGTGAAGCCAATAAAGGCATCAAATGTTTTTGCAAAGCATATTGAACTAAACAAATGTGCCAAAATTCGTGCCGCAAAATGTGGAAAAATTCGTGTGGAGCGTAGCATTCTATGGATACGAAGCATGTACCATTGGAAAAGCTGACCAGAACAGACTAGAAGCCTTAGAAACCTGGTGCTGGAGGAGGATATTGAAGATAAAATGGACGGAAAAAATAAGAGATAATGAAGTGTACAGAAGAGTAGAAGAAGGAAATGACCATATGGAACGCCATAGAGATAAGAAGAGCCAGAAGGATTGGTCACGCGCTGAGACAATTTGATTTTTGAAGAACATAATTGAAGTTAATATAGAAGGAAAAGTCTCCAGAGGATGACCCAGGAATAAGTTAATGGACCAGATAAAGAGGAAAGTACATAAGAAGAGATATCAGGAGGTAAAAGAACTAGCATTAGTTAGGAATGTGTGGAGGGCTGCAGTCAACCACTCTTAGGATTGAACGACAAATTATGATTAAACGAAAGCTTTATCCTAAAGATTTCATAAACCATTTGGATACATATGTATCGTTTTTGCAGCCGGTGATAGGTCATGAATAAACTAATGGAGAATTTAACCTTACATCATGTAATTTATTTGGTTTGAGCATTTCCTCAGGCTTCATGAACATTTAAAATGATTTTGTTATCATTATGAATGAGTCTCTTACTTTTTCCAGACTAGGATTTTTTCTCAGCCTCGATTCACTCCATCAATCCTACGAAATATCCTGCACTAATCTTAGGTGCAGTTAGCTTTCGTAAATATTTCTTGGATACTGATATGTCGGTCGTATTATACTGCGCTATGTACAGCAATGTACAGGAAAGGCTGAAAGTAGACGATTTTTCATTTGAAAGTGTAACAGAATTTAAATATCTGGGAGCAGTCATTACAAATGATAATAGAGAGGAAAATGAAATAAACAATAGGTTAGCCGCAGCTTCACGGACTAACTGGTCCTTGGAAAAAATACTGAAATCTAAATGGCTCTCTAGAAAAACCAAGACAAATTTTTATCATACAATTATAATCATCCCAGTACTGCTATATGGATCGGAAAAATTGGCATTAACCAAACAGTCTGAGAAAAAGCTAATTGTTTCTAAAATAAAGTATTGAGGAAAATCTTTGGCCCAGTTCAAGACCAAGATGGATGGAGAATTAGGAAGAACAGAGATTTAAGAGACACCTATACATACTCAGATATAGTGGCAATGGCTAAGGGCCGAAGATTAAGATGTGCAAGACATGTGTGGAGAAAAGAGGAAACTGCTATAATCAAGATTTTTTTACCTCAGAAACCCTGAAGGCAGAAGACCACCTGGTAGACCAAGAATGTGGAAGGACCAAGTTGAAAAGGACATAGATAGACCTGGGGCTACACTTCAAAGAGCAGAAGATAAAACAGAATGGAGAGGCATTGTTGGTAGGGCCAAAAACCTGCTGAGGTTTCAATAGCCAAAGAGTTAAGGTAAGGTAAGTTGTGCTGCGCTTGGAGCAAGAATGTCTATCACTCTCCGCCTATGCATTCGCGAACTAGTTTTATACCTACCCCTGCTTCTTCCTCTTATGCCTCCTTAAGGTAGTTTGAGTGAAGTATTTATTTACCAAGAAATCATCAAGAAAAATATCTCACTCTTCCAAAGATACAAAAATACCAGCACCTTTCCGGAATACTTTCCGAGATTTTTGGCGACAAATACCATCCCATTCACATGGGAAATGGTTCGTGTATGCGCTCTAGAGAGACCTTATGTTTAGAAAATGAGGAATTTCTAACGCCTAGATCACGTGAAAAATTTAAAAGTGTATAGTTCGTTTGTTTTCTCGACTATTTTTAAAAATAAATCTCATTGTCACCGGAGTAATTTTTTTCGTGATCGCAAAATAATACCTTCCCTTTTGGAGGAGTATTAAACTTACCGCGCGAAAAAAAGAGTCAAGTTTAAGACTTAGATGATGTATATTTTTTATTTAATTACTTAGAATTTCAGTCATGTAAAAGACTTTAATCGCGCCATTAATGTACCAATATTTTATTCATGCTTCCTAAAGCTGCTGAAATTAATACGCATACTTCGAATACGGTCTCCATTATGACTAGGGAAGTATCTTGCTCAAATTACTTTAAAGCCTCTTTCATTCCTTCCCGTCCGTCCTCCTCATCCATGAAAAAGGTGGTTGGAGCGATCTTCGTTTATTTTTAAATTTGAGTGATGTTTTCTATGCTTGCATTTATATACGTACGTATAGTTCTACATATGTCCATGCAGTATTATATCTAGACAAAAGAGGAAAAAATTGCATGTTCGCGATTTAGTTGCTAGGCAATTTATAATACTATTTTAACACATAGTCTATAAGCTATAACACACACACACAAATAATTCAGACACATAACATATGTACAGATAATTGATGTAGATCAGATCATGAAACCAAAGTAAGGGGATTGGATTGTAGAACAGATAGGTTTAAAATCTCGTTTTTCCCACGATCGATGAGAGACCATAATGGCTGCGTTAAGACTTTGAAGTAGGTTAGTTGAGATGTAGTGTAGCTGATTAATTCGTATACCCCCTGATGCATGTTTCTAAATCTGGCGAGTTGTGCTAAAATCATGTTTTGCATGTTCCCTGCATGACTCTTGTTTCACGTTTACGTAGTTACATTATAAAATAATTTTGTTGTTTCTGTAGCATTTTTAGCATACCTATTATGTGGTGCATGTTGGTGAAAGTAAATTTCTTCACTGTGGTTCATGTTGTTGATAAGTCGCCCCCTGCCAAACACCCCTGTGGTGGCTAGCAGGGTAATAGGTAGAGGTAAAATTAGAAGGAACTTGCAATACTGGTCAATGCTAGAAGCTGAAGACAATCCGCCATCTTTGTTCACCCCACATTTGCCTACCACCGGACAAAATGCATGAAAGTTCACCAATCATGATTGCGAATACACATAATAATCTTTCAGTAAGAGTAAGCAAACTGGTCATCCGTCCCAAAACAACCCTTTTATTTACATCTGCATAATATCCCGCGAGCCGCCGCATGGTCGTGTGGCAGGGGGTGTTAGATCACCGGGCCGAGTAAAGGTGTAAGTTTTCTGGATGAAATGGTGACATGAATTATAGGAGTGTATTTATTGGAGCTCAATTTTTATTGTGGTCGCTTATTGTGCGTGGAATGAACGAGTTTTCGTACCTATCTGTTCGGCAGTGTATCTCTCTTATTTTATCGCATCTGTTATACCTAGAGATGTAGTGAGGAGTCATGATAATATTCTCTGTGTCGCTCTGAAAAATATCAGTCCTGAATTTCTCAAGCAACCCTAAGCCTAGCGTGTGGCCTCCGAGTCTCTGGGGGCTTTCACCTTTAACCCTCTAGAAGTAGTGAGACACTATATGTACGCTTGTAGCAGTTTGTAACGAAACGCACTGCTTTCCTTTGTATTTTATCTTTTTTTGGTTAAATCTTTATGACCAGGGTCCCTAACTGCTCGGAGCGCATTCGAGGTGAGGCCTAACCAGAGCGAAGTAGCATCTCTCCTTGACTTTGTCATCCGAGGACCTTCCTATTATACTGTACATTTAACAGAACCTAGTTTCTTTAATGCTGCGCCACATAGTTTTGTATGTGTAATACCCGCGATATATCAGATGTTTAGGTAACTCCAAGATATTTTACTGTATCTGAAGATTTGAACGTTTACTCCACCCACAGTATAGGTATGGAATTTGTGTGATGACTTTCGCAGAAAGTGGACTGTGGTGCTGATAGTTAATTCCAACCCCCACTCCTGGCACCACGGATGAACGTTGTTAAGGTCCGTTGACAGAGCTTCAAATTCCGCGTCTTCCTTCATCTCACGGTAGACAAATTGTATCGTCTGCAAATAATCTTAATTTACTGCTAACTCTAGAATTTATCAAGCAAATAAGTCTCCATGAGGTTCATCGTGAATCCGCCATCTTGGCCACTTATGGAACTCATTACTCCATGTCATAAGTTTGTAAGAAACCAATAAATTTATCGAAAGTTTCAGAAACAGTTGGTGATTGGTTTCCATGGCCAATGGGTTCCATAACTTAATTGAATACATACGATTCGTTCCTGCAACTGGCCATCACACATTCGAGCCAGAGCCACCTTAAAACAGCAACGTACACATTTCTCGTGCGTGACTGGATTCTTTTAAACCGCGAGCGGGCGCTTTGAAGGCGGAAGGAGGTGAGCGAGCCTCTATGCAAGCCGGCTTGTGTGTTGTCCGCGTGTGAGCGCATGCGGATTTGAAAATCCGTTTCCGTACCTCTTTTCTTCGCGGTGCTGTTATCTTCCCCTCCCCCCATCCGTTCCCTCTCCCGCTCATCCATTTCTTTGAATCTAAACCGCTCCCTCTCACCCCTCTCTGGCTTTCTCTCTTTCGAGTTCCCCGCATCCGTTTTCAGAGATCACCAGTCGGCGTGAGAGACGCGATCCTATGAGATGGGAATGGCATAGTAACGAAACGGTCCTCGCTAACGAATGGGATGAATACTCTCCTTGTTCCTTTCTGGGAACACTCCTCAGACCACGAGATGATTTGTCATTTCTCTCCCGCTCGTCGATATGAAACGTAATGGTCGTTTTGCTCGTCATCAGTTTCTATAGGTAGTGTTGATATTAATTCAACATTCTCAATAAAACTTTCGTAATTTGGTTCATAGAAGGTACTATAATCACGCCCTACATTCTTTCTATACATCTTTAATATCTTTACGAATTTATGTAGTTGGAAAATACATCATTCCTCGTCATTTCTATGAAATTAGTTGCATATAGTAGAATAACGTTGGAGGACAAGGTATAGGTATTGATGAAATTTATCTTTTCTCTGTTTTTTTGCTGATTCATCAATATACACCATATACTAATAAATATATCAATACTCGTAGAATTAGGTTCATTTTACCCGATGATACTCTAACGGATGAAACCGGTCGCACCGAGTTATTAAAAAGAATTTGTAGAATTCACAAACTTACTTTAATTTTCATCAATCACTACGTTTATCAATCCATTTAAGATCGATCTGACCGGATCTGCTCGGCGTGGTAAACGCAACGGGCTGGTGGGATCGATCTGAGAAGCAAGCCGACTCGTGACTAATATAGGCACGCAAGAACAGTGCTGTATTGGCGAGTGATGTGGCACTGATAATATTGTGGCACATCGCGATTCTACCTCCCATTGGACAATTTTGTTCACTCGGAATGTGACTGATGACTTCCACCTCTACACTTGCGTGCACACCGGGTCAATCGTTCTTCAACTGATAGCTTCGATTGTTAATATCGATATTTTCAGTCCGTTTTGGTAAACCAGGCGATCTGAGTCGGCTCACTTGAAATTTTCAGATCAGTCCGAGCTCAGGTTGATCTGAGATCGATTGGTAATCGTAGTGAGTATGAATAGCTTTCAACAAGTTACACCAAACAATATTCATTTAACTACTCAAACTGTCTGAGATATTGTTAGCATATGGTAGCAAAGCAAAGCAGGACAGTGTGCATTGGTGAATTTCACCTTATGACTGGTTTTATGCTGATCCACCAATAGACCAATAGGCTATGCTATAATGAAGGTTCCGATCCAACAATAGAATAGTTTCATTGGCTAGTAAGTCCGCGCAGGTCTGGCCGGTGAGTGCAAGACCATTTCAGTGCTCGAACGGTCTTTTAAGTGGGCGGAATCGGGCGAAATCAAAGCGAAGACTCAGGACGAGATCGGGACAAAGGGTCAGATATTGATCTACGTTTTTTGAATAAAAGGAAATAGACGGTGGTATTAGCAGTTTTTCGTCTTCTTACCTTCAAGAAGGAGTGTTATTCGATTGGCGGGGGAATCAGCGAAGACTGGTGAGCCTTATTGCTTACGGAGTTCTTAACGGTTGCCATGTAGCTATTTATTTTCATTATTTATAATCAAAGTATGGATAATCCGCTGAAATATTAGGACAATTTCTTCATGAAGGCTAAGTTCATTCGTCTGTTGAGTTCAAAAATGAGATAGGCAAAATGAAAATGAAATATTTTGTACTTTCCCGGCGAATATTGTGTGTGACATTTTCTCGGCATTCACACATGAAAATGAAAGTTTCGTATTTACTGAAAAACCCTCTCCTATGAATGGTTGACGCATGAATATACATAATGGATTAAAATGTTTGGAATCGTTGCCTGGGCTACGTGTTACCTAAATTTCCACTTTTAATTCACCCAGTCCTTGGCGCAACTTAGAGAAAAGTCTTCTCAGTTGACTCGTTAATGGCCGTTGTTGATTGTTGTTAACGTGAGACTGTGGTGAATATTCTATAACGATTGAATAGATATGAACTCCTTGATGCTGTGAATAATAGCTGGCTATTTTTGAGATCTAACAGTTACTTTTTAAATGCTAGAGAGGAAATATCTACTACAGGAAGTGTATAAGAGGCATATGAAACTTACATCGTGAGCCTTTTCTCTGTTGTGTGGATTTTTTACTGTCAATTTACAGAAAATTAAAACATAGATACATATCAAATATGGTCTCTACTATGATTAGGGGACTATCTCGCTCAGACTACCTTGGAGTTCCATGAGTAATAACGAGCGGAGGGATACTTATCCGATCGTTCACAGAAATCTCCTGCATGATATACTCTTGCATGTTTTAGTACCTTGTAGTGCTATTTATCTGTCGAATTAGTAATACTAACCAGTACTTGTATCTTGAGTAGTGTACTGCATGGTAGCATGTTCCTCTACGTGTCACTCTCTTGGTTTCTGGTCTGACTGCGCACTTCTGTCCTGACTGTTTTTGGCCTGCGCCTGGCATTCGAGGAAACGTGCGCAGTTCTGATCTGAACTGGGATGAGCAGTGCATGCCTGGTGTTGAATCACCCCGTGCCATACACCATAGTGGTGGCTAGCACGGTCTTTCGTGGATGTAGATGTACAGCTACTTTTTTTTGGTTTATTGCCTGTCGAGAGCCTTAGGAATGAGAAGGTATGATCTAGATAGATTGATGTGGATGTTAATGTGTAACCTACTATTCATGCGTGGCCTCGGAGTAGGTTCAACAACCTCTCCTTTATTTGCTATTGCTTTTTGATTCTTCCACTCTTGAGAGTAGGAAGTGACTTACATCAAAGGCTAAAATTATAGTTATTGGCGCAATTTCTTATCCACAGATGATATTGTCGGATCTTGGTTTTGAAATTCTTATAGTACTTGTATCCGTATTTTAATTCATTCCACTTTTTTACCTCGTATTATTATTAAATTTCCGTAGAACATTGTTCACGAAGTGTTAAAAAGTTAATTTGTTCATTTGTGTAATTAAATTTGGAGAGGAATTAAATATATCTGTAGACCCGACAATGTTAAAAAAGTGTGAAATTACGTCCCGCGTGTGGTACTAAATTTTTTATCCACTGCATTATGATTACTGATAAGTAAAACCGGTAAGACGTGATTATTTACGATCTGTAGACTGTATTTACATTTGAACTCCCATCTTTCATCACAAGACGGCGACTCGATCGAAAAAGTTGTTTGTTTACGGAATTCTAGGCAACAGTTTTTGGCGAAGAGTCAACAATCGATATGTATATATATTCACGGTATGGATAATCCGCTGAAATATTTCGACAATTTCTTCATGAAGATTAAGTTTATTATAGTTTATTGAGTTCAAACATGAGATAGACAAAATGATAATGAAAATTTCGTATTTACTGAAAAAAACCTCTCCTATGAATCGTTGACGTATCGTGACGGAAATGATAGATTTTGACAATTGAGGCTGATGGAGAAGGCAATACGTCATCAAACTGTGGCCGAAAAACCAAACTAACATCTATATTGGACATCCCTGCTCATTCAGCCTTACTTTCCTTTGCATAGCACTAAGAAATGGACTAAAAATAGGCTATATAGTAAAATTATCCACATTCTATTTGAAATTTAAGGCAAGTAACTCTTGAAAAATGCATTGGTTACTTCGTGTAATGGTTTCTACTCGATTTTACGACATTTTTCTCCGGGATTGCGGATAATTATTAATTTTAATGAATATTTAATGTATGTAAGGAGAATCCATGGTAAACAATTAATTGTTCGCCTATTTCTACTAAGTTATCGCTACTTAGAAAAAATGAAAACAGAAAAATTGCAAAATTAACCCGTCAGCCCGTAAGAGTTAAAGGGTTGCATACTATCCTTAAGACCACCATATCAAGCTGACTCTCCACCTCACTCCACTCTCTAACTCAATGATTTTGACAAGGTTCGCTCATCAGCCGAAGAACGAAGCCATCAATGTCTGGCTGTCGTAATAGAATAGAATGGAAAGGATAGAAAATTAAATATATAATTCCGGAACAGGAGTGTCCCTTAGGAACGTATATGATTATACATATATTTACGTACAAATAAATATTACAATAGCAACAGATACAAGATGTATTTATATCACAGAATCCGACATAATATTTAACAAAACGGTAAAATGATAAACATGCATCAATATTTTTTTACAATTTTAGCACAATATTTAGTTCACTTACGATATTTATTTCACTTAAAGTAATATATCATGAAATTTCTTTTTAAATTCATTTGCATTTTCAGATATTTTAACGTCCTCTGACAATTGATTCCATACTTCGCAAGAGGTGACATGGAAAGACCTAGCGTATGCAGATGTTCAATAGTGTGGTATATAAAGTTCTTCGATGCGGCGTGTTGGATATTCATTTGTTCTGGCATTGTGTTGTACATTCCGGTGTAAATATGTGGAAAGTTTTGTCGTTATTAAATTGTTCGTAAAAGTTGCCCTATTAAGTAAGCGCCTATTTTGAATTTTTAGCCACCTTAGTTTTTCAAAATATGGCGTTAAGTGTTCATAATATGTGATGTTAAAACATATCTACATCCACATGTACATAATACCCTGCAAGCCGCCGCATGGGCGTGTGGCAGGGGGTGTTAGGTCACCAGACGTGTAAAGATGAAAGTTTTTGGGAGATGAAATGGTGACATGTATTATAGGAGTGTATTTAGTGGAGCTCAGTTTATATTGTGGTCGCTTATTGTGCGTGGAATGAACGAGTTTTCGTACCTATCTGTTCGGCAGTGTATCTTTCTTATTTTTTCGCATTTGTCAGACCTAGAGATGTAGTGGGGAGTCATGATAATATTCTCTTTGTCGCTCTGAAAATATCAGTTCTGAATTTCTCAAGCAACCTAAGCTTAGCGTGTAGCCTTCGAGTCTCTAGAGGCTTTCACCTTTAACCCTCTAGAAGTAGTGAGACACTATATGTACGCTCGTAGCAGTTTGTAACGAAACGCGCTGCTTTCCTTTGTATTTTATTATATTTTTGGTTAAACCTTTATGACCAGGGTCCCTAATGCTCGCGGCGTATTCGAGGTGAGGTCTAACCAGAGCGAAGTAGCATCTCTCCTTGACTTTTTCATCCGAGGACCTTCCTATTATACATTTAACAGAATCTAGTTTCTTTAATGATGTGCCACATATGTTTTGCATGTGTAATCCCCACGATATATCAGAAGTTAAGGTAGTTCCAAGATATTTTACTGTATCTGAAGAATTTATGTTTATTCCACCCACAGTATAGGTATGAAATTTGTGTGATGACTATCACAGGAAGTGAAATGAGGTGCATTTGTTGATATTTCATTCTAAACCCCACTCCTGGAAGCACGAATGAACGTTGTTAAGGTCCGATGACAGAGCTTCAAAGTCCGCGTCTTCGCTTATTTCACGGTATATAACTGTATCGTCTGCAAATAATCTTAATTTACTGCTAACTCTAGAACTTAGGTCGTTAATACAAGTAATGAATAAAAGAGGGCCGATCACACTTCCTTGAGGAACTCGATACGTCACACGCGAGTTCTGTATCCTCTGGAGTTGGCCGAATCGGAGAGTATCATAACAACACATTCACGCAAGCAAGTTGACGATACGCCGATCGGATTCTCATTCTCATGTCCGCCTTCACGATCGTCCGTTCGGTCTCATCGAGTACGCTCGATGCAAAACTCTGAACCGCGCCAACGCGACCCCCCAAAAACTTAACGGTGGATTTACAAAAAGAAGAGTCAGTTCTCTTCGTCGAACTTCTCAGATCTCGAAACGTTTTCCCCGCATACGGGTCAGGGGCAGGAAATGGCGCCGATTTCCCATAGCTGTACGTGGGCGAGGACAAACGCACTTTTTCGGTGCCGTCCATAAATCACGGGACGGGACTCTTTGATTTTTGGCCATTCAGTCCTTTCGTGAGTGACTCGTGAAGTGACCGTAATTCGCTCGCCCATTTTTCACGCGCATAACGGTCGCATTTTGTAGCTCGTGTTTTTTTTTCGGCAATCAAAAGCTCGAATGTCGAGCAATCAACTCACTGGCGCGTGATGAATCCGGTGGTAATGAGGTGTATCGCTAAGCATTGTCGACGGTCTTCTCGAGTGCGTGTGAACCATTTACTTTATTTTTTTTGGGTCGAAAGTGTGACTGCCTTATTTATTTATTTTTTTTCAACGAGGCCTGCTGTTTTTGCGTTAAATGGGCTTTGAGGGGAAATTTTCTTGTTGATATTTATTGCTCAGACTATTGAGGTAGATGGAGAGGGCACTAGCTACGCTGGCCAACGCTTAAAGCTGAAGCCAGTCCGCAATCTTCGTTAACCCTCATTTGCCTGTGGCGCTTACAGAATAATGCACTAATTTTGCAATTTTACAATGCTTTCTATCGATAACTTACTTGGCTTACGGTCAACGGTCAACGAACAGTCAACTTCCTCCTTTAATATTGTGGATTACCGCTTGGTTTCCCTCGTTTATTCTTGTCTTTCCCATCTCTCCCTTGCTAAAAAACTCTATATAGTTTCCTAATAAATACTTCTAGAGAATTTCTTAAAAAGTTGTAGATATTCCTTAAAGTATTGAAATGCCATTTTACAGAATTCCCTACGACGTTCTGCAGAATACCTTAGGACTTTCTGCAGAATTCCTTAGGACGTTCTATGGAATTCCCTACGACTCTCCACATATATCCTTAAAAAGGAGCTAGGTCAACGGAATCCTCACATATTTCCGTAGAGTTGCTGAATTTCTACAGAACAGCTTGTAAGGAGTTATTTTGCTCTGCAGAAAATAAACTCTACAGAACATATGTTCTGTAGGGTCAGGCTCTCATGTTCCGTACAGATCCTTAGAAAAGGAACTAGTTCTGAATAAAAAGAGGCAATTTCTGTAGAATTCCTTACGTTCTACAGATCAGCTTCTAAGGAATTTTTTATCAGGGTCTTCATCCACCCAAGTCGCATCTTTATTTCTCTCTTTCTCAATTTTCTGGCATTCTTCCTACTCTAGTGGTCTATGTAATCCTGCCGTATTTATTTCTCAATAAAGATGTACTTAATGCCCTCTCAAAATACACTGCAAAAGTCTAATTACTGTAAAATCGAATGGATTTCATAGAACCCATAAGTCTCATCTTCTTTCTCTCTTTATCGATTTTCTGGCATTCTTCCTTCACTATTGGTCCATATTATCCTGTCGTCTCCGATCAATTGTACCGTGAATGTTCTTTTTGCATCTAATGTCGTCACGGCATAAAAAATCATCCGAAAACAGTCTCTCATTTACCCCGGTGGAAATAAATGGAGATGTCTACATATTCAGTCGCGTTTAAATTGAGGAATTTGTAAATAGTGGTAACGATGTAATGATGTCACAGCATGCACTTACTTCTGTAATAAGTATCTTCCTTGCATATACTATTTTTTTTATTAATAAAAATTTGCTTTTCCGGGGAAATTCGCAGCGCTAAGTGACCAACATATGTTTCAAGAGTTACTTGCCTTCATATTTGAACAGATGGTGACTATCCTGGATTTTATCCCCTAATATATATTCGTTCCGTCGTGCTGTCCAAAGGAAAATAAGAAAAGGCAAGGATAAACAATATGCTTGTCTTTTCGGTTGACAGACTTCAGTTTGAATACTTAGAGCCCTCTCCATGTACCGCAATGGTTTGTATAATATTTATTTATCGATTGTTGTGATGGTAACGCTTGCGGGCCATCGCATTGACTTTGCAATTTTACGATGTTTTCCATCGATAACTTACTAGAAATCAGCGAACGCTTACTCCTCTAAGGTTGTGCGAGCGAGATAATAGTTTTCTAACCATAATAGAGACCATATTCGAATTATACGTTTTCATTTCAACAGCTGTGAGACGCACGAATTAAATATTGCATAATTAATGGTGCAATAAAATAATTTTACATGGCAGAAATTGTAAGTCATCAAATGAAAATATCTAAATAAGTTAACTTGACTCATTTTTTTTACGCGGTAAGTTTGAAACTCCATCAAAGCGGTAGGTTTATTGTGATCCCGAAGTATTTACTGCGGTGACAGAATGATCAATTTTTAAAAAAAAGTTGAGAAAACACACAAACTACACACTGTTGATTTTTTGACGAGATCCAAGTGTATGGAATGCCTTATTTTTAATATATGGTCTCTCTAGAGTGCATGCACGTATTATTTCCCATGTAAAATGGTTGGTGTTCTTTGGCAAATGTCTCGAAAAATAATGTGGTGAGGGGTTGAATTTGTGGTATCAATGGAAGGGTGGTATATTTTTCTTTAAAATGAGATCAAATTCATTGATTTCTAGGTAAAATCATATTTCTCTCAAACTAAATTAATATGCATCTTCCTTACATATATTGTTTCTTTATTTTAAATGTAATCACCCGCGTTTCCGATTAAAATTACTGTGAAATCGAATTGATTCTATTGCGCTCAGCAGCCAGTATGTTTCATGAATTACTTGCCTGAAATTTCGAACAGATGGTTGATATTCTTGCTTCACATCTGCTAATTCGTCCGTACTGTCGTGCTATTCATAGGATTAGACGAGTTAGGATAGGGCAGAGTTAAACGATATGGTTGTTATTTCGGTTTCCAGGCTACAGTTTGATGACGTAATGCCCTCTCCATATACCTCAAAGTCTCAAACACTTCTTTCTCTTCCCTAATTCCCTCGTTTATTCTCGTCTTTCCCATCTCTCTTCATCCATCTAAGTCTCATCTTTATCCTCCCTTTCTCGATTTTCTCGCATTTATCTTTCTCTATTGGTCTATATTATCCAGTCGTCTCCGATCAATTGTGCCTTAAATGCTCTTTTTGCATCTAATTTCGTCACGACATTAAAAAAAATCATCCGATAACAGTCTCTCGTTTACCCTGTTGGAAAAAAATGGATATGTCTACATATTCAGTTTCATTTAAATGAGGAATTTGTGGTAATGATGTAAGTAGTGGTGTAATGGTGACTAGACGAGTGCTTGAGCAATGAAAATGAAAAATAAATTAATGAATTGATAAACCACAAGTTTTTGAGGGCTTAATCCCAATGCATTTGTTACCTACCATTTATTATCGGGCCTACAGCTTTCTGTAGTGTTTGTTGATTGTTATTTGAGCATTATTACACAGCCTATTAATATATAATCACGACACCCATTGTTAATCTCCATCTGTTAAGCAGCAGCTGACGCTGGTAGCGCCTCTTTCCGCCAGCAAGTAAAGGTAACCCGTTCCTAGGGGTATGCTCAGAAAAGTCATTGGATTTCATTAGATATCTGTCAGGGATTATTCATTTTAGTTGAGCTAAAACTACACTACATCAAGACAGCAATTTTAGGGTACAAATATTTCGAGTTATTCTGCTCTAAATGATTTTATTTCACCAAGATATTAGTACTTTCCTTCTGATGTTCTCAGCACAGGATACGATTTCTCACAGCACCGCAATATCCATCTCCTTAAACTCTCTTGCAAAATAGTGGTGAAATGATACCTCGTAAGTTTCTCGGAAAGACTCATCGGTTGTAGTTTTCTAAAGAAAAATTTAGAAATATGCTTTTACTTCATCATCACCGCACGACGCCACCAAGCTCTGAGCTGCAAGTTTATTGCCATTGTTGTCGCGACCAAAATTTTCTTGTTTACCATTACAAAAAGGTATAATATTTTATGATGCATGCGTCTAATATTGTCATCTGCTGTGGAAAACTGTTCTTTTAAGTGTTTATACAATATCTTTCGAAAATTTTCAAGTTAGTAACATTATATTATGGACAGCGTTTGTAGGTCTAGTTCCGAGTGCTTATCTCAGTTTGTTGAGTATATCGTTTTTAAAATTAATTAACAAATCCCCGTCGTTGTGGCAGAACACGTGTACCACGTGGTACATTCAAATTTACTCTGAAATTTTATTACCCGAAATCTTCCGGAAATGCATACACTGGAAACACTGGAACTGACAACTTGTAAAATAAACTCTATGATGGGTTTACTCCCGTCAGTTATTTCCGCAAGCTTCTTCTGCAAGAGCTAGTGGGGTTTTTATTCTGAGG
Organism: Ceriagrion tenellum; assembly: GCA_963169105.1. Taxonomy (NCBI): domain Eukaryota; kingdom Metazoa; phylum Arthropoda; class Insecta; order Odonata; family Coenagrionidae; genus Ceriagrion; species Ceriagrion tenellum. The sequence goes on along the minus strand of OY720635.1, from coordinate 109,010,281 downwards.
AAAAAGTTTTCCTGAATTCGCACAGAGCTAGATTTGTTCCGCAAGCAGACCAGCACCAGCAATCGGCATCGAAAAACGTTTCCTACAAGTAAATTGCACCAAAAACTTGCAAGTTTAAACCCATCTTTTAGTCTGAATTAATAACCTCTGGTTAAACGTTTCTTTCACAGTACATAATTCGTTCTCGCCCTGATAGTCAACTAACTGGCAATGTGATGCACTGTATAAATCTCTAACTCTTAGATCACAAAAAGTTCTCGAAAAATCTACTTCACCTTGAGGCTATCTTAAACCACAGTTCAATACATTTTCCTTAAGAAGTTTTGCTTTCAAACTCTGCTAATTACGAGTCTTAAATTGGCTTGCTAATTAGAAGTCCTCTAGCAGAATTCGCTCGCTCTACTATTCGTCCAAGTGCTGTTTTCCTTGTCTACAAGTAACTGACAGTATTTGCAAAATGACTTCAGCCGAGAAAGCGCGTTAAACTAATATACTACCCCCTACGAGCTTCGAGCAGATTCCCAAAACTTTGCGAAGTTCCGCGAGAGGACTTGCTGAGCCGTTTGCACATGCATTGATCGTCGAAATCGCTTGCTGCTAGTAACTTACTCGTATAACGTTCCGGAGTAAGCTAAACTAAACTCTATCGGAGCATCCCGAAACTCACTGCCAATACTTTCAAAGCGTTCCGAAATCAACAAGCAGTGCGTAGCGGTGAACCAATGGCGTCAGTGAACTGATGACGCTTCTTACTGTGGATTCTACTGCTACCACTGCTGCTCCAGTAATAAACCTCCCGAACACTCCCATTATTGTCCAAACTTTTGATGTCAGTCACGAAAATGGCGTGTGCAGCTAGTCATAAAGAAAATGAGCGCTTGGAAATCACGTTCGGAGACTTAGTTAAAAACTATAGATCAACTATATATGTTTTGTATTCGAAAATGTTATTTATTACGGAGTTAATGAGTTATGTTTACTACATTTTTGTTTCGCCAGAGAAAATGAAGAATAAGTACAAAGTAGTATGCTCAGAAAATTCATTAGATTTCATTAGGTGTCTGTCAGTTAGTATTAGTAAATATGAAAATTAGCATTTAACCAAAACGGTCTTTTACAATGTCATTTGGATTAGAATTGAGAATTAGCGTAACTAAAATCGATTACAAAAAGAGAAGTATGAGGCTTGACGAGGTGGAAAGAATTCATCTCAATGAATAAGAGTAAAGGCCATTTTTCACTTGGATAAATTTTTTTATTCGACCTAGGTTTCGATGTACTGCATTATCATCAGGCTAGCCTCTTTTACTGGTACAGTGAAGGCTAGGTCGTAGTAGTACATGGAAACCTAGTATCTAAGTGATAGTGGATCCAAATCTAAGTCGAATGAAACATTTTATTTCAGTGGAATATTGCCTTTACTCTTATTTATTAGGACTAAAATCAATTTTAATAAATCACTTCGCATGTAGGCCATATTGGATTTCATGCGGGCAGTGAGCTACTGCTGACCGTTCCGAAAACACGTGCTACTGCAGCAGTGACAGTGCTGCTTCGACGCCTTCACTGGCAGTACTGATTGAGCATTTCAGAAAGCGCCCTATAATGAAAAAAAGGAAAAGGAAGCGTCTACCAGCGCAGGAGGCCAGTAAGTCGGTACCTGTAACAAACTCTACCCGATTGTTACCACTGGGGGGGAGGTAAAGGAAAGGGGAAAAGGCCGCGGTACGGACCGCCGGCACCCGGTCGGATACAGTCGGGTACGCCACACGAAACACACAACCCCTTGGAGTCCGACACCAATGAGGCGGATTGACGTCGAAACTCCAATGGCCCTCCGCCAACCCCCAAGTTCTCGTAGTTGCTGGGTTCACCCAGCAGCGTAGCACGAGTCGCCGTCAGTTTTCGCTCACGCGAAAACTTACCGCACATCGATTGAAGACCGGAGGAGCCCGTTGCCCAAAGATTTGGGATTAGGTATCTCCCGGCCAACTTTAACGGTGGGAGACGCGCGGTCAGTCGGCGTACTTCATTGGAGTAATGTCCTCGGACCAGTTCCGGCCAAATATAAAATCACACTCCTCAGTAGGCCTCTCCCACCAGGCCCCTATAATGAGTAGACACTATAATGAGTGGACACTTCTGCATGCGGGTACATGATTATTGCTGGCCGCTTTCCAAGATATCCGCTCCGAATGAAACTTTCCGGCACGATTGGCCGCACACGGCGAGTTGGCGCTCGGCCAGGTTGGGGGCGGGAAGAGGAATGATCTCCCCGCTGGATTCTCACGCTGGACGATGCAACGGAGGGGGCGTGGTGGGGGCGTAGCGAGAGAAGGGTTCATGTCCCTCCTTGCGGGATTCGCTCTCCTTCTCCTTCCCAGCCATTTCCTCTTATGCATGCCACGCTCAAGGCCAGAGGCTCATCTTCTCCTGCCTTGACCTGCGAAGCGGTGGGACTGTTCTTGGGCGCGCACGCTTTTATCCCCTGGACGCCCGCGTCCGGGGTCATTAATGGAACGAAATACGGTACACAAAAGAGCCGTAACCCTCGGATCGTGAGTTATGCCCCGAGCACGTTTATTGCGAACGCGGTGGAGGCATTGGGGAGCGGGGTAAGCATAAAAAACTAGCTGTTAAAAAATTGCATTTCTTGCATTTTTCTCGATAAAAATTGTAAGAAAGCGAATGCACAATTAGCATCGGTTCTCGGGTTTGAGAGTTGAAGGTGTTTGGACATTCATGAGACATAGACAATTAAGTTTTTATGTTCCAAAACTGTCTAATAACGTGAGTGATGATCTAAAAAATTTGGAATTTATAAGTGAAGTAAAGAGAAGGACAAAGGAATGGTTGATAAGGACATAATTATGTTTGATTATTTTGCAAATTATTTTGTGTGATTTATATATAGAATTTAGGGCAAATTTTTTGCAAGGGATAAAAAAACAAGACTGGAAAATTATAAAAGGCACCTGCTGATAAGCCACGAATGGCTTAGCAGGACCATGATGTTGTAAAGTTGTTTAATAGTGCGCATTTTACAAGATTTCTATTATGTTTTTTATTAAGATTTTTGTTATATTGCTATCATATGAGTTTTCTTTTATATTTAAGGTGTTGTATTTGAATTTTGTTTGTAAATTACGTGTAATTATTCCATTTAATGCAATAAACATTTATTTATATTAAAATTCTTAATTGCAAAATAGCTGTATGACATCCAGTACGGTAGTATTCGCCAGCGATTTTTATGAGCAATTTTTGTACAGGAACAGGTTTGTGGGGAGGTGGGAATGACTGCGTGTTCTTTTTAGTAATTTCCATGGATAAGCGTGAAAAAAATTTGCATTTTACCGATGCTGCTTCTTTTGGAATTTCTATTGTTTTTTCAACCTCTTAGTCTAATGGAAAATGAGATATATTCCGTGAAAATTCAATTTCTTAAGTACAGATATTATTATAAACGCTCAATAATATATACCACATTACTATAATGATTACTAAATGGGTGCTAATAAATTTAATTCCTAAAAAATGATCTCGAAAATCCAATATGTGTAACCGACTCTTAAATTTCGAATTCCGCGCCGAAAAACTACCAATAGCTGAGGTCATAACATTCTTTAATTCGGGAAAATATGCAAAATATAATTCTTGTATCAAATCCATTGTTACATGACATTGTGAGTTACATTGCATAAACAGATGTCCTACAATAAAATGTGGTCTTAGTTTTACCATTTTCTTGAAACGTAGCTGACATGTACGCTCAATGACCCGCGATTTCCGCTCCAGCCACCGTAAAATATGGCTGAGTGCGCTCGATGCATTTGCTCTTTTCGGTATATTCTCGGAATTCTCGAGTTTCGACAGTGACGAAATGTTGACGTCACAGCTTTGAAAATTTCAAATAGTCCCTTCAAAAGTTAAGATTCGTCGGGGGCTATGATGCCATATCCACAGATTTTCCGAAGTTCGACCGCGTCGATTCCTTCCTGAATAAGACCTCGGAATTTTGAACATTCGGAACCCGGCGGGAGAGATACCGCGAAGGACACAGAAAAAAACTCAAGTCAAGTAAAAGTGAAGAGAAATATATTCTTGGGAACACAATGGGAAATAAATACCCGGGACATTAAGTCCGCCTCGTTACGGGTGCCGGGCACTCCTCGTAGAAGATAGGACACTTTTTTTTTTGGGTGGGAGTAAAAAAAAAAGATTTTCAGGGAGAGAGGATAAACGAAAAAATTTGGAACCCCGTTAGCACCCGCGCGTACGGAATGACGAACGAATGGGAAAGGAATCGCGCTCCTCGGGAAGGTTTCCAGACGATCGCAAGGTCACGCTCTCAGGTTTTGGGCGATAGCGATCGAGGAACAAGGAACGCGCTTCCTCCCACGCCCCCTTTCCCCCCCCCCCTTGTTAGTCCGCCGCGGGTCGCTTCTGCCCCTTGCCCCGGTCAACCCCTCGCGCTCGAAGGGGAAGACGAGGCGGCGCGCAATACCTTGCATTAGCTGTCTACTGCAAAATCACACTGGAGCTATATATTTAACTGTGTTTGGCACTATTTTTTCCGCAGTAAACAAGGTTATTGTACTCGTACGAGGGGTATGCAACTCTGAGAAATGGTGTGCGATTGTTGAGAAATGGTCGCGGGACAGAAATGGACACAAATGGCTAGAAATGGATAGAAATGGATAGAAATGGACAGAAATAGACAGAAATGAATAGAAATGGATAGAAATGGCCAGAAATGGATAGAAATGGACAGAAATAGACAGAAATGAATAGAAATGGATAGAAATGGCCAGAAATGGATAGAAATGGACAGAAATAGACAGAAATGAATAGAAATGGATAGAAATGGACAGAAATGGATAGAAATGAATAGAAATGGATAGAAATGGACAGAAATGGATAGAAATGGACAAAAATGGATAGAAATGGACAGAAATGGATAGAAATGGATAGAAATGGACAGAAATGGATAGAAATGAATAGAAATGGATAGAAATGGACAAAAATGGATAGAAATGAACAGAAATGGACAGAAATGGATAGAAATGAATAGAAATGGCTAGAAATGGACAGAAATGGATAGAAATGCGGTGTACACTTGTTTTTGAAGTTGCGCAACCCTCGTACTCGTATATAGTGCGGCTATGGGTAAGGAATCTATTCTTCCAATCCGCCCACTTGTGGAGTAGGCTCGGTAAGCGAGAAATAAGGACACGCAAATATTAGAAAATAGATACCAGAAAAATATAGCAATCGGCACTCAAGGAATGACCGATAAAATTATGTTGAAGTCCAATACAATCATTTCAACACTAAACCTTCCGCCGAAACAAGAAATTAAATACTTGACCCCTTACATTAAAAGACTTCTGATTTTATCCGAGTGTGGGTCACTTTCGTCATCGCTCAATAGAGACGAAACGGAGAAGGAACCCTCTATGTTTTCCAATTGTTACTAGTTTGCAATTCTAGCTTTGTGACTTAGTTTTCCCAAGTAATTTCCTTACGTAGTAATCATTTTACTATCAAATATTACTTATGAAGTAGGTAAGAAATACTTGTATTGTGGCTATAATTATTTTATAGTTTTCCTAAGTTTTCCCATCTGGCTTTTCCCAATGTATAATAATAATAATTTCTTTAACCCTTACAGGTTTCCCCAATTACAAGTGTTTTAATATATCATTAGACGAACACAAACACCCATGTCCTGGGCATTGAATAATCTTACCCAGGCGGGACTCGAACCCGCGACCCTCGGGTTAGAAGGCGAGGACTTTACCCCGCCGACACCGGGGCCGACACAACCAAAATTATCACAACAAAATTTGAATTTATACAATATATACGGTTGAACTAATTTCAAAAAAGAGCAAAGTTGGTAAATTATACTTTGGATTGACGTTTTGAGCACCTTTACGCAGCTTCCGATTTTTGGCCAGCTTTCCCCGATTTGGGCCCACTGTGCGGCGGCCCCTTCCGCCAGCAACACCTCATCCCTCTCCCGCCTCGCGATCTCCCGAATTCACGTAAACATCTGCACACAAAGCACGCCACCTAACGGTTCGACGATGGCCAACGCGTGCGTCCACCGGAGTGAAATTTCCACACTCCGTGACTTTTACTAAGGCTTTCCGGGGTACGTTGAAATTTTTTACAAGGTCTTGCACGCCTCATGGAGAACATTTGTCATGTGTCAAGAGACATCTTATTGCTGACGTTTCTTTTCCTCAGCTCATGCTGAGGTCTTCGCGGTGTTGGCGTTATGCTCTTCATGTGGCAGGGCTGGTTTTTGCCCTTTCACTGCGTTAAAGGATTACAGGCTTACCGCAAAATCTATGTTAAGCTTTCAAGAAATTGCTCCCCTATTTTATATAAAATGATATACCAACTTGTGTAGTTTTACGAAAAAATGTCAGCATTATTTCTTAACCGTTTTTGCATGACTGTAAACTTACCATTTTTGAGATACAACGCCAACCTCTGGGGGATTAATTCGATATCTACGATCGAGGGAAGATATTTTTTGGCTTTTGGGCTAAAGTCGAATTCAATAGTCATCAGGTGAAAATATTCATTCGTATATGACTCAAAAGGGCGCAGGTGAGGGTGGCTAATGATGAATCAGGATGGGCAACTATGGGTCGAGGGGTAAGGTAAGGGTGCCCGTTGTCGCCTTTGCTTTTCAACATTTATGCTGAGGAAATTGTAAGACAGGCATGGGAAGAACTCGAGGTGGGAATCATGGGAAGTGGGAGGGCATCTGATAAAATCGGGTAGATTCGCGGACGATCAGACATTGGTTGGTAGACCTTCGAAGGGGCTGCAAGCTTTGGTAGATACGTTAGAAATGCAGTGCGGGATATTCGGAATGAAGATAAACCATAAGAAAACAATAGTAATAAGATTCTCTAGGACAAAGAAAGTGAGGCTTATGATTTAAGTTGAAGGACTCAAAATCGACCAAGTAGAACAATTTAATTACTTGGGTGATACGCTAGAGGAAAACGGACATAGTAGCAATGCCATACGGAAGAGGATAGTGCTAGATAAGGAAGCGTTTAGTGATAGAAGGGAGCTGATGACGGGGACCTTGGGTAAGGATGTGAAGAAGAGGCTGGTGAAGAGCTTGATATGGAGCGTAGCGTTATATGAGGCAGAAACATGGATCCGCAGAAAGAAGGACGAGAATAGGCTGCAGCCATTCGAGATGTGGGTGTGGAGAAGGATGGAGAAGGTGAGGTGGACGGAAAGGAAGACGACCGAGGAAGTGCTTGAGATGGTGGGCGACAATGGGAAACTCCTGAATGAAATCAAGGGTAGACACGGTAGATGGCTGAAGGATGTAATAAAGGGTGATGGGTTGTTGAAAAATGTGATAGAGGGAAGGATGTTGGGCAAGCAGGGAAGAGGAAGAAAGAGAATAGGTTTCATGGACGGAATGAAGAAGGGTAGATCGTATGCTGAGGCGAAAATAGATTTACTAGAGGGAGATAGGACCCTGAATGAGTAGAAAGCCGGGAGGAGGTTCTCTGACATTCAGAAAAACCTACCTTTACCGGCAGAACACATTTAAAAAATATATATGTACGAACTTTTCAGATAAAGGTGAAATACGGACCTGTGAAACTAACCATGCAACAAGAACGTTGTACCTATAAATTCCACTGTGTCACGATAGGAGTTGTGGAACAGCTTCTTAAATGATGAACCAAAGATACTTCCCACTTTATTACCGCATGGAACGACACGTGTTACTACTGTCATGTAGTCATTGGTGCAATAGAAAATATTATTAACAGGTATTTTATATTGTGCCTGAAAATGACTATGTAACAGAAGACTGACATAATACTTTATCACCGCTAGGTACGTGAAGTACCAAGTGGTGATAAAGTAGACAGTACAAAATCTTTTGTGAATCATTTTACACTATATCTTGTCTCGTCAATAGAACCTAATAATACGCAGAATTATTTTTCCGTGGCGTAACTTGGTTCTACTATTACGCTAAAATATCTAGCACGGACGCTGAAGTGGAATTCGGCAAATTTTGATGCATCACAGTTCGATCTACGCTCAATTCCCATTAGAAGATCACATCGAATGAAGTACTCGGTCTATTAGCTAGGACGTTAAACTGCAGTTAACTGGGCCTTTTTCATGTTGACCCGGCTAATATTTTTACCTTAGTAAACGGCGACGGGCTCGTAAAAACAAGTGATATTTTTAAAACAAAATTCAATATCTTCAAGCTTATGAAACCATGGAATTTATCACACGTTTCACTGTTCTTAATCATAAATTTAGGCGTGTTGTCTCGGAAGTAATCGTTATAAGTTAGAATTTTTCTTCCGACAACGATCAAGTTAAGCGATAAAATACGCTTTCAAAAGGGTCTAAAATCTTACTAAGGTTATCTTGGATCCCCAATTCCCCTCCGTGAGACAACTTTAGAAAATCTCAACCCAACAACCCTCCAAAAAAGTCATGCGTGATACTTGAATGGTCCTTTTACTTTGAGATTCCCATACGGCTCATTCATCAAATACGATGGAGCTTTTTATGGGATACGATTTTGATCGTACCGATTTTGGTTCGATTTTCAGCACTGAAATATGTGTCTTTGAAAACAGCCCTTCTTTTCAATTCCCCGTGCGTTGCTATTTTGCAATAAATCCACGGAAAAAGGACTTTTTGTGCGAGCGACTGACACCATGCTTCGCAACCCCTAAAGTGTAGCGGGCTCTAGAGTCTGTCCCAGAAGATAGCACAATTGAGTGTTCAAACCGACAAACCAATAGGGTACCTGGGCAGAAAGCCTTTTCGGTGAGGCAGACGTGACGTAGTCGCGACGCTATTATGGATGAGTAGCAGCTGACGAGATTTTCAACTAATGTTTTCGTTGTTGTGTTGTTCGATTTTAAACTTCAATTATTTCATGATTAAAATTATAGAGACCACCATTTAAGCATATGAAAGCTATTACGGAAATTTTCAGGGACGAGTTGAAATCCTTGTTCCACCATTTTGTACAGTACATCTAAACCTCGAATCAACGTCCTCATGGCAACAGATATACGCGTGATTACTTTCGACGACACCAAAAAATATTAAATAACACCACCTTTATTCGATGAAGTATTTTGACTTGGCTCAGAAGTCATGAAAAGTGAACAATTTTGCCACGGTCATATGATGTAGGGAGGCGGATGTTTTTCAAAGGAACCCGATCCCTACTTGAGTGTCTTGTGGAGGGCACTTCAAGTAGTGTACTCCGTCTGTCGGATGAGACGTTAAGCCATGGTCCCCTTGGCGCCTTTCATTAAAAGAGTAGGCTAATACCGACGCCGAGTTTCTACCCACCCTTCCTCCCTTACCTATCCCCCATGGCGCAAATAACCTTAACCGTCGCACAGTGGTCAATATGCCCCTAAAGTTGGTCACCATGAGAAATAGTATTCCAATTTTGATAAAAGTTTGCATACTTATGTATTTGAATGTGCTAAAACCAAATCCGTAGTCAGAATTGCAAAAAATATATTTTTTCAAACTTTTCGCAAAATTTTTCTTAATTGAAAAAAGAATGGCCTTGATGCAGTTAGTTGTGCATGTGCTTTTGAGGTTATATAAAACCAGTCTAGTCGGAGTACGCCAAAATATTTTGGGCAAATTATTCGCAATTCCTTTAATTATTATCTGCAATTGTAATTGAACTGCAATAAAAAATGGTGCATGTGTTCAATAGTATATAACAAATGAATGTTTTGGGAAGTTCACAAAATCATTCATACAGTCGAGTGTAGCATGCTCCAAGCCAAGCTCGTTTTTCGGGACAAAAATCGAACTTTATTTTATTAATAACTGTCGAATTAGAGGATTGTAGATGCTATTCTTCAAGCGGCTGTTAACTTTATTAAATTCTTAACAATGTGATGTATCGTTTATATCAGAATTATCCGGAATTCATTAACTTTTGTTTAGTTGAAGCGCGGATGGTCGCTCAAAAACACTATTATTTTAAACGGCCTTGTTTAAAAAATATATTTAAAAATTGAAAAATTAAATAATATCAACTTGTAGTACTAACTTTCTACTGGAGACTCCATCTTCCAGAAATGTATTCTCTTCACCAAGAACGAATTGGCAGCACTTCAAAAATAAGTTTGCTCTAATGGACGCACGCTCGATGCACTTGTTACCCGTAGGGCGCTCGTTGTCCATGTGAATAGTGTGTGCAAGGTGGGCAAATGTTTACCCAACTGCTGTGACTTTCGACTTTGTAACTTTTCCTCTCACCGATCCAGCAATCAAAATCCTCTATGTAGATACTTTATTTTTCTTACCTTGGCCAGGTTTTGGGGACTTTGGACGACTGTGCGTCGGTCGCCTCCCCAAATATCCAACCCAAATGATGTAAACAAAGGGCGCCATTTTGAATTTTCCGGTCACGTGATTTACGTCCGCAGAGGGCGTGAAACGTGATTGGCCTAAGTTCTCACAACTGCAGTATTATTTCGGACGGACTTTATAGGCTTTGAATATAAAATGGAAGGGCCAAATAAGAAATGATGAAGTTACAGAAGAGTAAGAGGAAAGGACCCTATGGAAAATTATAGAGAAAAGAACAAGATGGGCTGGACTTATCCTGAGACAGAATGAGTTTGTGAAGATTACACTTCAATTGCGTGAAATTCGCAATGGAAAAATCATTCGCCTGGACTGGTTAGCGAACCCAGATTCCTTGATTACGCGTAGAGTGCTCCAACAATTTAGCTACCCAGGCGTCCTATTCCTTTGCGAATCTCATGGGGAATGTAATGAACAAGTTGTCCTCATAGACACCGTGCATGTAATGCCAGAGGTACCCGTATGCGAGCGTTAAGGCGACGTATCACACCAGCTCGACAGGTCGGATTTGTGATAATTTCCGACCCCAGATTTTTTTTTAAAGTCTTACGTCATCAACTTGAAATTTTTATAGTATAAATAATAGACCTTTGCCAAGGGAGGCTCGTATCTAAAACATGAAAATTTTGTCCCGGAGCATAATTAAACCATCGGGAAAACGGCAAGATGAAGGATATATTTTTATAAAAACTATTATTATTATTGACATTTCTAAAACTAATGGAGATGTATCAATCCATCCTCTATCGGAATGCTAAGTAACAGCCGTCACGGTTGCAAGATAGAATCTGTAATTGGTATATTTCCACAAGCTACCTGAATGGTTTTCGGCCATGATGTGCTCGGACGGTGTTGCAATTAGTTCAGTCTTCTTTCACAGATCTTATATAAGCGCTGCCTGTACTTACGCGCCGGAGACTTGGCTACAACTTACCGACGACTGTTGCCTTGTGCGAGAGTTATCCTGGAGTAGGAGACTCCTGACACCAAAACTCCTCGATCGGGTGCGAGTGACGCCATCTTGTGGATTTTTGACAGAGCTTTTCCTTACCGAAGGGTATGATGCGTCCTCATATGCGCTACAGTCCACGCGGAAAAGCCAAACTTCAAAAATAGGTGTTATCTTTGGATATTTAAAAAAAAACTACAGAACTTGCCGCGCAGTAACTTTAACGGAGATATTAGTAACTTTATCCTCGTTAAAGTGACTGCACGACTAGTTCCGTAGTTTTTTGAAAAAAAAACATAATTGAAGGCAAAATAGAGAAAAAAAGTCCCCAGAGGAAGACCTAGAAATAAGTTTATGGACCAAATAAAGAGGAAAGCACATAGGAAGAGATACCAGGAAATAAGGGAACTAGTATTAGATTATGAAGGATGGAGGGGTCAACCAATCTTAGGATTTAACGATCAATCTTTACCCGCTTGGTTTACCCGCTTCACGTTCTTTTTTCTTCCAAGCTTTCGCCATCGAGATGCGTGTGTCAATGACCTTCTGCGGATTTCATCGACCAGCCACTTTCGGTGGCCACAACTTCTTCGGTCAATGGGCTCTGCTTTTGGAAATAGCCTTTGGCTTGGATGACTATATGACGTAAGTGAGGAAAATGCCGATGGGTTATAAAAACAGCATACGGGAGAACACCGCGCGCTTCGTTAAAAATTCTGTTCATGTAATAGAATGTGTCTTTTGGCCAACTGTGGAGGGGCTGTGACTGGAGCCAATAGTGACTTTGGCGTGAGGCGATGGGCCGTAGTTGACAAGCAAATGCGAATGTTTTGAGTTTGAGGGTTAAAATAAAAATGCAACTTTAGTCCCACTGCTGCTCAGTGGATAATTTTTGTGGAATATGCATTCCCATGCATGTTGTAGAATGCTTCTCTTACATGTTTCTTCTCCATTTATTAATTGAATGTAACACAATGTTATAGCAGAGCAATCGTGTATCAAATGCTACCGTTTGACACAAATGGCGTTCCGCTTTCAGTGACGGTTGTCTTGATCAGGGTCGATTTATTCGATATGTTGCACCATCGATATCGACTCGATAGGCGAAGAATCGAGATATCGAACGACCTTGGTCTACATGTCCAAGTGCTGCCATCTGATAAATACTCTAAGAACTACGTTATGTGGTACATTGAAATCAACCACTCTGATGGCCAGTTGCAGGAACGACACATATATTATATAAGGTGATGGGACCCATAAGCCATTGCAACCATTAAATAAGTGTTGTAAAAACATTGGGTAAATATATTGGTTTCATAACTTATTACATGTTGTTATGAGTGCCACAAGTAGCCAAGATGGCTGATGCGCAATAAACCGCTTGTAGACGTAATTACTTGATAAAAGAGCTGTTTTGAGACAAATGACCGGTTTGTTTTCTCTATTTACTTTTGACTATTGACTAATTTTTATTTTTTTACTATTGACTAATAATTATCTGCATTAGAAATTAATCATACGCTAAGTATTCGTAAATTTTATCTGGCGGCGGAAGATTAAATGAAATATTCGAAGCTATTTACCATAAGGGAATAAGTTAAGTGACTAGTAGATGTGTTCTTGCAACCCGAATATTTTTATGAGATTTATAAGATCATGGATCTCATAACTAATGATTCCATAACTAAATGTTCTTGCAGCAGGCCATAACTTGTCAAATTTCTGTTAATATTTTCACGCTGAGGGCTTATCAAATCTCGCCTTCAAACAAAGGATATCATTGACTTCCTTTTTTCGGGATTCAATCCGCGATGTAAGTTTTAAGAAAACAACAATATTTCGCTGGTCCTCCTGCCAGCGTCATCAGGTTAACTGAACTGATTTCTTTGTTTCGCTCGTCTTTATATATATGAGTCTGGACTCCCATTGTTGCCGGAATTTAAATTTGCAAAAATTCGTTTTAGACTGCTACTCAACTTGCAACCGTCTTCTCGGTTGACGTTCTCCGGTCTCTTCGCAATTTCTATAGCCTCCCTGCTTAATCTTGGGTAATAGCGTATTTCCCAATCAGTTCAGTTAACCTGATGAAGCTGGCAGGAGGACCAGCGAAATATTGTTGTTTTCTTAAAACATACATCACGAAATTAATCCCGAAAAAAGGAACAGTCAACACTGCATCCGCGGAAGCCTACGAGCTAAAGGATATCAATATCTGTTACGTGTTTTACCCAAGCTTTAGTTTTGAAATCAGGCGAAACGCATTTCAGACAATTCATTTACTATTCAGGAATGAATCTTTAGTTCGCAAAACTCAAAACTCCAACGCTGGACCTTTGCATGTTTTCTCACTACTTACTCGTAGTGTGCACTTTTATGCAATGGGAAGTTAAATTTCTATGGGAAGTTATATTCTATTATTGGTCCAATTTTGAAGCTCTTAATTGACTGCATTATTCTTTTTGTTGGAATTTCTAGTCCACTTTGATACTTATTTTTACATACCTAAACGCCTAAAGGCGTGACTATTTTATAGCCGATATCCTATATCAATTTTTTTATCGGCACTCAATTTTGAAGACTTCTACGATAAAAAAAGTGTCGATCGATCTTTACAAAATTGCAAATTGTATAAAGCACGGCAGAGACATTGATTTTGCCTGGTTTTTGTGATATTTTATAGAAAGTTTGGAAATATTTATGTAGTTTTCACTGCTACACTGTGGGGTTGAAAAATTGATTGTTTTCTTTCCGCTCCTAGAAGAGCGACTAAATAAGCGAATACTTTGATAGCGATTGTGCAACCTTGGGTCTCGTGGGATCTAATGGGCGTCAAAGGTCATATCGTGTCTGTATCAGCTGTGAGAACAATTATTTTTTTTGGGTCTGAAACGCTTAGCCAATTTAATGGCACTAAAGTATTTTATTTAAAACAAATGCGACTTCCATATAATATCTTTACTTTTGCGATTGCATTACATTTTCCCTTTTTTTCATAGTTAGTCTCCAAAAAACTCCCGTCTTACCTCCTGGAGAAAAACATTTTGATACAAATGGTTTGCCGGCAAATTTATGAGGTGCATATTATTTTTTTGGTGAAAATCTTGAACATCCGAGCAGAAGTGATACTAAGAGGGTTGCCCAAAAAGCAATGCCCGCACATTTTTTTCCAAAACTATTGATTCTACAAAAATGAAATTTACGCATTTGAAAGAATGATATTTTATCTACGCACTCCATTTTTCCACATAATCTCCTTCAAATCACATTACCTTCCTTCTGCTATTCACTGGGGCATGTTTGCCCTGTCCATATCAGTTCTCACTCTGGTTATGGAGACATGTTTTTACCGCTCTCATCGCCTCCTCGTCGTACAACGTAGTAGCGTGGAAAATTTCTCAGTGTTATTCTTCAAAATGGATGAGGAAATTTCATCATCAGTTTAAGGCGCGTTCAGATGAATGCTTCTCCATTTCTCGGGTTTCCACGTTGGAACACGGGCAAAACTGTTGTCTCAAAAACGACCGACGCGGTTGAAACCCGAGAAATGGAGAAGCATTCATGGATTAGGGAAGAATAGAAATTACGAAGCAATTTATATAGCAGCCTAGGTAGATTATTATCTGCCCAGGACATACTTGTGTGTGTTCGTCTATTGTTAATGTTTAAACACCCATTGTAAAAGGCCTTTATTGAGTTGTTTTCGGGGTTGTGAGTATAAATAAATAAATAAACAAATAAATGAATATTCTTTCACGGCTTTTGTTTGTTCCAGACTAGTGTTTGCGAGTCTAAATTTGATGTCTGTCATCTGCAGAGTTTACATAATTGGTCAGAGCACTCACGTGTAAGATACGGTGGTGTTGTGATAACCTGATTTGGTTTTGCGAACAATGGAGATGCGTCTTTGCATGACCATTTTAACTCTCTGATTTCAGTTATTTAGGAATTTAAAAATAAAAATATGTGGCATTACTTTTTGGGCAATCGTCGCAATATGAAAGAGGGCAACCAAGAAGTTGTTATTTTGAATCATGATGGCTTCCGGGATAGCTTCCGCGTTGTGACATTTTGTGACGACAGTTTCGCGAGCGTTCCAGTTCGCTTCTTCAGACCTGTGAGGAACGCTCGCGAAACGGTCGTCACAACGTTTGTCGTTTACTCAACGCGGAGGACTATCCCGAAAACCATCATCATTCAACACCACTCCGTGGAAGCTTTCACAACAAGTTGCTATTTTCCCAGTACATTCACGACCATTACTGAAAGAGAGCGAAACAAATCAGTACTAATACCAGGATCTATTTTCCCCAGCCCTTATCCTGGTTTCATTTACAACTACTTTTTTCCTCCTCCTCCTTCAACAACAACAATCTCCTTTTTTACACATTTGGAGGACCTTCTTATTGGTAAATGTTTTATATACTTACATTATTTAATGGCCGGTTGCAAGAACATTTAGTTATGGAATCAATAGTTATGAGATCCATTAAGTTATAGAACTCATAAATATATTCGGGTTGCATGAATACATCTATTAGTTACTTAACTTATTTACCAATAGTTACTAGCCTCGAATATTTTATCTAATCTTCCACCGCCGGATAAAAGTTATGAAAGTTTAGCCTATGAATAATTGATAATGCACATTATAATTAGTCAGTAAGAGTAAACAAACGGGTCACTTGTCTCAAAACAACTCTTTAATCAAGTAATTAAGACTCCAAGCGGTTCATTACGCATCCGCCATCTTGGCTACTTATGGAACTCATAACTCCATGCCATAAGTTATGAGACCAATGAATTAATTGAATGTTTGTGCAACACTTATTGAATGGTTGCCATGGCTTATGGGTCCCATAACTTTATGGAATACATATGTTACGTTCCTGCAACTGGCCATAAGTCATTGATAACAACTAATGGCAACGAAGAAAGGGGCCATTCAAGTATTGCGTAAAACGTTTTTGGGGGTGGAGGAGTTGGGATCTTTTTACATTGTATTATGTTGGGGGGAGGGTAGAGGGTCTGGAACCAATTTACGTAAGATTTCTGTCCGTCTTGAAACTATGTATCGTTTCCGAATGAAATTTAGCTGTGATATCGAGAATCTCCTCGTTAATGGCGTATTTTCCGTAATCTTCCCGCTACCCCAATGCTCCTGTTCTGTCGCCCGATTGGCTAGCTACTTAACCTCCATGCTCAACCAAAGCGAGCATTTAACGAAGAGTAGATTCAAATATCTCACGTCTTGCATAATACTAAGAGAAAAGGAGGGTAGGGAAAATCTTACATTGTCTTACATAGCGGGAAGGGATGGGGTCAAAAATGGCATAAATCGTCTTACGTAATACTTGACCGGACCCAACCGTTGACCCTTGCATATCATTTTGTGATTCATCAAAGGAATTCAACCTCGGGGACATGATATTGTTCTGTGGAACGCATTTCTGGAATTATTTACATTTTTTTCTAGCCTTCTGTCATATCTCTTCTATTTACTTATCAAATCCTCGAGGGTTATATCAGTCGTAAAAAATTGACGAAATGTATGTTTCACTTGTGATTGATTCAGAACGATTGTGATTTATTCGGCTATATGGATATCCCAGAGATTTATTCTCTTCAGAATTCCGACCGTATTGAATTCCCTTGCCGCTAAAAATCCTTCTGTTGATTTATTAACTATAACCTCCATCAAACCCTTCTTGTGATGCATTATTTTTACAATGACTGTTTTTATTATGTGTAATTTATAGTGACAATAGTTGATTTTGAAGGTTACTCGGGTTTTTCCACCCGGTCAAACTCTCCATCTTGGCCGAAGTTTCGATGTACATCCGATGTATGGCCGATGTTTCGATGTACTCGTACATCGTCATTAGGATCCGATGTATGACCGATGTTTCGATGTACTCGTCCATCGTCATTAGGATCCGATGTATGACCGATGTTTCGATGTACTCGTCCATCGTCATTAGGACACGATGCGTACATCGAAACGTCAGCCAAGATGGAGAGTTTGACCGGGTGGAAAAACCCGAGTAACCTTCAAAATCACAATACGCCGGGAAAGCCTCAGATTTTTCTTGACAATAGTTGATGTTTGTTGTTCATCATCATTGGTCGTTCAATCCTTAGATTGGTTGACTAGAGCCCTCTACCCTTTCCTATCTAATGCTAATTTCCTTACTTCTTGGTATCTCTTCCTATGTATATACTTTCCTCATTATTTGGTTCATGATTATTTTTACTGGGTCTTCCTCTGGGGACTTTTCCCTCTCTTTTGCCTTCAATTCTTGCGATTCTTGCGTGCGTACATAAAAAATCCACGGAAAGAATAATATCAGATTTCTCTGATCAAAAGTATCAACTTTTGCGTACAAGAAACTGCCCATTATATGTACTTACGAATAGATGCTTTTCCGGAGAGATGCTTTTACGTTCTTCACAAACTCATTGTGTCTCGGGGTGTGTCCAATCCATCTGTTTCTTCTTTTCTCTATGGTATTCCATATGGTCCTCTCCTCTTCTACTCCCCTGTGCACTTCATCCTTTCTTATTTGGTCCAGCCATTTCATCTTCAGCATCCTCCTCCAGCACCATGTTTCTAAGGCTACTTGTCTTTTCTGGTCAGCTTTTCCAGTTTTGTTAAAATATCAAATATATTTACCTATTGTGTCCGCGAATATGAAAATCCTGCGTGCTGTTTTAGACATTCAGCAAATTAGTAAATAAATACCTGATCTGGAGCACCTGAGTCTTCCTGGTCTGAAGAGAAGGACCGGAGGGTGTCAAGTGTCTGGAGAGATGCAGTGGGGCAGAATGATGACCGTGAATGACACAAGAACAGTCTTCGCCATTATTGTATTATTCACACAGTACTCATCTCAACACTTAGAAGTCATCATCGGCCTTACATTTGGCTTACGGTTCCTCCTTGCGGTTGTATGACCGAAGGCGAAGTCCGCGGTTTCGCTGAGAAATACTCCCACCAACCTCGGGTATTACGCGAACCCGTGCCAGACTTCTTTTGGAGATATGCCTCCATTGTGATCTCATGCCCTCACTATAGGATAACGGGAGCACTTCGGAGGTTGGGTGCTCACTTCACCCGCTCACTCCTCCGCGATCTATCGGCGTTGCGTCCGCGGATAGGAATTTATCCAGGGAAGAACCGTAAATACGCGCAACAAGACCTCCGGCTCTGTCCGAAGTCAATCGGAAAGATTCGCACCTAGCTCCCTTTCCGCTCATCGAAAAAGTGAAATTAGACTTGAATAGATGGGCGAATTTCCACAGAGGGAAAAATCATCCGCATTGACCGGGATTCGAACCCGGATCCCTCAATTTCCGGCCGAGTGCTTTGGCCAGTTAAGCTACCTCGTAGCGTCCTCTTCCCCTGTGGATTTTTGTGACCTTTACGGGACACGGGACAGGTCACCAAAAATCCACAGTGGAAGAGGATGCCTCGGTAGCTTAACTGGCTAAAACACTCGGCCGGAAATCGAGGGATCCGGGTTCGAATCCCGGTCAAGGCGGATGAGTTATTGTTTTCTGAGGAAATTCGCACATTTGTGCATTGCGAGTGACTCCGTAAAGTGGAACTCCGTGGCTAGTCCCGGATAGCTTGAAATTTGTCAAAGTTGAATGGATGGATTTAACCCAAAGATATGCCGGAAACATTGCTTATCTATTCCAAGTACTGCTCGGATATCGAAGCATTCCCTTCAATGCTGAATGCTTTTTTTATACCTAGTTCACCTTTTTGAATCGTTCATGGTATGATGTCGTACTTTTGAAGTGTTGCTTTAAAAAATTGCACCGTTCTACATCTACATACCACCCTGCGAAATGCCGCTTGGGCGTGAGGCAGGGGGTTTCAGTACACCTACCGAGTGAAGGTGTGATAGAAAAGGTTTTTGTGGGTGAAATGGTGAATGGGTGTGTTTTAAATGGAGATCCGGTTTTATTATGGTCTCTTATGGTGGGTGGAAAGAACACATTTTTGTACCCATCGGTTCGGCAATGTATCTCTCTAATTTTATCCCTTTTGTCGGACCTAGAAATGTGGTGTGGCATCAAAATTATATTCTCTGTTTAGCCCTGAAACACAACTCTTCTGAATTGTTCAAGCAAACTAAGCCTCGCGTGTATCCACCGAGTCTCTCGCTGCTTCCAACCTAATCCCTCTAAAAGCAGTAAAAATGTCGTAGCGATTTTTGATGGAGCGTGCAGCTTTCCTTTGTAGTTTATTTATGTTTTTGTATTAAATCCTTCTCTCCAGGTTCCCAAACGCTCGCGGCGTGTTCGAGGTGTGGCCTAACCAGAGCAAACTTGCAGCTCCCTTTTGCTATTGTATCCGAGGACCATCCTATTATTTTGACTTTTACTTATTCCCAGTCATCATTCCTAATGGGATAGTTGTCATTATTCTGTCGGAACCTGTGAATTTCGCAAAAGTTAACCTACTTCATCATACGTTGAAATTTCCATGAGAAAAAAATCGGCATGGCTCGAGATCGGAACCACAGACCTTTGGTTTTCCTTCGTATCCCTCGAAATTGCCATGAAAATCATGAAACCTGGGTAACATAGTGTCCTGTGCATCGGCCCGGAAAGCCCGTTGGTCCGTGGTTCCATTTTCAGTCCGGGTCGATTTTATCGCATGGAAATTTCAACAAATTTCACCGCCGTATTTGCGGCAGGCTAGAGTACCGGCATGCGTGTTAAGCCCGGCATAAACGCTGGCATAGGATACAGTCCTTACGTTGTGGAATCCCCTAAAGCACGTTATCACTTGCCTAGCTGTCTTTGATGGATCGCAAGGTCTTAACATTTAGTTCATTCGTATCCTTTAAAAATGCCTTAAAAATTATGAAAATCTGGAACCCTGGAAGTTCTGAGAAACTTAAACCCTCACTGGGTAAAGTAGGTTTTGCACTTGTGCTAAATGCCAAAAAATCATAGTTAGCTACTAACCCCGCATGGAATACCCGGCAAGATATAGCTCCTGCGTGAATTTGTACCTTGTACTACTATTCTTTAGTCGCATTAATAATACTAATCAGAAGCCATATCTAACCAGTAGTTGTAAATAGTATACTGCATGGTAGCATGTTCGTTTACGTAGCACTATCATAGTTGACGGTCTGACCGCGATGATACGAATGAACTAAATGTTATGACCTTGCGATCCATCAAAGACAGCAAGGCAAGTGAGAACGTGCTTTAGGGGATTCCACAACATAAGGACTGTCCTGAATCTTTGTACCTGAAGATGAAACTAGCAGTACCTCAAAATAAATTGGTGGACTAAAACAAAGTTTTCTTCTTCATCATTCAATATTTTCCCTTGTTTGGAAAATAATACCGAGGTAACTAATAGTCACTGACGCTCTGCTTTACCGGTTCATTGCTTAAAATGTGTCGGCTTTACTCTTTAGGAGGTCTAAATAAATGAGGTAGATGGAGAAGACGCTTGCTATTGGTTCATTGCTTAAAATGTGTCGGCTTTACTCTTTAGGAGGTCTAAATAAATGAGGTAGATGGAGAGGACGCTTGCTATTGTGGTCAATGCCAGAAGCGGTAACGTGGGTGAGGCATGTCCACCATCTTAATTAACCCCGTTTTTCCTTTCGCGCAAACGGGCCGACGCACAGTGGTCCGAAATCGGAAAAAGCCGGACAAAAGTCCAAAATGGCTTTTTTTGAGATAGAGACTTGAAACTTAGCATAAATACTCATAAATGATTACCAATTATAGATTTATATGCCATTTTATATAAACACGACCCGTTACCGAGATACAGTAGCCCAAACATGACCAATTTTTCAAAAACACGCGCGCTCTCGTTTTTCTTCGAAAATCTTTGAATTTAAGCAGGTGGTGTTGCGTCGGTATGACTTTTATGGAATAAAAAACGCAATATTCCTTTGACCTGGTGCTTTGCCTATATTTTCCATGACTTTTGAAGATTTTGGCTCTCATCTGTCTGGTTTTGCAACACAAAATGGCGTACCCGTTTTTCACGTGAAATTGGACATAAAGTAGACATTATCTTTCGTTTACGAAATATATAACTCGGGAAATTTACATCACAGTGTAAAGTAGAGATTTCTTAAGAATACTAAGCAGAAGTCTTGGAAAAAAGTTTGCGACCAAGGAAATGAGAGCGATTTTTCGATCGCGCGTCAAGGCTGAGCTACACGACGCGGGACCCTGAGGCTCGGTAACTGCGGTCGATTTTTCAAGTTTTTTGAAACTTTATTCTTGAAAATCGTCATTTAAAGCACGGCACGTAGTCAGTATTGACCTAAAACACTATACTGAGGATATTACCAGGATTATGGATCGATCGACTACACCATTAAAGGCATTACTCTAGTGAAGATGCTAGGGATTGGATATTTGTCGGAACCATCCCACGTATAAGAAATATGCTTCGGGTATGAAGTTGGGTTAAGAGATTAAGTCGGCATGCTAAAGAGAGAGAAATAAACTGTTTCCGGGAAAGGCAACAACCGTAAAATAGATTTAGTAAAATTAGCACAATTGCAATAGATTTTTTGTTTTTAGTTTGCGTTAAACGTTGCTTATTTAATTGACATTAAAACTTCTATTCAACTATATATATATATATATATATATATATATATATATATATATATATATATATATATATATATATATATATATATATGCAATCGGTGTATAAGTTATTTAAATAGAACACTTCAAACTCGAGTATCTCGACTTTTTGCATGGACAGTAGGGTCGGGTTCGGGAAGAGGAGGTAAGAGGGAGGAGGGAGAGGGTTGCAAATCACCAAGGGTAGTGTTTGTGAGCGGGGGGGGGGCGAGGGGGTGGGTGAGTGAGAGAGGGCGGAGGTCCTCACCCAACCACCTACTATCCTTGGTGTCTTCCAGCCCTCTCCCTCCTCCCTCCCACATCCCCTCTTCCTATCCTCTCCCTACCCTACCCCAACCCCTACTCTAGATGATATATTTCCTTCATGGTTGTGCCCTGAATTTCCTTTTCATTATTCATAATGAACTCCCACATAGTTGAGCCTGAAACCATTGAGATCAGGGAAAACGTTGATACGTTGAAACGTTCATGTAATACTCCCTGGACTGGTTTGGAGGGTAATACCGTAATATTTTTCGTCGTACACTGAAATAAACACACAATTCTTTTGCAATTTATCATTTTTAGGTTTATTTTTTGATCAACATAACTTTCAATTTAATGAACAATTATACAGTGATAACCTCCAAAGGCTTTTTGATATTCATTCTTTTGGAGAACTAAAAACACCATGCATTTTTTTCAGGCTTACAGCAAATACTTCAACATACCTTTTTCTCTAGTTTCACTTTACAAAACAGCATTTTTTGGGTGTGTAATTATGCCTCTTTTTTAAAAGAAGGACAATATTTGGTCCCCTTTTTTCATTCTTTCTTTTTGACAAGATGTTCGGAAAGAAACATTTGCAGAATTGTTTTTGTTTTTTTAAGCTGATACAACCTTGTAGGGCTAAACAATTTTATCCACATAAATTGCACACATAATCACTTATGCCATTTTCTTTGCCATTGGGTGTATACATATTTTTATCCAGCAGTTTAAAAAGTATTTCGTGAATGAATTTGACACAAAATCAATCGCAATTTTACAACTTTTATGCAAAGCTTCTGTCAATACAAAAGTACGCCGACAACTAGTTTTGTTATAAACATCTGAGGGAATGGAGATAAGCTTTACTTTGTTAACACTTCATAGCATAGAGGTGTAAATGCATTTCATGGTACATAATCTAACAAATCCGAAGAAATATATGTTTTACAAGAACGGAATATATATACATTATTTCAGTGACGTTTACTCTAGGCTGCATTTTTTTATGGGCGGATCGACTCTAAAAAATAAATGAATCACAATTACAAATTTCAGTGTGTAGTGTATGTACACTTTTGCATTCTGCTTGATCATTCACGCTCATGACTGCATCGTTCATTGTTGGGAAACTTGTATCAAGTTGGCTGATCATGAAAGTAAAAAAATGAATAATGCAGGCATTCAAATGTAGCTGAAAAATATATATATTATTTTCGTGACTATTTTTATATTTCGCATGCCCCCGCAAGTCCAAAATTAATGCATCGAGAAAAAAACATGATGTCCTAATTACCACTGAGGTAAACACTGCACATGCATAGTCATATTTGATGGTTGAAGCGAGTCTAAAAATTTTTTTTAGGCATGAAATTAAATAAACTTCTCCTAAAACATATTTAATGTGTTACTCAATTATTTTATTTTGGTTTACATGAACTTCTATCAACTTTGCTGTATTTATTAATTGGACCTTGTTAAAGTTATGATTATGAGATTATATAATGTTGAAAAACTGTAATGACTCTTTTTATGAGAGAAAAAATTAAACTTTACCGGTGAATAAACGCATCGGGAGACCTTTGGCACGCGTGAATATTACGTAATCATTAATCGGCAGTGTAGTTAAGCTCCTGTATTTGACAATGTGGAATACTTGGAACTTGGAACCGGTTTTCAAACCTTATTAGTCCGGATGATTTTAAAAATGCAATCATTTAAATAATAGTAGTTGGGCGAGACTAAAAAAATTTTCATGCCATTCTAACAAAAGGGCTGTTTGGTGACAGAATCTTTTCAAATACACATATTCAATTAATGGTAGTCATTTCTCTATCGGAAGCGTTATAATCAATGGCCATCCCTATGGAATCTTTGAATGATTTAATAGAGTCGATGAGATGTTCAAGCTATTAATGCGTTTTCCGTCCATTGCCGAAGTGATTTAGCTATGAGTTGTCCATTGCCTCTGTCTACGTCGGCAAAATTTTGGGAAGGTTGATTGCAGAGGCTCTTCAGCTTTCTTTTATGTACATACAATTTTACATTCACTATTCATAAAATAACACGTTCATAACTCCAGTGAAAAAAACAGCAATAAATTACTCCGCTCAACCTTTTTTTAACAGTCTATTTTTTTCATTTAAGCACGCAAAACGGTTTTTGCTTGGGATGATATGAGCACAGTAGCAACATTGATTTTTTAAAGCTTTCTTTTCAACAGTTATGTCCACAGCCTACAGGGATGCACACCTACATAATTGGATTCTAAGTACAAAATATGAAATCAGGACGTGAATGCTCTCGTTAAAACTATTGTGAGCTGACTCCATTTATTCCTATGTGATTGCTTCTTTCCTATTTTATGAAAAAAAATCGATTCACGGTACTTGGCGTGTGCTGGGATGTATTGATATGGTCAGGCTATGTCGTTTTGTTGATCGGTAACGCAAGGGGAAATTTCCGCTTTGTCTCGGGTTTATTTTTCAAGTTTCAAAAATATACGCCAGTCTCACTCTGGACAACGAAAAAACTTTTCTCACGACGATGCGACTAACGTAAAAACTCTGTTGACCGGGACTGCGGTGTGGGATCACTCTCAATTTGAAGCTGTTCACTTGGTTCCCGTTCAAAACAGTTCCATTAATCCCAGTGGTTTCCAAATTATACTAAGTCTTCCCTTTCGTGAGAGGGGAGCGAAAACAATGTTTGGGACGATAATCCGCTAGATGGTGCGCATTTGCGAGTGGCTTGGCCTCGTCGACCGAATCACGCCGGCGATCGTTCAATCTTTTGGTTCGCGCTCTTTCCACCATTTGGACAAACTCGCGCTGCGTTCGCTTAATACTTAAACAATTGCCGCTAGAAATCCACCAGATTGGAACCTCGATTGCACAAATTGTACAAACTAACGCTTTATTCCATGATGCGATCCTGTTGCCAAATTTCGCATTTCACTAAATTTAGATCCTGAGGTTCTTTAAGCTGACACCGCATAAGTATGGCAACAGTGGTTTCATATCCACCCTGGAAGAACCGATCGAAAGGTGACGCCAGATTAGAACCTCAATTGCACAAATTATATAAACTAACGTTTCAATCCATGATGCGATCCTGTTGCCGAATTTCGCATTTCACCAAATTTAGATCCTGAGGTTCTCTAAGCTGACACCGCATAAGTATGGCAACAGTGGTTTCATATCCACCCTGGAGGAACCGATCGAAAGGTGACGCAGTTTACTCTCCGGAAGACTACCTAAGGACTCGGTATATGCCAATGGTATGCGGTATCTAAGCTTTCACGAATTCCTATTAGTCTCCTCATTAAATCGGTATACTAGCTATTAATATTTCGGTTTACCGGTTAACAACAGTCCCATTAGCCCTGTAATAATTTTTCCCTCTCTTCCTTGAGAATTAAAATAGACTGTGCAACTCTAACGGTCTAATAAGGATGGTTTTTAAGTCCGGGATTTTCTGAGGTGTAAAGGGATTGCCTATGAGTACAAAGGTCGCTTGCTGGCGGTTTAACACTTAAAATTTGACGGGTTTGAGAGTTTCTCAAGGCATAGATATGGCTGCTGTTTTCACGATAAAAACGATTATGACGTTCAATACTGCTCTCACGATATCGGGGAATATTGCTTTTAGTCTCAGATGTCGCTCGGAAGTTGGAAGTGGAAGTTTGGTTTTTGACCTGCTCTCTGACGTGGCACATACCTATGCGGGAGGGAAGCTGATAAATTCCGTTGAATTCGCGGACGATCAGGCGTTGATTAGCCATTCCTTGAAGGGACTACAAGCTTTAGCATATGCTTTAGAAACACAGTGCGGGGAATGAGGAATGAAATAAACTGGAAACTTGAAGCTTTCACGAGGATGAAGGACGTCATAATAAACAAGAGTATAAGTAAAGAAGAGCATGAATATACAAGAACATAAATTGTAGAAGTCACAAATTTTTCTCTTGTTTATTATGAGGAATGAAGATAAAGCATGAGAAAACAAAGATAATGAGATTCTGTAGGACGAAGAAAGCGAGGCTGGTTATAAATTTTGGAGAGCACAAACTTGAGGAATTAGAACATGTTCTTTACTTAGGAAATACGCTAAAAGAAAATGGACATATATGCAAAGACATTAAGAGTAGAATAGCGGTAGCTAAGGAGACGTTTAGTAATGGAATGGAGGTGATGACGGGGACCTTGGGTAAGTATGTGAAGAAGAGGCTGGTGAAGAGCTTGATATGGAGCTAAGCGTTGTATGGGGCAGAAACGTGGACCCTGAGAAAGAAAGACGAGAATAGACCGCCGGTGATTGAGATTTGGGCGTGGAGGGGATTGGAGAGTGTACGGTGGACGGAGAGGAAAACGAACGAGGAAGCGCTTTAGTTGGTGAGCGAGGAAAGGAAATCTGAATGGGATCCGGGACAGAGGGAAGGATGTTGGACGAGGGAGCCGAAGGGGAAGAAAGAGAATAGGTTTAATGGACGGGATGGTGAAGGGTATATCGTATGCTGTGGCGGTAAAGAAAATACTAGAGGTAGTTAGGCCCCTGAAAATGTAGAAAACCGGGAGGAGATTCTCCGACATTTAAAAAAAACCTGCCTTTACCGGTAGAATACTTCAAAAATACCTACTAATTTTAAATACACCTATTTCTCTTAAATATGGAGAGAGTTGAGAGTTTTTTCTCTGTTATACAATTCATTTGTAAGGTTCGTTGGATTAATTCCCGTTTTAGTCTTCAATAGTGGAGCAACTGGCGGTGATGAAAACTTCCTAGAGGTCTCTATAGGTATTTGACTCCACAGGATAGGAGTTCCTTTGATTTTTCGACGGAATGGCCAGCATGACGTTTATAAGTGCGTTTTAACTCGTGCTCTTTTTACCCTATATCTAAGTTAAACGAAGTGGGACGCTACTACTCAATGAAATTTTTCATGGCAAAGCTCCACGGAAATATATCTGAATTTGAAAATTAATCTCTTCAAATCGACCATATTCACCATAACGAGTGCCGAAGGTTTCGAATTTTTGTGTCATATCCTGAACAATTTTAATCGAGCGATTTCCCTGCGATTATTTATTTTTTATCTATTCGGATCAGTTTGCTCCAACTTTCTGTTAGTGCATTAATGGTGGTGATTTCAGCGCGAGAATCTTCGCACCGATTCCGCCACAGTGATGAGTCTGGGACTGTTTCTCTTTCCAGGAAAGGAAAACGGAGCCCTGCCCTCTGTGCCAATGCGTGACTGCAGCCATTGACAGAGGATCCCGCCTATATGCCGACGAAGAAGTTATGCCTCTACCACGTCCATCGCTCATCCCGGGAAGTGAGATAGTTTTGGAAACCGCTGGTGAGTGACCCATCTCCGCCAGTACCCATTATTTTTTTCCTCTCAGCATTTGTCATTGAAACTCTAGGTAAATAAACTAATACTATGGAAGCAGAATACTTTGTTCCTTTCTCTCTCTCATTACGTATTCTTACTACGCGTTTGGTTCAGATGGGGCGGTCTATGTTTGCCGCTTATTTTCCAGCAAAGACTCTTCGCTCACTACTGTCATAGATACCTCAACGAGGTTTCAAGCACCTAATATGTTTTGGATTTCAAAATCCACTCCCGTCATTGGTCACCCATAATATCCTTACATTGTTAATTATATATATATATATTTTTTTACCAGGCGGATTTTTGAGAGCAATGCATTTTAGTTTGTGTTTTTTAAATGTATTCTTTCTTGAAGGAGAAAGGATTATGGAAATTAGAAACATTTACCAATTATTTGAATTCACATTTGATTTTTTTTAGTAATTTGAAATAGACACTAGCCATTGCTACATTGTGAAAGATTTAGAGGTACATACAGGTAACGATGATTTATGTATAAAAAGATATTACATTCAGGGATTTGTTACATGGATTGGTTAGAGATTGATTAATTGATCACAAAATAATGTTTTTGAAACATTTGGTGGCTCACGTGGATTAGCCCATCAGAGGTAATCTTACGTTGATGAGAAGTGTTACAGTGAAAATGTCACTCGAAACTTTTGGTGAGACATGCCCCTCTCTCGAAGAGCGAACAATTTTTTGAATACCTATTTGACGTTAGATTCTTTGAAAAAGTCGAATATTTTTAAATTTGATATTAAAAAGATGCTCTCACGCTAGTAGGACGATTAAAAATGTTATCAAGGCCCGAGGTTAGCTTAGCGGCCCAAGGGGATCCTTAAAAAAAAAGGCAAGTGATTGCGAAGGACATATTTTTAAACGAATTTTACTTAAAGGGAGTTAGTACTGAGTTTAGTGAGACGTTGACAGCCCGCTGGGATTTTCATCGCTGAGGTTGAAAGCCAGTCAATGAATAAATTTAGTTTTAACTATTTGGCGTTTGAAACATGAAGCAATTAGGAAAATTTCCGCCTCTAAACTTGGTGCTTATAATTTCGGACAGATAAAATCGTAAACTTCGCCAATGATATACCATTTTAGACGTAGCTTTACTCGATAATGGAGAGCAATACGGAAACCAACTAACGTATGCATCATGCTCGATCCTTCAGCTTTGAATCCAGTCATTTCTCGAGAGTAAAATTTTCAAAGAATTTTTGTGAACGTGATGGTCGAGGAGGATGCCAAAACGTATCTTTCAACTAGTTGCTGTGCTGGTATCGCCGTTGTCCCTCTCGGGCCCCACAATCTGCCGGTATTACCTCCCTTCTACCACATCTATAGCTTTATTTTGGGAAATATAATTCCATTTTGAGTTTCCATCAGCATCTTTCAAAGGGTATTCTCCCCCCTCAAGGCGAGGTCCTGAAATGTTGAGATTCCAACACTCCTTAGCATTACGGTGGATGGAGATGCCTTTGACAAAACACTCTCTCGCGTGCTTTTGCCGACGATAAATCTCTCTTTATATTTTAAATTTCGACTCGGCCATGGTTCGTGCGCGAAGTGATTCATGCCACTCAAATGATTGCTGAGATAGGAAGTGATTCACCGTTGTGCCGGTTGCGCCGCGGTACACTGTTCGCTACGAATAGTTGATCGCGGACCCTTGATGATTTGATGAGTGGGATTGGAAGCATTCAGGAAGTTGAGGTCCCCTCTAGCTCTATCGATTGCCGAACTCTACTGCCCAGGGATAACATTGAGGGTGGAACACGATCTTTGCTAACTTTGTGGTAGTAATCCATCACAAATATTTCATATCGTGGTGAGACTTTTACAAAAAAACACAGAATTGAAAACACGCTTCACCACGACTCGAGTTTCAATGTAAAATGACCAGTTGCGGGAACATCACATATGCA
Organism: Ceriagrion tenellum; assembly: GCA_963169105.1. Lineage (NCBI taxonomy): Eukaryota > Metazoa > Arthropoda > Insecta > Odonata > Coenagrionidae > Ceriagrion > Ceriagrion tenellum. Next base: position 108,980,682 of record OY720635.1, on the reverse strand, counting down.
TTTTATGAAGTTATGGGACCCATAAGCCATGAAAACCATTCGATAAGCGTTGCATAAACATTCGATAAATTTATTGCTTTCATAACTTATGGCATGGAGTAATGAGTTCCATAAGTAGCCAAGATGGGGGATGCGCAATGAACCGCTTGGAGACTTAATTACTTGATAAAAGAGTTGCTTTGTGACAAATGATCAATTTGTTTACTCTAACTGACTAACTATCATCTGCATTAGCAATTAATCATACGCCAAGCTTTCGTAAATTTTATCCGGCGGTGGAAGATTAAATCAAATATTCGAAGCTATTAACTATAGGTGAATAAGTAATGTAGCAAGTAGATGTTATCTTGCAACCAGGATTTATTTATGAGATATGTAACTTTATGTATCTCATAACTATTGATTCCATAACTAAATGTTCTTGCAATCAGCCATTAGCAACGTCATCAGGTGATTAAAAAAGGTAAAACACTACCTTATATACAAACAGTAAACGGAAGAGGGGCGTGATGGAGAAGGGAAACTTTCGGGAGAAGCTCATACAATGGCGGATAGGGTGGAGGAGTTAGCAGGTAGCAGATATTCGTTAAGGGGGCTGTATACCTCGGCCGAGAACGCCCTTTTATTTCTGGCCTCTGCCGGGGCCTAGAAGAGATCTTCGCCTTCACTTCCATTCCCAACCCCAGACAACAGCGCCACTGATGACACACTGTAAAATACGTTGCAAAGATTCGGGAGAATGTTCTTATTGACGTTATAATACAGAATATTCAGAATTTTAATAATTCTCCTCAGAGATGATGGATTCTCATTTGCAATAAGTGCAAAGATTTTGAAAAATACGTCTGGCGCGTCATGGCGACTACCAGATTTTCAAGAAAGTCACGTTTCTACTGCTGTCGAAACATTTATATAGAAATCAAAACGCGAGAAGTTACGGCACTTATTTTAAGTATTAAATCTTATTCTAGAGGCCTGTGTAAACAGATTTTCTGTGACCTCTATCACGCAGTGTGACACAGAGGTAACATATACAAGAGTTTTATTTTTGTCTCTGATTAGGTTTCTTTACGTCTTTATGCCTTTGTGACATCAAATTTTACATCTTGGCAACGAATATATCTCTCGTTCGTAACTTTCAGCTCCTGATTCTCCCACGAATGGGGTAACATGCGAAATGACTGCACATAATGGACGAAAAAATCGGTGTATAGAGGGTTTAGCAGCAAAGCAGGGTCTTCAGATAAAAGCGCATACATGTTTGCGGAAGCGTTTTGGCCATGATTTAGATCCCCCTTAATAAGATAAAAATGAATTAATATCTGCCTGCCAATATCATTTCCGCCCCATCATATCCGCCGTTGTATGAGCAATCCCCAAATTCCAAAATTCGCCTTTCCTCCTCCTCTGCACCTTCTACTTGCTGTTATTATATATAAGGGAATGAGGTACCGTAGTTAATCACCTGATGATGTTACTTAAAAATCTAAACCCGGGTCGTGGTGTAGTGGAGTGGGTTTTTAATTCAGCGGTTTTTGTAAAAGCTTCATCACGTTAATGAATAACATCGAGGGGACACAGCGGCTTAGCCAACTCAATCCATAAGACGTAAATGATCATGTGAACGGATTAATGCACTGTTAAGAGATCTTTCAACCAGCAGGTGGATACAAAATTCCACAGGAGGAAAATCTACCGCCTCGACCAGGACTCTAATCCGGATCCCTCGATATCGTGGCGAGTCCTTAAGCCGGTTTAGCTACCGAGACGTTCTCCTCCCCGTGTGGAGGGGTTTTGCGGGCTTTTGTGGGTGACTCCGTGAACGTATTAACATCGCTAGTCCCCTTGATCTAAAATTTTTTTCAACCGGAGGATGCATTGAACACGTTTTACCGAAATGATACCCAAGGAATAGGAAAACAGCTGAAAACCATCGCTTGCCAATACATTTTGCGTTCAATTATGATTCATTGCTGGAGATTTCTAAGAGGCAATATTGTGCCCCTGCGATGGAAAAGAAATAATAGCTGATTTCCTATTTCTCGAGTCTAGGGTTTTCGTTGCTGCAAATCCATCCTTATAGAATCATTGAATGTTTTCTAAAGTCACCGAGATGTGCAAGTTATAAATGCATCATCCATCAATTGCCAGAATGATTTAGCTATTAATAGGTGATTGCCTCCGTCCAAGTCGGCAAAATGTTTTGAAGTTGATTGTAGAGGCTCTTCAGCTTTCATTTTTATACATAAAATTTCACATTCACCATTCTTTTGTTTGGGTTGAAGGAAATGTCCCAAGCACAAAATGAGAGGGAAGACGACGTTTCGACGCGCGCCAGCGAAGCCTTTTCCGCACTGCTTAGTCATAACGGGCAACAAGCTAACTAAAAGTAAGACTCTACATAGCACACTTATAGCAATAATTTCCATCAAATTAAAAAAAATACTTGCTCCGGTCCGAAAGGATTACGCGGATGGATTGGGAACTTGAGGTCCTTACGACGGGTATGCGGAAGTCCCGCCATTAAGTCCTTCTGTACTCAGCGACTTACTCATATTTCCAGCATAAACACCGATCATTTTTCAAATGGGACTCTCTTTGAGAAAGTTCTTTGACGACCAAATCACAAAGATCTTGCCCTCTTAGGATCTAACTTCCGTTTTCTTCCCGCTAGTGCTCCTTCTTTTCCTCTCCCTTCAGAATGAAGACAAGAATAATTAAACTCTACGGTACTATATATTAGGGGATGGATAGAGATAAATCAGAAAATATTCAGGTAGCGGGATTAAATGCGAATTAATTTGCTCAGTGTGCCTTATGCACATTAAATAGCACATTTACTGATTCCATATCAATGGATCTCTTAGCCCATTATGCACAGGCATTGAAATGTCCAATCGGTCATATTGAATGATCAGTTGTTGAGTAGGCGTGCCGCAAACACAGAGATTAGTCGCTGAATTGTCGCGGTACTCTAATGAATTTTATAGGAAAATGCGGAGAGGAAATTATTCCTCAAAAAGCCCTACAGTTGCATAAATTTTTGGATAAAGTACGCACGATAAACGATGTTGGGTGATAAACAGGTTTCACTGTCGTGCCTCGAGACGCTATGTTGCGGGCAACCTAACTTTCCAAAATACCGAGAGGCGGAGGAGGATGGCAGTTTAGTGTGGAGGGTGTCAGAAAACTATTCTAATTGCTGTCGAAATAAACGCTTCGGGACGTTTGATGATTCAATACGACCTGCATAAACGACGTTTCAACTCACTTCTTAGGAATACTTCAAGTTTGAATCCCTGGTGAAGTCATACCGATAAGAGATTTTGCCCCTTCAGGATCTAACTTACTTTTTTCTTTCCGCAAATATACCTTCTTATCCCCTCCCTTTAGAATAAAGACTAGAATTGTTAAACCACACGGTGCAATGCCTTAGGGTTTTGGTATGAAATCCATCGCTAGAAAATGATCACAACGCGCCATTTAGTGCACATTAATTTACTAAGTGCGAAGTATACCCATTAAATTAGCCATTAGCCTTGCATGTAAATGTCTTTCATGCCTTTTTCGCTTATTAGTTTGGTTCCCCTGCCTTACTCTCCCTTACGGTGCATCTCTCTCTTCCCCTGCGTCATTTCCCTTCGCCCCATCTACTTCGACCTCCTTTCCGCATAGGTGAGGGCCAGGAACTTTGGCGAGAGCTATGCCCACTCTCTCCTACAGACTATATATCTCTCTATATGAAGATCATCTTTCGGGTTTCCCTCCGCGTGTTGTCTTTTATTGACGACAGTTTCTCCAGCCATCCTGCTGGTGTCTTCAGGTCGAAGTCATCCGAAGTCTTTACTCCGCCCTTGAAGATCTCCCCACCTTGCCGCATAAGTGAGGACCAGGAACTATGGCGAGAGCTATGCCCACTCTCTCCTACAAGCTCTATATCTCTCTATATGAATATCACCTGCCGGGTTTCCCTCCGCGTATTGTCTTTTATTGACGACAGTTTCTCCAGCCATCCTGCTGGTGTCTTCAGGTCGAAGTCATCCGAAGTCTTTACTCCGCCCTTGAAGACCTCCCCTCCTTGCCGCATAAGTGAGGACCAGGAACTTTGGCGAGAGCTATGTCCACACTCTCCTACAAGCTATATGTCTCTTTATATGAAGATCACCCGCCGGGTTTCCCTCCGCGTATTATCTTTTATTGGCGACAGTTGCTCCAGCCATCCTGCTGTCGTCTTCAGGTGGAAGACTTCGAATGACTTCGGCCTGAAGACGTCAGCAGGATGGCTGGAGAAACTGTCGTCAATAAAAGACAACGCACGGAGGGAGACCTGAAAGCTGATCTTCATATGCTGAAACGCCGCGGAAACCTTTGAACCAACTATATCTCTCTCTCCCGACGGGTTTCCTTATCCTTCGTACAAGAGAAACTCAAGAGCCACATGTCCTCCTATCTATTGCTGGGGTCACGACCTCGCCTCAGTATCTTCCTTTGTGCCCGAGAGAGAGAGAGAGACTCGCCCGGCGAAGTGTTTCGCGCTTCCCCGTTGCGCGACCGGGGTCGAAAAACGCCGCTCCATTCAAACGAGTTCACTGCCCTATGTATCGCGTTCTCGCCGTCTTGCTGTTCCCTCTGCCGCCGTCGCCGCCTCGCATTGCGGCTCGCAGACTGCGACCCAGCAATCAGCAGCCCTCACTCGAATCCTCTCTCCTCTCCAACCACATATCCACCGCCGGTGGAGAAAGGATAGACTTCGAAGCGGAAGACACGATAAAAATTCATGCCAACGCCTTCCGGCTGGGTCGTCCATTACCACCGACCCTCGACTGTTTTCGATTGTCTGATTCCCCTCAACAATCGACTGAATCCTTCCGTTCTTTTTTCACATTTTTTTTTTAAATTCCGTGAAACGTTTTATAATCGGGAAGAATGGAATCGGGAGGGGGGGAGGGGGGGGGGTTGAATTTGGAAAAACGACAGTGAAGCCTGTTTTTCACGAAAAATGATCCACCCAACATGGTCATCGTGCGCAATCCATTCATCAAATGTATGCATAATATAGGGCATATTGAGGAATAATTTCCTCTCCGGAATTTTCCAGATAATTCAGTACAGCACCGCGACAATTCAGCCATCAATATCAGTGTTTACGGTGCGCCAGCTCAACAACCCACTCATCTCGAAATGAAAAGAAAAGTAGGAGGCATAATGATGCGTGTCGATGGGCGAAGATGACAAATGAACGTGAGATGCATTGGAAGGATTTCATGCCGAGTGATTTTGGCGTACGAGTCGCAAACGATTTCGTTATCTATCCATTTTCATTTAGATTGGATGAAAATGGACCTCCGGAATTGCAAGCTCGAGTGAGGACTAGACTTGCCTTCAAGAATCATGCGGAGTGTAGTCTCCATCGTGAGTGTGAGTGGAGTTAAGTTGGTTCCACTGTAAATGGAACGCGAACGCCCATTTTTTATACTTCTGGATATTTGATATGAACCAGGGCCATAGTGTTATTCCAACGCTATAATTTTCTGGCAAATTGAACTTGAAAAAACCATGGTAAATTTGGAGGAAAGTTAAGTTGGAGTGTTCAGAGAGTTAAATGGAGTTAAGTTGGTTCCACTGTAAAAGAAAGTTAACGCCATTTTATTCAAGTTCTTGATACTTGATATGAACTAGGTTCATGATGTTACTCTTCCGCAATACTTTCCTGGCAAATTAAACTTGAGAAAAGTGTTTAATTCGGAGGAAAATAGCATGTTTCAATCTAAGTCACGTGAATACAGACTTTCACGGTAAATGTTTATAAAGTTTCGAAGAAGCGAGAGTGAGGAAATTGATTAATAATTAAACTAGCAAAAACAGTGTTATATTCGGAGGAGAATACGGGGCAAATAGTATATTTCCATCTCACTCATCAAAATACGCATTTTCTCGGAAAAATGTAAAATAAAGTTTTGATCTCACTTTTCTTTCTTGGATCTTGATGTAAAATTTTATAAAGACCTCGCCTCCTAATAAAGTGTCCCCATGCACTCCCGTTATTGCTTCACATACGTCCATGTGAGTTCCTAATTTCTTAGGGGAAGGGAGACGGGGTGCCGTGGCGGCGAACTTTGTTGTAAATCACGCGAACGATGGGTGACTGCAATTAGAGGAAGGGTTGTGTGGAATGAGTGGCCGAATGAGCCGAGAAGGGAGTGCAGAAAATGGAGGGTATCGCTGCCAACATGAACTAGAATGTAAGGGAATGTGTTAGCATTTCTATTCGTACGTTCTGGACGAACCTGGATCAAAACACGCTCTACTCGTCAAATAAACATATTTAAACAATTGGTTTGAGAGAGACACCGGGAGCTAGGAAGTTGATGTGAAAGACCAATTGAGCAATTTGAAGTTGGTAGCGAAGGTTTGTGACCATACGAACAATTTTAGTCTAACTAGAAGACTACCATACTCCACTGATAAACCAAAAAATGAGCGAACTCCGCAAGTACACATTTATTACGACCTAGGTAAACCTAGATTGTAATAAATTAAGCCTACGTAAACCTAGGTAAACCTAGATCGTAATAAATTTGTACTTGCGGAGTTCGCTCATTTTGTAATTTGCCAATAATTTTTCGGTTCCACAGAATATCGCAATTTTCAGAATTTGCACCATAATCCAGTTCAAGAGTGATAGACTCTTCCTCTTAATAATGCCTTCCTCTCAACTGCCACCATGTTTAGTCACCACTATGCCCATGTCTGGATGATGAGTAAGAGAATTTCGTTTGCCAAACATATCTTCACAACTAAGAAAGTATGAGAGATACCCAAGTAGTCCATGTGCCACAGGAAAGAGGCATATTGAAAGGATCAAATAAATTGCCATTTTAGAATTGATATCGTCATCACACAGGAGATGGCTTCCATAATACGGGTATAAAATCACTTACTCAATGGATTCTTATTTCCTCCCGCTAATACAGATCTCTCAACTGTGCTCCTTGCGTGGATTCTTGGTTCATTATATTATTTTAAATACACCTCTCAACTATGATTTTAGAATTTTTTCTTTCTTTGATGAGCGCTGTCGATTATTTTTTGACTTAATTCCCCCAGGATAAAACAGAAATCCGGCTTAACCGACGAGAATAAGGAGATACATCTTCCTGCACATAATTACCAAAAATTAATCCAAGTGATTGTTCTTCAGTTTTTCGTAATTCTTAAAATAATTTGCTTTATATTACTTTCGGGATTCATCGTGTTTGGCCTCTAATTCACCGGGTTAAACCTCAGGGGTAGACAGGAGAAGCGTTTTGGGTAAGCGACCAAACGCAATGGAACCCGGAAAGTAATACATATATTCCCTAATGCTTCTCATTTTCATCCTCCAGTGCTTAGCGCAACACGTTCACGGCTTGATGTTATATTCTTTGAGCATAATTTCGAAAACGTTCAATAGCTGTGGCGAAATTTATGGGTAAAATTTTTCTCGTTTATTTTTTACGCGCATTCTTACCCTAAAGGATACGCCCTACGCAAGGGATACGCCATACGAAATGCCCTCTCTCAATTCACTTGCCGTTAGTTTTTCGCGGAATATGCTTGAATGAACTGGTGGAATTCATGTTGAATAAACTAATAAAAGCATGAATTAAGCATCTTAGAGTGTTGTAACTGATCTGAAATGAATGGGGAAATGAACATCGGGATGAAGTTTCGAAGCAGTGTGTTGTGTTTGGCCCAAATTAAAAGAAATAACTTGAAAAAAATTCAAGTTATGAAGCTCGAGTATATTACTTGTATTTTTGAATCGGTTACGGAGAGAGAAGTGAACTGAAAGTTTTATATCCTTTGGTTCTTTTCCGTCCTTTGCACGCTCAAATAGGATCCACCACGTCTTTGTGGTGAATTTTTAAAAATTGTTCCTACCTAGAGAATACGAGAAATTACTTGAATGCAACCAATGTCCTTCCTGGAAAAGTTTTATAAATGTACCCCTACTGATTAACATCGAGTAGAAAAATAGTACCTTCAACTAAGTCATAAACATAGTTAATTTTCATCTACTTACACGAGTTTAAGAGTTGAAATATGATATAACTCTCCAAAAGCAAACTGTATGGGCATCCCAAATGTGAACTCTTTTAAGTCAATAACTGTTGATACCTCACACATTTGGTGGACTTTATAATATTAATAGCGATTCTTTTCAAGAAACTCTTATAAAAAGAATGAGTTGTCGTCTTTCAAAAAAAAAGAACAGCGACATTCAGCACACGTTTTCTCTTTGAAATGAGTTGAAGCAACATCTCACCAACGTAGTCTTTTTATCTAAAGATACATTGTAGCAGTACAAGACATTTTTATTTAAAAAAAATCTTTCCTGAAATTTCATAGGAAAGCAAAAAAAAAAAATGTAAGCGAAAATTTTCAAAGGTATGAGAACTGGCGTACTGGATACAAAGTCGTTTCTTTTGTTTATTTTTTATTTTTTTTTAAAGATAAGCTTTGTTTTTTCATAAATCCATTTATAGCAGACGCTTCTCTCTCTGGAGAGCGCACCATTTATGCGTAATATATTTTATTTATATAATATTCTCAAATTAATAAATTTACTTCCGTCCATGAGATTCCGATCTTTGTGCTTTGTTGAAGCACAATAGTTAAAAAAAGGGTTTCATTTGAGGACCCTTTTTTTTTAAATAATTCTTTCCTAATTTTAAAAACACAACGTATCTACATTAGAGTGGTATTGTGTTAACATTGTTTCTTCGGTTACATAAAACGATTAACATGAAGCAATATACACCACAGTAGCGCTCGACACCTCGATGGCAATGTTTTAATCGGAGGTAAGGGAGAGGAGATATTTTTTTTTTTAAAACGTGCCACTTTTTAAAATTGCGTCACCGCGAAACGGTTAAGCCGGGAGTACGTTAAGTCGTCTTTTTTCCCCCAAAATATAATTCCGAGTTTAGCGGAAAGTGATCGTTTAAATTTCCCACAGCTGGACTCCGTGCAAAATTGATCGCGCGTCAGTACTCCTCTATCTAAATGCTTGTCTCCCCATTAATGTGTACCTTTTGATTAATTTATTTTGCTTCGAAATTTGCGATGTTTAAAAAATACGACTCAACACTCAAATGGTTTTAATATTCATGACGGCGACGGTGGCTCATTCGTTTCCCAGAGGAGCATTGTCCTTAAATTTTTTTCATTCTAAAAAATATATATATTTATATATATCTATGCAGGTATGTATACACCAGTGGAGAAGCAAACAATGAAACTATCTTCGCTCTTCTTGGAAAAATTGCAATTTTTTTCATCACTTCCCATTGTTACACACGTTCTTGACGTTCACCCTAATCATCGTAGGTTCCTCTTTGCCTTTAAATACGTTGCGAATTCTTTTTTTCGGACGCGACAAAATACTGACAAGAGGCGAGCATAACATAGTATCTCGGTGGATAACAATACACTCACCGAAACAAAGCCATCCCTGTCCTTAAAATTTTTTTATCATCCATTCCGCTAGCATTTTTTTCCGAAACTCAAAAGCCATTGCCCATTCTACACTCCTCAACATGTGTGTTGCAACCACTGTCAGATAACAGTGACTGCTCCTAGAAATTGAGGTCTCTTTTTCGCATTCTTTTCCATATTGCCTCCCCGTATTACCGAGAGGAACCCTACTCGTGGACAGATGATTTTCAATATTTACCCTGAAAAATTAACATCATCGATCAAGTCCCTCATTTTTATACGCAAGCGGCGCATCGCGTCATCCTGTGGGAAATGAAAAAAAAAAACTCACTCATTGCGCGAAAAACACGCGCAGTAACACTCACACATTCTGCGCCGCATCAGCAAGCTCGTTCGCATTTCTTTTAATTTCGTTTATTTTTCTTTTACAATTTCTCTATCTTTTCCCGTCTCCGAAACGGAGTTGGGCAACACGGGGATCGACGTCGGCTCCCTCATTAAGGGGCACGCTATGAAACGTATCCCCCTCCTCTCCTTCCGCTTTCCTGTATCGTCTCATTGGGATACTATTTTTTTCTTCTTGATGGCCCACCCGGACCTACCCGAAAGAAACACACTCCCACCTCAGCCCGCACGGGTGGCATATTCGCAAAAAAAAGACACAGATTTTCTTTCTTTTCACACCGCGCTCTCGGCCACTGATTCTCCAAACAACTGGAGAGATCGAATCGATTCCAGCCGGGCTCGTCACGACGGCAGTCGCTCGCGCGGAAGCGATTCCAGCCTTGCGTTTGACCGCGGAGACGCCGGAAGGCTCCCAGCGACGAGAAAAAACATTTCGCACCACTCTCTCTCTTTGGGACTCCTCATCTCCTCACTCCGCGAGCTCACAGCTTGTACGACCCCCGGTGGGAGACGCCCGTGTGAGGCGGGGTCCCGTAGCCCGCGTCGCTGTAAGCGCAGGAGGGCCCGTCCCCGCAGACCATCGAGGGACCCTCGCCGCTGCAGACCGAGTCCTCCGGAGTGCGAGACACCTCCGCCTCATGCTCCACCCCCGGGCCGTCCCTCCCGCCTCCGTGGCCCCCGCCTCCGTGTCCTCCGCCGCCTCCGCCTCCGCCCCCGCGGTCGCAGCCGCCTCCTCCTCCTCCCGCGCCCCCGCTGCTCCCTCCTTGGTTGCCGCTCTGCTGCCGGGATGTGGAGGAGCAGCGCTGGCGGTGGTGAAGGGCCTGTTGGATCGAGAGACGTCGGGTTAATCGCGAGGAAATAGTCGAGACACGAGGGAGTGTCTCCCGTTTCCAATTCCCTTCCCCCACCTTGTCCCTGCGTTCCTTTCCCAGTTGATTTAACAGTGCAAAACTTTACGGAAATTCACTGAGAAAAAAATAGTTTGACTCGATATGATTCCACCTTAAAACGACTTCAGTATTGAATACTTCCGCTGAGCTGATTGTCATCGATACTCTTCAATTTCCGAGAGTGTCCTCCCGCACGTGCGATGTATGGTGACAACAGTTATTAAGCTTAGACCGGAAGACGCGGGCAGAAGTGCCCGCGAAACTGTTGTCGCTCTGAAGCGCCGACGCGGGAAAATACCAGAAAATTGAAGAGATTCAACAAATGCGACTTGAAATTGATTTTATTTATATTGTGACCACTCTATTAAAAAATGTCGTCTGTTTTATATGAAAAAAATAATCCAACCCTTCCATGCTATTTTTTTACGCAAATTTAGCTTTCAATCACAGGATGTTAGATGCTGAAGAAGGTGAAAAGTGGGGAAAATAGTGTTTTTTTTCCTAACATAAATGCGAAAAACTTTGTGAAAGAAGTAAAATCTCCCAAAGGAGATAAAATGGTTATGAACATTAGGCGCCTGCTCTTCTTATTTAATTAATTATTTGGCGACGGCCTAAATTTTTTAAGTCAAAATCGGAAATTTTATGGAAATAGAGCTGCCGTCAGCTCCTGTGGATGCCCAAACTGCCGATTCAAAATTTATTCGTTGAATATTTTCCCAATATTATATATAAATAATATTTTCTGATATCTATTGTATAACCATTGTTCAAAAGTGGGAATTAGCATTTGATTTACACGGTTGCAAATGAACCTCATTTAAAGAGACATGAAATTTCATCCCTATAGTGGCGCCCAGGTGTCCTGCTAGTGCCATTAGGGCGTGGAAGGCGTGAAGAGTGAGCTCATATTACCTGATAACCCACAAGTCCAGGGTTTCAAAGCCGTCAGAGCAAAATATCATCATTGAATTATGTTAATTTTGCCTCCTCATTAAGAAATATACCTCATCTTTGCAATCTGATGAAAATATCACCCATTTATTGCCCCATTTTTTGTAATATGTATTTGCAGAAGATCAGAAGCAGTTTCCCTTTGGATTTGGTTCGGCTGTTCGCAATATAGGGGAACTATCTTTTAAAATTGCTCCATTGTTACGACACTTTGATCGCCTCGGGAGTATAACGGTTGGAATTTTTTCTCAAGTCTTTTCGGGGTATGGTATTTTGTTTCCCGCGATTTTTGAATAAAATCACAAAAATGTATGATAGCCGTGAAGGTGTCTTCGATCCAAGGCGTGAAATAAATAATTCAACCATGTACGAGTATTCGTCTGGTATGTATTTTTTATTATTTTTATTTAGTCCACTTCTAATAATAAAGTTTTCGTGTCATGAATATATATGACTAATTTTACTTCATACTTCTTACAGTTGCTTTACTGTGAAAATAAATTTTTTTATGGTGCGCATAGTGACGAGAGAATATCACGCTTACACCATCTCCATTTTTTACGAGTCAAACTATTTTTTTCCGGCAAATGTTTTCGTTTATTGAATATACATTCATTACCTGTGCCCATGAAAGCATTTGCATTTATTCGTGGCCTTTCCATTTTTCATATTGTTGCTCTTTTTATGACAACTAGCCCAGTTGTATGCTTTCGAGGCGTAAAACGTTCAGCCAAAGTTAATGAAGTTATAATTCCGTGATTTGGTGAAGGTGAACGGTTGGTGAAGTCGAAATACTCTCTGTAGTGTCTCTTATGAAATGCAAATCGTGATTAGCGCTAAGTCACTATTTATACGTTCCAGTTTCCTTTCCATTCCTGACGCCAGTCCCATGACGTCACATTCAAGGAAACGCCGTGTCCTCGTTTACACGGTGGGTACACGCATTTGGAAATCATTCAATAGATGGCACGAAAATCGCAGCTTTAAGCCAATCAGCGCTTTCCAGTCCGCAGCAGAATAGAAAGCTCGGCTAATCCTTTCCTGTCAGCTTTCAAGTTTGATCGAGTAGTCTCGCCACCAGGAATAGATTAGAGCGCATGCGCAGGACGCGTCATAGGACAGAAATGGAAAGGAAACTGGAACGTGTAAATAGTGACTAAGTAAGTGCGTATGAACATGTTAAGACGTTTGATTGAATATATGTTTCGCATTGAGGGACACTTGATGAGTAGCCCTTCGGAGTCAAATGGCATCGCAAGTATGAGGTGCCATTTGACTCCGACAACGATACTTTCCAACTCTGTTTTGACCTTTCACGGTTGCAATTGCTGCAGTTATTATCTTCCTGACATAAAAGACTGAGAACCAGTTTTTTTTCCACTGATGAGTAGCCCGTCGGAGTCAAATGACATCGCAAGTATGAGGTGCCATTTGACTCCGACAACGATACTTTCCAACTCTGTTTTGACCTTTCACGGTTGCAATTGCTGCAGTTATCATCTTCCTGACATAAAAGACTGAGATCCAGTTTCTTTTCCACTTTTCAAAAGTTAGGACGCTAGTATTAATGAATTCGTGGACATCTATAAAATGTTCATTTGATTCCTGTTTACTATGAGAACAAGTTGTAATACGCAATTGTAAATAATAGTGATAATTTTATTATGATTGAATAAAAACGTTTTTATATTAAAATTGTCCCCTCATTGAAAATTGCGTTCCACTCTGATCATTTTCTGCCTCTGTCGTTCACACGGCCGGAAATGTTATAACACTTATGTCGGAAAACTCTTTGAGAGTTCGTAAAGATCGTAATACTCTGTGCATTTCGAGTCAGATGGTAGGGAAGAGTTCTGGCGAGAGTTCTTTTTAATAAAGAACCGTGTGTGGAATGTTCAATGCTATTGTTGATCAAGGTCGTTCAGTATCGATTGTACAGGACTTCGCAACGTAAACAAGTCCGCCATTAATGTGCTTATTTCGATGTATTCTATATACGCATATCTTAGGTTGTTCAACGTTTTTGTTGATTTTGCAGTGAATTAGTGTACGAAGTGAAGACTTACGCCTCATATTCACTGATCTTCTTGGGTGTGCTACAGCAGTAAAAGCGCAATGAGCACATTAATGGCGGCCGTGTGCTGGGAATATTTGCGAAGACCCATAATCGATGGAGATGCGGATATATCGAATCGAACGACCCTAATTGTTGATGCTGTTGAAAAACGCAATGAACTGAATTCCACCATGAGGCTTTCCACAACATTAATTTGAAGTTACTCAACAAATTTGAGAACTATTGGTTCTCACTCTTTCTTAACTTGCATACTTTGTCATAGTTTACTATTGACCACTTTGTTGACTCTTGCGCCCAATGCGGCTGATCTACGAAGAATTATTGGCATGAAAAGGTAAGGGCCTCTGTCTTCCTTTGAATGATTTTTTTCAGTGAACAGAAATTTGATCAAATCTGCGCTTCCAAATTTAAAAACATGAGGCATTTAATAGACATTCTAATTGCTAATGGGAGAAGCCACGAATAGTTTGGCTACAGCCTTGATTTTGCATAAATTTTGGAAGCTTTTTAGATTCAAGGGCACTGTGAGCATAAATAAACAGTGAATGTTGAATTTTGATATGCTTCCACTTAACCAATTGACTACATAAATTAGAATATTGTTTTCATAATGAGTACAATTCTTGGGACTGAATAAAATTTCTATCGAAATCTGAGTGCGACTTACTGAAATTTTTTATCACAATCGTGTCGTAAATGTATCTATTTTATAATGTCACTCAACTTTATTTTCAGACTCACAAATTTCAGTTTATTTTTAACCTTCAGGCAGAATTTTATTTTTTGGAATATCCAGCGTAAACACATGTGACAATGTGAATGTGACAATATTTGACGGTCCAGACGTTGCCAAAGCAACATCCATTCTCTTTAGACGGTCCAAAAGTTGCATGTTGGTATGTAACTCTTGTATTGAGAGTAATATTTCATACAAAAATACATACGTATGTAGATTAGAAAACATAAAGCTAAGGATAAGGTTATGGACTAATAATAATCAATTAACATATTCTGAAATCATGCAACACAAAAAAGATGAATGCAACAGCCACATAATTTTATAGGAATATATATCGATAACTTGAGAAAAATGTAAAAAAATGGAATAAGTAAACATTCTATGTATCGAATATTATTCTAAAGTTTTCTATCAAAAAATTTTAACATGAGAATCTTGTAAAAAAATTGACGTAAAGGTAGACTTTCTAAGATGGAGGATCAGGAATGGGGGGACACACTTAACATACCTTTTCTCGACTTCCTTTCTTCTGCTCAGCAGCGTGGAAAAATACGATATATTGTTTTAAATTTAACTTTTGTTCCATACTTTGGACTTTGGTTTTTTTTAATTTTCAGAGAGAAAAAAGAATCATTTTTTTTAAACGACTAACTTATCATGATTGATCCCAGAGTCAATATGCATGGAAATAAATTTATATGCTCCGTCGCAAATGGAAGAACACGTTCAACATTCGGTTAAAGAAATATGGTTGAAAGCATTTAGCTGGAAACACATACACATATGCATTTTACTGAGAGTGCATGGATCACAAATAGAGAAAGATGAAAGAGTGATAAAAAAATGAAGCGGGAATATTTTATGTATCACGCTCACAAGAAATGAAATTGAATAATGATATACAGTTTGAAACGTTCCAGTTTATCAGTTTTTCATTCATCAGCATTCCACCCCCTTGAAAACACAGAAAGTGTCGTTACACACCTTTGTGTTTAATGTGCTCCAAAGGGAAAACAGACCAGTTTTGAAATGGAATGAAAGTCAAAGGCATGCACTAGGAAAAGTTATGCTATCAAAAGACACACATTTATTAAACATTATATACATATATTTAAAAAATAGGTATTTTTTTAAAAAAAGAATGACATTATTTCATTTTTTTGGACGTGAAGTGAACACTGCTTGTCCAATATTTCCAAAAAAAATTGCGACATATTTATTTAATTCATTTTATTTTGGATTTAATCTGTTCCATTGAATGACTTTTTTCTCACATGACAAAGACATTAAAAAAATCATTTTTCGCTGGTTATCTTAAATTAACACTGAATTTACCAAAAATACACAGGAATAAGGGCCGGCTCCGATGGCCGAGGTGGTAGTGTTCTATCTCTAGGTCATTTTGGGTGGGTCAAAGGTTTGTATCCCGCCAAGTGCATGGATGTTATAGACGTATTTCTCATAGCTCATCGTCACCAGTCCAACGTCATAAAAGCTATGAATGCTGAAAAAGGACGTAAGACTATAAACAACCAATCATTAAGATTTATTAAAAAATATATATATATCAAACACACATACTGTCAAAAAAATCTACTTGTATTCGTTTATGGCAATTACTTCAACATATCCTATGTTAGGAAATGAAACTCGTTGCTAAAACAATGGAAAACAATTTGCTTTCTAGAGCACTTCATCTAAGGATATGCACAAGAACAATGTCCTATGAAAAGAAAAAAAAATAGTACTTGAAACTGCACAATCTAACAAAAAAGCATTAACATTTTCCGAAGCCATGCAATGCTTATTTCTCACACATTAGGAAATACTATAAATTTTGAAAATGAAGAAGCTCAGTCCTTACTTCTAACACAACAGAAAGAGAAATGCGAAAGCAATGTATTACGGAAAGCTTTATGTGTTGATATTGCGAATACATCGTCGTGTGATATAGCGTGATACTATACCTTGTGTGTATATTCTGTTGTTGTTTTGTTTCGTCAATGATATACTTCTGTATTATGACCCTCAGGGAAGAAATTGTATGGATTATTTTACGGCAATATTTGTATATTTGAATTGCATTCGCCGATCGGTTGATTGTTTTTGGGGAGCATGTGGGCCCTCTTTATGTTTTCCCTCTTATACGTGGAGTTGAATAATTTTGTGAAAGTTATCATGTTCTCGGATGGACATGTTCGGCTATTGCTTTTCGTTTCGTGCGGAGCAAGCGGCGTATTTCATTCACGGACGATTGTGTCCGTAAGCGAAGCCATTGCATTGATTTTTTTGAATTCCGTTCATCGTTCAGAGGAAGGTAGACTCACCTGCAGGGAGAACCGCCTGTGTGCGACTTTCCTGCCTCCTCTCCTCTTGGATATGTGAGGATTGTCAGCTCTTATCGTCTTATTCTTGAGGACTTCCAGTTGAGTGTACAGGCGTTTCAGCTCCGCCTTCGGGAAAAAAAGAAATGTCCAAACGTTAATATACGGGTGGGAATCTTTAAGGGTCGGTGATCCATAATAGGCTCCTCAGGTGCCCCGCCCCCCTATATGGAATCAACTCAATTAGGTTTCCCACTTGTGGTCGAAACAATGGAACTTGATCCAAGTCGCGCGTGGAAAAGGCGTTACAGAGAGAAGACATTTCGCTCCGTGCATTGTTTCCTCCAGCACAGCTCAATTACGTCTGAGAGTGCATCTCAGTAACGTGTGATGATTAGATGAGGAAGAGGAGGGAATCTTGTGGGATACCATCATAAGGAAAAGGTCCACATAGTATTGGTAGTTTCAGGCGAAACTTGGTGGAATCTGTAATCATTATAATACATACATACCCATCACGCCGTACATACATACATACATATATTCCAATCACGCCGTTCCCTTCCGGAGCAGGCACAGTCACAAAATTTCACTCATAAATACATATTCGTCCACCTATCTCTGCTTCAATAATTTCCTCCATACTGACCTATCCTTGCAAACCTCTTTTGCCTCATTTACCCCCATACACTACTTCTTACGCGCCCTCCTGTTTTTAAGACTCCTCATATTCCTCCTCCTAAGAATTTCCTCCACCACATTCAACCACAATTTTCTTGGCCTACCTCTACCTCTCACACCATTCATTCTACTCTCATATATCTGTTTCATTATTCGACTCTCATCCATTCTCTCAACATGGCCAAGCCAACGAAGCACACTCCTTTCATACACGTCCATTACTGGAGAAGTTAACCCACATGCATTTATGACCCACTCATTCCTGACCCTATCCATCCTACTTTTACCACAAATACTCCTCAGATAACTCATACCCACGGCGTTTAGTCTACACATATGTCTATCCTGACGTACTCATGTTTCACTACCATATAGCAAAGTGGGAAGGAGTACACTTTTGTACACGGCAATTTTCGCTTCCTTAGACAAGCACTCATTCCTTGATATGCTCCACATGCTACCTACCACTTTCCTTCCAGCATTCGCACGTCTCCTCATCTATTCTTCCATATTTCGCATACATCTTACCTAAGTACACAATATCATCCACCTGTTCAATTACTTCACCATTCGCCCTCATCATACAGTTATTATCCCCATTCTCCTTATCAAAAACTACTACTTTAGTCTTGCACTCATTTACCTTCAATTACATTCTCTCCTTTGATTCACACAACTTATTCAGGAGCTTCTGTAATTCCTGTTGACTGTCTGAGATCAAAACAGCATCATCCACATCTAGAAAAACTCGCACGTTTACATTTCCAATCAAAACACCGTTGTTTTCACTACATGCGTCTCTTAACACATTTATCCATAAATACATTAAACAGCCATGGAGACATTACGCATCCTTGCTTTACACCCCGATTTCTTACAAACCAATCACTCAGAGCCCCGTTAACTCTTACACATGCCTTACTATTGTGATATATCGCCATCATAACATTCAATAACTTCCCATTCACTCAATAGTCTCTCAAAACCTTCCACAACTTCTTTCTATTTACTCTGTCATATGCCTTCTCTAAATCGACAAATGCTCAGTACACTTTCTTTCGGATACTCATACATTTTTCTACCACTTGCTGAAGTGCTAAAAGCTGGTCACTACATCCTCTCCCAGGTATAAACCCACACTGCACACCCCATATTCTGTCGGAAGTAATATTCCTCACTCTTTTGATTAACATTTTACTGAAGACTTTTCCCGGGATACTCAATAAACTAATGGCCCGATAATTATTACATTCGGTTTTTCCTCCCTTCCCTTTGTACAACTGAATAATGATAGCATTCTTCCAATTCGCTGGAACAACAGAAACCTGTAAGCATAAATTGTATAGTTCACGCAGCCTACCAATTAGTAATTTACACCCACACTTCAATATTTCACTGGATATCCCATCCATGCCTGCAGCCTTCCCATTTTTCAGTATTCTCACAGCCGTTGTGACCTCCTTCTCACTGATATCCTTTTCCATCATCACATTCTCACAGACCACTTCACAAGGCTCATCCTCAACACCTGCAATATTATTGTACAATTCTTCAAAATACTCCCTCCAGCAGTGCCTGATATTGCTCTCGTCCCACATGATCTCTCCACTTTTGTTTTTTACCGCATTCATTCCCCTACCATCACCAATCTTAGCCCTTTTTACCCACTTCCAAAACAGCTTTTTATTACGTTCAATGGTACTACACTTTGAGTTACCAGAGTTACTACACTTTGAGATAAAAGGGAGGAAGATGGACAAAAAGGAGGAGCTAGAAATAAGGAGGAATATGAGTAAATGTAAATTACTAAACGACATCCTTTTTGAAAGAATTTCCCCCTCCTATAAGTCTCTCTAAACCTCACCGAAAGACGAACACCCAGATCCCTCCCGCCCAACTCCACACCGGCTGATAACCCACCTCCACCTTAACGACCCTTTCCAAGTTAACCCACCCCTCCCTCTACCTTCCATCCCCCGCCCCAACCTTTCTCACCAACGCGGTCCTCCTAAGGGTTTTCCCTTATTCTCACCATAACCGCCACCCCTCACCTCTCTCCGGGTTTCCCCCTCCCCCCCTCCTAACACCCATTCTTCCACCCCTCTCCAACCTCCCCCAAGACCCTTCCAGGTATATATTTGCTTGAATTTTAAAATTTTTTGTACTTGAAAATGACCTCTATGAGTCGAAACATGTCATACCAAAAAAATAAATCAGTGGAAGAAAACGAAGTCGTTTTTTCATTTGTGAGCTTTCTATTACCTTCAGAATCACTCTGCATTTTGCTAGCTTCATCCGCAAGCATCCTTTCTTTGCTCTCTTTCCCAACGATTTTGCATTAATTCTTTTTCTTTCTATAAATCTTACATGCCTTAGTACGCTCTTCCTTAGATTTGGCAGCAATCATATCCTTGTAAGCCTCTTTCTTTTCTCTGAATGCAATTTTCACTGCTTCATTCCACCAAGCATCACTTTTCGTTCTTCCTACTACTCCTTTTCCACATGTACTTTCAGCACATTTCACAATCACTCCTTTTAAACACTCCCACGCATCATTCACATTCTCGTTTCTGATATGCTCGTCCCATTCTCTCTGCTTCAACGATAGAGCATCCTCAAGCATGCTACCATACCGCATTCTTACCTCGCTGTCTAGCAACCTCTCCACTTTTACTCTCAACTGCTTACGCGCAGCATTCTTCCTTGACACCCACTTTCTGCCCAGATTCACTTTGGGGAGTACCAAATAGTGGTCTGTTCCACATTCAGCTCCCCTCATCACTCGCGTGTCCAACACTAACTCTCTCAATCTCTCATCATACACAATAAAATCAATCATGCTTTTACAATCGCCCCTTAACCAAGTATACATATGTACTCTCTGATGTTTAAACCATGTATTCGACCCAAACAATCCTTTTTCCAAACTCACACTCACCAAGTTTTCACCATTATCATTCACTTGGGGGTCACAAAAAGGCCCAACCACTCTCTCAGATGCATACCGCCTCACACCAACCCACCCATTCAGGTCACCTAGTAAAATTATCCTCTCACCAGGATCATATTCATTTAAAACTTCTCTCAGTTTTTCCCAAAACTCATCTTTCACACTGTCACTCTCTCCATCCACTGGTGCAAAGCACGCCACAATCACAACCCTCCTAATACCTACTTTCATGCGAACCCAGAGCAATCTAGGGGATACTAACTCGTACTTCCTTACTAGTAACTTAGCTCTCTCATTAAGAATGAGTCCTAAACCTTGACTGCCGTGTACATTATCTTCAACTCCTGACCACAATGCCAGACTACCGCCATCTAATGTAGCAGCATCCCGTCCCTTACGCTTAGTTTTACATACGCACAAAACATCCATTCGTCTCACTTTCATGTCATTCAGCAAATCATGCTCCTGTTAATACACTCCTCTCGCATTCCAAGTACCGAGTGTCTAGTTCTTTTCCAGTCCGTGTATTGATCCAAGGCCCACCTTATTCAGCTTCCGCCGCCCATCGTGGCTTCGGCTGTCCGAGGCAACATTTTGACTTTTAGCAGTAAGTTGTAATAGAGTATGCAAGGTTACCAGCCTTCGCAGTACCCGCACCACGTGCACCACCTACTAATGGTTACGGCGCTCTACCAGTCAGTTTTTCTTTTTTTTACCAAAGCATAGTAATACCCTAGGCCCGCTTTCCCTATTCTGCTCAAACTAGGATCCCTTCTGAAAGGACTACCTTGAGAGCCAGCATACTGTTGCCCGCGACCCACCACTAGGAGGTATATGTGGTGTACTGACACACCGGGTCACGTCAACATTATAATGATAACTTATAACTTTGTGATTCCACATATCTTTATTTGAAACGACCCGGGTTTCGACGTTGATTGAAGGTTGAAGTTTGACGGTTGAATACAACGTTCAACGACACCTTCCTGGAGATGGAGGAAAAATATTTGACGATAGATCGCGGCAATGTGACTTCAATAAACGTAAGATTTCAAATACCGCAGAAATACACAGGTGGAAGTCGCAACCACAAAAAAAATTAACAGAGACAAAGGTTTCCAGATCAGCAGTTCGTGGAAACCAATCCTGAGACATAGACGTACATGATAAAGAGCAGGAAAAGCAGGCAGAAAATCAAGAGCAACTTCATTCCAATGATAGAATATAAATAGTGACCATCTCTTGCCCAAAACACTCACCCTGAGGACGATGGCGCCTTCAAAATGTCGGTGCCTCAAACCACCATCATCCGGTTGGAAACCGGGGAGCTCTGCATCCTTACATCGATTTAAATGCTCAATATCCAGACTAAATAGTTTTGCGACGCAATGAACATGCCGAAAAAAAACTATAAGTTGGAGATTTGTCATGGTGTCGTTAGAGACTTGGACTTTGTATGGAACATAAAAGTAGGGAGATTAAATAGTGCCATCCCACAACGAAGACCGAGGGACAAATACATAGACGCGGAAAAGGGGTTGTAAAACAAAAGAACTACAAGGAAATAAAAGTATCCATGATAAAATATAACACAACAATAGTAATATCCACACTTTAATATATTACTTATACAACAACACCGACCATGGTTTCGACATACTATGTCATTTTTATGATTTCACCTTGAAAATGGCATAGTATGTCGAAACCATGGTCGGTGTTGAAGTAATATATTAAAGTGTGGATATTACTATTGTTGTGTTATATTTTATCATGGATATATCGCATTTCCACTATGTAAAGCCTGAAACGATTTCATACGGAAATAAAAGTAGCTTGAGCGAGATGGTTCCCTACTCAAAACGAAGATCACATTCGAATTATACGTTTTAATTTAATCAGCTGTAGGGAGCATGAAATAAATATTGTATTATAAATGCTGCAATATTATCCTTTTATATGGCTGAAATTCTAATAGAGTAAATAAAAAATATCTAAGTATATAAGTCTTTAAATTGACTCATTGTTTCCCGCGGTGCGTTAAAAACTCCTCCAAAGGAAGCCTTTTTTTGGTGATTCTGGAAAAAGTTACTTCGGAGACTATGATTTTTTTTCAACAATGGATGAGAAAATGTAAAAAAAACTGCACACTGTTAGTTTTTTGACGAGGTCTAGGTGTTATAAATTCCTCATTGTATAAGATTAGATCTCTCTTGAGTGCATAAACGGACCATTTCCCATGTAAAATGGCTGGTATATTTTGGAAAATATCTCGGGAAGTAATGCAGTAAGGGGTTAATATTTTGATATCTTTGGAAGAGGAGGATGTTTTTCTTTAAAATGAGACCAAATTCATTGATTTCTAGGTGAAACTATATTAACTACCTAGGGAGTTGGAACGGGACTGGGTTTAATGGAGGGTTGCGGTCAACAAATCTTGAAATCAATCAATTGGCCTATGCTAATGATCTCATTATTCATGTACCTGTTGATGACAAAGATTAATAGTTAACGATATGCAGTCTTTATGAGAACACTAAAGAACCTTTTTTATGAGAACACTGACACACCTTAGTACATTTCATAGATGAGCAATTAAAAGCCTTTTGAATTCATACAATACTTTTTTAATTCAAATGATTTGGGAAAGAAGGATTAACTTTGCAATTCCACATTGTAAAAGATTTATTTACGACCGGTTTCGCCGCAGTGCAGCATCTCATCAGGTACACAGACACATTTTCCACTCTACATATACATATGAAATTCTATGGATGAAGGAGAGGAGAGGGGGGCGGGTGATTCCCCTCCCTCCCCTTCACCCGCCCCCCTCTCCTCTCCTTCAGCCATAGAATTTCATATGTATATGTAGAGTGGAAAATATGTCTGTGTACCTGATGATGCTGCGCTGCGGCGAAAGCGGTCGTAAATAAATCTTTTACAATGTGGAACTGCAAAGTTAATCCTTCTATCCCTGATATCAAGGAATTCCACCGAGTGAGGTCTGAAACCATCGTTCGACTGATTTGATTATGAATGACTCTCCTTATATTTTATCAAGATAACTTAAGCCTTAATGATTAGAAGGCGTTCTTCTCTGCGGATGCGCGTATGGAAATTATATGAATTGGGCGAGGAGAGTCGCGCTTACCCTGATCTCGTCGGGGCTCATGTCCGAGAGGTTGACTTCGCCGACCTCGACGTCGCTGCTGTTGTTAGCGCCGCCGGCGAAGAATCCGTCGTTCTTGCCCCCGTAGCCAGAGGGGTGGGACGTGGGCGCGGAGCCGATGTCCGAGGAGCCGTCGGCCGTCGAACCCCCGCGGCCCATGCCGTGGTAGCTCTTGCGCCCGCCGCTCGACGAGTCCCGGACCTGCTTGTGGTGGTACCACAGCTGCAAAGAGAAGGGAGGAGATTGCGAACGCGTCATCAGTGGGCACCGGTTTCTGCAAGATGTGAAATAACCACGCGCTAGAACTCTCGTGCAAACTCCTCGGATCTCCACTTACGATAACGCCGGGAATAATGCGGGCGTTGATGGCTAAATCATTAAAACTCGCGTGAAAGATAAATTTGGGTGCGTTAAATTTATTCTGGGACATTCACTACGTGTACCAATCTAACTCAGATCGATCTAAACATTCTAAGCCAGCCGACTCGGATCGCCTGGTTTACCAATGCGAAATCGATTGAAATATCGATATGAAATCTCAGATCGACTGGCAGTGAAAGCGGGCCCCCGCTTCTCATATTGATCCCACTGCCTCTTGTGTTTACCATACCGAGCTAAACTGGCCAAGTCGATCTGAGTTCGATTGTTAAACATTGCGATTGTTTATTACCATTTATTATTTTAATGTTCTTAGTGTTTTTTAAAAGCTTACAAGCTTACAATTCATATTTCCACCATGCTTCATTGTATTTCAAGAGCCATTTAGCAATGATATTAATGATTTCTCCAATAGTTACAGCTGACGCTGAATACGACCAATCTACACTCTCAAAGGAATATCGGGGTTAACAAAGATGGCGGACAGCCCATGCCCTCGTTATAGCTTATAGCATTGGTTACCATAGGGAGAGACCACAATATAAAGCGCCCTCTGGCCCTCTGACCCTCTCCATCAACCTTAATGTTCAGTACTCACTCCCTTCCGCAGCTCGGCACTCTGTCAAAGGTTAAATGATGGGCAACACTGCCGAAGTGCTACTTTTGTCCACTATGTTAACATGACCCTCTAGAACCTCTAGGGCAATATTAACGTGACTAACAAACGAGAGTCAGAAAGCATCAGCCCGCAATCTCTGCCGTGGACCCGACGACGAAAGCAGAAATATGGACAGCTTTCGACGAAAACGCAGCTTGCGTCGAAGTTCTCCCTTCTGATTGACTACGTTGCGTCCGGCAGCGCAGCAAGACGGATGAATGAGAACGTGGCTGGAGCGTGGCAGTGCCGTGCGCCGGTGATTATTGGATACATTTTATTGCGCAGACCGAATCATCCGGAAAATCGTGGGTCTCGGGTGACCCACGACCATTGGAGCGCGACTGAAAGAAACATTTTGAGTTCGCATCCTTCCTGTGGGGAATGAGGCCGATCACTTCCCGCCAATTGAGCCTATCCCTTCCCTGAATGTTACGTGTCTCGGGTCAAATGCATGGAGTAACGGAGAGCAATGGACATAAAATTGTTTCCATTCCTCGTGAACGTTTTAAAAAAGTTGATTAATCCCTTAATCGTCTCCTCATATTGCATCAAGATAACTCTAGCCTTAATGATAAGAAGGCGTTCTGCTCTGCGGATGCACGAGAGCATGAGTGATCGCGGTTCGTCATAACAATTGCGCTCGAGTTTCCGTAAATTTTCAATTACATCATTGGGAAGGTAAACGAGATCTACAACAAAATGGTCACATGACCATGGTCATGTAGTCAATATGAAGAAATATAAGGTTATGTCCATCACCAACATTTAGCTACGTACATAGGTACATACATACCAATCACGCAGTTCCCTTCCGGGGTGGGAACAGTCACAAAATTTCACTCATAAACACATATTTGTACACCTAACTCTGCTTCAATAATTTCCTCCATACTGACCTATCCTTGCAGACCTCTTTTGCCTCGTTCACCCCCATACACTTCTTCATACACGCCCTCATGTTTTTAAGACTCCTAATATTCCTCCTCCTAAGAATTTCCTCAACCGCATTCAACCACAACTTTATCGGCCTACCTCTACCTCTCGCACCATTCATTCCACTCTTATATATCTGTTTGTTATTCGACTATTATCCATTCTCTCAACATGGCCAAACCACGAAGCACACTCCTTCCATATATGACCATTACTGGAGCATCTAAACCACATTCATTTATTACCCACTCATTCCTGACCCTATCCATCCTAATTTTTCCGGAAACACTCCTCAAATAAAAAAATACATACATTAAAAAAAAAAATGTTAAATGGTAAAAAATGGTTGTTTTTTTAAATATTAACTTAAGTGCAGTATATTTCCACAACAAACTATGAACGAAAATCCTTTCATAGAAATATGGATAAATTCTTATGCCAATAGAGAAACGTAGAGCAAGTGCCTCATTTGGAACTTTTTGGGTGATATAGAGGACCAAACTTTTAAATTTTGAGAACACTGTGGTAAGATATGCAGTAAGATAAGGAAAGTTTGTTAGAAAATGTATCACATCAGGGATTCCTTAAATGCCAATGTTAAAAAGATGATTTATTTTCCTCTGGTTGAGTCTATATTAAGATATGGCTTTACTGTTTGGAGGAAAAAATAGTCAGTCGCAGAAAAAGAAGTTATGCAGTGTACAAATCAGAATTGTTTAAATGGTTTGTTATAAAATAATAGGATATAATCGAGGGTGCGGGAAACCTTGGCACGGTACACGGCAGCGTGAAATGACTTGGAGTCGCAATGAGAATTTGAAATGATCGCCAGTGACTGACTCCCATTCAAGTTTCCCTGCTGGGCCCGACTTTTTTCGAAGCTTTTTTCAAGATGGAAATGGTCTTATTTTTTCCTCGCATCGTTTTCCAATGAGCAGAGTGGAATCTTGTTACAAAGGCGGTTAAAGCGATTTTGTTTGCACATTAATGTTTGTGTGTGTGTGAAACTTTGCATACGTGGTCGTATTAGTGATATCTATGAATTAAAGTTCCTTTAAAACTGCATCTTAATGGGTATTTTGGCACATCAATACCACTTTAACAAGTAACACCTGAGATATGTTCCGTAACAATGTGATTACATATATTTTAAGCATGAAGTAACTTATTTCTTGTTATTATGGTGGTTTCAATCAAATATCCGGATGCCATGCCGATCAGAACAAAAAAAATGGAAAAAGTATTTTTAAGCATGCTTTTCAGAAAAAATTATTAAAAAATCTAAACAAAGAAATATCTTAACATCGCACTAAAAAAGAAAAATAATAATATTTTATCGAGTGAATGAAAATTTAGTCTAGTACTGGAAATAATGAATGAATGAATGAATGAATAATTTATTAATTGTCCTGGGGATATACCCCTTAAGAACAAAAGCAATTTACATTTTTTTGAGCAACATAAAGAGCAAAATTAACAATTTGGACAGTAACATAATGAAAAAATTAAGTATAAATTAATACCATTTTACAATGCTGAATGCAAAGTTTTTTGGAAATCATATCATATAACAAAATTCGTCTGCATACATTTCTGGATTTACATTAATTACAACAATATGCAAAATTACAACAATACGCAAAATAATAACAACAATTAATGGTCAGAAAGTAACAGATTATAATATTTCATCTTAAAACTAGCAACAGAAGAACAATTTTTTATGTTTTTGGGCAGGGTGTTCCAGAGATGACACGCAGTGACCAAGAAAGAATTTTGGAACTTAGTTGTGCGATGACTAGGAAAGTAAAGATACTCAGGATCACATCTAGTGCACATATCCCTAGTGGAAGGTTTCACGGAAAACATGTCGAATAAATATTCAGAATATAATGTAATTCAATTCAGGGAAATTAGCCACGCAATGACAAGACCACAACGGAAAGCGTGGGGTGCTCTTCCCATATAAACATATTTTCATTAAATATGAAGATTTTGGTATTCAATAGAATGGAGAGTTTCAATATACAATTTATATAAAATCTTTAAATGAACTTAAGTTAAGGTGCAAAATATAAATGATGCTTTCGTCCCACGCTTTTCGTTTGATGTGTCATCATTGTGTGGCTAATTTTCTTGAATTAAATTTAATTACTACCAGTACTAGGCTAAATTTTCATTCACTTGAGAAAATATAATTTTTCCTTTTTATTGTACGATGCTAAGATTTTTTTCGATTTTTTAACAAATTTGTTAGAAAAGCTTGCTTAAAAATTCTTTTTTCACTCCCTTATTTGTTTTACTTTTTAGTCCTAGGTAATAAAATGTTTAAAAAACAACAAGTTGTTTTATGAATATTTTATTAAATACGACTAAAAAACTAGGACTGTTGACCAAAAAAATTCCCCAGGTTGTGGATTCGATACGATGACTGTGATAGACCCATGGGCTGAGAGTTGGATGCTTTACTGCTAATATAACTCGAATCATAAATTTGGGTGAATGAAGTGGTGCGTATGTAGGGTAAAATGAACTTGTAGCCATGGATCCATGAAGCGATCGATCAGTAGGTAGTATTAGGGTGATTAGGGTGCTTCGACGACTAAGGCCATTCGCACCACGTCAACCTAACATCACCATGTCAAGTTATTTAAAATAAATAATTAAATAGACAAATAAAAGCAACACAACTCACATTAAAATGGGCGTAAGATAAAACACCAAATAATGGTTGGTCACAAACAGTTAAAAAGCCCAGACTCTTTAAAAAAAAAAACATTGTCCGACAGACACAATCAGGATCGTCTCCTAGGACGTGTCCTAGGTCTCCCCTGATGTTCAGCCGGATGCGGAGAGCACGGTACCTATCACACACCGTCAGAAGGTGTCTCACAGTAATGGGAGAGTCGCAATCCTCGCAGTAGGGCGGGATTTTCTCTTCGGTGAAGAGGAACGAGTGAGTGAGGGCACAGTGCCCTATCCTCAACCGTGTGATTGCGACCTCTTCCCTGCGAGTCCTTCCGTCTGATGTGGGCCACACTGATACAACCGGCTTTATGGTGCGCAACTTATTTTCTGTCAGGGAATGCCAGGTTTCCTTCCACTGTCCAAAGGCTAAGCCATCGATCAATCAATGGAAAGGCGAGTTGAAGAAAAGCATGTCACAATATGTACATTCATGGAGAGTTTGCGTCAAAAATGTCGAATTCCGCGCCGAAAACCGAAGTTAAGTATAGCATTCTTGAAATAATGAGAAAAATTTCAAACATAATTCTAGCTAAAAACGAATTTTTTATCTGCCCCGATTAATCGGCGAATCGATAGAGATTGGTAAATGAACAAGGACTTTTTACCGCGACGATGGCTACCCGCCTTCCCTCCCTTGAAAATGCCTCCTAGCCGGACAATCAGACGCGGCGGACTCCGCCGAGACCAACTTTGACTCTTCGACGAAAAGATGATTAATGGGACCTCACAACTCCGCGTTATAAAAGCGGCAAAAATTTCTCAGCAAAATCACTTTGCTCCTGAAGACGCTTGCTGCAACGCGGGTGAGACGTTGGGCTCAAAATGTTCGAGACGCAGTCAAACTCGAAGACTTCGCCTGTACCTATCAACAGCTGTGAAAGCCTACATGCCAGTATAACTCTCCAATCATTTTCATTCCTGTATGTATTCAGAGTCAGCAAAAACATTAGTACATCTAAAATATTCCTTTTTTTAAATTGAGGTTTTTGTTTAAAAATTAACATCATGTTTTAATGTTTTCCGAATTTCAGTATATTTTTAATCATTCCTCAGGGCATCAAATGTTTTACGTTTTATAAAATGTTTTTATAGTTTCATGAAATTTTCTTCGGAAAACACAAATTAAAAACATGATTATTGCCTAAACAAAACCAGTATCGAACTTAATCAGGATATAATGCCATATTAAACCAAGAAATGTGTAAGATGCTTTTTCTTGGCCCAAATTGTTAGAAAAAAGTGTAGCGACCCATCGATATTTCCTCCAATTCCTTCATGGCTCCATTTCCTATCCATTTCCTTCATGGCTCAAGTTTCTTTGTTAATTGTATAATTATTTTAATAATTAAGTGTTTTTGATGAAATTAATGGCAGGAAAATCCCACCAAGTTAATCTCCTCGCCGCTGCGTGGTATGCGAGAGATTTAACGGTCTCGCATTTTTTAGTCTCGGCATTTCGTTATTTTTTATGCTTTTCTATTTTTAAAGATTTAATCATACACATTATCGTTTATTAGCGAGATTTTCATACCGCCGCAACACGCGATAATGAGTTACAATTGATACAAACTTGTGGGAGATGGGAACAATGCTACGCGATTCCCGCGACCTTTGTTCTTGTTTCGGTTAGGAAACTTTTTTCAGTGTGTGGTTACATTTGCTAATGATGTGCGATTCAGCGGCCAGGCGTGATAATGAGCGTGTATTTGACGGGGATAATACGATGCAATTCACACGGCTTACGCTCCAGAAGCACCATTAAAGTATCACCGTAACGGCGGAGATCTGTCTTTCTCCTTTTTTCCCCTCACCACCAGAATTTCATTTTCGTATCTTTGATATCGCTGTGAATTTTCTTTCCTGTGCGGCCAGCGCCATTTAAGTACCGCTTCGTTTATCGCGCGGCGACCGCGGGCTCGCGTTGGGAAAGCGAGACTGTATTTCGAGTCACAAGTTATGTCTCGGAGCAAAGAGAAAAAAAAATGACGGCGGAGCGTACCAGAACTGAAAACCATTCATTCATAGGTTTTTAAAGGTCTCTCGACCATAGAAATACCATAGGTACTGGGAAAACACTATATTAGGATTCTTCCATTTTAAGTGGGACGTTTGAAATTATTTGTTAATTTATTTACGGACTAATGTCCTGTTACAAAAATACATTTAAAATCATTTACTTAGATCAACGCAAAATATATTAAATATGATGAAAAAATTGAGATAAGAGTCGCATCAGGCATAATATACAACCAACCTCTCACAGTACAGGGTTTTAAATCCAGATTACACATAGCTAATTCTCTAAACGATGATTTTACTCGCTTAGCTTTTCAGTACCCATGTCCCTTAGCGTAAAATTTTTATATTTTTCCTAACGCGGTTAAACGATACGTATCTTTTTCGTAATTTAAATGGAAAAGTTATACTAAGGAACCGCTGCTAACTATAGTCGTGATTTCAATCATTTTACCTGTTTTTTTTAGTGTGCCTTTCAAAGTGAAACGTACATACGTTCAAAGTGTAAAGAACGACAGTGCAAAAGTGTAACGTGCATACGTTACACTTTGAAAACGGTCGACTGGGATAAGCTAGAAACAATGAGTAACTTAAATAAAACTTTGTATACTCCACTATAGGTTATAATAACACCACCCGGGTTTCGACACTTCGTGTTATCTTCAGGTCTGACCTGAAGATAGCACGAAGTGTCGTAACCCGGGTCGTGTTATTAAACCTATAGTGGAGTATACAAAGTTTTATTTAAATTACTATGAATTACTTCCACATAGTCAAGCCTGGAAGCATTTCCTTTGTAGAAACAAGGAGTTGTAATCTGGCGCTATGATTGACGATTGATTTTACGTCTGTTACAGATTGACGATTGATCGCTTTCAATGTATTCTGTGGCCTTGCTCTCTGTGAAATCCATGCTAAGTTGTAAAGAGGGAGCTTATTGTGTATTCGAGTTACTTACTTGCTTAGTCTTCACCAAGCATAAAGGTGGCTCGAGCGAGACACCATCACTCGTAAAATTCGATGAATTTTTCCTCATTATAACGGAGGAAGTTCTGATGCACGGATGCTACCAGAAATAAAGCGGCCTATAGTTTGTACATTTTATCAATTATTAAAAAGAAAATTGATTCACCACTCAGCGTTTATTTTTAATTGCAAAATAAACATTTGGTATAGCAGGCGTTTTCTACTTACGTCGTGCTACAAATAATCCAAGTTAAATCTTCATTTTCGCATATTTAGTGAATTACTTAAAAGTCCAGACTTGGGAACAAAGTGCTTACGTCTTGAACATCATTAGATTTACTTCACATTTCAGACTACTGTCTAAAATTTGGAATGCAACTCGAGTTTAGTTTCCGCAACGAGAAGAATAAAAAAAACCTCGCCCAAAAGGGCCTTGATTTACTATAAAAACTTTTTGACAAAGTTTTGGCACGATAAGTCACACCCAAAATTCTACCTCAATTTGAGGTTGTTTTTTTTCCTACCAACTGGGCATTTTACAGTGGGGTCAAACTTTCCATCGCCGCGGGAGGGAGAGAGAGAGATTATGTGTCGAGGCAAAAGAAGACACTGTTTGGAAGGAGCGAGTACGGGAGGATGGATCCTCGAATCCTCCGACCTTCCTCCCCCATCCCCTCCAACGTCACATCCATCACGTTTCGGTCGAGGGCGCTCTTAGTATTCCCGGCGAATCTACTCTGACACCACCGCTTGCTCGATGCGCCCCCCCCACCCACCCACCTTTCACCCCTCATCTTCCCCCATTCTTCTCTCTTCCCGATAGTTGCTGCTCGAGAACGTGTGCGAAATAAGGAAGAGGGTCGGATTTGCACCGTGGATCTTATGTTTTCGGGACGGCATTCTCGATCGCCTGATATAATGAAACTCCTTTGTTTGGGAAAAACTTTCAACGTTCAACGATTTAAACGAACTTTGAGGATAACGGGACATATACGGTATTAACTTTGCGGTATTGCATGACTTTACCGGAGAATCTGACGATTGAAAAGCTTTTGGGTTGTCCCTGGGGGTAAGGTTCTTGATTACTTCCGATGTTTCGACAGGTGACACGCATGTCGTTATCAGGGATTCATCAAACGCAATGTGAAGGAAGCAGTACAGATTTGACTTGGCAGAAACAATTTCAAGCGGGAAGAAATGGAATTATTTCCTATATCAGACATCACGAGATCATGGATGACCAAGAAATGGTTTTCGGGATTCAAAATTGGCGGAGAACTAATTGGCAATCATCTGACCACCCGAAGAATGGCATATAAAGCAGACAAAGCGAGAAAATTCTGTAAGAAGGGTGCATTCCTATTATTATGACAAGGCTTAACACCTCACCAGTAGCGTAGAATCTATGGCGCAATGGGGCCTTGTCTACCGGGGTCAGGGTCAGTGGGGGCCACGTGAGGCCCAAAGCGTTAGATGAAGAAAAATGGGCATATCTTACCACATCTGCCTCCTGTAATGTGTCGATTTAGTATTTGGGAAGCATTATTTTTGGTAAGCTCATGCCCCAATCGCTCCGGAGCTCCCATTTTTCCGGGGAGCAAACCCTTTGGGTCCTCCATGTGTTCCTCGAATCCGGACCGTAGGCGCCCTGCTACACCGCTTGCTTATGATAATTGTGGACCCCAGAAGTCAAGGGGTCTAGGTGACATTTTTGAAAAAAATATGTTAGGTACTAGAGGTGTGTCGTTCATGAATGAATTGTTCAGAATGAACGATTCAATGGCATGAACCGAATGAATTGAATCTACGCTTTCCACTCGTTCAAAATGAACGATTTGATGGCAGATTCAAATCCGCCGAATCCAAATCGTTCAATATGAACGATTTGTGTGGAAGATTCTGCTAGCAAATCTCCGAATCCGCCAAATCCAAATCGTTCAATAAGAACCCTGTAAATACCATTGAAACACCTTGTCAAATGTCTTGTGTTTCCGAATTGGAGCATCAAATTTCACCTTTTTGTTTGTTATTTCGCACACTAATATTTGAAATGCAGTAAGTCGACAGATTCACATGGATTCTAGATTCAGTTGGATTCGAGATTCAGTTGGATTCGAGGTTCACATGGATTCGAGATTCACACGGATTCGAGATTCACATGGATTCGAGATTCACATGGATTCGAGATTCACTCGTGGATTTGGTTCATTATGAACGATTTAAAGAACCGAATCATTGCCACGAATCAAATCTCATGAACCGAATCCACAAAATGAACCGAAATTCCCACCTCTATTAGGTACAGGAATGGGATGTGAAAATATTAATCTTTTAGGTGATAAATGGATCCAAATGATTTTCTTGACAGGTGCTGTTATCTAGGATAATGCCTCTTAACTACTTAGTGGGTTGTAACAAACATTTTCAACTTTGACTTAAGATTTCACTAAACAATGGTTTTGTTACTTAGACCCCTTGACTTCTGGGGTCCTCAATTACTATCAACGAAGTGATGAGGAAAGGGAAAGATAAGAGATTTTGAATTTTTTTTTTACCCGCTCAAATGCCAGCACACATCTGCGTCATCACCTGCTTTCGGAAACGACTGTTCCGCACAAATCTCCAGGAAATGATTGGCGATTTAGAAGCACAACAAATTGATTTTAATGTATCACCCTGGGCCAAAAACGTAAGATTCGATGGTCTCAACGTTTGGCGTGCACGGCTTTTAAATTAACTTTTGGAAATCATTTTCAAGGGAAAACTTCTTTATCGGGGCCTGACCCAACACTTTTTGCACGGAGGTAAATGTAGAAACTCGCGATATCACTTGTAATGCGTCACACTGTACCCGTACACATTAGCCCGTACTTCATGTGGCTCTAAAATCGGACGCCCAACGGCGCTGGGGTCTACTTTCCGAATAAGTTCTGGCAGAGTCACCTACATGCCGAGACAACAACTATTAAGTTTCACCAAATCAAATGGGATAAAGAATTAAATTATCAAAATGTCCATGCACGTACCGTAAATACAAAATGTCGTCTCGGAGTTATCAATATTCGAGTCTAAAAAAGTTTTTGTAGACAGAATTAAATGGTTGCGGTACCTACATTGCTCTGAGTTACAGATAGGAAAGCACTATTTGGCTCCCTTTTTTTTTGAAAAAATTACTGATCTGTGAACAAAATGCTACCCGAAGCTAACATGAAAAACCGATAAACCGGCTGAAAATACACGAAGAGTACGAACCTTTTCTGGGAAGCACGTCCGCCAGTTGATGAAGTATGGCAGAAATAGGAATTTACAAGCCAAATATTTAGTTCATTAATACTCTGTTCATTATTTAAAACATTTAATTCTTATAAAGAAGTATACCTCACAGAGCTTTGCGTAGCCTCTAGGCTTCCACTTATCCCGTCGGCTCATCCGAATCAATTTAGCTTTTCTTTCTGGATCTCTGGCCACTATCTGTTCTATTAGCGCGGTTTGGTGCGCTGCATCCTCCCATGATCACAAAGCGTAATTCGTGTCGCAATTTTAAAACTACAGTTTAATACCGATAAACATGCAGAAGCTTATACGACAACCCTCGCCCGGGACGTCCCAATAATGGCGGATTGCGACGGCTCTACTTGATAATTGCTGTGGCGGCATGTAGATGACTCGGAGTTCTGGCCTCCGAGATTGCCTCTGAGCGGCCGTCGGAGGAACTACTCGGCGAACACGAGTATCTATAGTATAGCACAGTGCATAGTGTAGTACATAAATATAGCATCAGTATCTCTCTCCTGTGCTCTTATGTATACTGATACACAAGAGAGCGAAGGAGCTTATAACGCGTTCGTGCAACATCACCCCAGTATACTGCTACATACACATGCACTTTCATATAAGATTTTATCATCATTTGTGCATGGAGGTAAACGTACGCGTACAGCGTGACGCATTCCAAGTATTATCGCGAGTTTCTACATTTACCTCACGCCAAAATTTTATTAACATTTATACTGTAGGAATAGCAACATAGTCTGACAAATATAAACCGAAAATGGATGCTCATTAATTCAATTTGTTGACATCATCATACTTATTGAACAATTTTTAAACAAATGATTTGAGTTCATTTATTTAAATATTCACTTATATCCTCAGTCTCACAACTACCACTTTATTCAACCAATTAAAAGCAATTTATTTTCCGACGAAGTGATCAAATTCTTACGAACACTAAACATACTACGATAGATCAGATCATGAGAATAAAATGTAAGGGAAATTGATTTTGGGAGAGAAAGGTTTAAAATGTCGTTATTCCCGCGATCGATAAGAGACAATAATGGCTGCTTTTAAACTTTGACGTAGGTTTGTTGACAGATAGTGTAGCTGATTTATTTATATGCCCATTAATGCATGTTTCTAAATCTGCCGAGCAGTGCTAACACCATGTTTTGCATGATCCCCGAATGACTCTTGTGTCACGTTTACATAGGTAAACTATAGATAATTTTAGTAGTTTCTGTAGCATTTGTAGCATACCCTTCTACATCTGTATCTACGAAATACAGTGCAAGCCACCACTAGGGCGTGTGGCACGGGGTGATTCCACACCAGCCATGCATCACTCATCACAGCTGAAATCCAAACCGCGCACGTTCCCCCGGAATGCCAGGCGCAGGCCAGAAGCAGTAAGGACGACAATACGCGGCCAGACCAGAAACTAGGAGTGTGCTCCATGAAAAAACATGCTATCATGCAGTACACTTCTTAAGATACGACTACAGGTTGTAATTACTGCGACAGATAAATAGTTCTACAATGTACTAAATCATGGAAGAGATGTATCATACCAGAAATTGCATGCGAAGCAAGTAACTAATAATGATGTTGGGATATTTAGCGCAAGTAAAAAACATATTTTATCTTATCAGGGTCAAAGTATCCTAGAACTGATCTATCGCAACTATTATGGTCCCTTATTGTGCGCGGAAAAAAATGACATTTCAAATCTATCGCTTCTGCAGTCTATTTCCTAAATCTAATGCCTGTGATCGTTTCTACCATAATAGTCTCCCTTACTGTGGTGCTTGTTGGAGAAAGTAAATTTCTTCATCGTACTTCATTTTGGTGATAAGTGACCCCCTACGAAACACCCTTGTGGTAGAAACGATCACAGACCTACGATTAAGGAAATAGACTGCAGAACCGATAGATTTAAAATGTCATTTTTTCCACGTACCATAATAGTTGCGATAAATCAGTTTCAGGACACTTTGACCAAGATTAGGTAAATCATTTTTTTTCACTCGCGCAAAATATCCAAGCGTCATTATTCGTTTCTAACATCGCATGCAATTTCCGGCATGACACAATTCTTGCAGGGCAGTAAGTAGATGTAGATGTTCCTCCAGTTTTTTCGATTCAATTTTCTCCTTGTAAGGAGCGATCCGCGTCGCCATGTTCCTTAAGGTGATTTTACGGAATAACATTCACTCCATAGGTGTGCGTCCCGGCACGTTTTCCGCCCGTGCCGTCGCATGTGATGAAGAGAGTTGCTGGTGCTGGTACGTACCATAATAGTTGCGATAAATCAGTTTTAGGACACTTTGACCAAGATTAGGTAAATCATTTTTTTTTCACTCGCGCAAAATATCCAAACGTCATTATTCGTTTTTAACATGGCATGCAATTTCCGGCATGATACAATTCTTGCAGGGCAGTAAGTAGATGTAGATGTTCCTCCAGTTTTTTCGATTCAATTTTCTCCTTGTAAGGAGCGATCCGCGTCGCCATGTTCCTTAAGGTGGTTTTACGGAATAGCATTCACTCCATAGGTGTACGTTCCGGCACGTTTTCCGCCCGTGCCGTCGCATGTGATGAAGAGAGTTCGTGGTGCTGGTGGGCGAGCAAGAAACTGAGGATTGGAGAGGCGAGAGAGATAGAGGGGAGGGTGAAAGAGGCGGGAAGGAAGAGGCGGGAGAAAGAGGCGGGAAAGAGAGGCGAGAGGAAGAGGCGGGAGAAAGAAACGGGGAAAAGGTGCGGTGGTGTGCGATGAGGAGAGGTGGGCGGAGGCTTTTTTTTTTAATAAAAAGAGCGACTGGCACTTCCCTGGGCGGAAAACGCCAGTGAATGACCTTGCCAATTGAAAGCGAGCAAAGCGGTTCTCACGGCTGTGGCGTCTCCTCGTGAGAAGGAGGAGGAGGTAGAAGACTCTTGTAACTCCTTTAAGAAGAGGGAGAGAGAGGGCGTGGGGAGGAGAAGAAAAAAAAGACTAACGTAAAGAAGATTAAGAGGGAACCTCGAGAGGAGGAGTGTGCGAAGAAAGAGATTAAACAAAAAAAAAATTAAATGAGCAAAAATCCCCCTCCCCCCCTCTGTCTCTCTCTCTCTCTCTCTCTCTCCCAGGAGGGCTTTGCTCTCTTCAAGATTCTTCTTAGGCTACAAAAAAAATGGCGACGCGGATTAATATTTTTAAAATTTAATTTATTTATTTATTTCTCCCGGCCGGGTTGCGGCGCCGGTGAGCGAGGGCGAGCGTGGATCGGGCAGGATGCAATATTGTGCGCATGCACTCCTCATGATGCACCCACATGCACGGATGCGTACGTTTCCTGCGCAGCGGAAAAGGACAACTTCCGTTTGTCGTCCTTGATCTTGATATGTACAGGCTGACGGAAGCCATTAAGTTCTGCGAACTCATAAGGAAACTCAATAATTGCCGAGCACTTGAAAAACAGAGATGCACAAGATAGAGATTAATCGAGAAAAGAAAACAATGCGACTTTCCACTGTCATAGTCAGGAAAGCTGTGGGTGTGGGTCCTATGGAGTAGATGTTACGGTTAAAATATTTATAGCACTGGGTGAATTAAATTCGCACTTAAGTAATGCTTTGCCGTGGCATATGTAGCCTATTATTACACCGTGCTGACGACAACTTCATTTCTGCACGAGACAGAACTTATGTCACGCTCGAGTACCTTAAATTATAAGTGCGAAATTGTTAAGTTTTTTTAGTTGTGGTCATGACCTGACAGTTTTTGGGATCTTCCCGCGTTTTTTCATCATTGAGGACTACATTTCAACCACCACAGAGTGGTACGTAGTATATTGTGAACATGTTGTAGAGTTCACGATGCTCTTTCATCGGTGACACACGTTCAACGGTTAGTTATAACCATGCATCTGACGTTAAAACCATCCGGAATCTCTCTATGATTGGATTGGATATTTATGGAGGCGACCGACGGGTAAGGTCATTTGCGCCATAGGGGATAGGTAAGGGAGGAAGGGTGGATAGAAACCCGGCGTCGGCATTAGCCTTCTCTTAACGAAAGGTGCCAAAGGGACCACGGTTTAACGTCTCATCCGACAGACTCTAGTAGACAGTAGCAGACAGGAGTACTCTACTTAAAGTATCCTCCACAAGACACTCAAGTAGGGATCCGGTTCCTCTGAAAAATATCCTCCTCTGCAGGGATTTGAACCCTGGCCGCCCGTGTGGTAGGCGAGTACTCTAGCCTCCACACCAACCCGATCCCCCGCTTGAGTGTTTGAAAACTATTGATTACCATAAGCATAATTCATTAATATCGCAGTAAAGTGCACAGTGCATGAGGCATGTATGCATCTCAATATAAATTGAATCTTAACGAACTTGATTTATCGTCAATTACAAGAACTGATTCTGCTAACTTCTTATCCTTTGAGTCATTTCTTATATTCAGATTACACAGTTTTGTTATAAATTTTGGAATAATTAAATATCGGCATACAAGAAAGACAGAGAGTCGCGCTACCGAAGCAGTATGGGGGAGATTGCTAAGAACTTTAAGTGGAAATAAAAAAAAACACAAAGCGCGACATTACGTGATTCCAAAAAAATCATTGCGTAAAAAAACAAAAAAAGGTGTGTTAGACTCTGAGGTACATATATATGTCCGTCTTTAGAGCGCTTGCTTGCGCTTTACGGCATCCAATTTCCAGGCCTCTCTGTTTTCCCAATCTCCTTCTTGCAGGTTTCTCTCCGCCATGGCTTTGGTTATTCTGACTCTGATATTAATTATTAATATTATACTCTGAGGTAAGAGATAAAATATGAATATTGTCAAGACTAACACTTAAGACTGAAGGCAAAATGCATATTTGCGGTTGACGTCGGAAGTAACTTGTATTTGTATTCCCGATTTTACAAAGTAGTTACATACTCTCGGGTGAGAGTGGAATGGATTTTCTTTTCCTAAATTAGTTTTGAATGATGAACCTATAGTTGATCATTAGAATGATTCTTTTGAAGTTATTGAATTTGTTTTGACCAGGTGAGGAATGTTTGCATTGGGTTAGTAGCGTTTCCATACCAGAAGGACTCCTATCATAACTTGAACATTCTCATCCGCACCAACAATCAATACAATGGTCCCTCAAGACTATAGAAAATTAAGCACCCATTAAGCACCCGTATGCTGATTACTGGCTTGTCCTAATAGGCAACCTAAATTTGGAACCATGCATATATATGTAGATCATCGGCGGATCTTAATTGCATCCAAGGTCAATTTTAACGAGCGAAAAAAGTATCTTGCCCATCGACGCTTTGTTGTGCATTTTAAGTGGATCTTAATTCGCACCGCAAGGAGGGATAACGGGTCGCCTCTTTCGTGGAATCCGTCCGTTCTGAATAGGGGGAATTCCTGCGAGATATTCTGCGACTTCCTTGACAATTAATCAACGCCCTCGAATCGAAGGAAAAAAATTGACGGACAATAATTTTCGAGGATCGCGGAAGCGGCGGCGGAAATGAGGAGGAATGCGTAGATCCTCGGTAATGGCGCGGAATGCGATCTGGAAATGTGATGTTTCGCTGATTTCATCGACCTCGAGCAGAGTATCTGTAGTTTTTTGGTTGGCTCTGACGATAATTAGATCATCGGCCGGGCGGGAGGGCGTACCCGTAAAACTCACAATAGTGGGGTGGTGCAGTAACTGCCCTGGGAGGTGGGCGGCATCGTCAATTTTCGATTAAGATGGCCAAAAT
This sequence comes from Ceriagrion tenellum, assembly GCA_963169105.1. NCBI lineage: Eukaryota > Metazoa > Arthropoda > Insecta > Odonata > Coenagrionidae > Ceriagrion > Ceriagrion tenellum. The sequence goes on along the minus strand of OY720635.1, from coordinate 108,940,281 downwards.
TTAACGGGGCCCAGCACACCGTAAACCGCTATATCTACATAAAACACACCAGAAATAATAACAAATTAATTGTACCCTGCCACAGAACGTCTATGTATCATAACTCTTTTTATGTAAATTCATGCATTGTATGGAATTCTATTCCGCAAACGGTGAAAAATATTAAGTCAACCGAAAGATTTGAAAATTGTTTGCTGTCTTATTATCTCAGTGGTAATTAATATTTTGTTAAATATCTTGGATTAAATTCATGAATATGCTACCTTTGTGATTGCTACAATGTATTGAGCATGGAATTGTAATATTTGTTGTGGGCAAGTGCTGTGATTTGATAAGATTCTTGTAAATAGTGACGTGTTTTCTATGTGATTGCTATTATTTTTTGCCTGAGTTGTAATTACTTATGCCTGCTCCAAAGGAATTCTTTCCTAGGGCCAATAAATCTTATCTTATCTTACATCTACATACTACCTTTTCAAGCCGCCGCGTGGGCGTGTGGCAGTGAGTGTTAGGAGACCAATTGTGTAAAGATGTGAGGGATATGGTTTTGGGAGTGTATTTAGTGGGGCTCAGTTTTTATTGTGGTCGCTTACTGTGCGCGGAAAGAACGAGATTTTGTACCTATCTGTTCGGCAATGTATCTCTCTTATTTCATTGCTTCTGTCAGACCAAGAGATGTAGTGAGGCGTCATGATTATATTCTCAGTGTCGCTCTGAAAAGCATTAGTTCTGAATTTCTCTAGCCTAGCGTGTAGCCTCCGAGTCTCTAGGGGTCTCCTTTTAATCCGTATAAAAGTTGTGAAACACTATATATTCGCTCGTAGCAGTTTTTAATGAGGTTTTTTGAGCGAGGTCTTTCTGTAGTCACGATGGTGACCGCGTTCGAATTCTATTTAATAACTAAAGCGAGCGAGGAACGAGAAAAAAGCAAATCAATATTAATTACGCAAAACTTAATATTGTTTTCATATTTCTGTACCTCTTGGACGTCAACACGTTGACGTCCTTATTATTGCCCAAGGAGGGCCTTAAATACATGGACTGCAGGCTCAAGTCCCTCATGAGTGACTTAATTTTCTCCCAGGGTGGTTGAGATTGAACTGTTCCAGAAATTCCCGGAGACGTAACTGAGGAGTCACGGGGAACAACACCGAACGGTTCGGGACTTAGGTGAGTTTTACCAATTATTTTTTGCAAATTGAGGTACATGGAGAGGGCACTTGCTATGCTGGCCAATGCTAGAAGCTGAGAACAGTCCGCCATCTTTGTTGACCCTAATTTTCCTGTAGCGCTTGTGGAATAAAGCACTAATTTTGCAATTTTTGCTATCTTTACGTTTACCAATCGAACTCAAATCGATTTGTTCGGTTTAGTTCGGTATGGTAAACGCAACGTGCTAATGGGATCATGGGATCGATGTGAGAAGCGGGCTGACTAGGCAGGCTTCCTCTGCCAGTCGGGGTTGACGAGAACTACTGAGAGAAGGGTTGTACCCACGCTTTGACCAGAATTGGTCAGAATTGACCCTCCATGGGTCCGGTGGTCCCCGACTCGAGGACGTACTTCGGCAGACCGCACGGCGTCAACCCGTAAAGTGAGCCAGAGAGATACCTAATCCCAAATAATTGGGCAACGGGCTCTCTCGGCCCACAAAGATGTGCGGTAGGTCTTTCGCGAAAGCGAGACCGACGGTCACTCGTCTCAGTTGTTTGGGGTAACCAAACTAATACGAGCACTTCGGGGAGGCGGAGGCCCTTGAGGTCTTTTTGACCTCAATCCACCTCATTGGTGTCGGCCTCGAAGGGGCTGTGGTTTTGCTAACCTTCCCTTCCCATCCTTTCCTCCCACCTCTTCCTTGCCCCGGGTATAAGCGAGAGCTTGCAAATCAGGGCGGAAGTTGTAATACTGCGGCGTGAGCCGAAACACCTGCCAGTCTGAGATTTCAAATCGATAGTTCAATCCATTTCACATTGATAACCAGGTGATCCGAGTCGGCTAGCTTAGAATGTTCTGATCGGTCCGAGTTCTTATCGATCTGAGTTCGATTGGTAAACATGGTGTATGTATTCCATCAACTACTTACTAGAACTCAGCATGCACTTACTTCTAAGTTCATCGTCATTCATTCACTATCCAAGGGCACTAAAAAGTGTTAACAGTAATCTGCCAGCTGTCTTCGGCTTGATTTTTTCTCGAGTGGAACATCGGCGGTATGAGATTCTCTGTAGCATCAAGATCAGACACATGCAAAGTTTTATCATAATATACTCATTTCCACGCATTATCAGGCGCGAGTGGTATTTTGGTGTCCTTGAAAAATGATACCATTCTTTAATATGCTCGATGAATAAAAAAATACGCAGGGAATTTCCCCAAGCAGTACCGCTTCTTTCATATTTCCGTTATTTCTGCTCCATTTCAAGCAGTCCCAAAAGTCTAATCTCTTCCTCCTCTGCCTTGAATACCTCTTGTTGTATAATATTTCACATCCTTCCGAGTCTCAGCATGTGTTAATTCCCACTTGTTCTACTTATTGTATGAGTTCTGCATTATAAGATCCTCCTTACCGGTATCCCGCTGAGGCTTCACTTTTTCAAGCTACCTTACTTTATTTTCAACTTACTTTGTCGCGTTTACTTCAGGTTTCGACCACACTGATAAACTTCTTTCAAGCAATTATCAAGGACCAAAATTTCTCAACTCAAATACATGCTAAGTTGCACACGTTTCAATGTTAGAACAGGAGAAATGGCGCCAAAAATCGTATAGCAAGCGCAGCCACTATGAAAATAAGTAAAGCATGTATATTCATGTTCATGACATTATTTTACCGCAGATCCAGTGAATTAAAGTCACACGAACTATAAATTAGCATACGATACTCGTGACTTAAGTGTCTCTTAATACACAACGTGTTATCTTCTGCTAACTTCACGCCGTGTAATAATCAGCCACTTTCGTCATCAGTACCTTAATGTATGTACTGCTTTAGGAATTTAGGCGAATTTAGGCAAATATCTGAAATTCCACTTGCACCCATTCGAAGACCACAGTCATTCCAGGCAACCACAAGTCTGTCTCATCGAGAAATGAAGGAAGGACGACAGCGGAACGCCGCGTAAGGTCAGCGAAGCGAGCGAAACCCTATCCAAGTTTTTATCAGGCGTCTCGGTCCGTGGTCGGAGGGTGTGAAGCAGAGAAAATGATATAAAAGGAAATGAAAAAGTCGGTCAGAATACCAGTCGAAAGATCCGAGGTGTGACTTTAGGATGAGGGAACTGCATCTACCTCTACTATCTACCGTGCAAGCCATAGTAGGGCGATTCCAAACCGGGCACGCAGCACTCATCCCAGCTGAAAACAGAACCGCGCTCTTTCCTCCGGCCACTAGGCGCGGTCCAAATGCAGTCAGGATAACAATGCGCGGTCAGACCAGACACTAGGAGAGTGCTACGCAGACGAACATGGTAGCATGATGTACACTCGCTATGATACAACTACTGCTTAGTATCATCAATTCGACTGATAATTAGTACTCCTTCTTATTAAGTTATCAGCCCTCAGGCTGGTTGGCAGCTACCGCTTTCCTCCATTCATATCTCTTTTCTGTTAGTCGTTTCATTTCGGCATATAATTTAAAACCGACGTCTTCCATTATCTGTTTGATGTAAGTCATTCTGGGTCGACCTCTACAATTTTTTCCGGGAATGTTACCCCTCTAATATCGTTCAATGCCAGTTTTCGTGCCGTAGGATGTGTCCAATCCATTCATCTCTCCTCCGTTTCAAGCTCTCCCAAAGTGTAGCATTCATGTAACATGTAGCATGTTCATTAATTTTCTGGAAGACTTCGTTGTTGGAGATCTTATCTGTCCAACGAATTTTCAATATCCTTCGATAACACCATGACTCAAATGCTTCCAGCCTTTTTCGCTCAGCTTTCCCAATAGTCCAGGTTTCAGAACGTTAGGGCACTTCACACGTACACTTTACGCAATCTTTTCATAGGGCTTAGACTAATATTGTTGTTGTTCTTCTTGTTGAATGCTACTTTTGGCACATTCACCCTGTTAATTATTTCTCGTTTGCTTCTCCCGTCAGCTGTTATTTTACTGCCTTGGTAAGTAAACACTTTCCAGTTGTACCCCATGAATGGAAACTCTCGTAACTGCATCACAGTTTTTCCCCACTCTGAGAATTTTTTTCTTCTTTTTGTAATTAAAACTGTTAATGTTTCCAGAATTCATACGCTAATTAGCTTTAGCGCGTGTCAGTTACTTTTGTAAAGTTTGGGAACGAGAATGAAAAAATTCTGTTTTTGCAATATTGTTCTTGCGTGGGCAGATTTTGAAGGTACATACATACAACCGCGTTTTCCCTTTTTCAATCGGTGTCTTTCGCTCGAAGTCGACCTGAAGATGTTTGTTGACTAACGAACCGACTCGGTGCATTAGATAGATCTTATGAATATTAAATTATGTAATTTACGGTAAACCTTTATTTATAAAAACTATAATGTGTTATAATTAATGCGTTGTTACTAAAGAGTGAAGGCTAATATTGCAGATATTTTTGCAGATATAATATGTAGATAATTCCATCGGTAGACATAATAAATGATATAGTCTGGTCAGTCAACTCTTTCATCTCTTTGCATGAGACCTGATGCCAACAGCCAAGTTTGAATTTAGTGCTGCTCTTATCTTAAGCTACATTATAGTAGTTCAAAAGAAGAAATTTGGAGTGGGTTTGGTCCATTCGTACTTCGATTGACCGCGAGTATGCATAATTCTTTTCCTTAAATCTCGCAAAGAAATCCTGGAGACCCAGGTAGTGCCCCGGAGTTTAATTTCCCTTTAATACCTTTTCGTTTTGAACTCAAGTGAAGCAGAGCATTTGGCAGATGAAAACCTTACTTATCCGTTAGATACGCGGATATCCGGATGTAAAAGCTTTGATCTGATATGGTTTAGGATTATCGCGCATAATTATTTCATGTCAAACTGAAACTGTAAGACAGGTATACAGAATAAATTCCCAGTCTCTGGAGCAAAATTCCACCCGGTCAAATTGAGCGGGTGGATTTGGAAAAATCTTTTGGTAGTTCCTTTTACCTTAAACCGGTAAAATGCAACAAACCCTTAAGATGGCTATGTGCGGATTTTGTGTCCATAATATCAAATTTTTGAAGCATAATACTTTATTTAAAATTTCCGATACTGCAATTTAATTAGTTCAAAATAATACTTGGGTCAAAATTTCCGATAGTACCGTTCAATAATTTCTTATGTGTTTCCTCTACCTATCTCTGGAATTTCACCCATTAAAACAGTTGTTATCTGTTCTTATTGACGCGGCATAATAGACTAACGAAGTCCTTTTTGAAATACCCTATTCGACACCTAATTTGGATATGTGGTCCCCAGAGATTTAGCTGAATTTGGATTTATCTAAAAAATTGTGTGAAATTCAGAGTAGAAAAATAATGCGCCTGAACTGGGGATCAAACCCAGATACCTTGATTTCGCGCCGAGTGTTCTAGAGCTGATTGAGTTCTAGCTCTGATTTTTCCACAGTGAAACAAAAACAATTGTGTGAACACTCGTGGGTGACTCCGTTGAAGTTACTGCGCGGCTAGTTCCGTAATTCTTTGAAAATGGCTTTCTCCGTTCGTTGATTTTCATAGATAGCCCATTCGATTAGCAGAGGCAGGTTTTCTAAAATAAATTAATTAAAAGGTGTAACTCAGCATTTGTCTTGACTTCCATAGTCAATCCAGAGCCATCTTAAACCCACATTAAATGACGTGGTTCTCCACCAATGGAAGGGAAGCAATAGTCGCGGCGTTCTCCGTTGCGTCACTCACCTTTGGCGTGAATATCAGTAGGAGGACCACGGTGGATGAGAGCTGGCTGCGGGCGAACGCCAGGACGAACATGAGGTCCGGCTCGAGGGGCGGCGGGGCGCCGTAGGAGGAGTATGAAGGGAAGGGAGGGGTGCCGAGGTGCAGGAGGAGCGTGCGGGAGGCCCAGCCGCCTTCGACGGGCGCCGAGACGGACGAAGACGGCGCGGACGCCTGCTGCAGGAAGACGGAGTGCGGCGGAGAGGGCGAGTTGGCCGACGGGTGAGGCGGCGGAGGCGCGGAGGCGGCGGCGGCGGCGGCGGCGGAGGCGGCCGCTCCGGCCGCGTTGGTGGGCGTGGCCGGGGGGTAGCGGTACCCGGAGAGGGTGGGCGGCAGGTGCTGGTGCAGGATGAGCGGCAGAAGGAACAGCAGGAGGTAATAGACGGCGGAGACGACGGCCTCGACCGCTAGAGCCAGGCACAGGAAGCGTCGCTCGCTGAACTGCGAATGGGCGTTCCTGCAGGCGTAGCCGACGTGCAGTCCGAACAGGAGGATCAGCATTTCGCCTTTTTTTGTTTTTAATCCGTCCGGGGATGGATAGATTTGCGTTGGGAGAGAGAAAAAAGGAATGGAGAGAAAGAAATGGTCGGTGATTAAAATGGAAGAACCCACTGGGACTTGGGGAAAAGCGCTTCAGCTCTTTTTTCTAGAGCAGGAGATTAATTGGTTCCAAGTGCGAACATTTGGGGAGTTCGACTATTTTAGGAGCGAATAGGGCGTCGATGACCAGGATGAGGACAAGGGGAGTGACCGAAGTACTGCTGGTCTTTAGGTCTTTCAACAGGGAAGTGAATAACCCATACGTCGATACGAATCTAAATACTACATTCATGGTTTATCTCATTACCCACAATGTATGAATGTTCTTCAAATTTTTAATTATATCAACTTTCTCGAGCCAAAACAGAAATACAGGAGCATTATTTATATAAATAATGTCTCAGAACAAATAAATACATAGAACAAATAGCACATCTATAACACCAACTATTATATAACATATCTCATACTTTGTTGTGCAATGCATATTTAACATTTTTTAATTGCATTATGTGTACATACTTTGTTTAAACTGTGTTTTATGATTTATAATCTTTGTAATAGTGTAATTGAAGGATATTGTAAACCTTTTTATGGCAATGGCATATATTTATTTATGTGTAATTAATTTTCAACATTGTATTATGACATTTTTGTGATAATTGTTATGGAAGTGTAATGTAATTTGTAATAAGCGTAATGGAAGGATATTTTAAACCTTTAATGTGACAATGGCATATATTTATTTATATGTAATTATGTTTTAACATTGTATCATGACATTTTTGTGATAATTGTTATGGATGCATGATATTTAAAGAAATTTTTGTGATAATTGCATTTATTCATTCATGTATAAAAATGTTTCACTGATAATTATTGAATATACTGTTAACTTTGATGCTCTGTTGTTTCCCAAAAAAAATTGAATATCGTTTTACTGTTGTATATATCCACACATGGTGGTATCTTTATTAGACTCTAGGCAATGCACTTTAGGATGATGTTCCTTAAATTTTGTTATTATTTTTATCCAAAGTGTCATGACCATGGCAGGTTTTACCTCAATATGCATTATTAATGATTCTGTACCCTTAGATAGAAATTCAGAGGTAATTATCTGTTGTAAATTATCTGTTGTAAATTATATTGACGTTAATGTGTCAGATTTGTATTGTTGTACCCTCACATTTTTCTTTGTGTGGAGCCCTGAAGATGGAAATTATTAAACTCCGAAACGTTGGCGAAGTATGATTGTTTGAATCACTAACTCGGACCTATACTTGATATTTCATTGGAAACATCTTCCTTATAGTCCTTGTTGCTTCCAGGATTTAATTTTTGAGGATTCATAAAAGAGTAGTTGTAGTGACAACGATATCGAGACAGCCATTTTGACAACATTTATTTGGAGCCAGAGATGAGATGGTGATGAGGCTTTCGAAATTTGAACGATTTGGAGAATATTTTGCTCCTAAATTTTTTTTTTTCACTTTTCAGGGAGCATCTTCAAGCCACTTCATTGAGTGACATTATGTTCATCCACATTCACGTGTGGTAAAAAGCACCCTTAATCCTTAACATCTTGGAAGGAGTGTGAATGAAGTCGCTTGAAGATGCTCACTGCAAAGTGGAAAAAAAAATTTAGGAGCAAAAAATGCTCCAAATCGTGCAAATTTCGAAAGCCTCATCGCCATCTTATCTTTCTGCAAAGAATGTCAATGACTGTTATAGTTTTATGGCAAAACATATCTTTTTAAATTTTAAAGCAAATATTTTGGTGGTGGGGTCAGTTAGCGTCATTCGAGACTCTTAAGGCGGTTGGAACGGTAATCGCGGGTCATTCAGAGCAAATAATAAATGCATGATAACTTAATATTTCTTAGCCACCATTATAATAATGAAAAATTCATTATTTTGCGTTCAGGGGGAAATTTGGACATATTGATTAGAATTATTTCTAAATATGTGCCAAGTGAAATAAACTTTTCAAGAACGTCGAAAGAACATTATTGGATCACCTTCAACTTAAGCAAAGCCTTTTATTCGGTTAAATAACCATAGGTGTAGTCTTTTAAATGATAATCAGAACGTAGTTATGACTTGGATTGTTGGGACTGAATTCAAAATTTAAGGAAAATCTTACGTAAAGACGTGTTTTTCACTCGGTCTGATAACTTAATATTTCTTAGCCACCATTATAATAATGAAAAATGCATTATTTGGCGGTCAGGGGGAAATCTGGACATATTGATTAGAACTATTTCGAAATATGTGCCAAGTGAAATAAAGCTACGTCTAAAAATGACATTAAGTTGCCCGGAGAAACCAAGTAGGAAAGATGTAATTTTTTTCCACGTTTATTAATACATATTAAGAATAAGAAAACGTACGTTAAATTTCAAGAAAATCTGAATGTTATCTAAAACAGCTGCAAAGAACTTAAATGATATAAGGACGTGTTAGCGTGGGCAATGCCGAGGATTCACGCCTGACTCAGTTTATGAAAGACCTGCCATCGGATGTGGCGCAATCATTTCAAACGATTTTTTGATGTTCAGAGGAAATTGGAAATCACTTTGACATCTCACTTATTTCCTACGACAAAACCGAGCGTTTGATTTTGAGGTGATGCCTTCGAAGGGTAAGCGTCTCCGCGAACTCGGACAAATCTGACAACTAACCGCTCGTCGGCCCCGTTGTTTGAGACCTAATTCATTTCCAGAATCTTCGAAGTTAAACCTTTGTTAATCTTCAAGGCGTTTGGATCTAAGCGAAAGTTTTCGTTTGTGCCTCGAGATAGGCAGCTGTTCATATCATGTTATCCAACATTATCATGTAAAAAAGCAATTAAACTACTTTGTCACAGTGCAGAAACGCTTGCATTTGTCTAGAGTGTTTACTTTCTTCACTTTTGAAAACTGAGGTTAATATTTTTTTTGCAATTATTAATGTCTGTGTCAGTGAAATCATAAATCGCGATGGGTAGCCGTTTCCTTGGAAAATAATCATTATCTAAATCGGTCCGCCACAAATGACTATGGTTTAACAATTAGTACAGTTCATACCTACGCACTGGACTACAAAAAGTTGTACAACATAATAATCCTGTGATATATTTTTCGGAAATTTTCATTTGTTATGTAGTTTTGGTCTAGGCCTGCGTGTGATGAGTACCCAAGCGTGTAAATAATTTGCCACAAGTCTTCCATGAACCACACTCGGATTGGAAACTGGCTGGATGTATATTTTTATTTCGGGGTCTGTTAATGAGGCGACGTAATTTAACGATTCGGTGCGCGCACCGAAAGGTTTCGTCCCATTAGAGCCTTTTATGCCGCATAATGCCCCGCGCAATTCCTTCTTCGTGCGGAACGTCCCATGCCCCGCAACCGGGCGGGTGGCGGGGCCATCCCTCGTGTATCGGGGGCGGAGTTGGCGTCGTGCTCACGGACCCGTGTCGTCAGGTGTCTTTATTTCGAAAAAAAAAATAAATACAGAAAGATACGACACATCCGTCCCCCCCCCCCCAAAACCCCTCCGCCCCCGTGGTGATGAATTAGGTAACGGAATAGGACAAGTTACAAACCCATTCCGTCTCCCGAAACAATGGCTTTTTAAAGCTCCTTATCGGCAGATGCTGTGTCGGCTCATCTGGGTCATAGTTTGTTTTGGCTCCCGTTTCTGTGTCAAACGGTCAAATGGGACGGATCAACAGGCCCACGGCTTTGTGGGAAAAATGAGGGGAAGAAAGGGGGGGAGTTTGGTAGGAAAGAGGTAGTGGGGGAGGATTTTTGTAAAAAAAAAGAGATCTCGTGATGTTGTGGGATATGACAGCGGGTGAATGGGACGATTTTTGGGGTCAGATATCTGCCGAGTTCATCTCTGCTGTGGTGGAAGTGATGACAGCATTATAAAAGTGTTTTCACAACAGCTGATCAAGGTTTGTGAACCTTAAATTGAATTATGTAAGTTGCGAAAAGGCCCAATTATCGTTTTATCGAATATTATAAGGTCACGTACAATATTGCCGAATTTTTTCTTGAAATTGATCTGAACGAATTAATTTTTTTCTTAAATATACTAAAGTAAGATGATATTTCGTTTTCTAGGGCACACAGCGTGTTTTAAACACGCCGTTGGAGCTTGTTCACATTCTTCTATGGTGATACTTTTGACATGATGCGTGCAGAGGAAATAAATGCTAATTATTCTGATCACCAAAATAGAGGCACAAGATAGTCTTTTTAGTCCTCAACGAATATGCTTTAAATAATTCACACTTTTTCCTGCCACACGAGCTGACTTGCGATAGTTTGAGCGAGATAGTTCCCAAGTCTTAATGGACACCGTATTCGAACTGTACATTTAAATTTCAGCAGCGCTAAAAAGCATGAATTATATATCGCATTATTAATGGTGCAATAATCTACATTGATACGATTAAAGTTTTAAGTAGTTAAATAAAAATATCTATATAAGTCTTTAACTTGACTAATTTTTTTCACTCGGTGCGTTTAAAAACTCCTTCACAACGGTAGATTTTTTTATGATTCTGTGATATTTCTGGCAATAAAATAGTTTAAAGAAATTTTTATGCTAATTAAGTGACAATATAATCGTTTAAGGTAGTCCGAGCGAGATAGTTCCCTAGTCACAATAGAGACCACATTCGATATATACGTTTTCATTTCACCAGCTGTAAGACACATCAATTAAATATTGCATTATTAATGGTGCAGTAATATAATTTTATGTGACAGAAATTTTAAGTAATTAAATGCAAATATCTAAATAAGTTTATAACTCGACTAATTTTTTTCGCGCGGGTGCGTTTGAAACTCCTTCAAAACGGAAGGTTTTTTGTGATACCTATAAACCTGCTGTGGTGAAAATATGATTAGTTTGTAAATAGTTGAGAAAACATACAAACTACAAACTGTTAGTTTATTTACGACATCTAAGTGTTAGATATACCTCATTTTGTAAATAATGTCCCTCTTGAGTGCATTCACGTACCATTTCCCCTGTAAAAGGGCTGGTATATTTTGGCAAATATCTCCGAAAGTAATGTGGTAAGGGGTTAAATTTCGGCTGTCATTGGAAAGGTGAGATATTTTTCTTTAAAATGAGACCAAATTCATTGATTTCTTAGTGAAATGATTTTCCGCTCGGACTACCTTAAAGAGGTACGCAGGCATAAGGAAATTATTCAAACATACGTTCACTTTGGAAAAAATATTTCCTCAGGGAGTCCTTGCCCGTAAGTCGGAGTGTCGGCGCGTGAAGCGTCGGGGTCGAGCAAAGTAGCATAATACTCAGCCCGGGATGTAAATGCTGTCCGTAAGATATAAGTAACAGAGTGTCAGGGGTGCACTTGAAAAAAATTATTCATTTTTTATTAAGAGAGGATTTAATGTACTCGTAACATTTGATTCCAAAAACAGACCAAAATTTTACACATTTATTCATGACTAACTGATGATATTTCATGATAATTAAGATAGCTCATTTGAATTTAAACCCATTTAGTGTGTTACTAAGGGTACATATTACAGCTTACGGTCGTTTTACCGCAGAATTTATTGAATTTCATTGAATTCATGGTGTGGATACTTTCATTTAAATTTGTTCTCTATCTCATGTGTAAACCATTACGTTGCCTTACCACGCTATATTCCTCGCACATTGAAACAACACTGAGTTATGTTCAGGAAGTTTTCGGCAAGAATAGTACTTTTCTATCAAACAGAGTTGCCATGTTACCGGGATACAGGGAATCTTAAACTCCTTGGAAATTGGATAAAAATGATATATCACCTTAAAAAATAATTGTAATTATTAATTTTCTAATTATTAACTCATCGCATTAGTTAGCTAATTCATGTATTCATTGAAGTGAAAATGTGGTAACTTCAAGAAAATGGCGCCGCAGTCGAGTGTATGGCTGCAAAATAGTATCCATTAAATAAACATTCTCGGAATAACCTGCATATTTGGCACCTTAATTTTTATTTTCATTGTTTAAATGATCTCATAAACGAAAAATTGATTTTTTTAAAAATTGAATTAGTTGAACAAAAATTTGGAATGTAGTATTTGTTTGGACTCACGGATTCGCAGTGAAACAACTTTGAAATTCGTTAAAATGGAAAGAAAATAGGATGAATGATCATGTTCTCCCTGTTAGAAACAGAAATCTCACAGTTTGTGACCCTGTTGTCTTGTCTGTTGTGCCCAAAATGACATATCGCACTCACCGATCTGCGTGACGTAGTCCCACCAGAGCGTCTTGCACGAATCCCTTGGAATGAACTGTATATTTGGCACCTTAATTTTTATTTTCATTGTTTAAATGATCTCATAAACGAAAAATTGATTTTTTTAAAAATTGAATTAGTTGAACAAAAATTTGGAATGTAGTATTTGTTTGGACTCACGGATTCGCAGTGAAACAACTTTGAAATTCGTTAAAATGGAAAGAAAATAGGATGAATGATCATGTTCTCCCTGTTAGAAACAGAAATCTCACAGTTTGTGACCCTGTTGTCTTGTCTGTTGTGCCCAAAATGACATATCGCACTCACCGATCTGCGTGACGTAGTCCCACCAGAGCGTCTTGCACGAATCCCTTGGAATGAACTGTATATTTGGCACCTTAATTTTTATTTTCATTGTTTAAATGATCTCATAAACGAAAAATTGATTTTTTTAAAAATTGAATTAGTTGAACAAAAATTTGGAATGTAGTATTTGTTTGGACTCACGGATTCGCAGTGAAACAACTTTGAAATTCGTTAAAATGGAAAGAAAATAGGATGAATGATCATGTTCTCCCTGTTAGAAACAGAAATCTCACAGTTTGTGACCCTGTTGTCTTGTCTGTTGTGCCCAAAATGACATATCGCACTCACCGATCTGCGTGACGTAGTCCCACCAGAGCGTCTTGCACGAATCCCTTGGAATGAACTGTATATTTGGCACCTTAATTTTTATTTTCATTGTTTAAATGATCTCATAAACGAAAAATTGATTTTTTTAAAAATTGAATTAGTTGAACAAAAATTTGGAATGTAGTATTTGTTTGGACTCACGGATTCGCAGTGAAACAACTTTGAAATTCGTTAAAATGGAAAGAAAATATGATGAATGATCATGTTCACCCTGTTAGAAAGCGAAATCTCACAGTTTGTGACCCTGTTGTCACGTCTCTTGTTCCCAAAATGACATATCGCACTCACCGATCTGCGTGACGTAGTCCCACCAGAGCGTCTTGCACGAGAGGAAGGGCAGTCCCTTGATGTAGTCCTCGCTCTCGTCGCCCACGGATCCGTCAAATATGTCGGAGCCCGTGTTCCACGCCGTACCGCGGCCCGCCGTGCCCACGGCCAACAGGCTGAGGTTCTGGCGCAGCGAGAAGTCCAGGCTGGTGGCGGTGTAGGCCGCCAGGTATCCGGCGGCCGCCGCGGCCATCCCCGTTAGGTACCTCAGCAAGTCCTTGTCCCTCAACACCCACCGGTGGGCCTTGCGCGTGCGAAACTCAACGAGAATCCTGGCGTGAGACGGGGGAGAGAATGCAAATAAGTAGCGAAACACCATGAATACGAGACACTTGTGTCACCCAGCGGAAATATTTGATGTTATTCACATTTAAATTTGCAACCAGCCACAATTCCACTCTTAATTGCCCTAACCCTTTGGTTTGGGACCCTAGCCATAAAGATTTAACCAAACAAACTTAAGAAAATGCAAATAAAAGCAGCACGCTTCGTTAAAGATTGCTACGAGCGAACATATAGTATTTCACAACTTTTAGAGGGATTAAGGTGGGAGCCCCTCGAGACTCGGAGGCTACATCATGCTAGGCTTAGCTTGCTTGAGAAATTCAGAACTGGTGTGTTTCAGAGCGACACAGAGAATATTATCATCATGCCACACTACATCTCTAGGTCTGACGGAAGCGATAAAATATGTGAGATACATTGCCGAAGAGAAAGGTACTAAAACTCGTTCTTTCCAGGCACAATAAGCGACCTTAAATAAACGCTGAGCTCCACTAAATACACTCCCATTATACACGTCACCATTTCACCTCTCAAAAACCTTAAATTTTTACACGACTGGTGTCCTAACACCCCCTTCCACACGCCCATGCGGCAGCCCGTGGGGTAGTATGTTGATGTAGAATAGGAGACATTGTGTCACCAAGTGGAAATATTTGATAATCCTCACATTTAATCGAGCAACTAGGCACGATTCCACATTTTATTGCTCTCAACGACGCAGATTTTGACATTTAATGTCATTTTGTCATTTTCAAGGTATTCAGACGATAATGACACCATTTATCTTTGAAATAGGCATAAAATACCGAAACGTGTGTCAGTTAGAGCGATATATTGAATTAAGTAACTTGGTATGACTCCACGCTTCATTGCGCTGCACGACACAGTTTTTGGCATATTTTGTCATTTTTCAGTGTATGCAGATGATAAGAAGACAATCTATCCTAGAAAATAACTTAATATGCCTATAACTGGGTCGGGCAGAGAAATAAATTGTGAAACCATACTGAGTTAGTTATTTTAATTAGAAGATTGTCATGAGAAATTGATCATTTCTTGCCGTAACTTTGTGGAACTGATTTATGCTAAATAACGAGGAATCACTTTTTGAATAAACGTAGAATATTTTATTTACGAACTAGATTTTGCTTCAGTAAATTCTCAGATGAAACATTTTGCTTGGAGTCACATAGTTATGCTTTTATATTTAATACGGAGAAGGAAAGAGTATCAGGAAACTAAAAATCTCGGAGAGGAGTACTTTGGCCATCTTTACTGAAATTCTCCATGGAATTTTATGGAACCAAACTTCATGAGATCCAAAATGTTATTAACCTCTTTGATTTGTTCGGGTTGCATAAATTGTTGCAATAATGAATTATCTTCAAATAGTCATTGCTTCTAAATTTATTGCCTACTCGCTATTAGATAAAATTTACGAAAAATACCATTAACTTATTCTTGTCAATTATTTATGCACATCATTAATAGTCAGCGTGAGTAATTAAACTAATCATTCATCATACATTAACTCTTTTGTAAATAAATTTGTCCGCTAAGTTCTTCATTACACTTCTGCCATCTGGCATATTAATGTAACCCACATACGTACTAAACTACATTCCTTTTAGCAAAAAAAATTGTGAGACGATTTTTGAAACCAGCGAAAGTATCGAATGTCAGTGCAATTCATATTGAACGAATGTTTTAACTGACACCATAACTCATTTAAAAACGCGTATCAATCTTGCTACTTGCGATTGGTGTATTACATCTACATCTACGTCATACCCTGCAACCCGCCCAAAGGGTGTGTGGCAGGGGGTGCTTCCACACCAGGCATGCATGAACTTTACGACAGAACACCGAAATTACATTGAAACCAGCGTACCACACATGCAACGCGCTAATTAAAAATCTACTAACCAAGAAACATTCTATCGTCAATCGTTCCAACATGCAAGGGGTACAAAGACTACTACTACAGATTCAAAATATCATGCATAAATAATAACATGAATATTGACATCATGCATAAATAAGAACGTGGAGAATATAAAGAGAAAGATAGCTAACGTCACTATTTGCACTATTCATGACGACGATCACAGCTGTTATGGTCGCGAATGGTACGCGGAAAAAATGACATTTTATACCTATCGGTTCTATAATCTATCTCTCTAATTTTATTGGCGCGATCTAATCTGCCGTAGTATGAGGGGGTTAATAGTATGTTTTTGACGTCGTCAGAGAAATGTTTTTCCTGAAATTTAGTTAAGAGGTTCAGCCTATAATTTAATCTACGCTGTGATAGCGATTCCCATCCCAATTCTTCTATTACCTATAGTAAGTAGAAATGAGTTTCATGAAAGGAAAAACTATTATTCTTATTGAATTATAACGGGAAAAATCGGTCGTAGCGCGTGATATGTTTGGCAAAGGTTTGCTCTTCCAAATGAAGTGTTTGCCGAAAAGAGGGCATAACAAGCGTTATGTCAGAACGAGATCACGCCTTGTTATTTGAGTGCCATCATCCAAGTATTCGATTCGTACAATTATATTTCTCTATTCTCCTATGAATAAGCACATAAATCAACTAATACCTTATTAATCTGAGCCTCAAAACAAATATTTAATCCACCGGAGGAGTTTTCCTTGCTTTTCCACACGAATAAACGTTTTCCCAGAGCGAGATCTCGCCCCATACTTTCGAGTGGCGTCACCGATGGCTGAGGGGGTAGTCGACCCCATTCGTCGGGATGACTGAATCGCTGACTAATCCGCCCTCAAATGGAGTCACTCAAGGTTTTTCCGCGTGGGTGTGTCACACCTCGTGTCCATATTTCTTCCCTCCGTCCATTAAACTTCTTCCTTCTCCCCCTCTGCGTCCGAGAGCTCGGGGAGCTTGTTCAGCATCCAAGGTCGGAGAGGGGGCGTCGCCGGTCGCCAGGGATACCTCGGTGCCAACGACCAAAGTCTGACGCTCGGATGTTATGCTGCGATTTCTCGATTCGCTAGGACGGGGTAAGCTACCAGGGGAAAATGGAGAGATACGTGCGAGGGCGGATGTTGGGCAACAAAAGCGTGGGGAGACAAGAAACTTTTCTTCTGATTTTATGAAAGGCATTGCCTTAAAATTATTCGGAAGTTTGGAGTATAAATATGAAATTTAGTTTATTACGGCTGTAACTATAAGATGACGCCAATGCGTTGAAACAGGTTGTGCCGAAAATAATTTACCGTGAACATATTGAATTGTGGCATATTACCTTTCGGCGAAACGTTGTGTAGTCTACAGCAAAATTTTACATCCACATCTACATCTACGAAATACCGTGCATACCAGCACTAGGGTGTGTGGCACGGGGTGACTTCACACCAGGCATGAAGTCCTCATTCCAGCTAAAATCCGAATCGCGCACGTTCTCCCGGAATGCCAGGCGCAGGCCAAAAGCAGTCAGAATGACAATACGCGGTCACACCAGAAAATAGGAGAGTGCTACATGGACGAACATGCTACCATGCAGTACACTACTTAAGACACACCTACTGGTTATAATTACTGCGACAGATAAATAGTTCTACAATATACTAAATCATACAAGAGCTGTATCATGCCGGAAATTACATGCGAGGTTAGTATTTTATAATGATGTTAAGATATTTAGCACAAGAGCAAGAACCTATTTTACCCAGTCAGGGTCAAATTATCCTAGAACTGATTTATCGCAACTATTATGGTCCCTTATTGTGCGCGGAAAAAATGACATTTTAAATCTATCGGTTCTGCAGTCTATTTCCTGAATCTTATGCCTGTGATCGTTTCTACCATAATAGTTTGAGTCGAGCAAAATATATTGAATAACCGGCAAAAAATAGTCTACATAAAACTTTCGGAAAAGTTTTATCTAAATTTTCCCCTTCGATCGGATAGAGGTTCCCACCCTAATTTCCTCAAAAAATTAGTATCACTGCTATGTTTATCATAACAATTTTTAACAAGTATAGCTGCCCTCCGAACTATTTGATCTATGTATGAAACTAGTCCTACTTCGTAAGGGTCCCGTATACTAGCGGCATACTCCAAGTGAGGTTTTTAGGAATTTTATTGAGCGTTTATGAAGTACAAAACATTCGTGCCAAGTTTTATTTACGCAGTCAACACTTGTGTCACTAGTCCCCCGTAGCATCGTATATTGCGGCAACAAAGTTTTGGTCTCGTTCAACCGTCAGTGTGGTGACTTTTTTGTAAAATTCCAATGTTTAGTCGTGATTAGTAAACCTTAAGGTAGCTTAAGTGAAATATCATTTTACCTAGAAATAAATGAATTTGGTTTCTTTTTGAAGGAAAGTATCTCACCCTTCCAATGGTACCTAACAATCAGCCCCTTACCGAACTACTTTCCGATATTTTTTTGTGAAAATTAACTGCCCTTTTACATGGGAGATGGTACGTGTACCTTTGCACTCCGGAGAGATATTATTAAAAAAAATACAGAATTCATAACGCCTAGATCTAGTAAAAAAATTGACAACGTGTAGTTTATGTTTTCTTTACCATCTTTTAAGATAAACCGTGTTGTCACCGCAGTCATTTTTTCAGGATCACGAAAAACCTTCCGTTTTGACGGGGTTTTAAATGTACCGCGCGAATAAGTGAGTCAGGTTAAAGATTTATATAGATATTTTTATTGCATTACTCGTAATTTCAGTCATATAAAAGTATATTAATGCACCACTAATTATGCAATATTTAGTTCATGTTTCCTACAGCTGCTGGAATTAAAACGTGTAATTTGAATATGGTCTTTCTCATAAAGAGGGAACTATCTCGCTCAAAATAACTCTAGATCAGCAGTATGGTTATGAATTTGACCAAAAATGCGAGATGATTAAATCATCGTTTATCGTTGCCAATGGTAACCCAGCTGTTGGTTTATCCGGAGAAGGCCGAGTGGTGACCATGGGTTACTATGTGGAGACCGTGCCGTAACGTGATGATGATCTGCGTTCATTTCTCTCTTGTCGGTGACGAAAGTCCTCCCAATTTACTCGCAAAGAAAATGATAAAAATATTCTCGCAAGCAATTAGCATTAAGTTATGATTGATTTGGATTAACGTTATTTAAAAGACATTTAATGGATTGATAGAACGAGTAAGCATCAGTGAGTCCGTGGTTCAAATTCGGATTGTGATTAAGTATGTGCTAAACTGAAATAAAAATTATGTGGGTTCAAGGGCAAAGGAAACTAAATGTGACATTGACTAGGAAACAAGTCCCGCTTTGATGGAGGTGAGGATGGATTCGTATACTAATGGTCCAAAGCCACTACATACATTGTTTTTTCAATCCTAAGATTGGTTGACTGCAGCTTCCCTATCTAATGCTAGTTACCTTACTTCCTGGTAACTCTTCCTATGTAATTTCCTCTTTATTTGGTCCATGAACTTATTCCTGGGTCTTCCTCTAGGGAATTTTCCCTCTATTTTACCTTCATTTGTTCTTCACAAACCCATTGTCTCAAAAAGTGTCCAATCCATCTTGTTCTTCTTTTCTGTATGGTGTTCCATATGGTCCTTTCCGCGTATACTCTTCTGTAAATTTCATAATTTCATATTTTGTCCGTCCATTTTATCTTCAGCATCCTCCTACGGCACCAGGTTTCGGATCCGTCTAGTCTTTGAATCTGGGCAGTCAGAAACTAATTTTGGTAAGATTATTTTCTTCTAAAGTCATCCATTGTTTCTTTAAATTAGAACCAAAAACTAATTTTAGTAAAATTATTTTATTCTAAAGTCATCCAGAATTAAAAACTCCCGAAAGTTTACTCCCACATAGTCGAGTTACGGACGCCTTTAGCGATCCGCTCGCGTGCTTCACTCACGGAGAACGGTTCATTTAAAAAGAGAACCAATTGCGAAAGTGTAAATAAGACGAAAGCTTATTTTTGGCGGCCGTGGATGTGTACTCATCGAATAAAAGAGTCTATTTATCTCGACTTGGCACTTAAGGGGTTGAGCTGTACGATGGCCCGTCAAACCGAGCTTTAAGTTGATTACGAAGTGGCCGATGGCCATTGAGGATTCAAGAGTGAATCCGGAGTGTTTTCGTGATGACTCGAGATTCTGAGACTGGCTGGAAGGGAGCTTTTAAAGAGTACGCGACCAGCATATTGGATCCGGACCAGAAATCTTGCGTTCGTGACATTGAGAACACTCGACAAGAAACTACTCGATTCAATGTTACTTGTTGCGGATAAATTGGGGCGAATCCAAGGGTGATTTCAATGGCGAGAGCGATTTGAGAGTGAAAACAGATTTAGCCTTTTATCACTGATATCCTTTACTCAGCATTTGTTTAGTTACGTGTGATTGTGCCGCAGCGAGCCACAGTGATTTCAACCGCTAATCCAGTGGGAGAAAAGTCTTTTTTGTAACTTTTGGAAAAACAGTCGCTCCGAATGTAGTTAATGTCGTCAATTAAATGCTTTAACATGATTTACATCTTTGGAAATGTTAATTAAGTTACAACAATGTTCCGCTGTCGTAAAGTTATGCGTCGAGATTGATCTCGACGCATAACTTTACGACGATCGACTTGTCAATCCCATATCTAGACGGTGTCTGACCCGTTACTGTTTACAACTACCTGCAAAGAAGTTAATAAACTCTAACAGGATAATTTACCAAACGGCATGTTTTAATGCATAGTGTGACATGTGTTCAAGTACGAGCACTTTTGAGTCCTAGGTTTATAATGTTATTCCCTCTGTCTCAAAACAACCTCTTTTCTTCCCCTTTTATCTATTTCAATTGGTACCAGCGTGTTTTTCTCCCGATATGCATGGATTCGTCCTGGTTTGGAATTCCCTTTATCGCTCGCCAATGCCCCGAGAATGGCGCTGGTTTGCAAACTCAATGAAACAAAAAGGTGCAACTATGCGCAAGCACTGCTGATAAAATATGTAACCGCAGCGAATTTTCAAAATAATACTGAAGGTTTTGTCATTCTGTCTTAGAACATATTTTTTGAAAGTCAATTTAAATAGATGAAAGGGGAGAAAAGAGGAGCAAACATTGCATATCTTTAAAAAAACAACAGCACTTCAAAAAAGCAGGTTTCTCCTTAAGGGTGTGCGGGGTCTTTTGCGGACGGAAGCCAAATACTCAGTTGTGCTGCGATGTGATCAGAAAGCTGGCCAACTAATTGACTTATCCTGTTCAGTATTATTAAGTCCACTCCTCAGTTCAGAGGAAAGAAATAAAGCCGTAGTTTATAGGCGTTATACAAGTTCTGGTGCTTTCTCAGCAGATCGTCATCGTAAATCCCTCTTGGCTCGGCTCCTGGTTTTGGCGTCCCACGCTGGCTGACATTTCGATCGACGAAACGTCAACCAGCATGGAACTACCGAACCACGGATACACGAGAGGAGTTCACGGAGGATTTTAAAGCATTTTTATCTATTTTAAGGCGGGAAAATGAAGATGGAAGAAGAGAGTTTGATTCTAAGGCCCCTCTACCAATTAAATACCACGAATCAATTAATTTATTTTGCATTCTACTCATTAGTGCTTTTCGTAGCCGCCCTAGAGGTTGCGTGATTTTTGACGGTTCACGCGCATGTATCGGATGAGAGGAAAACAGCGTTAGGGGAAAAAAACGGATTTGTGCACTTTTGCGACGATCTAAGCTTTCAAGGCCGCCGCGCGAAATCCTTGATAAGAGAGGTCCTTACCCCTTAGCCGAAGTGCCGACTGTGCCAAATTCCTCGTCCACACTACAGGTGCACTCCCGTAGGGTTAAATTAAAAGCAAGAATACAATGCTGGAAAGCGAGTGCACACATATATCAAATCCACCTTGCTACCCGGCTAGTGCTCGCAGAAAGAACTTCGCACGGCGCGAGCGTCTGAGTTGATTGTGGCGATTAATAAATACATCCAGCCGCACAAACAATTGAATAGCAAGAATAACTCGTAGAGAATTACTCAAATAAATAAATAATAAATACATCAAACACAAGAATTATGCGTTTGATTATCGAAACTCTTCAACATATCGATTACGAGGCATCGAAAGAACGCTATCGATATCATCCAAGTCCACTAGGGGTCCCCGGTCCCTCTTAAGTGGATCTTGTACTCAAGCGGTGAAAGGGCGTCTACACGGTGAACTTAAGTGAAAAGTGCGATTAAATGTTAACTTAAAGTGGTCAGTGTGGACGCAGCATAATCCCGATATATTACGAGGGTGTTATTGACACTTTGAGTGTGGTCCTTGGGTTTATGAGTACCTGAATATTACATTTTGAAATAACGCCCTTAAAATACATTCTCCTGGACTAAAAACTTAACGTATTCCTAGAACGACCATGCTGATTTTGTACGCTAATAATTAAAGAATATCTTGATTCCACTATTTGGGCGCAGTTCAACGTATGTACATTGGATCCTCGGATCCACAAACTTCCCTATAAAACTATTTTCGCAGTCATAACCAGTCCATGAAGTGTCCGGACGAGACCGTTTTAATCGATAGCCATTTGATTGTGTTTTGTACAAAATTAAGGATGATATCGTGCGTATTTTTGGCACAGTTACTTTCCCACTCGGTCTCGATATTCAAAATTCTTGTTAAATCTCCTCTTTTTCACACCGCTTAGTTTTTCGTCATGAATCTTAAACACCTGTTTCGAGTCACCTCAATAGAGTTAAAAGCTTACCTCCTCCCCACCCGGTTTAGAAGCTCGACGCTTATCGCCTGGGAATAGGTAGGCAGTGGGAAAAGGGTAACGGGAGTGGGAAGGGTTAGCGAAGCACAACCACTAGGTGGCCGACACCATGAGGCGGATTGACGTCAAAAGGACTACAACGGGCCCCCGCTTCCCCCGGTTCTCGTAGAATGTTGATCAGTGCATTTTGATCTCATTAGCATAAGAATTGTTATTCCAACGTCCACAATGCTAATAACGCTGTGAAAATGTCTTAATGAGACGGCTGCACTAGATGGTCACTCTGGGACTTAAGTCTGGACTCAATTTGATTCAATTAATGTCCATATCTGGGAGTGTTGAAGGTAGCTTTTGAAAATGGGAGCTACTTTTGTATTATCACCCTCACGATAAAAATTAGAAGTAGCACTTAGGTGTGAAAGCACGGGTTTCTATTGTGGTAGGGGTCAATAGGGGTAATAAAAGCTATTTCTAGGAAAACAGGCTGGTAATAGAGGTCATCAGGGGTGGAATTCAGAATACCATGGACCACGGCTCGCACTTATACGGAAAGTAGAGAGCCTTTGACTTATTCTGAAAGCTTTATCACACTTGAGCGATGAAATTGCAAACCTGAAGTATTGACTGAGTGTGCGAATAAAAAATACTCGTGACAAATAAATTTGCCGGAGGAGGACTCGTAGATATAACAATTTTTTACTCAAAATGTTTTTGAATATATCAATAAAAAGACGATATGTGAAAATTGATGAATTGCAAAGCGAAGAGCAAAATAAACGACGAAAACAGAATCCGACTATAGCTGAAGTCAACGTAAACCTGGGTACATCTACATCTACATACCTCCCCGCGGGCCGCCGTATGGGCGTGTGGCGGGGGGTGTAAGGTCAGAAGCCGTGTAAATATATGAGGTTTTGGGAAGTGTAATGGTGACGTGTATTATGGGAGTGTATGTAGTGGAGCTCCATTTTTATTGAGGTTGCTCGTTGTGTGCCGAAAGAACGAGTTTTTGTACCAATCTGTTCGGCAGATTATCTCTCTTTTTTTATCGCTTCTGTCAGACTTGGAGATGTAGTGAGGCGTCATGAAAATACTCTCTGTGTCGCTCTGAAATGCACCAGTTATGAATTTCGTAATTTCATTTGGATAGCTCGACAAAATGGACAAATTACATCTTCATCAACATACTACCCTGCGAACCGCCGTATGGACGTGTGGCAAGGGGTGTTAGGTCATCATTCGTGTAAAGATGTAAGGGATGAGGTTTAGGGAGGTGAAATGGTGACGTGTATTATGGGAGTGTATTTAGTGGAGATCAGTTATTATTGTGGTCGCATATTGTGCCTCAATAAGAACGAGTTTTTGTACCTATCTGTTTGGCAATGTATCTCCCTTGTTGTATCGCTTCTGTCAGACGTATAGATGTAGTGAGGCGTCATAATAATATTCTCTGCGTCGCTCTTAAGTACACCAGTTCAAGCAAGCAAAGCCTACCATGCAGCCTCCGAGTCTCTTGGGGCTCCCACCTTAATCGCTCTAAAATTTGTGAGACGCTATAGGTATGTTCCCTATTACTGAAGAAAGGTGTGTTTCCTGTCAATATGAGCTTTTTTGTCTAGCACTGCCATTATAGCCACTAATGGCGCGCGGAGAAAATGAATTTTTGCACCGATCACTACATTTCTAGGCCTGACCGGCCTGACAGATGCGTTAAAATAAGAGAGATACACTGCGGAACGGTTAGGTACAAAAACTCGTTCTTTCCGCTCACAATAAGCGACCACAATAAAAATGAACTCCTCTGAATATACTCCCATAATACATGTCACCATTACACCTCCCAAAAACTTATGTCTTTACACCGCTGGTGACCAAATACTCCCTGCCACACGTCCATGCGGCGGCTCGCAGGGTAGTATGTAGATGTACATGTAGTAGTAGATCAGCTTTGAGGTGCATATATTTTTTTGTGCTTCTATCAGTTCCAAATATACAACACGAGGGTTACCGGCAATGACCGAAGTCAACGACAGCTGATTTATAACTGTATTTGTTTTGGCCCGCTCAGTCACCGTGGAAGTTAGACCTATTGAGTGATAGTTCTCCTAGCTTGCCATCTTTCGGTTGGGGTCCTGCAGGAAACTCGCCTTTAATTGGAAAAGAAGGGTCCAATGATTTCGCCAAGTCGACCCGAAGAAAGAATATCTTCTAATTTCCCCTTACGCTCCTCAGTTGGAGATTGCAGCAATTAACTGCTCTCACGAAAGCTTTCCGAAAACTGTCACTAATTTGATCTTTGGAAACGAAAGAAAAAGCAAAATGAAGCGAACGAAGAAAAAATCTCAAAGCTTTTCTATTGCGTCGGACGGACAGGAGATACGAAAAAAATAGGTGTAGAGTAGACGTTCGTTGAGTCCCCGCGTCTCATGTGCGTGGGAGAGAGATGATATCTACATCTACATAATACCCCACGAGCCGCCGCATGGGCGTGTGGCAGGGGGGTGGGGAGTTAGGTCACCAGCTGTGTAAAGTATTTTGGAGATGAAGTGATGACATGTATTATAGGAGTGTATTTAGTGGAGGTCAATATTTATTGTAGTCGCTTATTGTTCGCGTTCGCGGTTCGAGTTTTTGTACCTATCTGTTCGGCAGTGTATCTCTCTTATTTTATCACATCTGTCTGACCTAGAGATGTGGTGAGGAGTCATGATAATATTCTCTGTTTGGCTCTGAAAAATATCAGTTCTGAATTTCTCAAGAAACCTAAGCCTAGCGTGTAGCCTCCGAGTCTCTAGGGGCTCCCACCTTAATCCCTCTAACAGTTGTGTAAAACTATGTGTTCGTTCGTAGCAGTTTTTAATGAAGCGTGCTGCTTTTCTTTATACTTTGTTTTTTTTTGGTTAAATCTTTTATGACCAGCGTCCCAAATGCTCGCGGCGTATTCGAGGTGTGGCCTAACCAGAGCGAAGTAGCATCTCTCTTTGACTTTTTAATCCGAGGACCTAAAGTCATATCAATGCTTTCGCTGAGACAATAAATTTTAAGGTAGTTTGAGCGAAATATCATTTTACTTGGAAATCAATTATTTTGGTCTCATGTTACAGAAAAATGTATCACCCTTCCATTGATACCAAAAATTCAACCCCTTACCGCATTACTTTCCGAGATACTTGCCAAAAAAAATACCAGCCCTTTTATATGGGAAATGGTACGTGTATGCACTCCAGAGAGACCTCATTTAAGAAATGAGGCATTTTCTACACTTAGATCTCGTCAAAAATCAACGGTGTGTAGTTTGTGTGTTTTCTCAACTATTTTTGAAAATTATTCATATTGTCACCGCAGTAAATTCATCCGGTTCACAATAAACCTTCCGTTTTGATGGAGTTCCAAACGTACCGCGTGAAAAAAATGAGTCAAGTTAAAGACTTATTGAGATATTTTCATTTGATTACTTACGATTTCTGTCATGTAAAACTATATTATGTCACCATGTAGAATGCAATGTTTTTTTTCGTGTGTCTCTCAGCCGGTGAAATAAAAACGTATAATTCGTATTTGGTCTCTATTTTGTTTATGGTACTATCTCGCTCGCACTGCCTTAAATATATCTCTTGAGTCATTTATATTACAATATGTATGGTTATTCACGACATATAAATAGGTTTACATAAGTGAAGTGCGGTCCAAGATTTTTTCGACTCACTTGTAAAGTTATAATAATGTGCGATCAGTGCCTTAAAGAACTCCATCTGACAAGTGAACGGAAATTGGCTAGCATTTGTTTACAGATGATATAATCCTGCAAAATCGTTACGTGCTGAATAAAAAGCTGGCTGCCTCCGTTGATGGCGCTGCTGAGTTTGGTACACAAAAAAAAGCGGAATGGGCGCACAATCGGGGAGTAATTCCCATGGAAACATCCCTGCGTTCTATCTCTTAATTTTTAGGTAGACGTTGATCACTGGAAAGATTTTCAAGAGTGATGTCAAATCATCGCGTATTTCTTTACCTATGGACTGAACGTTGGGATATTTCTCCGTCCAGTCTTCGATGATACATTACCATTCCGGGTTAAAATGTTTAAAACAAATTCACCGTAATTTTGTAATTTGTTAAAGGGGAACTTGAATCCTATCACCCTTTAAGCCCAAGTTTTCTCTTTGCCACTTCAACTGAGAAAACACCATTAAAAGGCTTTCTTATTCTTGAGTAGTTTTCGGCTTCTTTCAAATAACTCTGTCTTGCCCTGTTATGGCTTCCTTTCGCTTGATCTTTCCACGCGAATGTGCTTAAATTAGAAGCTTGTGAAGGTCGCACGGGAATTGAGAGTGTACACAAGACTTAAGTCTCGCTACGAGGAACCTCGAGTCACTATTTTATTCATGTGTTACGAATGCGGAAGGAAGCTAAGCTTTAAATCACAAATTCGAAAACTGAGACATCTTTTCCTACCGAGAGCGGTGACCGTATTGAAGTTCATGCTGCTGTAAAACGTAATTAACGAGCTCTTCAATGATTGTGAAAGATAAGTGATACGAGTTATAATTAAAAAAAATATATTCTGTGACCATCAGGAAAACCAGTCATAAATATTAATAAATGATATCAGTCCATTGAAAAAGTGCGTGATAAAGATATTCGCGGTCTTTGACCTTAATCTCGCATTGCCAAAGTAGTCTTTGTGTTTATGACTAAAAGACCGATGGAATTGAATATTTATAAATAATATATGGGATATTTTATTATTACGGGCTATTTATTATTATTATTACTATGGGCTTTTGATCTATAAAAAAGGAACCTCAATGAAATACCAAACTTTTGCCATCATCACTAGTAAGACATAAGGACCTATATTTCTGCTGTCATAATTTATTGCAGCATAATTTATTATTTATTATAATATATAGCAGCCAATGAAATGTTTCGTTTCCTCAGTGTCCCCACATTATCTAGTTTACACAGTCTGTAGAAGCAACAACTCAGCCAATGATATCGTGCGCATTGAATTTTTCGAATCATCCGGGAAAATACGCTGACACACACACACACAAACACATATTATTTTCGTATATAATATAATCGTTCGTTCATTCACTCAGACCGCTCTGCGGCAAATACTCACATATGAATGTTTAAACTGAAAGGTAGAAAGAAAGTGGATAGGAACACATCAAATCAACAAACAGTACGGCAGTACCAATTGGAATGAAGCATTGGGGTACATGGAGAGGGCACTTGCTATGTTGGCCAATGCTAGAAGCTGAAGCCAGTCCGTCATATTCGTGAGCCCTCATTTTGTTGTTGATTTTATGTGTTCCTATTCACTTTCTTTCTTCCTTTCTGTTTAAACATGTGTGTTTTACCTTTCTGTTTATACGTGTGTGTATATATACGACACACGATTCTGTTTAAACATTTATATGTGTGTGTATATATGTGTGTATACAGACCCTGAAGCCGCCTGACCCCGTTACGGGTTGAAAAGCCTTAGAAATTATATTGAATGATACTCAGACACTATAGCAGAGGGGAGAAGTCTTGAAATTACCATATTTGACATCATCAAATGAGGCCATCAAATACAGGGAAGCAACATGTAGCATCAAAATAATAGTAAAAGTTATTCACCTTGTTGGAGTCGCTGTAGAATCCGGGGGAGAAAATGAGTTACAAAAATTGATATCAAAGACGTGATTGTTTAATAATTACCATATTTGTAATTATATTGTAATTATAATGTTTAAGTGTATATATGTAAAGAGGTAAATTGAAGCAACTGGAAATGCTGATCCATGCACTGATGCTTTACATTTGTCATATGTGCGTACAATGCGAAAAAGATTTAAATGTAATATTTTTATGTTTTAGTCATTTTATTGAGGATGATACTTATATGAATGTATGAAAATAAGGCTGGTTATATTTTGTTTATGTTTCAATGTATATATGTAAATATGTAAATTGATGCTACTGGATACGATTATCCTGGAACCTGCTGATAAGCATAATGCTTAGCAGGACCATACCCAAGATATAACAAATGCCTTCTAACCCATCCAAAGGGAACTATGGACTTGTATTTTGTATTTTTAAACAAGTTTTATGTAGAATTATTATTATTTATGTAGAATTATTATTCAGTATATAAATACATGGAAGGGTTAAAAAAAATATTAATGTTAAACAATTTTATTTTGTGAACTAATGCAATGATCAAAAGGAGAAATTAATCAAGCCCGTGAGAATTTGTTACATTATTTTAAGCGTAGGTAATGCGGATTCTTATATACATCGCAGATTACAGCCTCTTAAGACACATAATTCATTCATTGACATTTCAAAAGATAACATAGTAGCGTTGGCACAATGGTGATACACTGCATTTCATGTGTTAATCAATAATGACAATACCAACTACATTTCAGTTGACAAGTTTTTTATTGGTGCGACTTGTTTCAACGTGACTGCGTCATCTTCTGGTACCTACCTTCCTTCCTACCCACCTACTCACCTACCTTCAGTACCTATCTACCTTCAGGTACAGGGAGTAATGAAGCTCAAAAGATTTCGTACTATCTACTAATTTTTATTTCACCTCTTGCTACACGTGTCTCGACTGACTAGCAGTCATCATCAGGCAAGACTAATACAACATAAACAGATATGAGCTTATTGTAATACGTGAAACACCATATTTACGTCACACTGGGAAAGGATAGGACAGGTGGGAGAAAATTGAAAGGGGGGGGGTGTGAGGGGAGAGGGCGGTTTGTTGGAGGAGGTAAAGTTATTTAACAATGGAGTCAAAAATAGGAGAATGACAAACAAATTCGTTCATTTTATTTCGTTTCCTTTTGACTATTTCCCACTGTTCCGAAACATCTAAACGGTGTCCTTTATCCAGGGATGGAGGATTTTCACATTAAATGTGGAGTGGTGAGATTCTTCCATTAGATGTTTGGCGAAATAAGACTTAGGGTCGCTGTTCACAAAACACCTTTTGTGTTCCGACACCCAGGTTAAAAAATTTCTCCCAGTTTGACCGACATAAACGCCACCACATGTGTCACACTTAAGTTCACGAAGGTGTACCCATAAAAATCTCTGTCGGTTGAAACATAGTCGGTATGGCCATTATTAATTCAATACCGGAATTTCATAAGGTTACGCCTGAAAGGACTGAATTCTTTTCATGTGCATTTGATGTTACTGTATTACCGATAATATGAACCTCGATTATTTAGGGAGGCACCATTAAGTGTGACAGGGAAATTGAGTGGACTTTGGCTCTCTGTGTACTCCTCCTCTCAGGAAGCAAGTGTTGTTTCCCGGTAAATATTGACACCGTATCGATATTTTTATTTACTGTGTTATTTTTCGTAGGGCCATCGCAATATTTATTTTGTCTCTTGATCGAGGTGGGACCTCTTCTACATCTTTCCCATTATTTTTTTCTTTCCTTCGAAGCTTCGAAGCTATCCCGTCTTCCCGTGTTCACTTTCATTTGGCGTCTTCTTCCTTTTCTCCTTCGCCCAGCCCATTCGAATTTCCTCCTTGCGATACCGCCCTCTCAATTTCCTTCTTTAAAAGGCGATTCTCTGTATCCTCAGCCTTCCTCCAGAAATCAATCTCTCAAGCGTTTCTCTTTTGTAAAGGATATAGTGAGATTCAGAGCGAGAACATCCAGGCAGTACCAATTGGAATCAAGCATTGTGGTACATGGAGATGGCACTTGCTATGTTGGCCAATGCTAGAAGCTGAAGCCAGTCCGTCATATCGTGAACCCTCATTTTCCCATGGCACTTTTTTTTTCATAACCCACATTTGGTTTATTAAATTACACTAGCTGACCCATGCGAATATTTCGCACATTATGCAGCTTCTTCCTGTTTCTTCCTTCTCTCTTCCTGTTCTTCTACCTGTTTCTTCCCATGGACAATTATTTTTTATTTATCTTTGTGCTAAAGATACATAACGTAAACGGTAAAGGGTCACACTGATTGCATGTAGAATGTAAACAATTTAACTAAACAATTTAATAATAGATGGCGCCTCCTACAGTCTTTTAAACACGTAACCATAGCCAACATATTAGTTGATTATATTGTTAACAAATGACACTACTGTATCATTTAATAACAAAAACTTTAATTTAAAATTTTTTAAGAAAAACTTTAATTTGAAACGATTTGTCTATTTTTCGTCAATAGCGGGGAACATAAGCTTTAAAACGATGTTAGAATCATTAATTTTTATGAAGAATTATGGGAGTTGTGGCGTTGCGACAAAAAACACCTTTGCGAAATAATATATATGATGGGATATGAGGTTTCAGTTTGATGGCACAGAGCCCTCTCCATACGCCTCATTGGACTTAAGATTTTACGGTATTTCCGAGGCCGTGTCGAATAAATCGATCAGGCTTTCCACATTTACTTGTCTGATCGGATATTATGGAGATACAGTACTTGCATTGAAGTAGATGGAGTGGGAATTGAGTCATCAAACTGTCGCCTTACAACCGAAATAACAACCACATTGTTTAACCCTGCTATCTCTCCTTACTTGTTCTCCTGTGGAATGCAGGACGGAACGGATGAATCAGCGGATGTAAAGCAAGAGCGTCCACCATCTCTTTGAAATTCGAGACGAACAGCTCTTGAAGCATACATTATAGTGGTCGCAGAGTTTCTGTGCACTGGAGAGTTCCTCCAAGCCTAGCTGCCCTAGGTAGATGAGCAGCGATTGGCTGCCGGCGTCCAATCCCGTAAACCGGTTCTTAGCTCAGTGCGCGCCACGTACGAATACTGTTTTAATACTGACTTAAAGTTTTGTTTATTTATCGTGTAATCACGGTGACCTGCGCCGATGGGGGTTGCTTTCTTACCTCACTGCGATGACTATTGCAATCACTGCAAGTTTTGACTCAATATCTACTCGTCCAGAGTATTTATATTCTAAAGGCCCTCGCGTCGGCGAGGCAGACGTTCGTTTTCGCCGATTCTTTCGGGTCGCCACTTACAGTATTCGTACGCGGCGCGCACTGAGCTAAGAACCGGTTTACGGGATTGGACGCCGGCAGCCAATCGCTGCTCATCTACCATGGGCAGCTAGGCTTGGAGGAACTCTCCGGTGCACAGAAACTCTGCGAGCACTATAGTATCCTAGTGCTATGGATTCTACTTAATTTTTTAGAAATAAGAGAAAGTCGATTCACTCGCCAATCTTGTAAGTACCATCACATGAGACGGAAGAGTACAACAAAAACATCAAGCGGAAAATAGCCTGAGCTCAGAGAGCATTCATGTTTGAGGTAGTGCGAGCGAGATAGTTCCCTAATCACAATGGAGACCATACTCGATATATATGTTTTAATTTATCCAGCTGTAGGGCACATGAATACAATATTGCATTATAAATAGTGCAATTGTATAGTTTTAAATTACAGAAATAGTAAGTAATCAAATGAAAATATCAAAATAAGTCTTTAACTTGACTCATTTTTTTTCGCGCGGTGCGTTGGAAACACCTTCAAAGCGGAAGGCTCATTGTGATCCTGACGGATTTACTGCGGTGAAAATTATGATTTATTTTCAAAAACAGTTGAGCCTCATTTTTAAATAGGGTCTCTCTGGAGTGAATACGCGCGCCATTTCCAATATAAAAGGGCTGGCATTTTCTGGCAAATATCTCGGGGAGTAATGTGGTACGGGTTTTTGGCGTCAATGGAAGGGTGATATATTTTTCTTTAAAATGAGTCCAAATTCACTTATTTCAAGGTTAAATGATATTTCGCTCTAACTACTTAAAAGATAACTGCTATACTCATAGAAGATAGGACTACAAACTAGGAAACAATGTGAAAAATATCGTGTGGAGCGTGGTACTCTACGGATCGGAAGCATGGGCCATGGAAAAAGGTAACTGGGAAAGACTTGAAGCCTTCCAATCCTGGTGCTGGAGGGTGAAGGGTGAAGAGAGTGCTGAAGATAAAATGGACGGACAGAATAAGAAATGATGAAGATTACAGAAAAGTATAAGGGAGAAGGACCATATGGAACACTGTGCCAAAAAAGGAAAACCCGATGGATTGGACACACCCTGAGACACGATTGGTTTGTGAAGAACATAATTGAAGGTAAAATAGAGGGGAAAGTCCTCAGAGGAAGACACAGGAGTAAGTTCATGGACCTAATAAAGAGGAAAGTATATAGGAAGGGATATCAGGAGATAGGAGAACTAACATTAGATAGGTAAGTGTTGAGGTCTGCATTCAACCAATCTTAGGATTGAACGACCATTGGATGATTGGCGTAAATCTAATCGCGTTGATGATTGAATGATTGGAGTAAGTGTAATCGTTAGTCGTGACGTCCAATCGTTGTCTAGAAAAAAACTAAACATTACCTAAATCAGCCCCCCACAAATGACTATGATTTAGCAATAAATCGAGTTCATGAATACCTACTGAAATACATACAATTGTACAGTATATTAATCTTGTGATATATTTTTCGGTATTTTTCATTAGCTATGTAGTTATTTGTAAGCGCTTATACCTTTTGTATACTCCGCATTGATTTATACCTCAGTAAGCTGGATTTGACTTCTACAGTTTAATTTTCCTTGAAAAAATTAGGATTTTCCCCAGGATATTTATTGCAATTGCATTTAGGTATTCCTCATCTTGATGCCACTCATTATTAGAAAGTCGGTCAGGGATGGTCCAATTTTCATCGGTACAATACAGCATTGGTTCGACACTGAATCATCGCGGAGTTTCGACTAGGCGACCAGCCACTCTCCAATGTGGACACTATATAAAACGCGACGTTTTCGGAAGCGGTAAGGGAGAGGCGAGCTGAAAGGACGAAGGGTTACGGGAGGGGGATAAGGGAGGGAAGGAGAAGAGATTCGTTCTCCGATAGGGGGAGGCATAGGGGTGTCAGGAGAAGGAGTGAGAGAGAGAGAGAGTGAGAGATAGGGAGAGGTAGGGATGGGCGGACGAAGATGGCTGCCGCGCGCGTCGCTGCCTGCTTTTACGTCTGCTTGTCTGAATTCCAATGAATGCAAATGCTATATGCGCGACGTGCCGGGCAGGAGGAGTTTGGGTGCCGTGGAGGGAAGGATAGAGTGCCCATGGAAGGAGAGGGGGGGGAGGAAGCGAGGGAGGGGAAATGGGATTCCTTCCTTTTTCCTCTTCGTTTCTAGGAAGAGAGAGGGAGAGAGAGAGAGAGAGTTTGTGTAGAAACGCGAAGCCGAGAAAGGTGCGGGGGGAGAGTTTGAGCGTCCCCTCTCTCATCGCTCCGCTCAGGGAAGGGAAGTAGGGCGGTGTGGAGCTCTTCTTGGGGGAGAGGGAGGAGGGGGCAGGATTGGGGGAGGAGTGCGGAGTGGGCGATGGGGGGAAAGGGAATTGGTCGGAGATGTAGCAGGAGTAGCGGTTTCCGCCTCAGTCACAAATTGGAATCTAATTCGGCGAGGCAAGAGGACTCCGCCATCGTCTCATCTCTCTCCGTTGCCTCCTCCAAAAGTCTCTCTCCTCCCCCTCCTCTGGGCTGTTTAACATTGCGGGAGTATTATTAAGTGCTCCCTGGGAGTTCCCCCCTCAGGGTGAGGGTCGAGATCTGTCGGAGTGGTGACGGTTGAGGGGGACGGGCAAGTCCGCAGGGTTTTATTTTTTTTTTATCGGATGAGGCGAGGAAATGGGGGATGATGATCGCAGAATTGAGTGGATGGTCTGGCGGGACAGGAGAAGAGAAATTGCGGGAAAATGACTCAAGTGAGGGGGGAACTAGAATACTCTGACAGACCGTAAGGGGTGTCGGGATCTATCGTCAGCGCAGAAATTGTAATGGACCTGCGAAAGTAACGTATCTACGGCCGAAAGTGCAATAGTAGGTACCATGTCATACCTCAACTGTGGGTGGAGTGAACATAAAATCTTCAGATCCAGTGAAACATCTTGGAATTACCTTAAATTCTGATATATCGTGGGGAACACGCATACAAAATACATGCGGCACATCATTAAAGAAACTAGGTTTAGTTAAGCGTATAATAGGAAGGTCCTCGGATGAATAAGTCAAAGAGAGATGCTACTTCGCTCTGGTTAGGCCACACTTCGAAGAAGCCGCGTGGATGTGGACCCTGGTCATAAAGATTTAAACAAAAAATAAATAAAATACAAAGAAAAGTGCACGCTTCGTTAATAACTGCTACGAGCGAACATTGTAGTGTCTAGATTAAGGTGAGAGCCCCTAGAGACTACACGCTAGGCTAAACTTGCTTGAGAAATTCAGAACTGATGTGTTCCAGAGCATTTCCTGGTGGGACAAGTTGGGACTTGCAGAGCATTTCCCGTACAGTCATTCAGACAATCACACAATTTTCCTCGTGAAAGAGTTCATACGTTCGTCTGAACAATAACGTGTATCGTTTAATCTGGCCTTTATAATGGAAACTTTATGATCCAAAAGTTCTCGCGGAGATGCTGCATATATCCCTTAAGGGGGCTCACTACTTCTCAGATTCTCCTCGACTGGCTTCTCCCCTCCGAGACCTGAGTGGAATGGGAAAGTCCTAATCTTCTTGTCGAGGGGGGAAGTAGTTAGAGGAGGGGGTGACGGCAGTCGGCCATATGCCGTGACTAGATCGCGAAAAAACACGAAACATGCGTTAGCATTTTAAAGTCTGAGGCCTTATAGTGACAAGCATAATAAAGTAGATGACACCAAATTAAATACCAAAGACCATTATGTGATCTTACTACGTGATATGTTTCTTTTAGTGAATAAAAAGGGCAATGAAGAGGTCTGAAAAATGACTGGAAAAGGTCACTGAAAACACTAATTATCATTAATATGTCTAGTGAAGTGAACAATGTGTCTCAATGAAAGCTCAGATACATTCTTTCCCAACAAAAATGTGAAAACTTAAACTTCCTACACAAAAAAATAATAGGGTGACAATTAAAATAAAAGTGGTCTGCAGAGGCGATTTTAGCTGAGGTAGTGAGCCCCCTTAATCTTCCAAGTTATTTTCTGCAGTTGTTGCTTTTACAAACGACTGTTTCATCAGTTATCCTGCCATCATATCCAGGTCTATCCTTGTATCTCAACAAGGATGATAAATCACTGAGCAGGGGGGGGGGGTGGGCAGCGAAAGGGATTAAGATGGAGGATAAGAATGAAACAGAGAAACTGACTTCATTCTGTAGGAAAAGGAGATGTGAGATTCTTGATGTCTCGAAGATTGGTCGAGGGAGAGATCACGTTTAACGGATCTTCTTTAACGCGTGCGTTTGCTTCCACATTTATTTTTTTCAAATTTGCACGTGAGAGCAAAAACGTAATCAGCTCTCTTCAAATTTTCACAGAGGCTTTAGGTCACTAGTTTCAATCGACGGAGTGGGTTCTTAGGGCGTAAATACTGCGAGTATTCCCCTTCTAGATCGGTTTTCTTTTTGCACAACCATTCCGACAACGAAAATAATGGGATCGTGATCCCACCTCTGATGTAGTCATGTGGAGTGGATAAATGATGAATTGATACATTAAAAAAGCTTGCAACAACTTGGATGCTTTCAGACCTTTCGATTGAAAATTTGACTCAATCTTCTTCGTAAATTGAAAACCGATTTATTTTCAGACGAAGTTTTCAAAATCTTACGTTCTCCAGCATACAGCGGTTGATCAGATCATGAGAATAAAATAAGGGAAATGGATTGTGGAACAGAAAGGTTTAAAAAATCGTTTATCTGACGATCGTTAAGAGACCGTAATGGCTGCGGTAAGATTTTGAAGTTGGTTAGAAAAGAGGTAGTGTAGCTGATCAATTCATGTGCACCCTAATACATGTTTCTACGTCTTCATAGTAGTGCTAACGCGATGTATTGCATATTACCTACATGAATCTTGTGCAACGTTTGCATTGTTACATTATGGATTAGTTTAGTAGTTTCTCTAGCATTTGTAGCTTGACCGTGGTGAAATGCATGCTGGTTAATGTTAACATCTACACTGTTGTTTTTGGTGATGAGTCACCCCTTTGCCAAACACCCAAGAGGTGGCTTGCAGGGTAATAAGTAGATGTAGATGAATAAATTATTGGAAGCATGGACCATTGGAAAAGCGGACCAGAACAGATTAGAAGCCTGTGAAAAAAAATCTGGTCCTGGGGGTTAAGTCTGTAACTTTTGTCGCTTATTTTTGTCAATAAATTACTCGACCGGTTTTGACGACGTTTGCGAGTCGGTAACCAATGGGCGTTAAAATTGTCCACGCTGACTGACTGCAATTGTCGACAATCCAAAGTATGAGGATTTTCGGAACAGTTGGCGATAATGATCCGGAGCCAATGAAATTCGTCGTTTCTTATCCCCAGCGTCAAGCTCTCGTTTTGTGAACAAATCGACTGCAACGGCAACGATGCAACGTGTAAACAAACAATTGAATGCTGGAAAATAAAGAGCTAAGTACGAACGTGGTCGAGGCCAGTTGTTTCAAATTGCTCCAAATAATAGTGAAATTATTGAAATAATGGAGGCTATTGCTGGTCCTTTGTAAGTATAATATATCTATTTGAAATTACTTAACCCAGAATTACGCTTTCTTTTCAAAGAAGGTTCAAGGACATCGCATAGATAACGAGCAATGTCTTTATTTATCCGGAAAAGTTTAATAAACACTGGATCTGGCAAGTCAAAAGCATTATGAGTGTCTCTCGAACGTTTTCGTTCCACACTAATTCGCTTAACTTCTTCTAAATATATCTCCCGAAGAAGAATTATTCTCTGATGGTTACGAATGAAACGCGCCATTTCAAAAATCAACAAATGACTATCGCCTAGCGATGCTTTATCGCCTATAGATTAATTTTACCGACGCCAATCCGGTTGTACGTAAAATAAACGACCGTAGTCGCTTAATTGTCGCCCCGGAAGTCGATTGTTCACTTTACAGACTCAAGCCTAGCGCTTATATTGTCGACGTCGTCAAAATTGTCGACGTCGTCAAAATTATCGACCGTCGCTTAATTGTCGACCGTAGAGGTAGATAAAATTCACAGACTTGCAAACGTCGATAAAAGCCCACAGAGGAGACAAAAAGCGTTTGTCGACGGTCGACAAAAGTTACAGACTTACCCCCCTGGATGTGGAGGCTGAAGATAAATCAGACGGACGGACAAAATACTTAATGATGAAGTGTACAGAAGAGTAGAAGAGGAAAGGACCATATGGAACACCATACAGACTAGAAGAGCGAGTAGGAAATGACGTGCCACGAGGCACAATTGGTTTATGAATAACATAATTGAAGGGAAAAGTCCCCAGAGGAGGACCCAGGGATAAGTCCATGGACCAAATAAAGAGGAAAGTTAGCTGGAAGAGCTACCGGGAAGCAAGGGAACTAGAATTAGACAGGAAAGGGCGGAGGGCTGTAGTCAACCAATTTTAGGAATGAACGACCAGTGATGATGATGATAGTAGAAACTGCCACGTTGGAGAGCGGGGTGAAATAAGTTAATTTGCCTGTCCAGCCAGGTGATAATTTCTTATCGAATTTGGCCATCGAATGAATAACACCGCAAAAGACTTCGATAGAACTCAAATATTTTGGAAACTTTTGGTGAGTTTCAATGGCCTCGTTTTCGTTCTAACCGTTTGAATGCAGTATGACGTGATATCTCGTCGTGCCGAACTCAAAGGGTTAATTCTAACAAATGATGAACTCGTGAGGAGAGCAGAAAGCAGACCGATTCTTAGCATTGAGGTGAAGAAGATCTTATGATACCGACATTTTTCTCTGTAGTTGTTGTAGGGTTGGAAGTGTCGAAAGTTAAAAGAGTGATCTAAATTGTTAGGCATCCTATAATGTTTCAGTGTTTGAGTAAAGCTGAAGCGAGAACGGTGGTGAACCATAAGCTTTGCCATTCATTTGAGCCAATAACCCTCATTTACGGAAGTCGTCGAGCGACACTTTTCCATTTCCAACGTTGAAAGATGAAGAATTTTTTATTGATCCATGAGTACTTATGGATGAGACTCCTCCCCTATGGTAGCAAATCGATTGCAGATATACTCCATACTGATAACGTAAGAAAAATATTTTTAGTATCACATAGTTTTTATTTAGAACAACCAGTTTCGTCGAGTAGTTGACATCATCAGGTATATATCGCAGGACGTTACATCCATGCCAATTATGTGACGGAATCTGTCGTTTTAAATCAGCATTCTCTGAAACCTACGAATTTTTACTTACGTTCATCATCATTGGTTGTTTAATCTTAAGGTTGGTTGACTGCAGCCCTCGACCCTTCCCTATCTAATGTTAATTCCCTTACATCCTGGTATATTTTCCTATGTACTTTTCTCTTTATTTGATTCATGATTTTATTCCTGGGTCTTCCTCTGGGGACATTTTCCTCTATTTTACCTTCTACTATGTTCTTCACAAACCCATTGTGTCTAAGGGTTTGTCCAATCATAGAGTAAGTACAGTCACTTCATAAAGTATCGCGACACACTACGCCAGCAGTTCGTATAGGTCGGCTGTCGGAGCTCAAAGTACGTTAGCCATCCTGGGTCGTCTTCGGTGACTATGAGAATCGTCGGGTACACTACGATATATATTCTAAGTCAAGTGGGACTAAACTCCG
The DNA here is from genome assembly GCA_963169105.1 of Ceriagrion tenellum. Lineage (NCBI taxonomy): Eukaryota > Metazoa > Arthropoda > Insecta > Odonata > Coenagrionidae > Ceriagrion > Ceriagrion tenellum. The sequence goes on along the minus strand of OY720635.1, from coordinate 108,900,878 downwards.
ACAGTGCTATCGACTTCGTCCGCGTTGGAAAGCTGACTTTGAAATGAATAAATTGCGGGAAGGAAGGGCATTCGCAACCCAGAGGCATCGTAATCATACTCGGCAGTTCTCTTACGAAGACGAAAATGGAAAGAGCTCCTCTTCGCGAAACCAGCCCAACCCAGCACCCTCTGATGGTGGGCTTGGTGAGAAGCGAGCGCCGAGTCAAGAGTCAATAGATATCATAATTTTCCATTAGGCGGGCAACTTGAAATATCAGCCTGTAATGCACGAAAGGCTCACCAGTTCGCATAGCCTAGTCGATAGCAGTGCCCATTCTCCTTCGTGCATAGGTTGGAGCTCGTATTTTCGTGCATTTGGCTCTTCTTCGTTTTACCTTCCCCCGATTTCACTCGCATAATCACTCAACTCCATTCAATATTGCCTTTTCACCACATTCCCCTTCTTACTTCTTTAACCGAATACATCCTCAAGGCCACTTTAGGAGCAAGTCTGTCCTCTCGTCTGAACGAGAGAACTCCCATAATGCAGTCCCACTTAACCTGGCGCTTTGTTTCATGGGAAATGAAAAGTGGACCTGCAAATTCTCAAAGCTTCCAGAGACGGCCCAGGATAGCCAACGTACTTCGAACTTCGACAGCCGATCTATACGATCCGCTAGTCTAGCGTATCGCGATATTTTTTGAAGTGACTGTACATATAGAGTGGGAAAGAGAGGGGGATCTGGATATGAGTTTTTAAATTATACTTTGGCCGATAGATGGAACAGGTGTATCGAAGTTGCACGACAAGCCATAACAAATGATATTTGGCACACGGCCACTTCATTTAATGTCGCATAACTCACATGATGTTCTTATGATGATTTCGGTGCCTGGATGTTTACTAATCGACTCATAGCAACGGAAACAAATCTTCCTGAGTCGTAGAGACCAAATTAAACATGTATTTTAATGTGCCTTCAATTAGCATCGTCTTTAATGAATCGAATTCACGTCAATATGATAAGACATGCGATAACCAAACACGGTGTCAATGTTTACCGATGTATCATAGCAACGAAATCACAATAGATACTCAATAAAAAGAACACAAAAGCCATGGTAAATCCACCTCTGTATGTTGATGCAAAATCACCGAGTACCGCTAGCGTCTCCAAGTGGCCTTCTCCGTAAGCCAAAATTCTGCCTTCCCTAAGGTGGTGACACCTGAGAAATTCTTCCCAAAACTCAAAAATTTATGTCCAGTTTTTAGCATTGCTTTGCCACTCTATATATACTTACTCTATGGTCCAATACATCATGCCCCTTTTCCTATGGTGTTCCATATGGTCCTTTTCTCTTTTACTCTTTTATACACTTCATCATTTCTTATTTTGTCCGTCCATTTTATCTTCAGGATCCCCTTCAGCACCAGGCTTCAAAAGCTTCTAGTCTTTTCTGGTCAGCTTTTCAAATGGTCCATGCTTCTGATCCATTGTTACTTACGTTATCTGTTATGACACTTTGTTAAGTGGAGACTGAAACTGTAAGTTTTCCGTTTGACGCAAGCACGCCACTAAGTTTCAAAACCACTCGCAATTTTCCTGCTAGAGTGATGCCCAAGCGATATTGTTGGCTTTATTGAAGTTAAAATCAATTAACGCTCGTTTTTTTGGACGGCAGTGTCGATCCTGGGTGATCTCAAACAAATGAACGCGACTTATTAAGCCATTCGTCCACAGTGTTGCCGATGTTGATGAAGGATGACGACTAATTATGCCTCATCCGCTCGTCTTTAATCCGGATTGATTTATCTGATTACGGAAAGCCACGCGTAATGTATTATAAACGGCAACCAATCTGGGACTGTGGTCCTGTGGACTTGAACTAACAACCCTCGCCCCCCCTCCCCCAAGACTTACTCGGTGAAAGGAATTAGGCGGGAGATACCAAAGCATCCGCCTTACATCCAGCGTGAGGGCGCATGCGCGAGTAATGGCGCGAACACCGCCTTTCTTTGTTTTTTTCCTCTTCCCTGCGTGCCTAGCGATATGCCGCGTCGATAAACTCTTTCACAGATAGTTCATAGGTTGCAAGGAAATTTTTCTGACGTTCTCCGAGCTTATTTTTCTCGATTCGTCCGTCGGGACCAAAAACTTATTTTCTTACTCTGCGCCGAAAGCATGAATTCCACTAGCGTCCAAGATTTTTTTCTAACGGGTCGCATTGAGGGTCAATTCACCCATAGAGAGCGACTGCTTTAAGCTTATCGTCCGCGCCTTAATAATAATATACTGCTCTAAACATAGTGATGAAGTTTATTGTTCTCGGAGTAATACACAATGGGATCAGTAATGTATACAACATGATCAACCCGTATGTTTACCGATAGTCGTCCTTATGGTTCAACATGTCGGGGAGTAAGTATCAATTTATATTTTCGTACTTTAAAATAATTGAGTGTTTGGTTACATGGTGAAGATCCTTCATGCAGCCGGATCGGGAAGATAGACTTAGTATAATAACTCCTTGCAGCCAGTTGTATTATTGCAGAAGAAGATAATAAGAATTGTTACCAAAAGTAAAATGTACGAACATACATATCCCATATTTTTAAGGTTGCGGATTCTGCCAATTAAACAACTGTATATTTTTAAAGTAATAAAATTATTTTATTTAAAGAGCGGCAATATTCCCGCTAGTACCGGTAGTGATGAATACCATTTAAGAAGGAAGCGATGTGCAATTACTCCAAAACCAAACTTAACATTATTTAAGAAGTCCTTTGTTTACTTAGGTCCAAAACTATTAAATGATATACCAGAGTATTTAAAAATTTCAAAAATCAAAAGAAAAATCTAAAGCTGCTTAAGGAATGGATACTATCCATAAATAAAATCGAAGTTTTGTATTAGATTGGTAATTCGTGTTATGTTCCAAATTGTAACTAACCATGTTAAGTGTTTATAAAATATAGCTTGGTGTATTGTAAAAAAGAAGCGTGAATTTTTCTTTGTTAACAAATTGGCATAAATGGTATGGTCCTTATTTGTACATATGTTCGGAGAAATTTAGTTTTTTTTAAATGTATTATATTAACCAGCAATTTCATGTATTTATTTACGGAGGGCAGCCTCGATACAGGTGCTTGTACCTTTGAGGCTGCCTAAAGCTCTAATTTATTTGTACTTAAGAGATTTGTACTTGTATTTCAAGAGGAGCAATAAATGTATCCATCTATTATCTATCTACTGATATTTACTGATAGTAGGCGTTGCTCCCGGTACCTTCATCACAGTTTTCGAGGTAATGGCGATAAACCGCGAAGCTGATCGCTGAAATTTTCTCGTAACGGGTGAAAAAGCGGGATGGGTGTAATTTTTCAAAATAAAACGTAAACAACAATTCTCCTCATTGCTTTGAATTGTTTGCAAGTCTCTTTTCATCCTGATCGCAAATTAATCGCAGATCTGTTAAAAGGGCGAACACGCAAACATTCTTCTCCCTTTATATACGTAAAGGTTACGTATTTGACCCATTCTTGCAAACATTTCGCACGAGACGTAGTCTTTTCTGAGAGGGAAAGAGCGTGCAGCATGTTAAATATATAGAATCGGTCTTAAGTGAATGGTGGGAGTCTTTTTTTTTTACCTGTACAGCTTGAGGATGATCGCACCGTAGCAGAGGACGAAGCCCAACTCCCTACACCAGGGCTCCAGGAGACACTGCACGGGCGACGGGTCAAGGTAGCGCACCAGAACCTAGGAGAAAGTGAGAAAGATCGGGGTTATTGAAACATTCATTTGAAAAAAAGATCACAGACTAGCATGAATCCGTTTTAAAGTGAACGTACCTCACTGCAACTCTAGGTCTGACAGATGCGACAAAATAGGAGAGATACACTGCCGAACATATAGGTACAAAAACTTGTTCTTTCCTCACACAATAAGTGACCACAATAAAAATTTAGCTCCACTAAATACACTCCTATGGTTCATGTCACCATTTCATCTCCCAAAAACGTACATCTTTACACGGCTGGTGACTTAACAACCCCTGCCACACGCCCATGCGACGGCTCGCAGGGCATTATGTAGATGTAGATGTATAACTAACAAAAACAGGACACGGAGGCAAAGAAATAACAAGAAAATGGTGAACAAGTAATGCAACAACCTGGGGAGACATTACAAAATTATTTTGAGTGGGAATGACGTGCGAATTGATCAGCAAAGACGTTAGAAGATGAGGTGAAATGTGAAAGGGTCGATGTTCTCAGGAAGGGACTTAAGAAGGGAAAAGAGGAGATTGATAAGGGAGTGCTTGGTGAGTGGTGGCCCGGGAGTAGGGGTATGGAGCAATGACTGAGTCCTGGTTGGTCGGTTCGAGTAACATATAGATTATGGCGTGCATACTTGTTGTAACTTAACAAACCAACGCCATATTGAGTTGAAATTCTGAACAGTTGAAGTTAGTCAACAATAATAGGTGACGCGAGGAATTGTCGGCGTGTGTTGTACGCGTAATTTTGGTTTTCGTGCGTGTAATTTTGGTTTTCGAGAGGTAACCTATGTCATCTTCGAAATCATGATTTTTTTTACCTTGAATAAAACGAAATGAGCATCTTAAGTATTTGTCTCGACTCACGTGGTCAAGCCAGAGACACCTTAAAGGTGAAGCCAGCGTATCGACAAAATAATTCGTTTCAAGGAGGATCTCAATTGCGTCGTTGAAAAAGCCATCCCAATATTCATTTGCCATTTAAAGTTTTGCATTGCGACTTCATTGCATTAATGTGATTAAAAAATTCTTCTTCAGCCTACTGCAGCTATTAATCAACCAATGCCAGGTGTGATCGCGATTGGCATTGACAAATATTATGGCGCTGACCTTTGAGTTTCTCTCTCCATTGAAACCCCCAAATACCTTTCGATGCTCATGATTCCATGTCTGCTATAAAAACATTGTAAAGCTCTAATTAGGAGAACTGAAACACGATTGAAGACAGACGAAACACGAACTCTTCAATGATACACACGGCTATTGTTAGCTTCAAATTCAAGCACCTGCGGAAATATCCCAAGAGATCTCTATTTATAAGTTTAAATGCCTTCAAATATGAATGACGAATGAGGCTCACTCATTCAATTTCACAACTTTCCAATGGCGACATAATCTTGCCAAATCATTCGCGCGAAAGGAGAGAAAACGTTAAACAGAACAATAAGTGGGCGGGAACGCGAGAGTGTTGTGACGGTGGAAAACTGGTCAGTATTAGAGAATGTGTAGATTTACCTTAATATTTCGCGATTTAAGGTATGTAGTTTGAGCGAGATATCATTTTACCTAGAATTCAATGAATTTGGTCTCATTTTAAAGAAAAGTATCTCACCCTTCTGGTAACACAAAAAATTCAACCCCTTACCGCATTACTTTCGGAGATATTTGCAAAAATATACCAGCCCTTTTACATGGGAAATTGTTCGTGTATCCATTCATTTTTTTTAGTATATGAATGCCTTTATTTGCATTAAAAAAACTAGGTCCTTCTAAGCCATAATTCTTGTCAGAAGGTTCCAGTATTATATTACATAGTGGCATATTACAAGCATAACATTTAATAGTCTAAATAAAAATTACACTACTGGTATATTGCTTACATTACATTTATATTACATTATAATTTAAATTTCATAAAAATAATTCAATGACAATAACATAACATTTAAATTTATAAGGAATATTGAAACCAAAATAGGAAAAATTATTATTACTTATAAATATCAGGTTGTTATAAGCTATTACATATTCACAATTTCGCTAATTAACCATTGTTTCACTCTTGTTTTAATTTCGGCCAAGGATTTTAGATTATGCAGAGTCTTAGGCATACAATTAAAGGTATGAGGTACAACATACTTTAGCAACCTTTTACGATACGTATTCTTGTAAATACGTTTCTAACAAAGGACTGTTACGTTTATCCATACAATGTGTATTGTTACATGGTATTTTATGCTCTTTTTTGAAATAGTTCTCTATAATAATAAGCCATTTAAACAAACTCATGAGAGACATTATTTGGAAAATGATGAATTATTACGCAAAGGTGTCGTAAAAAAACTAACAGCGTGTAGGTTGTATGTTTTCTCAACTATTATTGAAAATTAATCATATTGTCACAGCTGTAGATTCTTGGGTATCACAAAAAAAACCTTCCGTTTTGAAGGAGTTTCAAACGCACCGCGCGAAAAAAATGAGTCAAGTTAAGGTCTTATTTAGATATTTTCATTCAATGACTTTCAATTTCTGTCATATAAAACTATATTATCGCGCCATTAATAATGCAATATTTCATCGATGTGTCTTACAGCTGGTGAAATCAAAACGTATAATTTGAATATGGTCTCTATTATGACTAGGGAACTATCTCGCTCGGACTACCTTAAGGTTATTTTAGCAAGATAGTTCTCTAGTTATAATGAGGACCACATTGGAATCATACGTTTTCATTTCAGAAGCTGTAGGGAGCATGAATGAAATACTACATCATTAATAGTGCAATAACATACTTTTATGTGACTGGAATTCTAGGTAATCAAAAATATCCACATAAGTTTTTGATTTGACTCATTTTTTTACGCGGTACGTTCATAACTCCTTCAAAACGGAGGGTTTTCTCGTGATTCTGAAGAAATAACTGCGGTGACAATATGATTTATTTTTATAAATAGTCGATAAAACATACAAACTACACCCGGGAATTTTTTTTACGAGATTTAGATGTTAGAAATGTCTCATTTTTTAAATTAAGTTCTCTCTGGAGGGCATAACCTACCATTTTCCATGTAAAAGGGCTGGTATTATTTGCCAAAAAAAAACTCTTACAGTAGATCTATATGAGACTAATATTTTGATATCTTTGGAAGAGTAGATATTTTTCGTTTAAATGAGACTAAATGCATTGACTTCTAGGTGAAATGACATTTCGGTCGAACTACCTTAAATTATAAGTGCGAAATTGTTAAGTTTTTTTAGTTGTGGTCATGACCTGACAGTTTTTGGGATCTTCCCGCGTTTTTTCATCATTGAGGACTACATTTCAACCACCACAGAGTGGTACGTAGTATATTGTGAACATGTTGTAGAGTTCACGATGCTCTTTCATCGGTGACACACGTTCAACGGTTAGTTATAACCATGCATCTGACGTTAAAACCATCCGGAATCTCTCTATGATTGGATTGGATATTTATGGAGGCGACCGACGGGTAAGGTCATTTGCGCCATAGGGGATAGGTAAGGGAGGAAGGTTGGATTGAAACCCGGCGTCGATATTAGCCTTCTCTTAACCAAGGCGCCAAGGGGACCACGGTTCAACGTCTCATCCGATAGACGGAGTACTGTACTTGAAGTGCCCTCCACGAGTAGGGATCGGGTTCCCTCTGAAAAACAACCTTCTCTCTATGATTCTCCCGGAGTTTCACACCATTGATACGGACTCATCCTGGCATCAACTCTTATAACACCAAACGTCTAAAACGTCCCAAGCCAGCTTAGTGCCTCGATGATAGAGCAAGGGTTGGGGTATTTTGGCTATTTTTTATACCCTACACAACTACGTGGGTAGGGTATATTGATTTTGTCACAGCCGAAATGTAATGCATTGAAGGAGGCGTGGCAGGTATGGAAAAATATATATATAGAAATGATCAGCATCACCTTACGAGTCCATCTAGCTTTGTTCGTCTGTCCGTCTCTTTGCATGATAACTGCCATAATAATTGAGATATCGAGCTGAAATTTCGCTCATTAGCCTCTAGTAGTCCACAAACGCACAGTTCTCAAATGGGTTGGATCGAACCAAAACCACGTGTTTTTTAAATAACGAAATTGAAAGTGGTGAATGGTATTTAAGGTAGTTCGAGCAAAAAATCATTTTACTTAGAAATCAATGAATTTGGTCTCATTTTAAAGAAAAATATCTCACCCTTTTAATGACACTAAAAACTCAACCCCTTACCGCGTTACTTTTTGAGATATTTGCCAAAAAATAACATACCTTTTACATGGGAAATGGTACGAGTGTGCACTCCAGAGAGACATTATTTACAAAATGAGGTATTTTTAGCACTTAGATGTCGTAAAATAACTAAAATGTGTGTAGTTTGTGTTTTTTCTCAACTATTTTTGAAAATTAACCATATTGTCAGCGCAGTCGGTTCTTGGGTATCACAGAAAACCTTCCGTTTTGAAGGAGTTTCAAACGCACCGCTTGAAAAAAAAATGAGTAAAGTTAAAGACTTAATTCGATATTTCCAATTGATTACTTACAATTTCTGTCGCATGAAACTATATTATTGCACCATTAATAATGCAATATTTAATTGATGTGTCCAACATCTAGTGAAAGAAAAATGTATAATTGGAATATGGTCTCTGTTTTGATGAGGGAACTATATCGCTCGGACTACCTTAAGCTTCGGCAAGGCCGAAGATAATTTCTTTAGTATTTTATTATTTGGGGCGCCAGATAATTTTGGAAAAAGTTGTTTTAACCCAAGTCCACAGGATTCAAAGAATGACAACAAGGCAATTAAATTCAACGTAAAGATTACGCAATAACCTTGAATATTAATATTGCTGTTTTCAGGTATTCTCGTCGCGTGTTTGGTTTTTTTGAAAACAGCTTCTCCCCTCTTCCTGGGGGCGTCTTCAGGTCCGTTGGGCATTTTGTAATCCAGGAAGAGGGGAGAAAGTGTTGTCAAAAAAACCAAACACGCGACGGGAATACCTGAAAAGAGAAATATTTACAATTACAAGAGTCGCGGAAGCCTTCAAAGAAACCTTGAATATTCTCCAAAATTCTCTCAGAATCAAAATCAGAAAAAAGTCTCATCAGAACAAAGGCGTAAATTACTCCAGAAACATTTATTCATAAACGACTGTTCCTACTTGGTAAAACACAGCCATGCCCTTCACAAATTTCATTTGTTAAATTAAATGTAAAATTTAAATGTGACATCAATAGTTAACAACCTTCGGGAGTTAGTTGCGTCACAACCTGGCGCCTTCCGGGAGGAGGTTATTCGTTGCTCTTTTTTCGGAGAGATAAACCGGACTTTCATTATTAATAAACGCAATTTCTCCTTCGGAACGACGGGGAACTTTTGCGAGAGGAGGAGTGAGCGATGATCATTCCGATTAGAGGGCCCGGAGATTCCGGGAGAAGCGTTGGGCCCGCTTCGATTTCAAGTCAGGTGCCGTCTTAGGAGAGAACGTGACCGGTGTGCAGACAAAAGGCACCTCGCTCGTGGGAGATTGGTAACGAATACAGTCTCGTATTCCAGTCCCGGTGGTGGATGTCCGCACGCTTGGACTCCGACGCACAGAAACATCGAACACACCACCCGTTTTATTGAGAGAGAATTTTGCGGCGGCTTAGTCCTGGATATGCGAGCTTGCTTAATCTTCGCATCGAAAGTATTAACCATCACCATTCCATCCGATAATCGGTTTACTGCAGATCTCCAACTCACACTCTTCTGTAGGAACTGCAACATTCCTACATAATAATTCACTTGAACGCCCCATCAAAATTCTTCCAATTCACTTCATGGATTAGGCACATTTTTCCTGCTCCGGAAACCATCTTGGACTACTAACGCATCGTTTACCACTATGCTTGAACTTCAAGGAAATCACTTCAGGGTTGAAATTCGCTATGAAAAAATCATTTGACTTGACCGGGATTCGAGCCCGGATCTCCCAATTGCCGGTCAGGTGTGTTAGCCAGTTACACGACCAAGCCATCTTCCTTCAAAGAAATTCCCGGGTGTAGTTTGTATGTTTTATCGACTATTTATAAAAATAAATCATATTGTCACCGCAGTTATTTCTTCAGAATCACGAGAAAACCTTCCGTTTTGAAGGAGTTATGAACGTACTGCGTGAAAGAAATGAGTCAAATCAAAAACTTATGTGGATATTTTTATTTGATTACCTATAATTCCAGTCACATAAAAGTATGTTATTGCACTATTAATGATGTAGTATTTCATTCATGCTCCCTACAGCTTCTGAAATGAAAACGTATGATTCGAATATGGTCCTCAATATAACTAGAGAGCTATCTTGCTAAAATTACCTTAAGGTAGTCCAAGCGAGATAGATCCCTAGTCATAATTGAGACCATATTCAAATTATACGTTTTGATTTCACCAGCTGTAAGACACATCGATGAAATATTGCATTATTAATGGCGCAATAATATAGTTTTATATGACAGAAATTGTAAGTCATTGAATGAAAATATCTAAATAAGACCTTAACTTGACTCATTTTTTTCGCGCGGTGCGTTTGAAACTCCTTCAAAACGGAAGGTTTTTTTTGTGATACCCAAGAACTTACAGCCGTGACAATATGATTAATTTTCAATAATAGTTGAGAAAACATACAAACTACACGCTGCGGGATTCGAACCCGGATCTCCCAATTGTCGGTCAGGTGTGTTAGCCAGTTACACGAAATTCGCCTTGAAGGAAGACGGCTTGGTGGTGTAACTGGCTAACACACCTGACCGGTAATAGGGAGATCCGGGTTCGAATCCCGGTCAAGTCAAATGATTTTTTTCATAGCGAATTTCAACCCTGGTGTATATACACCCGTGCGAGTGACTTCGTACCACATCATTTGTTAAATGCAATGATTGGAAATTTTTCAAGGAAATTCTTGGAAGGTGGTCCTGCTTCCTTCCCACGAGATCGCAACCATTTGATGTTGCATTCTTTTATTTTTATCTAGATATACGAAATACCGTGTAAGCCACCACTAGGGTGTGTGACACAGGATGATTCCACACCAGGCATGCAACACTCATCCCAGCTGAAATCAGAACCACGCTCGCTCGCCCGGATGCCAGGCGCAGGCCAACAGTAGTCAGGATGACAATACGCGGTCAAGCCAGAAACTAGGAGAGGTCAAAGTGGACGAACATGCTACTATTCAGAATACTATTGATAACTACTGGTTATTATTATTAATGCGACTAAAGAAGAGTAATACATGGTAATAAGTCATGCAGGAGCTATATCTTGCCGGATATATATCCATTTTATCTTATAACATATGGTGGTTGGAGCTATTTTCATTAAAGTACAGATTTGTCCGAACATTTTCTGTGTTGCCGGTTTAGTTTCATGGCAGTTTAATGTTGTTTAAACTCGTAGCCAAATACCACTTGATTCATTCTTTGGTTGTACAATCCAAAGAATGGTTGACTGCAGCCCTCCATCCTTCCCCATCTAATGATAGGTCTCTTACTTCCTGGTATCTCATATTATGTGCTTTCCTCTTTATTTGGTCCATTAACTTATTCCTGGGTCTTCCTCTGGGGACTGTTCTTTCTATTTTGCCTCCAATTACGTTCTTCACCTACCCATTGTGTCTCAGGGCGAGTCCAATCCATCTGGGTCTTCTTTCCTGTATGGTGCGCCATGCATATGGCCCATTTCTCTTCTATTCCTCTGTACACTTCATCATTTATTATTTTTTCCTTCCATGTCGGCCCCGGTGGCGGCGGGGTAAAGTCCTCGCTTGATAACCCGAGGGTCGCGAGTTCGAATTCCGCCTGGGTAGATTATCCGCTCCCCAGGACATGGATGTTTGTGTGTGTTAAATGAGTTAAGTGTTAGAGAGGACTGTTGAGTCCTGAATTCCTTCACCAAAGTTGTTACTATTATTTTTATTATTCCATTTTATCTTCAGCATCCTCCTCCAGCACTGAGTTTCGAAGGCCTTGAGTCTGCTCTGGTCAGCCTTTCTTGATATATATGGCACTTGATGTATATTTCGAAATAATTCGTTGACATATTAGAGGTTCTCTCCTAAATACAAAAACATCCGTTTTATATTGCTATAATGGCCCCTTCGTACTACGGCAGATTAGATCGCGCCAATAAAATTAGAGAGCTAGATTGTAGAACCGATAGGTATAAAATGTCATTTTTTCCGCGTACCATTCGGGACCATAACAGCTGTGATCGTCGTCATGAATAGTTCGAGTATTGACAATAGGCAGGCAGTAAATCTTTCTCATTATATTCTCTACTCTCTTGATGTATCCATGATGTAAATATTGATGTTCTTATTTATGCATGATATTTTGAATCTGTAGTAGCAGTCTTTGTATCCCTTGCATGTTGGAACGATTGAAGATAGAATGTTTCTTGGGTATTAGATTTTTGATTGGCGCTTTGCATGTGTGGTACGCGGGTTTTAGTGTAATGTCGGTGTTCTGCCATATCATTCATGCATGCCTGGTGCGAAAGCACCCCCTGCCACACACCCTTTGGGTGGATTGCAGGGTATGACGTAGATGTAGATGAATGGTACCAAGTAAATTTCAAGGTATAATAACAAATAAAAAAACATGTATGTCATTCGATTTACGCTTAAATTTCGAGTTATTTCCGTCGTCAAAAATCCTCATGATGCATACATTGAGACGAAAATTTCAAGACATAATGCATCTTGTATAATTTAGGTTACAACACGTGTGGTAATTTACAGAATATGAATTGACGTACTTAAGTGGAGTGTGATCCAAGATATTTTTTCGACCTGCTCCAAGAATCATAAAAAATGTGCATTCAATCACCCACAATTCGCGCTCCAGTCACCTTTACAAGCTAAAATCCTTGTCTCATAATTTCATTACAGATTCAATCCTGTAATCTGAAAACCTTCTACTGCTCTCAAAAATTTCATTCCAGCTGATTCTGTTTCTCAATTCAATCCCTCTATTCAGCCCCTCGTAATCCTCTTGATGTAATCCATTCTTGGTCTTCTTCTGAAATTTTACACGTTCATTATCGTGTATATGTTGTATCAAATAGGATATTATTCAGCGAAATATGTTTATTTCTTCTCAAGGGATTTTATACCTGTGCAGAAAATGCCATATTAGTGGTAGCTTCTATCGTCGCCAAGGATAAAGATCTTTGCCTTCCCCTCCATCACCCACTCCGGACAAGAGCACCACTGATGGCACAGATTAATATGCAAAGCAAGGGTTCAGGAGAATGTTCACATTGGTGTTATAATACATATTTTTTACATTTCGATAATCCTCCATAGAGATTAAGATTATCCATTCACAATAAGTACAAAGATTTTAAGAAATGTACGTCGTACGTGACATGGCGATAACATGATTTTTCACGTTTTTTCCGCGATCGAAATTGTTATGCAGAAAGCGAAAAGTTACGACACTTATTTTAAGTAATTATTCTTATTCTAGAGGCCTGCGTAAACAAGCTTACTTTTAGCAGCAAAGCAGAGTCGTAAAATTTTAGCGCGTAGACGTCTGCGGAAGCGTTTTCGTTCGTGGTATAGAGCCCGTTTAATCGCAGAGTTTTCATTACTCTTCTTTTCTCTCCAACTCTTCCCAGAAATGTTTTATAGGTGATTATCTTCCTCTATTTAATCTTCTTCATTCTTCATCTGCACTACGTTTCTTTTGCTTCCCATAACTATATTTTGCTCATCAGCTGCTAGCCTTCAGGCTTTACTGCCTTGAGAGAACATACTCCAAATGTGAAGTTAAAAAAAATAACATTTGTTTGAACATCTTTGCATAATTGAATAATCATAAGCGTTCATACTGTTTTGACATGCATTGCATCAGAAAAAAATGAGATGCAATTTTCATTGTTTTTTGCGATTTTTTTAGTTTAATGCATTATATGAGTTATTCCACACAGTTGATTCACTCTGCTTTATCAAAAAGCAAAGACGACATTTTCTACTCTTTGTCCATTTAGTTGAAAGCCTACATGCAAATGCTATGCTAAAATATGTAACATAAAATTATGGAGAGGGTTATAGATACCTAGGACTTCGGATGCCACTTACCGTTGCATAAAGTAGGAATGTTCCGAAAAGAATTGTTTCCAATATGGTCCACATTCCGGAAGCAATAGTCTGTCCAAAAGAGAAGAGAAAAATGTATTAGAAATTACAGAATGGATATTATAATGTGAGATAGGCATCCACATTGATATTCATGTCGATCTTTAGTGCTGAGTTCATAATTTTCATTATAAATGGAATCCTGCAAAAAAGACGGTAGACTCATCAAAAAAAATAATACAACCCAGTTTACTGGGAGTATAAAAGTTTTTCAGTGTGTGCTTAAAACGTTTGTTTCATTTCTGAACTAGATTCCGGAGACCTGATCTTAAAGTGACGTTCGAATGATACTGCGTTCGTTGTTATAATCGTTCTCAAGGCACTGGAGTGGTGGAGCGATACGTGGGTGCAGGAGCGAGAAAGTTTTGCTGCGCTGCCGGCTTTTTATGACTATCGAACTGTTTTTTTTTCCACCAAAGCCTTCAGATATCAGGATGAAGTCTTCCGCCTACGTGGGACGTAACTGAGAATTTTTTTCCCAAAGAGGCTTCATCGCCGACTCTGTATATGGACTGCGAAAAGACTTTATTTTCGGTGTCTTGTTCAATACAGGAATTTTTTATGGATCCCTACGCAGAGGAAATTCCGAGAACGCTAGATTTTACTCAAAGTTGTCTGAAGTTTGGAAATTCAACCATGTACGACGAAATAATTTTTCGTGTATTTCTAGTTGTATCAAAACGTACATTTGAGGTATATATGTGCAGGTTTGATTTGTGTTATATTATGCTAACGTTAATTTGTCATTCATGTAAGTATTTTAAAGCTCAGGAATCCGGCGTCTGACTTAATTGAGGATAAATCGACGATTCGGGTGTCTATCAGTAATTAGGGAACGTAATAAATTCGGAATATTAAAGAAATCTAAAGGAAAACCTTGACGGTATGTACTAAATTTTTTCCAAGTGATTTTTATTGGATTATTAAAGAAATTACACAATTGAACGATTTGGTAATACTGGCCAATGTTGCTTCTGATCACGGCTCTGTAAAGCCAGTTGGTCTTTTTCATTGTTGTTTTAGCATAGTTGTATTTCAGCATGGTGGAATTCGCATTTACATGTAATGAACCACTTCGAACTGCTACCATGAACTAAAATCGTATGTACGAGGTGTGTTCAAAAAATACCCGGAATGTTTAAATTTCGCGCGTTTGGAGAGTCCGATTGTCAAAAAAAATTTTTGTTGTATTGGTATACATGCCCCTGAAGTATGACACAATTTTCAGCTGTTTTAATTGTTTACTTTATCTGTGGCAACCGCTAAGGTTAGATGTGTTTTCATGAGCTCGGCGATTTTCGATTGTTAAAAAAAATGGATCAAAGAATTTGTATTAAGTTTTGCGTAAAAAATGAAATAAAGTGTAACAAAGTGTGCGAAATGTTAACAAAGGCCTATGGTGAGTCTGCTATGAAAAAAACAAGTGTTTACGAGTGGTATAAGCGTTTCCAAGATGGCCGTGAAGACGTTGAAGATGACGAACGCCCCGGACGCCCCAGCACATCAACAACCGATGAAAACGTGGAAAAAGTGAAAGCAGTGGTTATGAATGCTCGCCGAATCACAATCAGAGAAGTCGCTGATGATGTTGGCATATCGACTGGCTCATGCCATGACATTTTTGCGAACATTTTGGGTATGAAACGCGTGGCAGCAAAATTTGTCCCAAAATTGTTGAATTTTGAACAAAAACAGCGGCGAATGGAAGTTGATCAGGAATCACTAAATGAAGTCAACGTCGACTCAGATTTGCTCAAAAGAGTTATAACAGGTGACGAAACTTTGTTACACTTTATTTCATTTTTTACGCAAAACTTAATACAAATTCTTTGATCCATTTTTTTTAACAATCGAAAATCGCCGAGCTCATGAAAACACGTCTAACCTTAGCGGTTGCCACAGATAAAGTAAACAATGAATACAGCTGAAAATTGTGTCATACTTCAGGGGCATGTATACCAACACAATAAATTTTTTTTTTTGACAATCGGACTCTCCAAACGCGCGAAATTTAAACATTCCAGGTATTTTTTGAACACACCTCGTATACACTAGTGTTAGTTATCATCTTTTTTGAGAAATGCAATATACCTTGAGAAATGAATACTGTTGCGTGTGTCACAGTATTCCACTGATTGACTCCGCCCGCCATCGGCTCATTACAAAAGGCCGCCCTCACTCACCTTGCACTTTCGCCTCCTGAAGACGAGGGCCGCGAGGGCGACGGTGCCGGCCATGCAAGCCAGCTGCATGCCGACGAGCGCCCGGCGGAGGCGCAGGTCCCTGGGCGCCGTGCACGTCGGGATCTTCCGGATGCCGTCGACTCCCAAATCCTCTCCCAATTCGACGCAAGTGTCGCGGCAATTCTCGGGGCAGGGGTAGCACCTAGGAGGGGGGGGAGGAGAGAGAGAGGGAGATAGATTGTAAACGGAGGTTTTAGGTGGTCGCAGCGATTATCGTTTATGTTCAGATATGCAAGAAAATATGCATAAGTGTACTAATTATAATAATGATAATCTTTATGCCGAAATAGAAGGGTTTGTAATAGCTATCCACGATGAGGTAATAAAAACAAAAAAATACCAGAAATATGTAATCAAAGATGAAAAAATAGTAAATGACAATTGCAGAGCGCGTAATAATGAAAAGGAAACTCTAGATCACATAATCAATGGCTGTAGTGCGCTTGCTGCAAATGACTACACATGTAGGCATAATAATGCGTGAATGCGTGCCAAATAATACTCTTACAGTTATGCAAAACATATGAGGACCCCAGAAGTCAAGGGGTCTAAGTAACAAAACCATTGTTTAGAGAAAACTTAAGTCAAAGTTGAAAATGTTTGGTACAACCCACTAAGTAGTTAAGATGCATTACCCTAGATCGCAGCACCTGTCAAGAAACCCACTTGGATCCCTTTACCACCTAAAAGATTAATATTTTCACATCCCATTCCTGTACCTAACTTATTTTTTCAAAAATGTCGCTTAGACCCCTTGACTTCTGGGGTCCACATATAACTTAATTCCAGAAAACCACCCACCTTGGTATAAATGCCAACCAGAGGTGATATCAGAAAATAATGACATTCGAATGTATTGGGACAGACCTATATTAACAGACAGACCTCTAACACCCAACCGGCCTGATATAGCACTGATTAAAAAAATCCGCAAAATTAACCTACCTCGTAGAAATCCTCCATCCCAAGCTCCAGAAACTTATACAAAAAATACAAGGAAAAGATCCATAAGTATATACCGCTGGCTAACGAAATAAAAGAACTTTGGAACCAGAAAAGGAGTAATCATTCTACCCATAGTAATCTCATCAACAGGATTAATACCGAAAGCGCTCCATAGTAACTTAGAAAAATTAAAAATTGATAATAGAACGTTTATATACATACAGAAAAGAGCGTTAATAAACACCACAGCAATAGTCCGTCAATTTCTAAGGGAAAATACTTTATAGGCTTGGCGCAGCTTGAGAACTAACCCCGCTGCACCAGAAGCTACCGAGATTCAAACCGAGACAGAAATTAAAAAATATAATAATTTTTATTAGCTTACGACATTAATACATGTATAGACTCGTCGAAATATAACAAAAAAGTTACAAAAATAAAATCTACTTAGAATCGAATTACAAAAAAATTCATCTGCCTTGTTAATGCAATTTAGAATTACTACATCTCTTATAAAATTATTTTATTAATCAATGGGCAAATCTCTTACATATACTGGTAAAAAATCGTAACACCTAATTGAAAACCTTTCAAAAAATTTAAAGTTTTACCGCATTCACAATGGTCAGTTTGAATATTATTTTTATTCCTTGTGTCATGATTGTGCACAGTAATATAATCTGAATAAGACTTTATATTTTTTTTAAATATACAATAGGGACTGGAAGACATAAATGGAGGGAAGTGACATAATCTTGAATCTGATAAAAAGAGGCCCGGTATGAGTTCTAGCAATACGTATCGGTACAATTAGTAATATTAGTAATACGCGTCGGTAAAATCGACAAACTGGCTTCTTAGTGTATTTCCTTTTTGGCAAATCAATGCCATGGTTTGTAAATAAATTCAATTTGTAATATATTTAATACATAAATTCAATGTGTATTCCACAATGGTTTGCATTATTCCGACCTAGGTTTCGACTCAAGTTAAGTCATTATCAAGGTGTTTCTAACCTTGACCTTGTTTCTGACCTTGATAATGACCTAACTGGAATCGAAACCTAGGTCGGAATAATAAAAACCATTGTGGAATGTTACATTTTATTTTATTTTTATTTTTATTTACTTATTTACTTTTTTTTATTAGCTTTATTAGCTATAATTAACTTATTTACAACCATCGCAATGTTGTTCCACCAAGTGAAGCCTGAGAATTTATTATATAAATCAATGCTATTTCGACACGTAATCTTATGGCAATTTACTTAAACATTCAAAATAATTCAATGACATGTTTTCACATACGGGTACATGTTTCAGATACAGGTCTTCTCCAGCACGCGAAAATATGTTTCTTATCAATATAATGGGTCCAAGTAATTATCAAGGCATCACACCAAGGATAAAATACCGCCTTAACATACGATCATGGATACTACAGAGAGAATTCCCGAGGCGGCCACTGAAAGTGCTGCCAAGGCCCGCGACTTTTATTAGTTTCACCCAAGTCACCACTCGCGGCGCTGACTCCCTGAGCGACCTGAGAATCTTACGGAACTGCATGGCAACAGTTCATGTTAGTGGGAACATCTTTTACTCAACGGACCCAATGAGGAATTTTCCATGATTAATAAGCATGTATACATACTTTCAGAATTCATGTTACCATCTGAATACGTACGTTTCTCAAATCAAGCAAAAACAAGATTTTTAAATGATTTTAATAATACAGTCCCTCGAAGGCATCATCTGCATACATATTCACTTGCTAGCTGTCCAATTCAGACGAATGTAAACGCAAAACTCGGACAAGTAAACGGGGGCTCGAAACGTCAACCTTCTAGTTATCATTATACTCGTATTACAGTGCCTTAGCAAACCCAACGACCAATATAGGTATTTTACCGACCCGGCCCCTCATATTAGGCATCTTAGATAGACAACAATCTTTAAGGACGTGATAGAATAACTAAGCGTAAACGATTCACACAATTTCATTGCCTTCGGGTAAAACAAAAAAACTTAAATCTGACAGTTGTTCAGTATAGTAATTAATACGAGAAATGGGACATATCCTTAAACAAGTTTAAATGAAAAATACAGTAATATACGCTAAAACCTGCTCTTTACAAATTACACTCGATTATGGATGCGAAGTTACATTTGTTATCTCCATGACATCCTTGAAAAAAACACAATGCCGGGTAAACCAGAAGCGAGAATCCAATGACTGGGGGAGAACATATAGTTGCAGTACAATGTTCATGCATGCGATTATCGATTGAATTTCGAATTTCGCACCGTAAACCCATGTCGTAAAAATAGTTTGATACATACACACATACCAACCACGCCGTTCCCTTCCGGAGTAGGCACAGTCACAAAGTTTCACTCATAAATACATATTTTTACACCTAACTCTGCTTCAATAATTACCTCCATACTGACCTATCCTTGCAAACCTCTTTTGCCTCATTTACCCCCATACACTGCTTCATACTCGCCCTCCTGTTTTTAAGACTCCTAATATTCCTCCTCCTAAGAATTTCCTCAACCACATTCAACCACAACTTTCTCGGCCTACCTCTACCTCTCGCACCATTCATTTCACTCTCATATATCTGTTTCGTTATTCGACTTTCATCCATTCTCTCAACATGGCCAAACCAACGAAGCACGCTTCTTTCAATGGTTTAATTGAGATGAAAAAAAAAATATATTTTACTTGCATAATTTATGTCAAGTATGCATGGTCAATTGAAACATAAACTCATGTACCTATATGAAGTGTGGTCCAAGATTTGTTCCAAATATTTGATAAGTTATTAAAAATACGCACTCAACGACTCACGATTAGCGCTGCGATCACCTTAAACGGGGCTCCAATGCCGGAAAAACTTCGTGCATGCGGTACGCGAATGGTAGATGGATGCTTATTTGCTTTCGTGGTCGGTCCTTAGGACAGGCAAAAGGGTGAGGAGGCTCCTTATTGGTCAAAATCTTTCCGCCTTTTTTCCTGACCTCTCGGAGATTGTTGTGTTTTTGATGGTTTTGTGTGTGTGTTATTTTGTTGCAAGTGTACTTGAAATTGGTAATGTTGCTGTATGTGAACTATTTTATTCAAAAATAATTTTTAATTTTGTATTCCGGGCCCAATTTCTTGTTGCGAGAAATGTGTAGACGAAGAAACGTACAGTGACGGCAAGGGATCCAATGTCATTCTCCCTTCGCTATTTTTAAACTTGCCACTACGTATTCGTCCGCGACGATACGTGATCGCGTTTGTGAAGCCTTTACCCTTCGGTGCGTATCGTATTTGGAGCGAGTCGCCGAACTTATCGTCAATGGGAGACTCAAAATTCGCCGGGTGGAGAGACAGAGAGAGGGAGAGTTTGAGAGGACGACGGAGGGTGGAAATGGAGAAAGTTTTTCCCTCTTCCCTAAATCCACCGCGTGCGATGAATTCATTTTTTTCCTCCGGAGTGGGAAAAGTCTCGGAGCGTTCTTTCGGCTTTTTATTTCGCCAACTTTAAATTGTCCGAAAGAACTCCTTCCCCTAGATGGTCGGGAAACTCTTTCTACCCTCCATCCCCTTCTGGGACTCGCACGTAAGGCGGAACGCATGAATGGACATAGTGTGTGGACACCTACGTCATAGCGTGCGAACCGGCGATTGGTTACTTTCTGCGTTTACGGAAGAGCAACGTTGGTTAATTATGCAACTAGGGGGGATTTTTCAGGAATTCGGGCTCTAATGGCGAGGTTCCCCGGAGGAGCTGGGGAGAAAAAAAATATTCGTGCGAAGTGGAAGGAAAAAAATTCATTCGACACAATCTGAGACTTAAGGTGGTTGGAGCGATTTGCGTCTGTGCACAGATTTGCGTAAAAACTTTGCATGCGTGTTCATAATAGAAACATGTGTTGAATCGTGCGAAAAAATTGCGTGTTGCCGATTTGGTTTCCTGGAAATTAGAAACTATTTTAACACGTTCACTTAGGAAAGCGCATTTTAGAGTAAGGAATAGTTCTGTTATAAAACCTCCAGATGGCGATACTCGAACCCGGTCCAGGCCAAGGTCCTTATACCCAGGTCATGAACTGATTCCATAATGCACTCTGATTTATTTATTTTGGATCGGGTTCGAAGTTCCGTAGCACTTTTACTCTTGTTTGAGGAAATAACGTGAATCTTTTTGCTTATGTCCATGCTTGAATTATTCCATCGAATGCAATAATTACAATTTTACTGAAATCAAACGGGAGGCCTCAGGCCGGCAGTTTGAACAAATTCTGAAGCACTTTAGTTTTGCATATTATCAGCAAACGATGTATTGCATTATCTCATTCATAAATGGAAATAATTTTGGATCGAGTTGTCTATGCCCAAGTTTGAATTATGAAGTCGGAGCATTATGTACCATTATTATTAAGCATTATGAAGCATTGTGTACCTCCGAGGCGTCAGATCAAAAGTCCAAATGAATCCTAAAGTGACATAGTATTTTCTGTCAGCTCAAACATTTCCATGGCATTATCAACATTATTCTGGGAGATATACGTGGATATTTGTCCCCATGTCCCATTGATTTGCATGCAGCATTTGAACTCCGCCAAAAATTAGACCCAAGATGGCGGATTACATTGGACAAGTGCGTGTCCATGACCTGGGTATATGGACTTTGATCCAGGTGTTTTTATATCAGGAGCCTCTCACCCCGAGATGATCCTCGCTCAAGACAACAGTCGCCTGCAAGGTGTTCGCGTGTACAGACATCGCTGACCAAAGGCCTGAGAAGGAAGGCTGAACTATTTGAACCACCATCCGAGTATATCATCGCTGAAAAACTTTGCGGCTGCTTGTCGAAAGAAACCAATTACAGATTTTGTGTTGCAACCATGACGGCGGCTACTTACCATTCTTGCGGAAGAAGTATTGATACATCTCTCAACGTTTACGATGTTTCAATATAGATATTAGTTTTTGAAAAAAAATATACTCTATATATTTCCGAATTCCCGCTGGTTTTTTTTGTGCACCTAGATAATGTTGTCATATTTGCGATACCAGTCTTCCTTGGCAAAGGTCCATTATTTATATTCTGAAAATTTCAAGTTGATGGCATTAGTCTTTGACTATATCTAGGGTCGGAAATCATGACCAATTCGATCGGTGGAGCGGGTGTGATGCGTCACCTTAATGGGGCTGTGTACCACGGCCGAAAACGCTTACGCGATTTTTTTTACGCTTACGCTATTTTACGGATCTAGTTTGCGAATTAGCAAATCTGTTAACTCAGGCCTCTGTAAAAAGGATTATTACTTAAAATAAATGTCGTAACTTTTCGCTTTTTAGTTTCTTCATGCCAATTGTAGACCGCGGAAGAAATTTGAATTTGACGAAAATCAGTTCATCGCCATGACGCGTACGACTTAACTATTTTTCTTAAAATAATTGCACTTATTGTAAATGGAAATCCTTCATCTCTATGGAGGCTAATCAAAATGTTGAGCATTATGTGCAATAAGCTCACTGTGACCATTCTCCTGAACCCTAGCAACGCATTTTACTCTGTTCCATCTGTCTGTCAGTGACGCTAATATCGGGGGCGGAGAATGGAGGTGAAGGCAAAGATCTCTCAAATGCCGCGGCAGAAGGCAAAACTATAAGGGCGTTTTTCGCCGAGATTTAAAGCCCCTTTAAGACACATGATGTAAACTACGAAATAATTCGACGACAAAGGTACAGGTTTTCTCCTAAGCATGAAAACATATATTTCATATCATTATAATGGTCCCTAATAAATATTGAGGCATCATACTTTATAAAAAACTTATTCAGGTACAATTTTTTCTTAAATTTCGAATTCCGCGCCATAAACTTGAGTCATATCAATACTTTACTAGAGAGAAAATTTTAAAGTATATTTTTTGCATCATTTTTTATTCGATCATGTATGGTTGAACAGCGTCTTAATTGATGTACCTAAGGGAATTGTGGCCCAAGACTTTTTTCGACTTACTTCTAAAGTTAATAAAATTAGTACTCAATGACTCACAATTTACACCAGAACCACCTTAACAGTCTCCTGAAATCTGAAGATAAAACCTCCGCATCGAAGAGTAATTTTCTCAAGACCATTAAAGTCGGCGTTGGCCAACCAAATCGCCTATATAAGAATGGACCAAAAGCCCTCTCGCCTTCCTTCACCTGAGGACGCCAGTAGGATAGCTGACGAATCTGTTGTTTCCCAACAACATACGCGGACGCAACCCGGAAGAGTAAGTAGGCAACGAATTTATGAAAAGTTTATTAAAAAACCTGCGTCTTTTATAAGTCAATGAGCATTTACGGCATTAAACCTCTGGACCGCCGGAGTCGCCGGGGGATCTGATTGTTCTTGCAAAAGGCCAAAAAAGATACAATATTTCAATTACCTATCTAGACAGCTTGTGTGGACAATATCACAACGTTAACTGGCGTATCTTCAATATCTTCTGTATCTTCTGACTGCGCATTTTTTCAGGGATTGCGTGAAATACTCTTTTAGAAAATTGTACTTATGCGCTTCCGTCCAAAACAAAAACTTTTAACTATTGTAAGATCGTAACTTTAGAGACAAAAAATGCTTTTGACATTCCTGTGGAGCGTAGCACTCTATGGATCGGAAGCATTGACCACTGAAGAAGCTGACCAGAACAGACTAGAAGCTTTCGAAATCTGGTGCTGGAGGAGGATGCTGGAAATAAAATGGACGGACGGATTTTGGGACATGGACCTAGGAACTTTTAAATGATGAAGTATACAAGATAGTGGAAGAGGAAAGGACCATATGGAACACAATTCAGAAAAGAAGAAGCAGATGGATGTGTCCAACACCCCGAAACACAATGGCTTTGTGAAGAACATATCTGAAGGTAAAATAAAGGGAAAAGTCTCCAGAGGAAGACCCAGGAATAAGTTCATGGACTAAATAAAGAGGAAAGTACAAAGAAAGAGATATCAGGAGGTAAGGGAACTAGTAATAGATACGGAAGGGTGGAGGGCCGCAGTCAACCAATCCTATGATTGAACCAACAATGAATGAATGAAGGTCGTGAGGGGGAGGGAGTGGTTCATGAAATATTGGGCAGCCTTGCATGTCGGATAGGGAGATTTTGGGCTCACAAAGCGTCGAAAATCTTCTTACCTGATACTTGAAAGACCCTTTATTAGATTAATCACCCACTATCGGATTGGAGCTCAAAAGTTTCGTGCCTAAGGCTTACTAGTCCGCGGTGGCATGAATCAGGTCCCGATTAATATTAAAATGCCCCGATCCTACGCTACAGGGGCTCTCTGAGGGTTTTCACGCACATGCGAGAGTTAAATATTGAGGAGAGATCGATACAGTGGGAGGGGATAACGCATGGAATAGGTGATGGGACTAAACCAGGCGATTAGTCGCGAAAGAGGGTTCCCCGTCGAGAGATTAGGGAGATTTTTCGATCGCGGGAAGGAGGCAATAGGAGACAAAATAGGATGATGGGAGCAGGTAGGTAGAATAGAGCGTGGCGTCCTGTTGGATTATGCGAGACTACACATGTCATCGGGAATAAAATTCTTGAATCACGCTAAAATTCAACGTTGTTGTATACTGTGTAGCAGTCGAAAAGCTCATGTCGCTGCGCAGTGGACGATTTTGGGACATGGACCTCAGAACTTTTAAAACCCTCCCTGGCGGGGGAGGAAGGTTGTGAATTGTGGGGCGTCAGTGAGCGAACGTACCTACCTTCCTTCCTTCCCCTCCGTCCGTTTACTTCACTCCCTCCACTTTGTCTTTCCCCTCCGCCGCGCAGAAGTGCGCCAGGTTCTTTTGCGAGTGCTATAATTTCCCATTCTTCTCGTCAAATACACCTTCTTTGGTCTCTTTTGATTAATCAACATCTACATACTACCTTACGAGCCTGGTGTGTTTCAGAGCGACACTGAGAACATGAACATGATACCTCACTACATCTCATCATTCGTGTAAAGATGTAAGGGATGAGGTTTAGGGAGGTGAAATGGTGACGTGTATTATGGGAGTGTATTTAGTGGAGATCAGTTATTATTGTGGTCGCTTATTGTGCTCAATAAGAACGATTTTTTGTACCTATCTGTTCGGCAATGTATCTCCCTTATTGTATCGCTTCTGTCAGGCTTAGAGATATAGTGAGGCGCCATGATAATATTCTCTGTGTCGCTCTGAAGTACACCAGTTCTGAATTTCTCAAGCAAGCAAAGCCTAACAGCTGTAGCCTCCGAGTCTCTTGGGGCTCGCACCTTAATCCCTCTAAAATATGTGAGACACTATAGGTATGTTCCTTATAACTGAAGAAAGGTGTTTTTCCTGTCAATGTGAGCTTTTTTGTCTCGCACTGCCATTATAGCCACTAATGGCGCGCGGAGAAAATGCATGCTTGCACTGATCACTACATTTTTAGGCCTGACCGGCCTGACAGAAGCGATAAAATAGGAGACATACATTGCCGATCGGATAGGTACAAAAGCTCGTTCTTCCCGCTCACAATAAGCGACCACAATAAAAACTGAGCTCTTCTAAATACACTTACATAATACACGTCACCATTTCACCTTCCAAAACCTCATCCCTTACATCTTTACTCGGCTGGTGTCCTGTCACACCCTGCCAAACGCCTAAGCAGCAGCTCTCAGGGAAGCATGTAGATTAACATACATTTATTTGTTTACATACATCTCCGACTCGAGGGAGAATAGAAAAAAATTTTCATGATGGCTTTCGGCATAGCTTTCGCGTTGTGTCATTTTGTGACGACAGTTTCGCGAGCTTCCAGCTAGCTTCGGGGGTAGTAGTATTAGGGTGATTAGGGTGCTTCGACGACTAAGGTCATTTGCACCACGTCAACCTGTCACCATGTCAAGTTATTTAAAATAAATAATTAAATAGACAAATAAAAGCAACACAACTCACATTAAAATGGGCGTGAGATAAAACACCAAATAATGGTTGGTCACAAACAGTTAAAAAGCCCAGACTCTTTAAAAAAAAACATTGTCCGACAGACACAATCAGGATCGTCTCCTAGGACGTGTCCTAGGTCTCCCCTGATGTTCAGCCGGATGCGCAGAGCACGGTACCTGTCACACACCGTCAGAAGGTGTCTCACAGTAATGGGAGAGTCGCAATCCTCGCAGTAGGGCGGGATCTTCTCTTCGGTGAAGAGGTAAGAGTGAGTGAGGGCACAGTGCCCTATCCTCAACCGTGTTATTGCGACCTCTTCCCTGCGAGTCCTCCCGAGCTAGCTTCTTTAGGTCGAAGTGACCTGACAGTCTCTCGCGAAACTGTCGTCACAAAATGACACAACCCGGAAGCTATCCCGAAAGCCATCATGATTCATGACCACTCTGCGGAAACTTTCACAACAATGGAGAAAGGTCTCTCAAGGAGATAACGACTTTTCTAACCGTAGACTCTCCAGGGAAACGGAAGCACAAGCATCGTGGCGGTGTGAACAGACGTGCGTTCCCCGAGAAGAATATCTCTTCGTTCGAGCGAACACCCTTTTGGATACTTCGTAAAATATTTGTGGCAACGATGCGTCGTCACTTTTTGCCTCAGATACCGGCCGCCTTGCGGGAGGTGGGAGACGGAGAAAAAGAGACCCCTTCGACCTCTCATGAGTCGCTCCAAGACTTCCTGTTGATTGATTGACGATTTGCATAGTGCAAGTCGAAGGTGCTGAGGGGAAGAGAGAGAGAGAGCGGAGAGTAACTGACCTTACCTCGCTATGGGGTGGATTCGGAAGTGGGGGTCGCTCGAACGGAAAAAATCGGCGAGCCTCCCGGACATTTTTTTTCCGGACGGACCGGAAATTATTGAAATCACCGAGATGGGACCCGGAAATCCGGAAAACTGACCAGCTCCTCACTCAGACTTCGGCCAAGTTCTCTTTCCTGCAAACTGGGGAAGTTGGACCAAAACGTACGCTCGCCAGTGTATACTGATGATGGAACTTAAGAAAAGATCATATTTGTGCCTCATGCATAGACTTAAAATTTTGGTCACATTTGGTAATTTGTGAATTATCTTTGTGGAAATTCATCGTAAATGAATTTAAAACTCAATACTCGTTTTCACCATTATTTGTAACGCCGCACTCCTGTTTATTTTGTCTCCTGGTAATAATTGTCTATGTGCTGGTTTTACGTGCTTTATCATTATATTTGCTGGTCCAAGCATTTGATCCAATGCCTCCACATACTATATTCTAAGTAAATAAAAATATTCTATTGATGAAGTTGTGCAAAAATGTACGTTTTTTGAGATTAAAATCAAATTTTAGGAAAAAGAGAAGTGTATATGAAAATTGGGTGCAAGAATTCAAAAAAAAGCAAACAAAGAGACCACTGCACCAAATCTTATTTTACGTACCTTTTAAAAGAAATTATGTCTCACTGATATGATCCTGATGCACGCGATATTATGTCTCGCTGATACGATTCTGTGGCACGCGATTGAGCAACGCCTAAAAGTCTGCTTCGTTGCTTACTTGTCGTTCCTCGCTTGTTTCAGAAGCTCGCGTGAAAACACTCATTTGTTGAAACGACTCCACCCATTGTAATACAATGGATTTAATAATTCAGAAACCTTCGAGGGCGCGCGCGCACAACTCAAAGAAGTTACATAGTAATCTGATGAATGGTATCGGATTGTCGTACCTAGACACTCGTCTGTAGACTTGTGCGATGAGTCGATTCATCGAATTCATCGACGATGATTTTAGTCCTCACGTTGCGATGAACCGCGTCGATTACAATGAATGTAATCGATCATCGACGTCGATGAGTCTATAAATTAACTGAAGTCGATGAGTTGATAGATAAACTGACGTCAATGAGTCGATGAATTCACCGATGTAGATGAGACAATGAATCCATCCCCATTAGATGATAATTATTTGTGTTGCGTCGCCTGCCCGTGCCTATCCCTACCTTTCCGTCGGCGATTAATGAATTCATCGATTTATCGAGATCGGTGAGTTAATCGACTCATCGACGGCGATGAATGCATCGACTCATCGTCGTCGATGACAATCATCGAAACTGAATCATCTCGATGATATTTTTTCATCGACCCTCGATGGGCAAATTCGTTCATCGCAAAAGCCTACTCGTCCGGGTGCCCAGGTAATTTACTTCACTTATACTCACAGTCCCGAAAACAGAACAACAAAGGCCTTTTACATCGGGTGTTAAACAATTAACAATGGACGAACGCACACAACCTTTCCCAGGGAGGTTTAAATATCCTACCCAGGCGGGACTCGAACCCGCGATCTTCGGAGGTTTGGCATGCAAGGACTTTAACCCGCCGCCACCGAGGCCGGCAAATATACTGAATACACTCGGCTCATCCCTACTTTGTTGGACGTTTCGTCTAAAACTGGGGTGGTCAACCCGCGGCCCGCCTTGAACATTTTCCTGCCTGCGAGATTCATCACATTTTAATACAATAACTTTAACACAATAATAATAACTCATTATGTTTCAAATTTTCACTCCAAAAAAATGTCTATAGATAGTCTAAATCTAATATGGGGATATATAATTATATATGCGGCCCGCGGAGTAATGATGCAATTCCAAAGTGGCCTGCAAGATCATTTTGGTTGGCCACCCCTGGTCAAAAAAGTTACTTTTGGTTGGTTAGTCGTTTGAATCTCGACAAAATTTATTATTAATCAGGAGACAACAAATCTTTCCTTGACCTTGTACGGTTCGCTTTTTTTTCCTCCATTATAAAAAGTTTCACTCGAGGGCGCGAATAATAAATTTTTTTTTTGATTCCCCGGACGCCTGTTTTGTGCGAGTATACAGACCTGTCTCCGCCACGACCGACACGGGACGACTGAAACAACGCAATCAAAAAAGTTGTCACCGGCGACACGACCCGGAAGGATAGCGACTTCCTTACACAGTCCGCTAATCAAAGAATTTACGTCCGGGAAAAAGGAATAAGAGATGAGAGGGGAAGGGGGGATGAGGAGAACCCTGCTTTCCACGAGTTCAATTTGGAATTGCGAGTTTTTTTTATTAAGTGGGTCGGGGGAAAAAGAGCGAAAAAGTCTCTCTCTCTCTTAATTTCTTCCCCTCTCTTCTCTCTCTCTCTCTCTCTCTCTCCACACACGCGCTTATTCGACCCGGAAATTCAATTTGCTGGACAAACATGGCGGAGAAATATTTCTGAAACACTTCTCTCTCCCTCTTTCCACACTTCATCAGTCTCTCTTTCCACACTTCTTCTCTCCCTCTCTCCACACTTCATCCCTCCCTCTTTCAACACTTCATCTCTCCCTCTCTCCACACTTCATCCATGCAGCTTTTCCTTTCGTCCACTTGAATGTTCACTTGTGGTTAAAAATATTGGAAACTCCGAGAAAAAATAATGTAGAGGTATTCTCTTTACTTTTTTCAATAACCAGCCATAATTTAGAGAGAGAGAGGGAGTCGGTGGGGGAGGCGGTGGCCCATTGACGTCCTTTTGACGTCAATCCTCCCCATGGTGTCGGCCTCGCAGGGGCTGTGGCTCGCTAACCATCCCTTCCCTTCCCTTTTCCTTTTCCCACTATTTCCCACTAGGGTATAAGCGAAGGCTTGCAGGCCTGGTGGGAGGTTTTTATAGACCCCGCGGGGAGACCCAAAAAACCTGTTTGATGTAAGTCATACTGGGTCGACCTCTACAATTTTTTCCGGGAATGTTACCCTCTAATATCGTTCGATGCCAGTTTTCGTGCCGTAGGATGGGTCCAATCCATTTATCTCTCCTCCGTTTTAAGCTCTCCCAAAGTGTAGCATGCTCATTAATTTTCTGGAAGACTTCGTTGTTGGAGATCCTATCTGTCCAACAAATTTTCAGAACCCTTTGATAACACCATAACTCAAATGCTTCTAGCCTTTTTTGCTCAGCTTTCCCAAAAGTCCAGGTTTCAGAGCAATACATTAGGACACTCGACACGTACACTTAAAGCAATCGTTTCCTGAGGCTTAGACAAATATTGCTAAATGTTAGGTACCTCTTCTTCTTGTCGAACGCTACTTTTTCCATATTCACCCTATTAATTATTTCTCGTTTGCTTCTCCCGTTAGCTGTTATTTTACTGCCTAAGTGTGTAAATTCCTGTACACTTTCCAGTTGTACTCCATGAATGGAAACTCTCGTAACTGCATCACAGTTTTTCCCCACTCTGTGAATTTTCGTCTTTTTTTCGGTTTCATGTTATATTGACCACTGAGTATAGCTTCCATTTGGTTTATCCACCAAGTAACTCCTGAGGATTTCACTAATTACTCACATACATACTCTCAACGTGGCAAAACCAAAGAGGCACGCCCTTTTCATATAGCGCAACGGCTGGAGCATCCACTCACAATATTTCCTCATCCTTTTGTGTCTAATTTTATCCGCTTTACATCAGCCGCCAACTCGTCAAATAAATCCAGCCCACTGCATTCAGCATCCACTCATGCTTATCTAGGCATACCAAAGTTTCACTTCCATGCAATGAAATGGAGAAGAGTAGGTAATCTTCTCTACCCCGAGGATTTCGCTTCCTTAAACAGTTTTGGCTCCTCGTTATATGTAATGTTCCCTTTAAAACATAGGGGAACAACATTAAAGTCATGAAACAATCATCCAGGAATTAGGTAATTTTAATATGATATTCTGGCGTTGTCTGTTTTAGGGTTATTCTATTAGATTATTAAATGAAGGAACTCAGATCAATTTAATATCACATAAGTGGTTACACACGATGCTGTAAGCATTTAAAAAATACGAATCATATCGTACCAGAAGATTAATATCATACATTACCGCCAATATGTGGTAAATATCTCTTCTGTATCATCACGTTAAATAAAGAGCTTTTTACTCCGCTGAAAAATGTTTTCATGCCATGTGTATTTGTGATATTTTCAAATTAACCTAAGAAGAGGTTGTGATCTGTCAGCATGAGCGTTTTTATTGAGTCAATTTGAAATTCACCAAGATAAACACATTTTTACTCCAAATTTTTCTTTATCTCATGTATTGTTACAAACTTAGGTTTATTGCCTATTCAGAAGTTAAATTTTTTAACAATTTGTATATATAAAGATTGATGGAATGGGAGTAAATGCAAACCAACAAATTATGGTCCAGAGATGGTCCGAAATTGGGGTATTGGTCTTTTTTATTTTCACAGCGTTTCCTCCCATAATCCCTCTCTCTAGCCGACGAGAAAGTGAAGGAATTAATCAAAAGTGCGCCCGAAATGCGATTAAAAACCTCTTTTCCCCTCTCATCTGGTGCGGGAATGGGAGGTAGGGGAATTGAGAGGGTGAGAAGGACGTAGAAGGAGGAGGGGAATGAAAAAAGAACGAGGAGAAGGCAAGCGTTTAAAAACGCACGCCTCTTCTCGTTGAGTAAGTGGCGTTGAGAAAAAACTCGTGGGAATTATAAAACATTCCTTTAGAGAGAAAATTTTCACTACAAGTAATCACGAAAAATTATAAGGGTTAAAGTCCCAGCGGCTAAGCCAATAGCGTACACGCGGCGAGTAGCTTTTGATTGTAGAGAGACCTCCCAAGCTGTATTCATTATTTAGAGCTGAACCCAGGTTTAGATAGTTTTAAATTAGAATTTTTCGGCTTCTTCCCGCATTGCAGCATTATAATCAACGACCGTTTCGCCGGCATACTCTAGTCTTATACTGTCCGTTGAAATATAGTCCTGAGCGTTCTGATTGGCTGAGGAGTCGGACGGTCTTGGATTGTTGAAAATTCATTTATAAGCGGAGGAGATCGGTTAGTGAAAGATGGCGTTGACGCGCATGACAAAACGGCGAAAAATGGTAATATTTGAAGGAAAATGGTAAGAAAATTGTTAATAAACAGTTATAAAAAGTGGTATATTATTTAATTCGGGGTTTTATCTTTAAAATAAGGCGTAAGAGAGGGCTGTAGGTGGTCATGACGGGCGATAATAACAGTTTTAAAATAGCCCTAGATACTACATATCTACGGCCACCTTCCCTGTTGAAGTTCTTAGAATTCCTAGCGATATTGATCGCCTACCGTATCTTCCGAGGGAAGTACTCATATTCCTTGGCGGTGATTTTACTATATTTAAAACTTATTACGTGGTCGGGTTTTGACCAGGCGTGTTCAGCAACGCTGCAATAATTAAAATGCTGCAACATGAGAAGAGAACCCGAAAAATTTTAATTGACAAGAAAACCACGGAAGCCTCCTTTACAGTTTTAGGCAGGCGGCGTTCCGGCTCTCGCCGCAGAATTACAACTTCCCCCTTGGATTGGAAGCTTTCGATTATCTCCAAGGGAAGGAAGAGGTGAGAAGGAAGGGATGGGAAGGGAAGGTTAGAGAAACCAACAGCCCCTTCGAGGCCGACACCAATGAGGCGGATTGAGGTCAAAAGGACCTCAATTGGGCCCCCGCCCCCCGAAGTGCTCGTATTAATTTGGTTACCGAAACAACTGAGACGAGTAGCCGTCGGTCTCGCTTTCTCGAAAAACTTACCGCACATCGTTGAGAACCGGAAGAGCCCGTTGCCCAAAAGATTGGGATTAGGTATCTCCCTGGCTCCCTTTCCGGGTTGACGTCGTGCGGTCTGCCGGAGTACGTCCTCGAGTCGGGGACCATTGACCATGGAGGGTCAATTCGGACCAATTCTGGTCAAAGCGTGAGTACAACCTTTCTCTCAGTAGTTCTCAATATTTAACGTACGAGAGTACGTTAGAGTTTGAGTACGAGGATCACCACAGATCCGCTGGTTCAGATGGATCTGAAATCTCGGACTGGCTGAGCAAGAGGATCAACTGGGTCCGTTTCGATCGATTCCACTAGCCCGTTACGTTTACCAGACTCAGGTGATCCTTTCAGATCGATCTGAGATAGATAGGTAAACGTAATGACTTTTTACTCAAGAGAAGTTTCTAGAAAGCTCGCTTATTTTTAATTTCATTTACTTATAAGCCGGTTATGAGAATATTTATCAATGGAAACGTTAATCAGTAGATCCATAAGAAATCTCGAGGTCATTTTCCAGAGCTGGGACTGTGCAATACATTGCGTGAATGGAAATGTACCGAATTTCCCGGAAAAACTCCTAGTTACCGTGAAAATAAATGTTTACTTTGCCCCATTTATGGGATTATTAATGGAAGCTATCTATCGTTTTGTTTAAGAATGAATCACTTTGTCATTTTCCGCACCGTTTTTACATAAAACTGACCGGTAGTTCAGCTACCAGTGGTCAAAATCTGACGATAATGTTCTGCCAACAAATTCGTTTTGATATATTTACATAAAAACAGTGTTGAAATTTACAGAGCGATTTGCTCTTTGACTATGTCGCGATTTCAAAAGCAACTTCGCGCACCATCTAGCATGCCAATTATGCATATACATCTTTAAATGTATGCCGAAATTTGTTCGCTTTGCTGAGACTACGATTAATTTTCGTGCAGAATATTATTAAAACGGCGGGTTCGGCGTTTCAGCATTGAGAATCGCGGGCTCGTTTCCATTCTTACCAGGGAGTGCCAACTTAACGTTATATTTCTTTGATTGGGGTGCTAACTGCTCACTACAATAATAGATAGCGTTACTTGTCACCACGAAATTCAAATCCGGGAGATTCACTACTGTATATTTTAAGTCTTTTTATTTTTTGACCATTTAAAACGTCCCTGATTATTCTCCATGACATTGAATAACGGTCTAGCGAAAAATATTCTGAAAATAGCTTTATATACTGCATATTTAAGACAAAAATCCTCTTATCATCAAGAATTGGAAGAATTTACCAGGTAACTTGATCCCAAATGAATGCCTGAAACACCTATAAATCCTAAATTTTCATGATTTCAATGATGAAGAAACGCAGGGTAAAGAAATTTAATTACTGTTATTATAAAAAATGAAAATTTATTGCATAAACAGTAAATTAATAGATAATCAATTACACATAAATGCATGAGGAACTGATATAATGGCTGTAGCAATAAGCGATTCTTACCTTCTGGTTCCCTCGTTCCCTGGTGGCAGTGCCGTGAATCCCCGCCAGGTGGCCTGTGGGTTGAAGTAGCCGGGGAGGCACCGGCACTCGTAACCGCCTCGGCGGAAGCCGTGACCGACCAGCGGGACGCACTGCGAGAGACGGAATGAAGAAATTGGGTGAGTTTTAGATTCAGCGAAATTATGTAGCAATCTAAAATATAAAGCAGAATGTATGTATGTACAGTCACTTCATTAAGTATCACGACACACTACGCTAGTGGTTCGTATAGGTCGGATGTCGAAGCTCGAAATAAGTTGGCTATCCTGAACTATCTCTGGTGGCTATGTCCCTCTTAACTTTCAATAAATATCATACTGTACCTGGAAATGCTCATAGTCAACAGAGATGGCTCGGGATAGCCAACGTACTTCCAGCTTCGAAAGTCGACCTATACAAACCGCTAGCATAGTGTGTCGCGACACTTTATGAAGTGACTGCACGTTCGCTATCTCCTGGAAAGCCAAATGCGGTACAACTTTCAAACAGGCGAGTAAAAGCGTTTCGATGAGAAATACATGTAAAGCTCATTTTTATTGTCTGCACGCCATTTTTACTTTGCATATTTAAATTTGAAACAATGGTTATACCAAGACGCTACGAAGGCTATCGGAAATAAAATATTTTTAAAAAATTTATTCATGCAATTGATTTTTGTTTTTTCAACTGATTTACCTACTGTAAATTTTGAAAAAAAATCATTAAATTGCTGAAAAAACAGCGTTTTTGATACTCTGTCCCCATGACGACCGATGCCATTGTTAAAGCCGATTCTATTGTTATATGTATGTATGGCGAAAAATGGGCCATAATGTATCATTTGAACTTGACGACCGATAGCATGGCTGTAGCCAATCCTCTTATCATAGGTATGAATGGCGAAAAAAAAGACCATAACGTACAATTTTAAATGCTATGTAGTTTTTACCAATGGAAAAATATGGGAAAGAGCAAATTCCTGTAAAAAAACCGAAAGATATATTTAAAAAACCCAGCCATTATGATGGAATTTCACCGGTGGGCTACATAGAAAGGTCACAGACAATAGATACCCTAGAGGGGGCAAAACAATTTCAGTTAAAGATATTTAAGCAGCTAAATGGGCATTTTCCACAAATAAAAAAGTGATATGTATTGCGAGTGGGAGGAAAGATTTTTTCTGTGTAGTTCGAACTACAATACAATTTCTTACCCTCATCCATCCCTATAAGATTCAATGGGCATGTTTGCTAGTCTTAAATATAACACAGTGAAATACGCATCTATCCAGTGTTATGTGAATTGCCCAAAAAAAAATTATAGGGGCAGTTACAGGTAAATAATTTCACCCAAAAAGAAACGAAAAAATGTGATTTTTGCATTTAGTGAAAGTGATAAATTACAGTTTCAAATTGACAACAATTATTTTGCACGCGTTTGAAGACTCTGCAATTGAAACAAACTTGAACTCTTATGGGCGTTTTAGTCTGAAAAAAAACAGCGTTTTTGGAAAATATTGCGCGAAAAATGTTTCTGTTGGATATCCCGGATAAAGCATATCAGGAGAATTATAACAAATCTAAAAAAAATGGCTGAGAACAAACTCTCTTGCAGTTCGATAACAGTCGAAAAATGGAGTGATCGACATTATCACTGACCGATTACGCGACGATTACAGATCAACCCAACGGTCACGACTTCACAAATGTATACATTTATGTTAGGAGTAGATTACATGTAAAATTAAATTTTGAAAAAAGTGGCCATTGCCACTAAAATAATAGTTACCGGTAATCGGATTACTTGTAATCAAATACTTCCTATCACTGCTTCTATTATCATGAGATGATCAGCGGCGATAGGAAATGCATGCGCCTTAAAAGCAACAATATGTTCACAACAAAAATTCTATATTTGGATCCATCTTATTTGCGAATTTGTGTTACGGATTTAGTCCATCGCTAGATTATTAGCACCGTCAATATCTACCGATACATTTTTCCCAAGATCACAAGAGATAGTCACCACCTGTTCGCGTTATTTAATCAAAGCATAGTTGAACTCTTTTCCTGCAATGTTCTTGTGCATTAGAATGAATTTTCATGCGTTTTTGTACGGAGTTCCACTTCTTTAATCCATTTTAACATTTCGCGTCATTCCCAGGAGGTTTCTTCAGGGCGAAATAATTTCCGTTGTACTTTGGCCGCATAACTTTTTAATGCAATGAAAGTTTTAGTTGGATTCCAAGGCACATGTCCCCAGATTTAAGTCACCGTCCACGGTGAGGAAAAAAGCGTTGCTATATTATAAAAATCAAAATAATGAAGATTACAGATTTAAAAGAAATGAGATTCTCCTCGTCAAAGAAAGTGAGGCTGCTCATTAAAGTTGGAGGGCACAAACTTGGGCAAGTAGAGCATTTTAATTACCTGGGTAGTGCGGTAGAAGAAAATGGGCCATAGTAGCAAAGACATAAGGAGAGCATAAGCAATGGAAGGAAGCTGATGATGGGGATCTTGGGTAAGGACGGGAAGAAGTGGCTGGTAAAGAACTTGATATGGAGCTTTGCGTCGTATGGGGCAGAAACGTGGACCCTCAGAAAGATGGATGAGAATAGGCTGCAGGCATTTAGGATGTGGGTGTGGAGAAGGATGGGGAAGGTGCGGTGGACGGAAAGGAAGACAAACGAGGAAGTGCTTGGTATGTTGGGCGAGGAAAGGAAACTTTAGAATGACATTCGAGATCGGCAGAGTAGGTGGCTGGATGACGTAATAAGGGACAAGAGTGTGATAGAGGGAGGGATTTTGGGCAAGTGGGGAAGAAGGAGAAAGAGAATAGGTTTTATGGACGGGATAAAGAAGGGTAGATCGTATGCTGAGGCGAAAAAGGGAATACTAGAGGTAGATAGGACCCTGAAAATGTGGAAAACTGGGAGGAGACTCTCTGACTTTCAACAAAACCTACCTTTTACTGATAGAACACTTAAAAAAAAGGCTAGACTTTCACAACGTCCACAATGTCATCCTTAATTCGGAAAGCCCACGGTCCCCCGAATTCGATTTTTTTTCCATGTATTCGACATAATTCGATTACACCTCGTGATATCGATGCATACGTTGCTACGATATATCTCTTAAGTACTATTGTGGTTTTTGGCCACGTACACACTATCATCGGGTCTTTTTTATCTCGATTTTTGTAATTGATCGTAAACTGCAACAGGTGTTTCGGCTCTCACCGCAGGATTACAACTTCCGCCCCCGGTCTGTAAGTTTTCGCCTAAGGCCGTTTTACACGATGAAATATTGTGCGTAAGGTCATTCGAATGATCATGCGAAATGCGAATGAATTTCATTCGCATGATCGCTTGAAACGCCTGCTTTACACGGAGAATGAATTCGGCGAATTTTCGGCGCAGAAACGATGCGCAGCGGTGCGACTATCGATAGTACATATCAAATCGCGCAGCATTTCCGACCAGCGGCTTTGTTTACCAGCGTCTGTTTGTGTTGGTCGAAGTTTGTGTTGTGACGAAGTTTCCTCCAGCTTCTTTGAAATGCTGCCGCGAAAATATTCCATCTTTGAAAGACAACTAGTTTCTTGACTTTGGCGATAACCTTCCATTTTAAAGCATTTTCATTTCCCTATAAATATAATTAAATATCATCGGACGTGACGGAAAGCCAATATTTTCATTTAAGAGTGACAACCAAATGTGGTTGTTTAACCCCTTTTTTCCTGTAGATAGGCAACATAACAGCCAGCTTCACGCAGCCAAAATTAACTCCCCAAAATCTGCCCTCCGAGAAAACAAGATTCAACAAATAATTTCACCTTGTACTCCAAGATTAGGTGTTCGCTTAACATTTCATACTTCTAAAATTGCAAATTAAACAAAATATCGATGCAATCTAGAAGAAAAACGACGTTTTCATTCATTAAAAATCTCATATGGTTTTTCCGAATGACCCACCCTAGAGAATTGATGTGTGTGAATTTGCGTTCTCTCAAAGCACATATTAATTATTTGAGTGATCATTTGGATTAATGTGCTTCCAAATTTGTTATATATGATCTTAAAATTCCGAGGTGGTGACAGTGGACAAGATGGACGCCGCGCGCTAATTTCATTCAAGGAAGCATTCAAGCAAATTAGAACATGCTCTAATTTCATTCGCATGATCACGCGAATGACGGAAAATTCGCCGAATTTTCGGTTTTACACGGTGAATGATGTTCATTCGCATGATCATTCGAATGACCTTGCGCACGATCATTCATCGTGTAAAACGGCCTTTATACCCGGGAACAATGAAGAGGTGGGAGGAAAGGATGGGAAGGGAAGGTTAGCAAAAACCGCAGCCCCTTCGAGGCCGACACCAATGAGGCGGATTGAGGTCAAAAGGACCTCAATTGGGCCTCCGCCTCCCCGAAGTGCTCGTATTAGTTTGGTTACCCAAACAACAGAGACGAGTAGCCGTCGGTTTTGCTTTCGCAAAAACCTACCGCACTTCTTTGCGAACCGAGAGAGCCCGTTGCCCAAAAATTTGGGATTAGGTGTCTCTCTGACTCACTTTACGGGTTGGCGTCGTGCGGTCTGCCGAAGTACGTCCTTGAACCGTCACCTGCACTGTCTCAAGTTCAACTGGCCTGCTCTCCCATCTCCCCTAGGATTAAATCGTAGCCGAAGTTGCTGCGTGCGACCGTTTTACGACTACAAAAATGAAGAACTTATTCAAAAAAGATGGGTCGTCCTTTCGACCGGTCGTCTTATCGTCGGGTCAAAAAAGACCCGACGATAGAAGTTAACGTAGTGCGAGCGAGATAGTACCCTAATCATAATGGAGACCATATTCGATATATATACGTTTTATTTTCACCAGCTGTGAGACACATGAATGAAATATTGCATGATTAATGGTGCAATAATATAGTTTTACATGACAGAAATCATAAGTAATCAAATGAAAATATCTAAGTAAGCCTTTCGGCTTTCGCCGTACACGATTCGGACGACCCAAAGATGACGTAGAAATTTCATGCCTAACTTTCGCTGATGCCATACTCGCGGATAATGAAACAACAGCAGCCAAACAGATAGAGGTCCTCAAGGAATGTGCAGAGAAAGTCGGCCTACAGATCTCTTTCGAAAAGACCGAATTCTTCCGCTCAAAATTAGACATCGAAGTATTGAACACAAAATACGGCAAGATAAATCGAGTCACACATTTTAGATATCTGGACGAGATCCTTGAACCCACGGGAGGAGAGAAGATATCACAGAAGACTTGATTACAGAAAATGAAGAGGGCATTTGGCAAGACATACAATATCTATAACATGAAATGCATTTCCATAAACACAAAGATCAGACACTACAACACTGTAATCAAGCCAAGAGGTTCTATATGCAAGCGAAACTCTTACGCTTCATATACAAAGAGATATGGAGAACATACTTAAGGAAGAACGAAAAATCATGAGGAAAATTCTTGGCCCAAAATTAACAGAAGAAAGGTATATGCTCCACTCCAGTAAAACTACGGAGAAGATGTCCAACCTAGCGGCGGATATCAGAAAAAGAAGACTGCAATTTTTCGGACATATCAATAGACTCCCACCGACAAGACTCATCTAAAAGGTCATCACATATTTACAAGGTGTCAAATCAACAATACCATGGTTGTCTCAAGTCAGAGGTGATCAAGAAAAAGCCAAAATAGACCCTAAGGAAATTGAAAACAGAATCACCCACAGAAATAAGATACACCAGTGGAACGTAATGCCAGAGAACGAAGTCCCGAAGAAACCAGGGACAAAATGGACGGAATAGAGAAAGAGAATCCACGGAGAAAGAATGAGAGAAGTGTGGAAGATAAGAAAGAAACTTAAAAATGAGTCATAATGCTTTGCGTGATCCAATAAAAAAAAGGGTCCATACGCAACTGATAATAATAATAATAAATAAGCCTTTAACTTGACTCATTTTTTTCGCGCGGTGAGTTTGAAACTATTTCAAAGCGGAAGGTTTGTTGTGATACCTAAGAACCTATTGCGGTGACAATATGATTTATTGTCAAAAATAGTTGAAAAAGCATACAAGCTTCACGCTGTTAGTTTTTTTACGACTTCTAAATGCTAGAAACTCCTCATTTTGTAAATAACGTCTCTCATGAGTGCATACACGTGCCATTTCCAACGTAATAGTGCTGGTATATTTTGGTAAATATCTCTGGAAGTAATGTGGTAAGGGGTTGAATTTTTGGTGTCATTAGAAGGGTGATATATTTTTCTTTAAATTGAGACCAACTTCATTGATTTCTATGTAAAATGATATTTCGCTCAAACTACCTTTAAGGGATATTCTAAATACCTATTGCGGTGACAAATTTGTGTCGGTTGATAGGATCCTGAAAGTGTAGAAAACCGAGAGGAGATTCTCTGACTTTCAACTAAATCTATTTTTACCGATAGAATGCTTAAAAAAATGAAGATAATCAGTTTAATTTGTCCCCACAAAGTTGTTAACCCCTTGCCTGTCAGCCGTAACATCCCTCGCTCGGAACTCCACGGATGGAGATGAAAAGGCTCGTGAAAACAGTGTGAAAGTGCCCCTTCTTTCTTTCCCTCTCCATCTCGTTCACAGGTACTTGGTCGTCAGGGAGACGGGTCGGAATTAATCAAACTCCAAAGCGCTGCCCGAAAGGTCTCTCGGCCCTCTCCGAGAGCGAGCCTGAAATATTCAAAAATTTCGTGGACGCGGACTTCAACGTTTTCCGCCTTCAGCCTTCTGCCCCCTCCCCCCCCCCTTTGTCCCGAACGAGACAAAAACCGTCCTGTGCGCACCCGACACTATCCACACCCAATTTTCGGTGGCTTTCGGTCCGAACGACTCCCTCTCTGTCTCCCATCATCATCCGCGCTTCTGCCTCTTCTTCGCGCGGGATGAAATTTTCAAGCCCTCTACCGTCCAATCCCTCAGACTTTTTGTCCCCGGTCAAATGGCGTGTCAAAGGAATAAAGCCTTTTTGGAAAAACCTGTTGGAGCCGCTGCCTCAATGGAACGATAAAAATGGGAGGCTCTCTCCATTATGTCTGTCTCCCT
Source organism: Ceriagrion tenellum (assembly GCA_963169105.1). Taxonomy (NCBI): domain Eukaryota; kingdom Metazoa; phylum Arthropoda; class Insecta; order Odonata; family Coenagrionidae; genus Ceriagrion; species Ceriagrion tenellum. Next base: position 108,859,535 of record OY720635.1, on the reverse strand, counting down.
CTCAGTGGTCTGCCGGTGGCGGGCGCGCGATTCGCGTGAATGGACCAAGCGATCTCCCTGATTATTATTCCGGAGGGTTGAGGAAGGGGGGGGGGGAGAGGGGGATGGGCTGGTAATCGCCCGGTTTAACCAATGAAGCATTCTGGTATGCGTCCTTGTTTGAGGTGATGAGGATCGCTGACTCTTCTGAAGTTTTAATTTCACGTGCTTTGCGCGTGCCTTTTATTTTCTTAATCGTGGCATGAAAGACGAAATGAAGACTCGTTATTGCTTTAGCCTTTTCCGGGCTTGCTAAAGGTTGTACCATCGAAATCTTACTCTGATTTGAGTAAATACAAAACTGAGGTTATTGTAATCGTTCGGTTTAACCCAATGAAGCATTCTGGCATGCGTTATTATTTGAGGTGAGGATCGCTGATTCTTACGCAGTTTTAATTTCACGTGCTATACGCGAGCCTTTTTTTTAAATCGTAGTCTGAAAGACGAAATGAAGTCTCGTAATTGCTTTAGCCTTTTCCGAGCTTACTTGAGTTTGTATCTTCAACACTTACCCTCATTTAAGGAAATATAAAACTGCGGTTAAATACAAATCGTTCTGTTTTCGCTTTGATCTGCTCTCTTGTATCGAGGGATATGACATTTTGTGATATTCTACGTGATATTTTGTTTTAAATTGCCGAGTTGACTTTAATCTGTTTAGTCACAACAATGTCTCTGCACGGAATTGCAAGGTTTCCAAGCTTGCTAAATGTTGTACCTATAACACTCACTCTGATTTGAGGAAATATAAAACTGAGTTCAAATACAAAACCGTTCTGTCTACGCTTTGATTTGCTCTCTTGTATCGAGGGACGTGATATTTTGTGATAATCTTTGTGATATTTTATTATAAATTGCCCAGTTGACTTTAATCTGTTTAGCCACGGCATGGCAAACAATTTATAATCTAAGTGGAGCAGCTTCCGGTCGTTCCTCCAAGTGATGCCCATGGTTGACAACTCTTTCTTCAGCCTTCATGCTGACGTCTTCAGGTCTGAACTGGTGATGCATTGTTCTTGTCCGTCTTATATAGCCTGTTTTTATTGGCAGGAATTTCTCTGGTAGGCGCATTGCTGGGCTCCCGCATTTCTTTTTTGGTGCATCCTCTTCCAAGCGCTAGGGAGATTCTAACCGTCCTCCCGGTTGAAGTTTTTAGGATTCTTTGCGATTTCGCCACAGTCCCTTACCGAAATAATTTCCAAGATATTTGTCGAAAAATATCAGCCGTTTTTCATGGATAATGGTACTTGTATACATACCTTATTTAAAGAATGAGGGATTTCTAACGTCTAGATTTCGTAAAAAGATTAATAGTTTTCAGTTTGTATTTCTTTGTTTAGAAATTGTTTGAGCCTGTTTGTGTAGAAATTAAAACTAACTATGTTACTCAGGGAATGTGAAACTAATAGTCATTAATTTGAATAAACATTAAAAGAACATATTCCGATTATTTGGTGTATGTGACGGATGTTTCGGCGATGTATCGGAGTTTACAAAATTATCCTTTAAAGAAAGCGCTGAAAATTTTTTATTACAAATCCTTTGCTTTTTCTGATTCGTGGACTTTAACGTATACCTTTATAAAAAAACCCAAATAATAAATTAATAATAAATTAAGTTAATAAGAAAAAACTTTCAACTTTCTTCCGTTTTCCGGTTTTTCATTATTTATTCATCTTACTGTGCCACAAAAAAGAGGATTTCAAAAAGTAGGGTGGTTAATGAAAAATCAAGGTCCATTCAAATGTATTAATTTTTTATCCGTCAAATGAGGGTTTCATTTTTTAAGTATCCTTCAACGAGATCTTGATCATATTACAATGTTAAACAGTGTTTTTATATTTCAACTTAAATTCCTCTTCCACGCGGAATGGCTGCATGGCAAAGTTGTTGCGGTGAGTCCGCCAGATGGGAGCAGTGAGAGGACGTGAAATGAGCGACGCACAGCGGATCCCCGCGGATGACGAGCGGAGTAAAAAGAGATTAATGAAGGGGGATCGCTTTACACTAGGGATTCTCTCTCTCACTCTCTCTCTCTCTCTGGAAGTGACGGTATCATTGGAAAGTTACGCCGTGGGCCATCACAAATCCGCCGCGCTAAGGGAATGAGGTCTTTCCGCGACCGTTTGACTCGGGTTTGTCCACATTCTATTAATATCCTTTGAGAGAATTTTAATCCTTCTGAGGGACTGATTTTTATGCTTTACTCTATGCTCTTGTTTCAAATGACATTAACATATTATCTGTGAGCTTTAGTTTGTACGGTGTGCATCAATCATTTACAATTATAAGTTTCGCTATTTGGAAAATATAGACCTCGATAAATTTTATGTCTCTATATCCGTTTTGTTTTGGAAGCTTATGTTCCACAAGGCTAAGAAAATATAAGGCATTTAAGGTAGTGCGAGGGAGATAGTTCCCTAATCATAATAGAAACCATATTCGTATTATACCTTTTAATTTCACCAGCTGGGAGACACACGAATTAAATATTGCATTATTTATGGTGCAATAATATACTTTTACATGACAGAAATTATAAGTAATCAAATGAAAATATCCAAGTAAGTCTTAAACTTGACTCATTTTTTTCACGCGTTAGGTTTGAAACTCCACCAAAACGGAACGTTTATTGCGATCCCGAAGAATGTAATGCGGTGAAAATTTGATTAATTTTCAAAAATAGTTGAGGAAACACACAAACTACCAACTTTTGATTTTTTGACGAGATCTAGGTGTTAGAAATTCCTCAATATAAGGTCTCTCTGGAGTGGATACACGTACCATTTCTCATATATAAGGGGTGGAATTTTCTGGCTAATATCTCGGAAAGTAATGTGGTAAGGGGTTGAATTTTGGCGTCAATGGAATGGTGATATATTTTTCTTTAAAATAAGACCAAATTCATTAATTTCTAGGAAATTGATACTTTGCTCAAACAACCTCCAGGTCGTTTGAAACTCCACCAAAACGGAAGGTTTATTGTGATCCCGAAGAATGTACTGCGGTGACAATTTGATTAATTTTCAAACAGAGTTGAGAAAACACACAGACTACAAACTTTTGATTTTTTGACGAGATCTAGGTGTTAGAAATTCCTCAATATAAGGTCTCTCTGGAGTGGAATTCACGTACCGTTTCTCATATATAAAGGGTGGCATTTTCTGGCTAATATCTCGGAAAGTAATGCGGTAAGGGGTTGAATTTTTGGCGTCAATGGAATGGTGATATATTTTTCTTTAAAATAATAAAAAAATTCATTAATTTCTAGGAAAATGATACTTTGCTCAAACAACCTCCAGGTAGTTTGAAACTCCACCAAAACGGAAGGTTTATTGTGATCCCGAAGAATGTACTGCGGTGAAAATTTGATTAATTTTCAAAAATAATTGAGGAAACACACAAACTACGAACTTTAGATTTTTTTACTCGATTTATCTAGGTGTTAGAAATTCCTCAATATAAGGTCTCTCTGGAGTGGATACACGTACCATTTCTCATATATAAGGGGTGGAATTTTCTGGCTAATATCTCGGAAAGTAATGTGGTAAGGGGTTGAATTTTTTGCGTCAATGGAATGGTGATATATTTTTCTTTAAAATAAGAAAAAAAATTCATTAATTTCTAGGAAAATGATACTTTGCTCAAACAACCTCCAGGTAGTTTGAAACTCCACCAAAACGGAAGGTTTATTGTGATCCCGAAGAATGTACTGCGGTGAAAATTTGATTAATTTTCAAAAATAATTGAGGAAACACACAAACTACGAACTTTAGATTTTTTTACTCGATTTATCTAGGTGTTAGAAATTCCTCAATATAAGGTCTCTCTGGAGTGGATACACGTACCATTTCTCATATATAAGGGGTGGAATTTTCTGGCTAATATCTCGGAAAGTAATGTGGTAAGGGGTTGAATTTTTTGCGTCAATGGAATGGTGATATATTTTTCTTTAAAATAAGAAAAAAAATTCATTAATTTCTAGGAAAATGATACTTTGCTCAAACAACCTCCAGGTAGTTTGAAACTCCACCAAAACGGAAGGTTTATTGTGATCCCGAAGAATGTACTGCGGTGAAAATTTGATTAATTTTCAAAAATAATTGAGGAAACACACAAACTACGAACTTTAGATTTTTTTACTCGATTTATCTAGGTGTTAGAAATTCCTCAATATAAGGTCTCTCTGGAGTGGATACACGTACCATTTCTCATATATAAGGGGTGGAATTTTCTGGCTAATATCTCGGAAAGTAATGTGGTAAGGGGTTGAATTTTTGGCGTCAATGGAATGGTGATATATGTTTCTTAAAAATAAGAAAAAAAATTCATTAATTTCTAGGAAAATGATACTTTGCTCAAACAACCTCCAGGTCGTTTGAAACTCCACCAAAACGGAAGGTTTATTGTGATCCCGAAGAATGTACTGCGGTGAAAATTTGATTAATTTTCAAAAATAGTTGAGGAAACACACAAACTACCAACTTTTGATTTTTGACGAGATCTAGGTGTTAGAAATTTCTCAATACAAGGTCTCTCTGGAGTGCATACACGTACCGTATCCCATGTAAAATGGCTGGTGTTTTCTGGCAAATACCTCGGAAAGTAATGAGAAAATAACACCTAGATCGCGTCAAAAAATCAACAGTTTGTAGTTTGTGTGTTTTCTCAACTATTTTTGAAAATTAATCATATTATCACTGCATTAAAATCTTCGGGATCACAATAAACCTTCCGTTTTCATGGAGTTTCAAACGTACCGCGTGAAAAAAAATGAGTCAAGTTTAAGACTTACTTGGATACTTTCATTTAAATACTTACAATTTCTCTCATGTTAAACTGTATTGTTGCACCATTAATAATGCAATATATAATTCGTGGGTCTCACAGCTGGTGATATTAAAACGTTTAATTCGAATATGGTCTTTATTATGATTGGGGAACTATCTCGCTCGCAATACCATTAAGCAGTTGGATCATACTTTTATCGCTCTAAAGTTTCATTGTTATTATAATTTATATTTTAAATATACATAAATTTAAATTGTTTAGTGTTTTAGATTACAATTGATCCACTAGTCACATACATACATTCACCCGACCAACGTTGTCCTGAAAGGTTATTAGTGGAAATAAAACATTGTGAAGGTCGAGGGTTTTCAATCGCAATTCCCTTAGCCAAAGCAAATAATGAATTCCATAATATTTGAGGACTGTTGAATAAAACAACAGTATTACCGCAGATGAGTCTCGGATAACAAATAAGGTATGCCGGAAAATTTTACGGCAGATAAAAATGAAGTTTAATAAATCAGGCGATCATCATTCATTGGTTGTTCAATCCTAAGATTGGTTGACTGCAACCCTTCACCCTTCCCTATTTAATGCTAGTTCCCTTACCTCCTGTTATATCTTCTTATGTATATACAATCTTCTACGCGGGCTGTCCAAAAAGTAATGATGAAAACGCTCCACAGGTAAAAATGTTTATTCAGTCTTCCAGATCTACATGCTCTTTTTCGGAGTAACTCCCCTCTGTTTTAATGCACTTCTGCCACCGTTCCTGCCACTTTTTAACACGAACGCCAGATCATCTTTCTCGAGCTCCTGGCACCACGCCTCCACAGCTTTGATTACCTCATGATTGGTCTTGAATTTCCGTCCCCTGGGCGGAAACTTGACTTCGGGGAGGAGCCAAAAGTCGCAAAGGACCAAATCTGGACTTAACGGTGGGTGGGGTACAGTTGCCATGCCTCTAGCATTCAAGAAATCTATTACAGTGTGAGGGACGTGGGGCCGCGCACGCACGCCGAGACACAATTTAGAATTTACTCCGTGGTTAGCAGGCACCCATCTGCATGACCTGTCGCATGGCCAAATCATATCGCAGAATCGAAAATGCGCTGCTTACTGAAATGCCTAGATATGTGGCGAGCTCCCTAATGGTAATTCTTTGTTCTTCGTGGACGATATTGGCAGCTGTATTCATTACAAACTCTGTTCGAGACGTTGAAGGGCGACCCTCGCTTAGTTCGTCGGGAACGCTCTCTCTACCATCCTCAAACGCTTAATACCACTTGTAGAAGGTCATCTGGTTCGGAACATCTTTACCAGACACCGTTGTTAATAATTCATACTCTTCTTTTAGGTTCTTCCCGAGTTTCACGAAAAATTTCACGGTATATCGTTGCTCTAAATTTTCATCCATGCTGGACATGGTAGGCGAATATCTAACACATGTCACGCGAATCGTCACATACGTCCATTCAATGTACAGATCGACTTGAAATTGGTCGTTATAGGTGGCAAACAGATTGGCCTACACGATGGTATGCAGCAATGCTACTCTTCGCGACACATTTTCCTTCAAGGTCTCTATTATCATTACTTTTTGAACAGCCCTCGTGTATTTGGTACATGAAATTATGAAACCTTATGGAACCTATTGTTCCTTAGTCTTCCTCTGGGGACTTTTCACTCTATATTTCCTTTAATTATGTTCTTTACGAACCCATTGTGTCTCAGGGTGTGTCAAATCAATCTGGTTCATCCTTTCTATATGGTGATCCAATAGTCCTTTCCTCCCCTACTCTTCTGTAAACTTCATCATTTCTTATTTTGTCGGTTCATTTTTTCCTCTGCATCCTCCTTCAGCACCAGGTTTCGGAGGCTTCTAGTCTGTTCTTCTGGCCTCCTTTTCCAATGTTCCATGCTTCCGATATATAAAGTGCTACCCTCCACACGAATGTTTTCACATTATGTTTCCTGGTTTGTAGTCCTATCTTCTTAGAGCACAGCAGTTGTCTTTTTCCCATGAGCGCCTTCTTCGCTTGGACTATTCTCCGCTTGACATCCGTTGTACTTCTTCCGTCCCACGTGATGGTACTTCCAAGATAGGTGAAGGAATCCACTTGCTCTAATTTCTCTCCTATCAGAGTAACTTCTAAATTCTGCTTCCCTCTGCCTCCCTAGGATTTTAGCCTTTAGAATCAGGAGACATCTTGTGGAAATTGGTAATGGATAACATGATCTCAAGAAAAGAACTTTGTATATTTCGACGATCTTTTCACTTCGATAGATTGAAACACAAAATAGTTCTTTTCTCGAGATCATGCTATATGTCACCAAATTTTGCAGGTTATCGCCTGGTTCTTTAAACTTCATCCAATATGCTAGTATAGCAACGAAGGCAAACTTGTTCCGGAAACTGTGAATTAAATTCCGTGTTTCAAGTTAACACATTTATTTTAAATACAGCTGCCTGAAATTGGGACTAAAATGGAAGAATAACAATGCGCTTTTCTTGAGATCATGTCATCGACGGTTAAAAGGTTTTTTCTCTAAAATGGTTTAAAATCATATACATACATACATACATACCAATCACGCCGTTACTTTTCGGGGTAGGCACGGTCACAAAGTTTCACTTATAATTACATATTTCGGTGGAATTCTGGTCACATGACAGCACACGGAGATTTAAAATGTAGACAACGACTGACTTAGTAAGCGGAGGGCTCATTGTCGCACATGTAAATATTTATTTACAGACATACATACCAATCACGCCGTTCTCTTCCGGGATAGGCAGAGTCACAAAGTTTCAATCATTAATACATATTTATACTCCTCCTTCCAACTCTGCTTCAATAATTTCCTCCATACCGACCTATCCTTGCAAACCTCATTTGCCTCATTTACTCCCAAACTCTGCTTCATATTCGCCCTCCTGATTTTAAGACTCCCAATATTCCTCCCCTTAAGAATTTCCTCAACCACATTCAACCACAACTTTCTCGGCCTACCTCTACCTCTCGCACCATTCATTTCACTCTTATGTATCGATTTCTTTATTCGACTCGGTGACTGGTGTAATATTAGATGCAAACATTGTAATTTTTATCATATTTCACCCATTCTCATACTTAAATATAACATACGACATGAAATTAAGTTTGCTTGTGGAAAAAGCATAGCATTTAGTGAGTTAGGATTTTGCATCTAATTTACTTTGAGTACGAATATTCCTATTGGTAGCGAGAATGAGAGCTGAATGTCACCTCACTAAACTCTTCGGTTGGAGCCGCATTCAACGGCTTTTCCTCTCCCTCTCTCTCTCTCTTTCGCTACTTCTCTCTCCCCTTGTCAAAGGCCACCTTCTCGCACGCATGCATATTCTCGCGTTCTGTCCCTCTAAAGCGGGACTGCATGCAACGTTGCTCTTTTTGAGTCCTCCCCTTTTGAGCGATCCTCATAGTGGTCTCTCTGCCTGTCGGCGGAACGAAGTGAGGGTTTTCGGCGAGTGAGTGCGGACGGGACGGGGTGTGTTATTTCCGTACGGGCGCGCACGCTGCCGTCACCAAGAGAATATCATTTAGGTTTTCATCCGCAGGCTTTCGTAGGGATGTATACTATCACCACTAACTATTTCCGGGTTCCCTGCGGCGTGGAGTAATTTTTTTATGTATACACTCAACGTTTCGTATTTCCCATTGACAACGTCGTCAGCAGACTGAAGTATTAAGTCATACTAGCTGACCTGTGAGAACATTTCGCACAGTATGTGGCTTATTCCTGTTTCTTCCTTCTTTTTTCCTGTTCTTCTGCCTGTCGAATATTTCGCACAGTTTGCGGCTTCTTCCTGTTTCTTCCTTCTTTCTTCCTGTTCTTCTACCTGTCGAATATTTCGCACAGTATGCGGCTTCTTCCTGTTTCTTCCTTCTTTCTTCCTGTTCTTCTACCTGTTTCTTCCCATGGACAATTATATGTAATGTATGTTTGTGTTAAAGATACATAACGTAAACTTAAACGGTAAACGGTCACCCTGATTGCTTGTAGAATGTAAACAATCTAACTAAACGATCTGTTAATAGATGGCGCCTCCCACAACCTTTTAAGCACGTAACCATAGCCAACATATTAGTTGATTATATTGTCAACAAATGCCACTGTTGAATTTTGATCATTTATTTAAATTTTTTAAACAAATACATTAATTATAAACTTTTTTGTTTGTCGTCAAAAGCGGGGAACATAAGCTTTAAAATGACTTCTGAATAATTAATTTTGATAAAAAATTAAGAGAGATATGGCCTATCCACGAAAAAACACCTTAGAGAAATAATATATACGGATGATAGTTCTATAACACTGAACGGGATGTATGCATGAGCAAGTTATGTTCATAAATGTTTACAAGCTATTTTTGTAAGCGAATATCATATAAATATGAAATCAAAAAGTTATAATTGAATTGACTTACCAGATGACCATTCACCCATGCACAATCACTATGTGCATTTCGTACTATTTTCATTTTAAACCTTTTTTTGAAGTTTAGAATAAAAAAAATGTGTGGAGTCGATATACCTCGAGCGAGTAATCGACATGGACAAATCGAAACTGTTAAGTCAAATTAATGGGTAAATAGTGAAATTTGAGATTGAGATTGTATTTTTCGTCAGAAGCCGGTGATTCAACGTTTAAAATGATACCTCATTTATCACTGTAGGTGCAGTATTAACGGAGCATATACGGAATGACAGAAAATGACCTTTCTGTAATAATATATATGATGATTTGTGTCACCTGCTTGCAACACGACTGACCATTGTTGATAAAAAATTTAAAAAAGAACATACGCAAAAAAATATACGGTTGGCTAAGAGCATTGAGATTGGTTGAGGGGGCGCTGGCTATGGTGGCTAATGGCTGAAAGCTGTAAGTAGGGGGTGACCTGTCCGCCATCTTTATTAACCCCGATTTGCCTTACTCCGGTTTTCCTAAATTCTATAATTTCTCTTCTCTTTGGGTCCATTCTTCTTGTATGTCCCTAGGATTAACCCTACTTTTCGGAATATGTGTCAGTATATTCTCTAATTTCATTATTTCCTCAAAGCCTGAATGTTTGCTGATGATTGCGTTGATGTGTTGATTTTCGAACTCAATCCATCCCAGATTTTAACTGCAAATATGAATACGTTTCATAAATAGTTAATAAAAATGGAGGATTTATTAGAGTAGAATTAAATAGAGAATAAACAGAGGAAAACAAGCCTCTGTACGACAGTTGATACATTTTGAAAAATTATAACCCAGTTTCGACAGCCTCCCGGAATACACAGGACGGTTGGCAGCCCTGGTCGACACGCTAGACGCCTTGCGGCAGGGCAAGGAAATGACCGCATGGTTCCCGCAGACGTCCCCTCGCGGCACCTCTCGCTCTCCCCCATTGCTTTTAATGCCACCTACATTACGATTCCCGCACCTCTTATTCTCTCTCTCTCTCTCGGTCTCTCTCGCTATTTCCGCTAACACCTCTCTCGGCGGTGGGTCGAGAAAGCGCCTTGGTGTATGGCGGAGGTGGGGGAACCGGAAAGGATAAATAGGATTGCCAACCCACGAAGAATTGACTCCAGTACGGTGTACGTTCCCGTAATTGGCCCTTCCGGGTCATTATATTTTGGAACATATTTACACTACCACTTAGAATGTGCACTCGACAATTTTATGATATCCATAAATGGGAAATTATATATTAATTAAGCTTAAATTTTTAAATTTAATCCGACTAAAGCACATCTTATTAACATAATATTTTGTCTATCCGTCGTATAAATACATCCAGTTATGTTTGTCACAATTGGTCTACAGCCTAAACTCAGTCCATAGTAACACCGTAGATCATTGCATTATAATCATTGTTGCTCATTGTTGATCATTATTAATCATTGTTGATCACTGCGTTGCAATCGTTGTGCAAAAATTGTTGATAATTGCATGAAAGCGTCGTGCTCGACCACTTCTAGGTTCACAAGGGGGAAAATAGTCTTATTTGCGGCTTATAATTGTGACAGCTCCACTTACAGTTTATCTCTTAAAATTCTTATTAAATCTTAGTTACAGTTCATAAATATTTGGCACAGTTTGTGCCCTTAGTAAGTTTGTCAACGACTTTTTATTAAAGGTTACACTTCTGGAATTTAAATTAAGGTAATCTCCCCCCCCTGAGAATCCAATCAAAATTCAAAACGTCTGATGACTTCCAATATCTGTTCCTTCGTATAATGCATGAAAATCGTATGTTCTTTATTCATTCATAGGAATTGATGAAGGAAGCTCTTAATATAATATTTTAAAAATTGTTACTACCTCACCTTGGTAGCTGTAACAATCACTGAGGTTAAATTCAAATGCATTTTGCCACACCAAAGGGGGTCGTGTTGGAACCGCGTTCGTGCAAATCGCGATCGCGTAACTAAGGAGTCACGTGATAAAACAACAAACATTTGAAGACTCTGGTGAGTTTTAATCATTGAGGTACACGAAGAAGGCATTAAGTCATCAAAATGAAGCCTAACAAAATAAAAAGTCTCTCCAACGGCCGTAAAAATTGGAACCACTCGTCAATTAAACACAACAATTGTTGTGTTGCTTTGCGGGAATTGAAATTCCACAACAGAGGCCAAACACGACCTCTCATCAGAATATCCTCCTATGGTGGTTTACGGGAATGTTACTTCTTCGCCAGTGACCACCACAGACACTCACACGTACTCAACCCAATTGCGATCCTTTGCAAGGGCTAATGGGTCCCCGCTTAGGATGCCTGGGTTATAACCTGGGATCCTTCACAAGGCTAATGGGACCCCGCTATGGATGCCTGGTTATGAACACAATCACACTCGCAAGCACTCAAAATCACTCCCTCGCAAAAACAAATGGGTTCAACTTCTGGGAGAAACTCGCTCAAAAAGAGCGTAGTCAAAAGAAAGCACACTCAGGAACGAACGAGGGTGTGCGTCGGATACGCGTATTTGGGCCGCAAGGTGGTGGCCCTCTTCAGCGAGCTGAAGGGAAAGCACTTGCAACACGAGGTTGTAAGTGAATCAAGGGAGAGGACAAACTTGAATAAATAGTAAATTGACAATTTTTATTTTGTTATCTAAAGAGGCCGTAGAGCTCAAATACCCTTGATTTAAACTGAAGCCTGACAAACGAAATAACAATCATATTTATTAATATTGCTCTTTTCAGGTATTTCCGTCGCGTGTTTGGTTTTTTTGACAACAGTTTCTCCCCTCTTCCTGGGGGCGTCTTCAGGTCCGTTGGACATTTTTGTAATTTACAAAATTACCAAAATTACAAATTACAAAAATGTCCAACGAACCTGAAGACGCCCCCAGGAAGAGGGGAGAAACTGTTGTCAAAAAAACCAAACACGCGACGGAAATACCTGAAAAGAGCAATATTAATAATTATAAGAGTCGCGGAAGCCTTCAAAGAAACAACCATACTGTTTTACCCTGGTCTTTCCTTGCCTCCTTATGAGTAGCACGACGGAATGGACGAATTAGCGGGTGTAAAGCAAGAATATTAACCAACTGTTCGTAATCTAAGGCAAGTAACTATTGAAACATACATTGGTTACTTAATGCTAAGGATTTAAATCAATTTTATCATAATGTCACAATGAATGAGAGTTATTGTTAATTGTGTAAGAGTGTGCAATGTAGTGCTATCTGTCAACTTAAAATTGAAAATATAAATTATGGAGAAAATGGTACAAATGACATTTTTACGGATTATAATGCGTTTTTAATGTACAATTGTTTAATATCTAATTTAACAGTTAAAATAATAATAGAAATATTTATTACCATATGTAAATATTTATAATTGCCATTTTTCATAGTCAGTAATTCTAAAATCCACTTATTCGTTCATTCCATCGAGCCATCCTAACGAAAGTAAGGGAAGAGATAAGATAACAATATGGTTTTTCTTTTGCTTGTCAGGCTATACCGATTGATGACGTTACGCCCTCTCCCTCCACCTCTATGGTTTCAGCAACAAAATTATTTCCATGGAAACTGTAGCGTGGGTTTTAAAATGGTAACTGATAGGTCTTCAAGGATTAATTGATCCACATAAGGTTTTTAGTGAGGTTTTATATAGGGGTTTTTTCACCTCTACATCTGGAGGGGTAGTTAATGACCCGTGCATATTAATTACACTTCGCAGTCAAAGTGAAAGGATGCCTTTAATCCTATGGCCTAAATTAAATTTTCTCGTTGAATATCAACTGACACCGTGTCGTAGTAATAATAATTAAAGTTCGATTCCCGGAGTCCTCCGGAGAGTCCGGTGATGTTGGCCACCCTGGAAAGGGGTTAGTTCGAGGGATGTGGTCCTTGGACAGTAATGAAGATGCGCCTGGAGACTCATTACGCACGCCTGACCCTGGAATGGCACGTCGTCATCGTCTCTCTCACTCTCCGTCACACTCATCCCCTTCTCCGCCCCGGCAAAACCTTCTCCGCACTCCCGAGGCCTTAAAAAAAAAACCTCTTCCCGTCGGTGCTCCGCGTATTCATGAGGCCAAAGCCGCTTTTGAGATGGTTAAACGCAGCTCACAAAAGGCCTCGACGTTCCCCATCCGTAAGTCTCGCCTCTCCTCCTTCCTCTCCCTCTCTCTCCCGTTCCTCCTCGCCCACCTCTACTCCTCCGAGAAGATCGTCTCTCGTCTCTTTTCGTACGAGTTGAGAGGAGAGGAATGTGAAATCCGTACGTCTGCACCGAGGGAAAGAAATGGTTTCGCCACTCAACGGTAAGCAGATTTAAATACAGTCTATATAGTTAAGGTAGTTTTTAGTGAATTACGATTTTCCCTAGCAATCAATAAATTTGGTCTCATTTTAAAGAAAAATATCTCACCCTTTCTAATGACACCAAAAGTTCAACCCCTTTCCACATTACTTTCGGTGATGCAACCCCTTACCACATTACTTTCGAAAATAAATCATACTGTCCTCATTTTGAAAATGGTGTCTGCCTGGAGTCCATACACGTACCATTTCCCATGTAAAAGGGCTGGTAAGGTATCACAAAAAACCTTCCGTTCTCAATAGAACCTACTGCTGTTCTACCGCTGTCCATACATGCCGGTGTCCATACCACTGTACACACTGTCACCGCAGTAGGCTCTGTTTAGAACCTACTGCGGTGACAGTACGATTAATTTTGGAACATAGTTGAGAAAACACATAAACTATACGCTGCTAGTTTATTTAAGACATCTAAATGTCAGAAATTCCTCATTTTGAAAATGGTGTCTGCCTGGAGTCCGTACACGTACCATTTCCCATGTAAAAGGGCTGGTAAGGTATCACAAAAAACCTTCCGTTTTGCAGGAGTTTCAAACGCACCGTGCGAAAAAAATGAGTCGAGTTAAAGACTTATTTAGATATTTTCATTTAATTACTAACAATTTTTGTCATATACAACAATATCACTGCACCATTAATAATGCAATATTTAATTGATGTGACTCACAGCTGGTGAAAGCAAAACGTATAATTCGAATATGGTCTCTATTATGACTAGGGAACTATCTCGCTCGGACTACCTTAAAACAGTATCTTGGTCTACTTGGTGGTATGTTTCCATAGTCATATTTAATGGTAGCTTTAACTACACCACAAAAAACACGACCCGGGTTTCAATACATAAGTATCATCTTTACTTGATGATGATACTTATGCATTGAAGTCTGGGTCGAGTTTTTTGTGAGTTTTTCGTGGTGTGGTAAAAGTTACCATTAAATAAGTCTATATACACTTCGCATGATTGTGCCGTTGTCGGTTAGAATTGAATAAAATCGGTGAACTCTTAAAATATACGTCTTACCCGTCATGGTGATGACATTCGACGATTTTCGACAAATTCACGTATCTTCCGCATACTATTTAGGTTATAAAATAAAGCAAAAAGCGAAAAGTTACGACATTTATTTTAAGTATTAATTCTTATTATAGAGGCCTGCGTAAACAGATTTGCTTTACGCAGCAAACTATATCCTTAAAATAAAAGCGCGCAAGTCTCTGCGGAAGCGTTTTCGGCCGCCGTATACAGACCCATTAAGGCGACGCATCACACCAGCTCGACCGGTCGAATTTGTCATGATTTCCGACCCCAGACATTTTGTTGAAGACATCTACATCTGCATCTACATAAAACCTTGCGAGTCGCCGCATGGGCGTGTGGCAGTGGGTGTTAGGAAACCAGCGGGTGTTAGGAACCAGGAATGTTCTCCATTTACTTGTCACAACATCCCTGAAAAAGTTATTAAAGTGGAAAATGTCGATGGAATAAGCGACCACAAGGTAGTACATGAAAAATTTTCCCTCAATACTGAAAAAAAATTTAAATAGAAAGATTTACCTTTTTAGCAAAGCAGATTTTAACGGATTTAGGCGTGACTCAAAGACTTTTTAGAAAAATTCGTGAGCATCAGCAAAAATAGTTATACAGACAATACATGGAAAGAGTTCCTCCAAATTACGCGGTCACTTGTCAACAGATATATACCTCATAAGTATAAGAGTGAGAATAGGGAGCCAAGGAGGTGCAACGCGGAGGTTAGAAAGTGTTTAAAACGCCAACGAGTTAGCCATGCGAAACTAAGAAAAATGAAGAAAAATGTAGCTAATAGCGATCTAAAAAATACTATCGAACATTGTAAAATTTGTAAAGCAGCCGCAAAAACAGCCCTTAGAAAAGCGTTTAGTGAATTCAAGAGAAAAGTACTTGGAGAACAACTAGAGGGAAATCCGAAAGCATTTTGGTCATATGTTAGGGGAGTACATGGAACTAAAAAGTCAACGGTTAATTCCTTGAAAAACAATAGAGGCGAAATAGCAACTTCCAGTTTAGAAAACGCTAATTTGTTATATTATTTTTTTCATAGCGTTTTTAATCAATCTAAGCATAGTTTGCACGAAACCATACCAGACCGATTTCAACAACCAGTACCCACGATCGATATATCGTGTAGCGGAATCGTGTCTTTACTGAATAACATTAGCCCGAACAAGTCCTCAGGTCCTGATGAAATTCCAGCTCGTGTGTATATAGAATTGGCTCTCGAAATGGCTCCAAAATAATATTTAACAAATCCCTCGAAGAACACGCGGTTCCCAAAGACTGGAAGATAGCAAACGTGACCCCAATTTATAAAAGTGGAGATAGGGAACAGCCTTGTAATTATAGACTAATATCATTAACGTCACTATCATGTAAAATTATAGAGCATATAATAGTTACATCAATAATGGGACACATCAACATCCAGAATTTATTGATAACAAACCAGCATGGGTTCGGAAAGGGACGGTCTTGCGAAACTCAATTAGGTCTTTTTGTTCATGATATTTTAGTTTCCGGAGGAGGTAACGTACAGGTAGACGCAGCGTTTCTTGACTTTAGACCAGCATTTGATAAGGTTCCCCACTGTAAGTTACTCGCGAAGTTTGCATCATACGGGATAGACAGTAATATAGTAGGCCGGATAGGGGACTTCTTACATGAACGCGTTCAAAGGGTGGTACTAGATGGTGTCAGCACAGGCGAAGTAAATGTTACATCGGGTGTTCCCCAGGAAAGCGTGATAGGACCAATTTAATTTCTTCTCTACGTAAATGACTTGAATACAGTAGTAAAAAAATAGCAAGCTCCGTATTTTTGCCGATGATGCAGTAGTGTGTAAGGATAAGGCTGAGGCTAAGGCTAAGGCTAAGATTCAACTTAAATAATCTAAACTACAATTATGTGTGCGGAAATTTTTGAATGATTAATGGCCGGTTGAAAGAACATTTAGCTATTGAATCAATAGTTACGTGTTCCATGAAGTTATGGACCTCATATAAATATTCGGGTAGCAGGAACACATCTACTAGCTACATTACTTATCTACGAATAGTTGACTGCTTCGGATGTTTGATCTAAACTTCTGGCAGTGGATAAAATTTGTGAAAGTTTTAGCTATGTAATATTGGAAATGCACATAACTACTATTCATTTAGAGTAAAAAAACTGGCTATCCGTCTCAGACCAACTCTTTTTTCAATTAATTAAGTCTCCAAGCGGTTCATCGCGCTTCCGCCATCTTGGTTGTTTATGGAGTTCATAAATCCATTCCATTAGTTATGAAGCCAATAAATTTACAGAATGTTTCTTCAACACTTATTGAACTGTTGCCATGGCGTAAGGGTCCCATAACTCTATGGAATACATAGGTTTCGTTCCAACAACTGGCCATAAATTGCGTTGCAGGTTTGGAGGTTGACAAATTAAGGAATGTAAGCCCAAAAACTCAGACGAAACTATTGTAGATGGTTATTTGTGTTATTATTTGGATAAAAAGTGGCCAAATATTTTATGCAGGGTGATTTTTTTTAGTAAGTCCACGCTGCTTTTCCAAGATTAGAATCCTCGCTCAGAGTTATGGCATATTAGTCTGGCTCAAAAATTGTTCTGCATGTCACTGTCTGGTACAATACCAATGCAATTGCTTAATATTTGCGTACTTTCACTCATTGAACATCGGCTTTTGGCAGCTTTAACCTTGTGATCTGACCTTTTACTAACTGGGTGGCGAGACATGGGATACATGTGTGGGATGACTGCCCTACCACCCCATCAGAAACTAATGCAGCAGAAATTTCGCAAAAAAATTTACATCGGTCGAAAAGAGACGCGCTCTCATGGACCTCATTGCGAGGCCCACGATCGTAATCCGAGACTCTTAATATTAAAGTCTGGGCCGGAAGGATAGGGTGCAGCCGCCGTATCGCGACCGCAACTCCGGGACCGGCACCATATGCAGCAGTCTGCCTTTGTCCCGCCGTTTTCATGAAAATGCGTCTGCGGACGTCATATTCTTTCACTCGTGCCCTTTGTAAATTCTCATTTCTCTTCTTTCTGGAGTCGTCCTCCTCCTCCTATCTTTAATATCTTTCGGACCAAAGCGGCGAGCTCGCTGGTTGAAATTTCTGTGCTCTGTGCGAGAATAATTGCGTCCCTAATGAACGGACCAGTGCCGTAGAAACTCGCCGTGGCCTTTTTTGTCGATTGAAAAAAAATGTATATAACGCTCTCCTATTCCATTTTGGCCAGCAGACCAGCGGATACTGCGGTTTAAATGTGTCCTTTATTAAAATTGTCGCGAATCTTTTTTTTATCATCTCTTTTCCAAGATGGAGATTGAAAGAGTAAAAAATTGGTGAAATCGCATCCCAACTTGCTTGTTTTAAAAATGGGGGAAATTTAGGTTCAAAGCTATGGAAATACGTACTCGCTATTCCCTTTTTTCAGCAGCGAATTTTAATATCTATTTCCAGCGATTTAGTATAGAGTTCAGCCCTATACTGCTTGAGCAATTTCGTGCATTGTTTTCGTACAAATAGTGGGATGATTTTCAAATGAATTCTTGTGCGCCAAAATAATACCTGACTAATAGTTGTCACTCTATGGAAACAGGAATTTGTAAATGGGGCCGGGATATTTTAAAATCAAAGCAAAACAATCCATTTTACCATGAAATTGAGCCTCTTTGTAGTTTCAATTATCGTATCAGGTATTGTTAACATATGTACATAGATCTATCAAAAATGACGTGGAAGGATAATGGGATATAATTTAAATAGGTCGGCTATAAAGAGACAAGATTTGAAATTTTTATCAAAATTGTTATCTTTTTCAAAAGTCTTGGGGGCTAGGAGGTAGTTCTAAAATTTATGGGGGTGATCGAAGAGAAAGTTGCTCGTCACGTGACTTTCCCTGAGCCTATCAGGGTCCAGTAGGTGTAGCGTAGAGCCTCGAAAATTCAATTCCTCTTAGAACTCCGTTGTGTAAACTTCCAGATTCTGCATGCCGTGGTGCCAAACCTCATCGCCACAGGACCTTTCCCGTTATGGATCACGCGTTTATCCCAGCAGAGGAATAATAATCTCAGCAACGTCGAGGAAGAACTCCCGCCCTCTCGGTTGCAGTTCCCCAACCCCCCACAGCGGAGGCTTTCGGACAGTTCCGGACTCGCACGAAAGGCGCCCAAGACATTGGAAAAATATAATACTCCCTTTTATTGTCTTACTGCCAAAATATTTCCCATTCCTTGTTGCACTTACAACCAGAGGGTCAGAGGACACACTTTCGATGCTCCTGTACAAAAGTTTGTGTAAAATTTAGTGAATTACATCGGACTGAGCGGATGTGAAAGTATGAATTTTGGAAAAATCGCCAAAAGTGCCACCTACTTCACTGACGGCGCCATCAGTTTTCATCACACACTTAGGAGAACATTTTCATCAACTTCTTGTGTGAGACTATCAACAAGCAGCTTGATATAATGGACATTAAGGTCCCTGAAGGAATTTATACGTGTCTCCGGTAAATTAAATGAATACCAGGATATTAACACCGTAAAATATCATTGAAATGGCTGCCAGATTCCATTAATATTTTTGCAGAGAATACAAAAAGAGAGAAAGATCTCAAAAAATGTCTTCATTTACTGAAATCGTGGCCGTTTACTCAGTAAACTATTGAAACTCTGTCTGACACAAAAGTATACATTAAGAGTTTTACCACGCATTTGATTGTATATACTCATTTTTTCCGTCTATAAGAATAGTAACACTATTGTTGGAGATTGCTGATGCAATATGTATATCTTTATGACCAATTTCTGATTATCTATATGTTGGCCACTAATATTAATGCTACTTGAAGATAGCCTTTACACTGGTATTTCCTTTAAGGCGACCTAAAGCATAAATATTTCATGCTTTGAAGAAGCTGCATAATTTTTTCTTTTCTTTTGTTCGAAGTAATAAACATCTTAGTAATTAAATGTCGTAGATATTTAAGGAGGGCTAATTCCTCATTTTCTACCAATTTGCTTTACTACTCGCTCCTCTGCAATGCTCTATGATGTCATTTGTAAATATGAGCGAATACTCAGCTGTCTATATCATTAGTAGACATTTCTCTTGGTAAACGTCGGCTCGATATTAGTACCCTCTAGCGAGTGAACTGATGTTGACGTTGTAACTGCTAAAATAGCACATTTAAGGGATGATGACTTAATGTAAACGATATGTTATCATGTTTGCTTTCATTTGCATTTGCTTTGTATGGGCTGAAAACAATTTTTTCGCTGTGTTTCCAATTGTTTGCATAAAGTGTCGCTGAGGGCGTTTAATGTGGCAACCGCCGATGTTTCAGAGGACAACGGTAAAATGTTCTCGGGCAAACAAAATGAATAAGAATTAATTAGCGCCATTAACATGCCACGAAATGAATACTTCGAGCACAAGCTCATGGGCGAATGAAGCTCGTAGATAAATAATGAGAAAGCGAGTGGAGACTAGAAACTTAAAAACCACTCACGAATGTGGAACACGGCCCGCACAAGGGCCGAGTAGGTTAAAAATTATAATGCATACAACCGACCTGAATTAAAGAGGGATTACAAGTTTCAAATTAGTGAAAAAACACATCATACTTGGGAAGTTTTTTTAAAAATATCTTTTAATAGGCAGATGAGGGATGAAAGGGGGCGCTACACGTAGGAGCGGCAATTATGAGAATTAATCCGAGCGGCTGAAGCTTCTTCTTCTTCCATCCCTCTCCCGCCTTCTCTGTAGCGTCCCGAGCGAAAATTTTTAATGAGGAAAAGAGAGTTTCGAGTGGCTTATCTTTTCCTCCGCGGTGCTGCAGTTCACGCTTCATTAAGTTGGGCCGCGTGAATCATATCAAGCAAGAGCGGTTATTAGTATTTATTTAGTCGCTCGCTGATGGAGTCGGGGCATTGAGATATTTGGAGAGGGCGCTTGCTACGATGGTCAGTGAAAGAAGCTGTGAAGTGGGCGTGGCCTGTCCGTCACATTTGTTAAACCAGATTTTCCATTGGCACTTACATGCTGGAACACCAATTTTGCAATTTCATGGTACATATTTTCCACCGATAACTTACTAGAAACCAGCATTCACCTACTTCAAGGGTTGAAATTCGCCATGAAAATAATCATATAACTTGACCTGGATTCGAACCCGGATCTCCCAATCGCCTTGATGAAAGATTGCTTGGTGGAGTAACTGGCTAAAACACTTGGCCAGAAATTGGGAGATCCAAGTTCGAATCCCGGCCAAGTCAAATGATCTTTTTTCATGGTGAATTTCAATCCTTGGTGTACATGTGACTACCCCTGCGAGTGACTTCATACCACATCAATTGTAAACGCAATGATTGGAAATTCACCTACTTCTTTAAGATGCATTCCCCATATATACACTGTTTATTTATTTAAATTGATTATAATCCGCCTTTTCGGAAAAACTTTTTTTGAAAACTTTGATAAAATCGAGTAGAATCCATAGCACTAACAAGGGGAGTGTGAGATAGCCGGGTCTCATATTTTATTCAAACTTAGTAGTTGTACAGACTGCTGTATGTGGTTCATGAATCACCCCACATATAGGGTTATATAACCAATAGTTTAAACAAAAAAGGCCTTTAAAAATTTCAAAATTACCTTTAGACGGGCCACCCACATAACTGACAAGCTGGACGGGTGGCTGACGTGCTCGTCTCCGGTCTAGAGACACGGGTTCGATTAAATACGGGGTGTGATTCTTCCACTGTTTTTTTAGTTTTTCTTTTACGGCATCCTAAAATGCACTCAAGATTTTTTTATATTTTTACTCGAAATATTATTTTTGCGTGAGGCAAATTTTTTTATTTGCATACACGACATCAGTCGGCGGCTTAGTCTCTTTTTTCGGTCGAAGGTAGCCTTCTTATTATGTCACTTCCTTATCTTTTTACGACGTATTTTCATTATTCCTTCATGCACCTGATTTCCATTTTCTATAATTATTTTATAATATTGTCTTCATATTTTTACTATTCAAGCATAATTCTTAATAATATTAAAATTGTTCATAGCTTTTCAGTTATGTGGGTGGCCCGTCCAAAGGGAATTTTGAAATTTTTAAAGGCCTTTTTCGTTTAAACTATTGGTTATATAACCCTATATGTGGAGTGATTCATGAACCACCTACAGCAGTCTGTACAACTACCAACTTTGAATAAAATGTGAGACCCGGCTGTCTGACCCTCCCCTTTAAGCATAAAACATGTCTCAAGAGTTATTAGCCTTGAATTTCAAACAGATATTGTATATTCATGGTTTATATCCGCTAATTCGTCCATTCCGCCGTGCTAACCAAAGGAAAATAAGGAGATAGCAGGGTTAAATAATATGGTTGTTATTTCGGTTGTCGGGATTCAGTTGATTAGGTACCTAGTGCCCTCTCCATATACTTTAATAGATATGACACACACAGCCGAGATTGAGTGTCCTTTAATATTTTTTTAAACATCATACTTCCCATTAGCAACGGTTTCAGAGACTAGTGTTCCAATCGCTAGTTATTTTCCGCTCATATTACGGAGAATACAAATTTCTCTCAACGTTTCTGGATTTTAATTATGCACACGTTGTGAGAAGTAAAACCAACGGATTACAAACTATCTTTTATTAGAGGTTGTTCAATATGATGAAATTCCAAAACGTCTGCTAGTCAGTTGATAAGAACATACATTACACGACATTTATAACTGTGCTTTATAAGCTAATCTTGCGGAATTTATAGCTCTTGAAGCGGATTTCTCTCGGAATTAATTATTCAGGAATTGGTACTCCCAATAGTCCCACGCTCCTAAGTCTCTCTTTTGATCTCACCATTGTCTGCGGAGGTAATAGTACCCATGGTTTTTTTCGAGTTCATCCCACTATGGGCAGTCGCTGTTTTCATACAGTGCTCCTAACATTTCTTGCTTTTTTGGTCAATAATTATTAACGATTATATGGGATGTTTTGGAAGGAAATAGCAGGGATAAACAATATATGGTTGCTATTTAGGTCGTCAGGATAAAGTTTGATGACGTAATGTCCACTCCAGGTACCTTAATAAGGTGGACATACAAACAAAGAAGGTCGACTGTTGACGATTAGTTTTGCCAAGGATGTTCTAGAAAACGCATCTTCGGGCTGTTTTTCAGGGAGGGATTTCCAAGTGGCAAGCGGGAAATTAGAGCCATCGTGTAAATAATGGCGGGAAACTCTCTCTCTCTCCCAACCGCAAACCGCAGTAAAAAGAAGAGTTCTCGGTTCTTCCGCCCACTGCGCCTACCCCTCTCTACCCATACTTTTCCATCTCTCCTTAAATGAATCTCTTTTTAAACGGAATTTTCTTTTTTTACACTCCCGCGAGTGAAGTAAACTAGCATCCACGATGACGATTGTTGAGCAAGGCGCCTCGTTAGCGCGAAGTTTAAAAAGATTGAATCGATGCAGCCATCCGACTAATCAGGGTTATCGAATTTGCGCCAAAACTAGTGCTTCGCCCTAAAACACGTACGTACATTTTCGGCAACTTATTTTCTGTCACGACACGCCGTTGTATTCTATTTCGTGCGTTTATAAGCAAAAATCTTTCGTAATTATGGGCGGATAGATCGTTATATATCTCTACTTGCAGCGGTAGAACATATTTGTCATATAAAGTGCTGAAGTTAGAGTAGTCATTAAAACCAGCTTATGTCCGGTTGCAGGAAGGATAAATTTGCATTCAATACAGTTAGGGACGCATAAGCCATGGCTACTATGCGATATGTATTTCAGAAACATTAGCTCAATTCATTGTTATCATAATTGGTCTCAACTTGTAACAATCAGTCATGAGTTCCATTAGTTGCCAAGATGGCGGACGCGCGATGAACCGCTTGGAGACTTGACTACTTGTTAAAAGAGTTATTTTGTCACTTATGACGAATTTGTTTACTTAAGTGGGCGAATTATCTCGTGCATTAGCAATAAAACAAAGAATAAAATTCCATGTATGTTAGCCTACTGTGGAATAGCAGAGAAAGCATAGAAAGTTCTTAACTATTTGTTGATGAAGTAATAAAGTTAGTATGTGTGTTCCTGCAACCCGAATGTTTTTATGAAGCCCATAACTATATGCATCTCTTAACTATTTATTTCATGACTAAATGGTCTTGTCACCGGCCATTAGTGATTTATTGATAACTTATTCAAAGCACTGCGGAACTGGCCGAAGAGTCACCTGCTGATGGTGACACACTTGCATGAAATTATAAATAAAAAAAAGCATTTGCCTGGAGTGGGATACGAACCCAGATCCCTCGATATAGCTCCCGGAGCTGTAACCAGGCAACCTTTTTTCACCGTGAATTTCATAGACTTTTAAGAGCGCTTAGTTCTAACAGGTACCGTTCATATACTGACAAGGAATATTTTTGTGTGCGCTCAAAGCGCCACTGTCCACGAGGTAAAGCCTCTTTGAAAAGGCGAGTGTGTTTACTTAGAATAGTTCAAAGAACTACGGAACTGGTTGCGAAGTAACTTCAACCCTTTGAGTGCGGCATGACGTTAAATCACGTCATCGTTGTCTTTACACTGGTAGTGATGATGTGGTATAACGTCAAGGGTGCCGTGAGTGTTCCAGCTTTCACTAGGTGACTTTCACTTGGCCCCTTAGTGAAACACTCAAGGCACCCTTGACGTGATATCACGTCATCAGTACCAGTGTAAAGGCAACCATGACGTGATTTCACGTCATGCCGCACTCAATACCGCAAGGGTTAATAGAGTCACCCGCTGATGATCACTCACTCCTATGAGAAAATTTATTATTACTCATAGAATTTAATTTTTAAATAAGATTTTTTATTTTCATAATGTTATATTTTAAGTCTGTAAGTCTGTACCGCGAAATCATGGCGTAAGTGCAAAGGACGAGAACAAAATGAACGGCTTTTGTATTATTGGCTTTAGCGAAGTGATCTTACGTATGGTAATCCGTGGCAATGAGGAAAATTTATTAGATGGTTCATTTTTTTCAGTTTCAGCGTTACGAAGATTTCATTTTCAGCCTTAAGTATCCTATATTTTGATAAAGCCCTCCTTGAAAATATTCAAACATGGCAGGTGAATTTTTTTTTCTCATGGCAATTCCTTCAAAAAATTCACCTGCCATGTTTGAATATTTTCAAATGTCTAAGACTAATGGTTTGAATATTTTCAAATGGCACGGCATATGTGCTGGTGAAGGACACTGTCCCTTGGGTGTGGCTTCTTGGAAGTCCTCTTCTCCTTTGCGTTGCCATCTTTGATGGACCGCTAGGGCCTTAGATCTAGTTGCCTTGTATCCACCAAAATTTCCATGGGAATTAGGAAGCCTGGATAGCGTAGTGGTCTGCGCATTGGTCCGGCAAACCAAAGGTCCGTAGTTCGATTCCCGGTCCAGGCCGAATTTTTCTCACGGCAATTCCTTCAAAAAAGCCCTCCTTGTCCTTCCTGACTGATGATCCCCTCCCAGTAGTCCCCACCCAGAGATCCGATTGAGGGACTATTTTACCTTCGGAATAAATTCTGGGAGGAATGCTATCATGTCATATATAAAATGCAGGGCTGAATCTTCTAGGTAGATTAATTTGGTGGTTTCCCGGTTGCCTTCTGATCAGGCCGATTCCGTAAACATCCCTGTCGCGCGGAGATGTGGCCGTTGATACCGGTCCAATCTTCTTGATCTGCGCTATCAATGCTTGCTGCTGAGACTGAGGTCTCTCAGTAGTGGGATCAAAATCGAGTAGCGTGCAAGAGTTGGTTAACTGGGTTTCGAACCTGCGACCCACCGAACGGGAGTCGAACACGCTACCACTGGTCCAAACCGGACCCAACAAGATTCTCCATGAATCTCTAAAGTTCATTTTCACTTCTTTGGACTCTTAACAAAAGAAGCTTTTACGACCCCTGTAGCCATGCAAAATACATAATTGACCGCCTATTTCTGTCAGCGGCTTTCTCCTTCCTAGGAATCAACATTTCTCAAGTTGATATTACCTCCAAATACCTCACGTTGATATTACCTCCAATAATTCTTAATTTGATGATGCTAATACAAAAGCTTATTGCAACCATTTTGAATGTGAAAGTAATTTTTTAGAGCAATTAGTTTCTTACTGGTTAATAAATTTGAGACCACCATGGGTTTGGTACCAATTACATCCGGCATCTCACAATTGGTTGACATTGAAGTGTACTCTTTCATTTTCAAGGCGTGGCAATAAATATCGATCCAACTTAATTTCAGGCATTATATGAATTTTTAATCGCTTAGAAAGACTTTCAGCAGCATTGAGTACAAGTCACCAGAGCCTTTTGCATGCATTTCCGCACTGCGGTTACGCGGTGGCGCCGCCGCGGTGGCGCGGCAGGTTTAGGTGATTTTTTAACTATAGTTTCGCGTCAGCTGAAAGCCTACTAGGTTAATTTCGGGATATAGGCGTCGGACGATAACCGAACTCTATTAATGAAAGTGGCAGGCCGTGAGAGAGAGAGAGAGAGAAAACTTGGGTGGTTTTGCGTCCATTATCCGCGAGAATCCGCTGATCCCGACGATTCTCGCCAAACCATTACCGGAGGTGGCTCGGAGCCAGGAGCGGAGTCGGTTTTTATCGTTAACTTAAGTGCTATTACCTCGGCTGGAACAATGAACCTCGATTTCAGCCGCTAAACGGAGGGAGGGGGTGGGGGCGGGGGGTAAATTTGAATCTCTCCCACCCCAACACGACGCTTTCGCAACGGTAACGTGTCCCCGTGTTTCTCTTTCCTTTAGGGCACGCGCGTTTCAAATGGATTTACGTGGGAGTGGCGGGGAGTGGAAGAGCAGCTTCGTGGATTTTTGCGAGAGAGAGAGAGAGAGGACACATGTGGGATTGAACGGCAGTGGAGCCGAAACGAGGAGGAAATGAAAAGGTGGGGCGAACAAAGTGCTTCGAAGTGCGTCGGTGAACATAAAATATTCGGCTCGCTAATTCCTCGAACGTGACCCGCAATGCACGTACGGTGAAATGTTTCTCGTTTCATTCCGCCCCGCCTTTAAAACCATCTTTTGAATCCTTACTGTCGTGCTCTGTGTTTTGCGGCGCTGTTTGACGACCAGTCTTTGCGGTTCCGCCCGAGAAATTTGTTTGGCAAAACGGTGAATTGAAATGATAGATGACACACAGCGCTGTATAATTTTCACAGAAATACAGGAATTTTCATTTCGTTCCATCGCAGAGCGGGGAAATTTCTCGGAAGGTGGCCGAAAGTATAACCGGTATAGTATGTATTTAGTTTATGCTTCGTGGTGCGTTTTGGTAGACTAATGTTTGAGCTGCTTTAAAATGTATACGACTTGAAAGGAGCTCTTTAAGTTAAATGGAGTTCCATGTATAATAAGGAGCGGAGGGATACCTATACGATCGTTTACTGAAGTGTTCGTCCACCTTGGACGTCTAATTGCGAGGGACTATTTGATGCCTGTTCATGTATATATGCTTCTACTTGCGATATCGCTACAGCAGACGTTGGCTCGTACTGTCACGGTGTACGTGTAATCAGGAGCTTTCGCTATGTTCTGTTGAATATATTGGTGCCCCTAAATGAAATTCTAAAACTTCTGCTGGTCAGTTGATAAGAAAATATATTACACGACATTTATAACTGTGCTTTATAAGCTAATCTTGCGGAATTTATAGCTCTTGAAGCGGATTTCTCTCGGAATTAATTATTCAGGAGTTGGTACTCCTAATAGTCCCACGCTCCTAAGTCTCTCTTCTGATCTCACCATTGTCTGCGGAGGTAATAGTACCCATGGTTTTTTTCGAGTTCATCCCACTATGGGCAGTCGCTATTTTCATACAATGCTCCTAACATTTCTTGGTTTTTTGGTCAATAATTATTAACGATTATATGGGATGTTTTTATAATAAGAATATATTGGTGCCCCTAAATGACTGTGTTCAATCTTCATTATACTCGATGCTTCGAGAATTTATCCAGTCTTCTAACACACGCTTCTAAAAGGAGAGAGCTCGAATATGTCAAGTCTGCATTCCGTGTTCTTCCGATTCTCTAAGTAATGAAGCTCAAATGATTTCTTACTGTCTACTAATTTTTATGATTTCACCTTTTGCTACAAGTGTCCCGACTGACTAGCAGTCATCATCAGGCAAGACTGCCTGATGATGACTGCTAGTCAGTCGAAGGCAAGGCATCAGGCAAGTCTTGCCTGATGATGACTGCTAGTCAGTCGAAACACGTGTAGCAAGAGGTGAAATTATAAAAATTAGTAGACAGTAAGAAATCATTTGAGCTTCATTACTCATTATGCTGTTCTTAAATATCTCGCCTGAGAAAGTGGAGTTTTTTCCGATTCT
The DNA here is from genome assembly GCA_963169105.1 of Ceriagrion tenellum. Lineage (NCBI taxonomy): Eukaryota > Metazoa > Arthropoda > Insecta > Odonata > Coenagrionidae > Ceriagrion > Ceriagrion tenellum. The sequence continues at coordinate 108,831,361 of OY720635.1, read as the reverse complement.
CTCCCTTTTTCAGCCTTCCCGCAACTACAAGGTGAGACTTATTCTGTTTACCGAACTTATATACAATTGCAAAGGGTTTTCGCTAGGTTTTTCTCTTTCATATTTCTTACATTCCTTGTCCATTTCTTGTATTTTAAGTATTTATGGCTATAAGTTCAAGTCTCGGTCTTAATACATTGCTGTTCACCAGTTGATATATCAACATTTCTTACAGTATAATTATTAACTATACAATCTGTATTGTTAACCTCTTATTCATTCATTGGTCGTTCAATGTTAAGATTGATTGACTGCAGGCCTCCACCCTTCCATATCTGATGCTAGTTCCCTTATTTCCTGGTATCTCTTCCTATGTACTTTCCTCTTCATTTGATCCATGAGCTTATTCCTGGGTCTTCCTATGCGGGCTCTTCCCTCTATTTTTTCTTCAATCATGTTCTTCAAAAACTCATTATGCCTCCGGGTGTGTCCAATCCATCCTGTTAATTTTTTCTGTATGGCGTTCCATATGTTCCTCTCCTATTCTACTCTTCTGCACACTTCATCATTTCTTATTTTGTCCGTACATTTTGTCTTCTGCATCCTCCTCCAGCACCAGGTTTTGAAGGTTTCTAGTCTGTTCTGTTCAGCTTTTCCTATGGTCCATACTTCCGATCAATAGGGGGCCATGCTCCGAACGAATGCTTTCACATACTGTTGCCTACTTTTTAGTCCTATCTTCTCCAGCACCAGATTTCTAAGGCTTCTAGTCTTTTCTGGTCAGCTGTACCAATGGTCCATGCTTCTCATTCATAGAGTGCCACGATCCATACGAATGTTTTCACGAATTGTTTCCTACTTTGTAGTCCTATCTTCTTTGTGCATTTGAGTTTTATTTTAAAACAAGAAACAACAATTGCACTATTCCACAAGTTATTTTAATGCGTACGGCGCGTTTCAACTCACAGAACCAACATCAGGTACGAGACCAGGTATCAGGTAGGTCTTGTACCTGGTGATAGCTCTGTGAGTTGAAACGCGTCGTATGCATTAAAATAACTTGTGGAATAGTGCAATTGTTGTTTCTTTTTTAATATGACGAACTTTCACGATATCTCGCCGGAATCTACTGAAATTAGCTGTACTTTTCGTAATTCTCCGCTTAATGTTCTTCGTGTGTACTTCTTCCGTCCCACAAGATGGCACTTCCGAGATCTGTGAAGGAATCCACTTCCCCTACTTTCTCTCCTCTCAGGATGACTACTGTATTAAGCTTCCCTCTTCCGCATACACGGATTTCATTCTTCACCTCTGTTTATTCCTTATTTTCTCCTGTCGCAGTCTTGCCCAGTCCTTTTCTCACTTGAAAATAGGCTTCCTCTTCGATCTTCATGATTTTCATGACATTAGTGATTTTTACATTCTCTTACGCTTTCAACTCTTAACACCCAGGGGGACAACTCTCCTCTTCTCCTGCTTTGACCTTCTTTTTCTCTCTACGCTTGGTACCCATCTTGTTCTCTTTTCTTTTTCGGCTATCATCTTCCTTCATCTCAGGCTTTTTCTTTTTCCTTCTTCCTTTTTCAACTCTCAGGGCCTTGCTTTATTACTTTAGCGTTTGTTTCTTTTATCCACTAGTCGGTAAGGTTTCTTGTCTTATTCATCTCCTTCGAGTGTTTGGGCTCTTTTCTCAAGAGTTGATGGCACTACATCTAGTTCCATGTTCAGTCTGTTCGTTTATTTTCTACAGTTGATCGTACTACATGCTATACCTTGCAGATTTTTATCATAGGTATTATATGAAGTACAGAGGATATTTTATTAACTGAGATAATTTGCTGTGTCTGTTACTGGATATCTATTAGGGCAGGGCCCAACAACAAACACGTCTACGCGTGCGAACTTTAACGCAATTTAATCACAGGTCGCCCGTCTATCTCCAAGAAGAGTTCCTCTTTTTAAAGTGAGATGATAAAGGAGAGTGCAATATTATTGTTTGATGTATTGAATGATACTTTATTAGGATAATTAGCCGTGGGAAACATATAGCTTTGGAGTAAATGGTGTATATTCCTTTGGTTTATCAATATAAATAAACGAAATAATATAATTGGTAGTTTCAGGCGTAACATGGTGGAATTTGTTAAAATTATAATGATAACTCGTAACCATGTGATTCCACATATCTCTTTGCCATTCCAATTATCTATTTTCCCCCTCCTTTCTTCAATATTCGAGTGAGTGTATCCAATGGTGTTCCCGTTCGAGTGTATCCAAGCGTTCCCTTCTCCTTCCCTACCCTTTCCTCCTTCACACCTTACCTCTGGTTCTCTCCCAAATATACCTCCACCCTCCATCCTTCCCCCTCCCTTACCTCCCTTGAATTGTGTATCTATATTGACGAATGTTGTAGAGTCTTCACCTGAAGATGACGTTGAACGTCGAAACCCGGGTCGTTCCAAATAAAGATATGTTGAATCATTAAGTTACAGATTATCATTATAAGATAAATAGTAGCAGAAATTATTCGCGGAATAAAAGCTAAAGGTCCATATTTATCAAAGGAGGCAGAAAGAATACATGGACGAAGTTTTCACGGGTGAGGCACTGGCTTAGGTCTTCTATAGCCGACGTTTCGACCAGCAGCTAGCTCATCTTCCTCAGGGCGAAACTGAGTGGTCTCTGCGAGGAAAAGCTTTAAATAAAACATTTTGTGAATGTTTCATGCGATTGTCGATCTCTTGGCGTGCCACCAACAAACCTTTCGCGTGCCGATTGTTGGCGCTCGTGTCATGGGCTGCCGATTCTCGGCGCTACAGTGTGAAAAAAATCACATAAAATCGGAAAATGTCTTTCCGGATCGCAAGAGATTTTGGGGAGAGGGGGGGGAAGGGGCAACGTAAGAGTGGCGGGGCGGGGGGAGGGGGATGGAGGAGAGTTTTTGGAAGGAATCAGGAGTTGGAAGAGAGGGAGATGGAAGCGGAGGATAGACTACCCCGAATGAGTTTGATCCAACTTGCAGCTGCCGCGTTCCATTTTCGTGCGCTCCGGGAAACAAGGCACGTAGCGTGCGGTCTAAGACGGAGCACTTCGCGGAGGAACATTCAATTAGAAGCCCCCAAGTGTGCTGCATGCACTGACTTATTTAGGTGTCTTTTTGTTTCACTTTAATTTTTGGCTTTTGAAACAACACATTCGAGGCCCAAATTCAGTCCCTGTCCCACATTCCTCCTGGTAATTTCCCGGATTGTTCTATTCTAACATCATTTCCTATTTATATCCAAACTTGGAATACATTTGGTAAAAAAAAGTACTGTACATTTTATATTCGTGTCACCGTTTTAGTATAGAATACCCGGGGCCTCTTTATATTGCGTGCGTTTAAAATAGTTTTCATACTAAAGCCACGCTTTCAAGTTTAATCTTGGAAAAGGGTGAATTTCCATTTCAAATATTTGTTTATTATATATATCCGCATGAACTTTATAATTTATATGTCTCTTTTGTCTTTAATTTTTCGTATTCGAAACATCACACGTGAGGCCATAGTTCAGCCCCTGCGCCATACTTCTCCTAGTATATTGCTGGTTAATTCCTTTTTAATGTCCTTATTACTTATTTACATACAAACTTGGAATATAGTAGGTGTTTAATTACCCTATATTTTGAATCCGTGCCTCGGTTTTAGCGTAGAACTCCCGTGGTCTCTTAATATTGCAGGCGTTTAAAATAATTTAGATGCTAAATATATACTTTCTTGTTTAATCTAGGAAGGGGGTAAGTTTCCATTTAAAATATTTTTTATTATATCTACTTTTACATACTACCCTGAGAGCCGTCGCATGGGCGTGTGGCAGGGAGTGTTAGGACACCAGCCTCGTAAAGATGTAGGAGATATGGTTTTGGGTGGCGAAATGGTGACGTGTATTATGGGAGTGCATTCATTGGGGCTCAGTTTTTATTTGTGGTCACTTATTGTGCGCGGAAAGAACGAGTTTTGTAGGAGTGTATATATATATCGAAGCGAGTATTAGCTCCTTTAAAAATGTTGGAGTTGTAAAGTAAAGTGGAGTTGTAAACACCTTGTGGACACAGCACACCACTGCCTGTTTGTGCCGGAGATACTCCATGTGGAGAGGAGAGGCTGGAGAATGGACGCCTTAGAGCAATTCGAAGTTGTTCAGCATGGGGAGGAGTCCCTCATGAATGAACAGCTGTTCAAATGTCACTCCCCACTCCTCGCCATTCCATTCCCTAAACCAGGCATTGACTCGCTACCTGTGCCTCACCACTTACTTCCCTCCTCTCACCCAATACCTTTCTCCCCTTGCTCAACCCCACTCTCCCCCTCCTAGTTGTGTATATATACCGCTTTCTCGACAAAACATTCTTTGTACCTGATGATGGCTTGACAGCTGAAACGCGTTGTACCATAGAAATTAAACCTGGGGAAGAAGTGCTACATCCTTTTGTGTTTCATTGTAAAGTTTCATGCAATCTTAAAATTTATTCATCCGAGAACTTTCCGGCAGAGGAATGAATGGATGCTAATATCTACAGTTAGGGAAGTTAAATGAATAAACTTAATCGTTGAAGGCGTAACTTTGTGGAATGACTCTACCGACATGACTAAAAAGAGAGAACTCTTAATATTTTCCACACTTAAAACTTTAATTCCCGACCCAGGTTTCGACTGCCTTGCAATCATTTTCAAGGTTTTTTGTTCAAGGTCAAGGTATGACAAGACATTTGTATCTGGTCACGTTCATCGTAATTTTCTGTACCCGTAGAAAAAAATTAATTATAACAAGGCGAATTATCAAACATAACAAGTGAATTGGATATTCGATTTTGTCTTTTTACGTGACTATCCTACTGGGCTGTGGAGATTTTATTTATTTATATTTTTCATGTTATCTTAACTACTCCGAATACAGCACCTTCTATCAATTTATTATTTCAGGGGAGTAAATGTATCATCAGACGAACACAACTCCCATGTCCTGGGCAGAAAATATTCTACCCAGGCGGGATTCGAACCCGCGAGCCTGGGTTAGCAGGCGAGGACTTTACCCCGCCGCCACCGTGGCCGGGAGGGGCTCTTACCGAAGGCCTTGTATGACTTATAAAGACTACATTCAGTCGAAAAAAGTCACATGTATTTGAGAGTAATGTTAAAAATGCAATTACCGATATGCCTTTGTCATTTAGAGTAAAAATTATGGTGCAAAATATGTGGGTTTCGACAAATTTGTTTTATTTAACCCTTTTTCAACGGTGGATGAAAGCGTTTGCATAGAAAGCGTTTGTGAAATCAAACTCCACGTAGAGGGAATGCTGCAAGCCTATTACCATTGAAATAACAATTTTTAACTTCAATTCTTGCGGTTACTTAGAAATAACTAAAAAAATAATATGGCCAGGTGCGTAAATTTTATCACTATTAGATTTCTTGCGAGGGAGTATTCACTGCTGCTTAGTAGTTTTCTTACGAAATAGGCAGGAATTTTTCTGTAAATGCTATTTTTTCCATAGTTTCAGCCATATTTGCATTAACCGCCATGTATATCTATCATACAAGTTCCTGGCGCAGAGGCAAGAATGTACGTAGAAGTGGAGAGGCGAAGAGATAGGAGGGAGGTGGTGTGGAGAGAGAAAGGAAAGAAGAGAGATCGAACATAGGGAACCAAACTACCTCTCAAAAAAAGTAATGGGCACATACACGTGAGAGAAGCGTTAAAATCACCAATTGCTATGACCTCACCAGGGACTCTATCTTGTGGTCTCATAGTAAGACTTATCGAAACGGGACGGCATTGGTGACTACGAGGTGAACCATGCAACTTCTCGATGCGCATACGCTGGTAGCTGCGAGGAAGGTTTTCTGACCATCCATATTAAAAATGACCGCTTCCTTTGTTGCTCAAGCGTTTGTAAGTTCCGTAGCCCATGTCCCAAAACTTTACAGTTAGAATCTCCTAGAAATTCGAGATAACTAAAAATCTGAGCTCAATTAACCCCTTAAGTGGGCTATGCGCGGATGTAAATGCGCGCATAAATAATAAATAAATAATAATAAATAAATAAAATTCATATATGCGCGCTTCATGAGAAATTCAATTTTTCAGTGCCTTTTGCTTATAGATGCGCGCTCTTTTTTCTATTGCCTTGCTGAAGTGTGCTGCTACCTAACTATTTTTTTAGAACTCCGTAATGCCAGTCTTACTTGCTGTACATGACTCCCAAAGTAGTGAAAATTGTGGTGCGAAAAAAGTCCCGTTATTCCTATCTTGGGTTTTTATGGCTCCTTCAGTTTGAAAGCAGTGATTCGCGCAGTCTGGTATTCTTGCGGTGTTGAATCTTCTGGAAATATACAGTAGTTTTTGCAAGTCCAGTGGATCTTCCTGTAGTTCCTGAGGTTTAGGAACTTGTACCTTTGCTTCGTGAATTTAATTGCTTCGAAATCGAGTGGAATATAAAGTGAAGTTTTTTATTTCACTCACCACGATGGCAAAGAAGCGGACATTGCTGTCTGAGGAGACTATAATGCACTCACTTAGTGAGGATGAAGTTAGTTCAAGTGACGAGAGTGAGGACTTCTCTGAAGAAGGAGATACCCACGTTTCTCTAGGTAACAGAGCGGGAACTAGTGGTATTTCGACGCGTGGTGTGCTTATCACACAAACAGCGCAGGGAAACATATTTGTGTTGCCATAAGTGTGATGTGCCGCTGTGCGCAGAGTCATGTTTCTACAAATATCACACGGATTCCCTATACTGAGGAAGGCAAAAAATAAATGTCAAAATTTCTATTCATAATCTTTTGAATTCTGAAAATATATTTTGATAAATATTTCAGGATTTCGGGAGAATGGATAAAAGATTGGATTTCGATGACAGGGGCAAATATGCAACCACGCAGTACAATGCCTATGACGTAATGATTTTATACAAGCATCGCCTGTGAATTTACAACTTCCTTCTTCAAATGTGATCTATGTATGACCGAGAAGCCAAATAATCATTATTATGTAAAACATTGCTCCAAATTAATGAAAAATCGATAGGTTGCAAAAGTTGTAAAAATGTAGGAATTTTACAATTAACTTGCTAAAATATGGCCAAAAAATTAACTTAATGAGTATATATTTTTTTTAATATTTCATAATTATATTATATAAATAAATCACCAAAATTTCAAAATGGCACCTTTTAAATTCGCAAAGCCCCACCTAGTGATGCATTAGTGAAATTTTATCGCCCACTCAAGGGGTTAACAAAAAAAACTTCCGTTGAATGGTGTTGTTTTGTGTTCATGCCAAACGGAGGACAGGCTTCTAACTATAAGCAGCCAGGATACGCATATGGAAATACTGACCAGAAAAGACTATAGGCCTTCGAAACTTGGTGCTGAAAGAGGATGCTGAAGAATAAATGGTTTAAAACACGTTCACTGCTACTTGCTATACAGTGCCTGGCTTGATGATCCTTCCGACTGGTGGGCTGCAACAGCGGTTCGCCCTCGAGTTTCTTGCTTTCAATCGGCAAACCTCTGTATCGCTCGGGGGAATTGTTTATTCAGTGGATGCCTAGCCCTCGGAGAGGTCGAAAGATGATGATCCCAAATGCTTCCACCGTGAATTTTTCCCCACATCTGTCTACTTGTTTAAGGAGGTAGTTCCTCACATTCGGCGGCACTCGGCGATTACCGATCGTCTACTATCCGATTCCCGCGTATCCAAGGTATTCGTGTGGGGGCGTTTGCCGAGGACTCGCCAAATACCAAAGTCCTTAATATTAAATGGAGTAATTTTCGTTTATGGACAGATCTGCGTGAAACTTAACATGTTCGTACTCATCAGTTGCATAAAGTGATAAATGCGAAGAAATTGCACTTAACTTATTTGGTTTCATGGAAATTAAATACTATTTGAACACGTAGCCTATTAGCTATTGACTTGCATGTCGAAATAATTCGATGAAATATGTACAGATTTTCCCCTAATCGAGATAATATACGCTTAAATTCAATATCATGGTTTCTAAAAAATATCAAGGTATCATGTCGAAGAAAAACACGAGTATAAATACGGTAAATTTCGCGTATATTTCGCATAAATTTCGTATGGAGCATTGGAAAAGCTGACCAGAAAATACTAGAAGCATTGGGAGCCTGGTGCTGGAGGAGGATACTGAAGATTAAATGGATGGACAAAATAAGAAAATGTACAGAGGAAAGAATAGGAAATGGCCATATGGAACACCATTCAGAGAGGGAGAACAAGATGGATTGGACATACTCGGAGGCACATTGGTTTATTGAATAACATAACTGAAGGTAAAATAGAGGGAAACGTCCCCAGAGAAAGACCCAGGAATAAAATCACGGACCAAATAAAGAGGAAAGTACATTTCCAGGAGGAGATTCCAGGAGGTAAGGAAGGTAGCATTAGATAGGGAAGGGTGGAGTGCTGCGGTCAACCAAACTTAGGATTGAACGAACAATTAATGAATGTTTCCGACTATTTTCGGGAATAAGTTGGAAATAATTGATTGTTTAACTTGAACAAGTAGTATGGGCTTTTGAAGCTGTCTTCCAATGCAAGAAAGTGAATGGTCATGACGGGACGCTCATTGGCCGGAATCACTCTTCACCACTTGGTATTTCTCTTCACGATCAGTGGTTCCACTTTCGAAAGCTGTAGATTACAATTAACTCTCAAAATTAGGTAGAAATGATCGAATTTTCCCTATGTTCCGCAAAGGAAGCTTGCCTAAACAATGGGGCTACTGTAACTAAAAATATATACATTGCAACTGAGTTCTTCTATTTCAACTAAGCACTCAATGAACGTAAAAAGTAAAGATTATGGTTGAGTAAAAAATGCAGACTTAAAACAAATATATTTTATTAAAAATGTGTTTCTCTGCTTAAGTTAATTGAAACCATCTTTGTTTAATAGAACACTGCCACAAGGCTTGGTTAAAAAAACAGCTGAAGTGATGGGGAGTTCTAAGTCACTCTCCATCGTACTATTTACTGGGCAGCTAATTGGTGATTATTCGTTGATCTTGGAGTGACTCGTTGCGCGGCAAAGTGCTTATATCTATTTAAGATGGTTGGAGCGCGAATCGTAAGTCATTGAGTGTGCATTTTAATAACTTGTCAAGTAAGTTGATAAATACTTGGACCACACTTCACTTAGAAATATAAAATTATTCTTTGTAAAGAACCGTTCATGTTGTGATAAAAATCATGCAAAAATTGTATTTTAATATATTCGTCTCAATTAATCATTGCTGTGAATTGGTTTACGGTGCGGAACATGAAATTTATGCGAAATATACGCGAAATATACCGTGTGTATACACTTGTTTTTTTATTTGGCATGATACCTTGATATTCACCAGGTAGCATTATAATAATATGAATCGCATGTTTTCGCATTTTGAAAGATATGGCAAGAGCCATAAGACAACGTGTTAAAATAACATTATATTGCTAAGAAATCAAATCGGTAAGGGGCCATTGAAGTAATACTTAAGACGTTTTTGGGCGGAGGGGGGTTCGGATCATCTTACTTTGTCTTATGAAGAGGGGGGACAGGGGGTCTGGAGAAAACTTGCCTAAGTTTTTTGTCCGTCTTGATACATTGCATCGTCTCCAAATGTCCTGGGTCTTTTCCTAATATCCTGTGATTGTTCTTAACTCCATCAGCTGTGGTACTGTTTCGCTCTTGATGTTAATAAACGTGGTACTCCAACACTGCATAATTATACGATATCCAGTGCTCAAAGCTGTACGATGGCTTCTATGGAAAGATGAAACAGCGGAAAGTGAACATTTAACGAAGAGTAGATGCAGATATCTAACGCCTTACATAATACAGCGAGGGAGGGGGGGGGTTGGGAAAAATCTTACGTTGTCTTACACAGGGGGAGGGGAGAGGTCAAAAATGGCATAAATCGTCTTACGTAATACTTAAACGGCCCCGAAAATGCATTTTTTTACTTTTAACTTTACATAAATGAGTGCTCTTGTAATAAGTTTCTCGCAAATCTATCGCTCCAACCGCCTTGAATCATTTTACCGTAGAACCAACTTATCTGTGAGGCGTCGCGTCATCTGAGTGGGAGGAGAGCGGGCTAAATCTTCATTTCGTTCGAGGTGGGTTGGAATGTAGTGAATTGGAATGGAGTCCACTCACCGTGGTGGTCTTGGCGTCGCATCCGTGTCTCCCGGCGAGGGGCCCTCCAGTCCGGTTGCACTCGTCCAGGTCGAGGGTCTCCAGGGGCAGCAGGATGGAGAGGCGGCTGTTGATTGGACGAGGAACGCACCATGCAACAGGACCGACCGCAGGGTGGGTAATCATGGAATTGAAGAGAGAAACGAGGTGGAATTTAGCGTGATTCGGTGTACCAAGAGGAATTGCATTTGATGAATTTTTCTCACAATGAATGAGGTAAGTTCCGTTTATTCGGGTTTTTTCCCGCGCTTATTCACATATCGGCCAAACATCGAACATTCATAAAAATCGTATATCGGCCAAAAATCGTGATCCCTGAAATGTAGAATAGAGGAACACCAAAAGGGCGACCGGAAAGAAATATTTTCACCAACCCGCGGTGGTAGAGTACACCTGGTCAGAACCTTTCAAAACCACGTCATAAACCTTCAAAATTGCAAGATCATAGGCCGAGAATATAAATATTTCCCTCGGCTAATACGAGAGGCGATTGAAATAGCCAAAAACGCAGGAAATATCAGCGGGGAAGACGGTTATCCTCTCTCCTCAACGTTCAAACGTCTTTTCCAACAATTAAATTCGAAGGTCCATCCGGCCAATCAAAGTGCGCCTGACTAGCTCAAGCGTTAGATATATATAAAGGAAAAAGAATCTTTGCAGATCATTCAGGTCCTGACGACGCTAGCTGTAACGTTAGCGAAACTGTTGGCCGCTAATATGAATCAACGCGGGAAAAACGCGAATAAACTGAACTCATTCACAGATAGTGTGTTTGAGGTAATAACTCAGATATCCTTAACGGGGTGTCATTAGCCCTGTGAAGGATCCCATTTTGGGTTGTATGCGTGTGTCTGACTCTGAATAATTCGACCCACTTTGGCAGGCTTTGAAGTAGCAAAAGGTTTGGGAGTTGATGCCATGCGACAACAGGTGACGCCTGGTGCCTTCGAATGGGAGTTTGTCTGTCAAACAGAGATGCACACATCCTTCCGTAGGCGAAGTGCAGGGTATATGAGAAAACCCCGTGATTGTTTCAGGAGTGCATTCAAAGAAAGAAATCTTTCTAGATGCCTCTTGCGATTTCCCGTGATATGATTATGAGTATCATTTGTAGCCTAGTTTATTAAAAAATTCTTTAAGCAAAAAATAATTTATTTCTTAGCAATCTCTATGTATCGATGATCACTATAGGAAAGTGAATGTGGCCATATCGTATCCACACACTTCCTCGCATCGTCGTACTCCCCGTCGCCGGCGGGAGGAACCGGCCTCGACCGCGCGCTCGAAAAAAACTATGTAATATTCGGGGTCGCAAATATGCGCAAGGTTTTTCTTTAGCGACATGACTAAAAAGAGAGAACTCTTAGTATTTTCCACACTTAAAACTTTAATTCCCGACCCAGGTTTCGACTGCCTTGCAATCATTTTCAAGGACCTTTGAAAATGATTGCCAGGCAGTCGAAACCTGGGTCCGGAATTAAAGTTTTAAGCGTGGAAAACACTAAGAGTTCTCTCTTTTTAGTCATGTCGGTAGAATCATTCCACAGTGTTACGCCTTCAACAATTAAGTTTATTGTTTTTCTTTAAATTCACAAACTGGAGGCTTTGAAGAATGACGTGGTATGAGTTACTTAGCGTAACCAGGCGGCACCAACTACTTTTTCTCAACAAATAAGTAAAAATTTGACTGAAAATAGGCTCCGCCTTTTTACCTGATGCTGGCGCGTAAGCGATGAAACGCGTAGTACCTACAATAAATCCAGTGGACACTGTCAAGTTTTAACCAGTTTCATTCCTTTATTATCCTACTTTTTGTTGCGTGTCTATGGTTAATAATAAAATTCAATCTAAAAAAAGAAATGAATGAAAGAGAAAGAACGGTGTTATAAAATTGCTTAAAAACTTTTTCCATAAATTAATCCATTAAAGTACAGAAATGGGTTAATTTTGGTAATTCACAGAGAAAATCGAAGGTGGGCGTTTTTTGCGAAATTTGTTCAACTTTGACCCCATATATATTGTTAATGTGCGAGTACAAGAAAATATGCAAATATAAGAAAAATACGCAAATGCACATAACTATTTGCAAACGATAATTCACAAACTATTTAAGAATGTTACTACAAAGTTTCAACTTCCGGACTCAAAAAAAAAGTTTTTAGAGATTTTGGCCAGTTTTTTCGACTTCAACCCACTGTGCGCCGTGGAGACCCCTGTTCCAATGAATAATGTCACTTATAAACTTCTAAGCTAAGTAATACAGCTTCGGGATTAATTTTGTGGAAACGCAACACATGAAATAATTCCTCCCTTTGTACATTCCACACTTATTATTTTTACCGGCCATGGCTTCGACATACAATGTCATTTTCAAGGTACGTATCTCTTATCTAAGTGTCCTTATATACTCAAGCCGGTAACCCCTATAGGTAACTGACCTTTACCTTATAACGAGAGGAGTTTCTTTTATTTTCAACAAAACCGGTAGAATGCTAAAAAAATATGTATCTCAATCTGTGATTTGTTTATGGGCTAAATATGCCGGTGATAGAACATATTGATATATAATGCCTTGTTCTATCGCTTATCCTCTGTAAAACCGTACAAAAACTATTATTTTTCGACATTTCATTATCCGACATTTCAGATCGTTGGAGGGGATACTTCTCCATACATAACCGCCTCAAATTAAATACCCCCATCCTATTTGATCACAGAAAAATATAATGCTTGACATCATCTTATATTGAATTGCAGTGGTGTATCCCGATGTAATCCGTGCTTTTAAATGCAGGAAGTTGAAGAAATTAGCACTTTGCAAGGGACGTTTATTGACGTTTAACAATGTATCTTTCTTATTTTTTCGCTAATGTCAGACCTCTAGATGTTTTATTGATTTCTTTGGTTACATATTTATGACCAGGGTCCCGAATACTCGCGGCGTATTTGAGGTGTGGCCTAACCAGAGCGGAGTAGCATCTCTCTTTTACTTTTTCATCCGAGGACCTTCCCATTATACGCTTGACAAAACGTAGTTTCTTTAATGCTGTGCCGCATATGTTTTGTACGCACAGGTTCCCCTCTAGTTACTCTCCTCTGGTCATTTAAAACTTATCCTTACGGTATGGCTTCCTCCATTACGTTGATTGGCATGCAGAGAGTCCTGTACGTTAAGTAAAACTTTTATTCATGGAGATCATTTTTTTAATTATTTTATCATAGCCTGGGAAACTCAATCACTCAATAATTTGTTAAAATTAGCTAGTTGACGATCTGTGCCTTTCCATAATAGAATTATGTCGTCTAAATATCTAAACCAGTACACAATAGATTTTAATAAATTATTACCGGAACTAAAAAGATATGAGGACCCCAGAAGTCAAGGGGTCTAAGTAACAAAATCGTTGTTTTGAGAAAACTTAAGTCAAAGTTGAAAATGTTTGGTACAACCCACTAAATAGTTAAGAGGCATTACCCTAGATAGCATCACCTGTCAAGAAAATCACTTGGATCCCTTTACCACCTAAAATATTTATATTTTCACGTCCCATTCCTGAACATAACTTGTTTTTTTAAATGTCACTTAGACCCCTTGATTTCTGGGGTCCACATTTATATTCGAATCATATTTCATATTGAAAATAAGTATTTTCCAAAAATTCATTCAAATTCATCCAAATATGTTCACTAACGCACCACCCAGCGAAACTATAGATATAATCACTGGACTAAAATAAATCCGCGGTCGCAGATATTATTATTGAAGGAAGGTCTTCCGCCCTAACAGTTGTTCTGGCACAAAATTATTTCAGTATTAACAATTAATTGTATCATAACACAGACCACCTTGAAATGGGTTCACCAATATCCCCAATCTTGGCAAAAATATGTTTAGATTACCTAGAAAATGATCCTTTTAGTACCGGTTATAATTTATTAAAATATATTGTGTACTGGTTTAGATATGTAGACGACATAATTGTATTAAAGAAACTCAGTGGCTTTGAAAGTATTTCTGTTGATAACATAAAGATAGCTAATTGAGTTTGTTACCTCGGAGACGTAAAGCGCGTGACGATGCTCCGAAATTATAGAGCATACACTCAAAGAAAAATTTTCATACCTTCATTCTATCGTGATTCTGACTTGATTCTGTTCTTTGAAAAAGAAAGAGAGAGAGAAAATTTGGGCCATTGATATTGGATTTTCTGTGTTTGCTCGCGAGAATGGCTCTTTGAAGCCGCTCTTCTGGAGCGATGATGGAAAAGCAGAAAAAAAAGGAAGTAATTCTCCTTTCTGAACAAACTTCCGCAGGTCTTGCTTACTTCTACATTGCCCTTAAGTTCACACGGCAATTGAGTAAACATACGTCCGTTTTTTGTACTTTGAACGTCTCTGGAAATAATTTATCCATCTCATCTGGTTGAGACAAAAAAGTCTTGGGTTATTTCAGCACCGAGTGGGTGATGCGGAAAATCGTTTTTTTTCCCCAAAACGAATGACGAAAACAGCGCTGTTTCCTATTTGTCCGTTAAAAATACAGGGGTAATAAATCATCAGATTTGGAAAGAATCGCTTTCAGTATTTTTGAAAGATATTAAAAAATAGTATTCTAATTCTATGGTTCAAGCGGTACCGACGGAACCATAATGAAATACTTGGACATCATCGACTCAAATTCCCATAACTGCCTTTTTGTTTAAGGAGTAGATATCATCCCATCAAAAATGACGGCAACATTTTCGGAGGCAATTCACGTTGTCTTAGTTACTTTTCTGTCAGATTATTAAACGGCTTTTTTTTTACTGACAACAGAAATTTGATATTAAAATTTCTACCACAAAATTCGCTCCGTCACTACGGGGAATCGATCATATCGCGACCAATGGTGTCGTGACTAGGGACGGCGCTAAGGACCAACGCCGGGTTAATTTGTAGGCACCGAAAAAAAATCGGAGAACACACCGAGACTAAGGGTAGAAATGGATGTAAACAACTTCAGCGGTACAAAAAAGTTGTCCTCACAGGTACCGTGCATGAAATGCCAGAGATACCAGTATACGAATGCTAAGCGCCACAATCCGCGAGGTCCAACGTTTTGACTCTTGAACGTTTTGACAACTTTTGACAATTTCAAAGAACTACGGAACTAGCCGCTCATTAACTTTTTACGGAGTCACCCGCTAGTGATCACGCAATTGTGTGAAATTCACAGTGGATAAGTCATTCGCCTGGACTGGGAATCGAACCCAGGTCCCCCGATTTCGCATTTATCCTGCGGACTGTGGCGCTCAGCGCTCGCATACGGGTACCTCTGGCATTACATGTACGGTACCTGTGAGGATAACCTGCTCCTTAAAGCCTTCATGAGATTCACAGAGGAAGATCAGGCCTGGGTAGCTTAATTGGTTAGAGCACTCGGCGCGAAATCGAGGGATCTGGGTTCGATTCCCAGTCCAGGCGAATGATTTTTCCACTGTGAATTTCACACAATTGTGTGAACACTAGCGGGTGACTCCGTCAAAGCTACTCCGCGGCTAGTTCTGTAGTTCTTTGTAAATCTCTAAGGTAAGCTTAATGACTTTTCTCTTATTTATCTCTCATTGTAATCTCTTATTTGATAATTGTAATCGACGTAATTTTCATACTTGATAAGATGTTATAATGCACAATAAACGTAACTTAACAGATTTATTGTATGCATTAACGCCTATGAGACTCAAACAGCTGTATACAAACGCCATTATTGTCAAATTTATGTGATTTTCGTAATTACCATATTCACTGTTTACTTCCGTCATCCATTTGTGTGAGAAAAGCATGAAGTAATGAGAACGCAGGACAATGCCCTGCAAGTGGCGATACGATTCGAGATATTGCTGCACTCGCAACTTCCAGAAAAGTCAATTTCCATGTGTAAACTTGCCTTCAGTCTTTCTCCGCCGCTCATGAAATCGTCTCTTGACCCGTTTTTAAGGGCGCTGCCCTGCAAGCAGGCCCTCTGATACGAATGATAAGCAAGTGTGTTGTTGTGTCTGGATGCGGGCAGCGCATTAGAGCGAACGGAAATCGCCTGTTGAGATTAATGCTTTCAAACAGAAGTTAGAAGACAGGGTAAATTCTGGGAGCGTCTAGTATAATGAAGATAAAACACAGCCATTTAAGGAAACTAGTATATTTGACAGAGTATAAGCGAAAGCGCCTGATCACACGTTCGCCGTGTCAATGCGGGCCAACGTCTGCTGTACATTTATATGGGTGGACGAGGAGAATTGAGATGACGGATGTGCTCACGCTTTGACCAGAATTGGTCCGTATTGACCCTCCATGGGTCCGGTGGCCCCTGATTCGATGACGTACTCCAGCAGACCGCGCGGTGTCTACTCGTAAAAGAGAGTCGGGGGATACCTAATCCCAATTTTTTTGGGCAACGGGCTCCTCCGGTTCTCATCGATGCGCGGTAAGTTTTCGAAAAAGCGAGACTGACGGGGACTCGTCTTACGTTGTTGGGGGAACTCAACAGATACGAGTATTGCGGGGAGGCGGTGGCCCATTGACGTCCTTTTGACGTCAATCCGCCTCATAGTGTCGGCCTCGCATGGGCTGTGGCTCGCTAACCATCCCTTCCCTTCCCTTTTCCTTTTCCTACTACTTCCCACTAGGGTATAAGCTAAAGCTTGCAGACCTGGTGGGGGGTTTTTAAACCTCGCGGGGGGACCCGAATCACCTGTACATTTATATAGACATACTAATATAGAATTTATATATACATAAACCAGCATCAAATAGTCCTTCACAATAAGACGTCCAAAGCGGACGAGCACTTCAGTAAACGATCGGATAGGTATCCTTCCGCTGGTTATTACACATGGAACTCCATGTAACTTAGAGACCTCCGTCCAACACAACACGACCTCGACCACGAAGAAACTCAGAAAAATTAAATTCTCCCGATACTTATTGACAGAAGGACATGAATTTTGACAAAAAAATACCAAATCATGTGAACAAGTTACAAACATTTAAAAATTTACGAACTCCTAAGAGAAGAACTGGTAACGTAGGGTGCGGGAAGAGATATAAAGAGGCAAGGAATAAATAAAAGAAGGGCGGGAGTAGAGAGAGAGAGAGAGAGAGAGAAAGAGAGATGGCGGGAGCACGAGTTATGGAGCGAACCTGCTTTCTATTCATGAGGCAGTTTTTCTCCTTCATCGCGTCTTCCGACCGATCTTATTTACCCAACTCCATTCTCCCTTCCACCCCATCATCCTCTCTCTCTCCCCCTCCCTCATTCCTTCACCGACTCCCCTTCCCATCCCATTTGACCGAGCATAAATGTAGAACGTTACGTTTGATTTGGGAAGCACTAGTAGTCGCCAACTTCCGATCGCTTGGCGTAAAACCACGAGTAAAGAAAAGGAAATAAATTTAGAAATATTTGCTAACAGCTAGTTGTATGTCTCTTTGTTTTGTGTTGCAAAGCTCTAATAACGACAATATATATATATATATATATATATATATATATATATATATATATATATATTTAGAGCCACTAACCCCCTCCATAAATCTTTTAATATTTCTAAAGCTCCAGCCACCCGTTGTAACCGGCCTAGGTGCAAAACGTGTTTAATTCTAATTACAGACCGATTACCCAAAAAATTCGTTAATCGTTATCTTCCTTCTGTTACCTCCCCTTCCTGTACCACAACAAATATAGTCTATATCCTTATTTGCAAATTATGTACAGCTTTTTACATTGGGCTCTGTAGTACCCCCCTCAATATTAGAATTAATAATCACCGTGCTTCTTGCAATCCCTCTTCAACCAACTTCTCTTTCTCTGTCCCCACACATGCTGCCTCCCACAATGTAAAATTTGATGACTGCTACAATGTAGCCATTCTGGCTTCCCTCCCGCCCACAGCCACTATCATTAGTCTGAAGACATTAGAACAATGTTGCATCAGATTTTTTAACGCCCTCTGTCCACCTGGCCTCAACCGTTCCCATTAATTTTATCCCCCACTTTCGCTACATTGTTTCTTTCTCCCGAACTGGTCTTTGGCTCCTTCCCTCCCCGCCCTTCCCCACCCCTCCTACCTGCTCCTTCCCCTCACCGCCCCTCCTATACGATTCTTCCTCCTCAATCCTCATTCTATCACTGACGAAGGTGCGGGCGACCCACCGAAAATTTTAACTCGTGAGTTTGCTTTTTTATGTTTTATGTTTAGTGTCACCCTGTGACGAAGATTTATATTATATATATATATATATATATATATATATATATATATATATAGAAACGTTGGCCGTTGATTAAATACATCAATGAACAAATATTCAAGAATCTAATTATTATCTATGTCATATTGATCGAGAAAGCTGCAATTGATAGGGAAAAAAATGAAGTACTTTCATCAATGATTATTCGCGATCCTTTTCTATTGGAGCGAAATCCTCCGTGATTTCGTTATCGTAATATATTTTCAGATTTGATTCACGACTGTTATGGAAATGGCCGTATAGGGACGACGAATCATAAACTGTCTTTTGGTATTTGAGCTGCAATTGGTAAATAATGAGTTTATCGCAGTCCAATGAATATTTAACGCCAGGGACTGGTACGTTGATGATGGGTTTCTACTGCTTCAATTATTTGCAGCGTCAACTTTAGCCACCGCCTCGTTTTCGCGAATTAATGGAATATAGAGTGATATGCGCTAATGCATTCATAGCTGACTGGAAAATGCCATCGGAAATTCAGTTTCGATGTCATGAAAAGGCAAAGCAAGGTGGTAACACAAGAAACGTCAGAGAGAAGCAACATATCGGTTTCTACTGAAAATGGGAATCGAATCTTTGATCTTTAGATTAACAGGGCGGCCAGTATCCAAAGCTGGTCGGTACCGTCGATATCTGCTTTAAATATGATCAGAAATGCTATTATGCCCAGTGACAAACTAAGAAAGTAGAAAAGATGGCTTATTGGGTGTACTGAACTCATTTGGTCACTTCTTTCCCATAACAGTTCCTCATTACTTACTTTACTGTACCTATGGCTTAAGTTTTATCTTTTTTGAAATTGAAATGAAATTGAAACAATATTTATAGTATTATTGAACCATTTTTCTTAAGATTGCACCGTACTAGGTGGTACATATTGAATTGGATCAAAGATAGGCCAATTTTTAGATGGAATTGAACCTGTCCGTACAACATTTTACTAAATTTTCAACGAAATTAAAATTATTGATTCGAATAAGGGAATTTTAACGTAAGAATGCGACAAATGATTGGGTCAAATATATCTTAAGTCAATGAAAAAAAAACTACGTTCAGAAAAGTTCTCTGAAATTGTTGTAATGCTGAAGAAATCTCAGTTGCATAATATGCGCTTCAAGTTTGCTTCAGAGTCATATGAGGATAACCAAAGCGCCACATAATACTAACTTTTTATCAAAAGTAACGGTTTCACTATTTACTGTTTTCCACTAGGTTTTTAAAAAAGTATTCTAGGTAGGCTTTGTTGAATATTAGAGAATCTACTCCCGGCTTTCTACACTTTCAGGGGCCTACCTCGATCTAGTATACCCCTTTCGCCTCTGCATACGATCTACTCTTCTTCATCCTCTCCATGTATGTTGAATGTCTCTTTCTTCCCCTTCCCCTCTTGCCCAACATCCTTTCCTCTATCATTCTCTTGAGCAATCCCTAGCCCCATATTAAATCCTCCAGCCACCTACTCTTCCGATCTCCAATTTCATGAAGACGCTTTCTTTCCTCGCCTACCATCTCAAGCACTTCCTCATTAGTCTTTCTTTACGTCCACCTGACCTTTTCCATCCTTCTCCGCACCCACATCTCAAATGCCTGCAGCCTATTCTCATCCCCCTTTCTGAGGCTCCACGTTTCTGTTCCGAACACGCTACGCTCCATATCAAGCTCTTCACCAGCCTCTTATTGACATCCTTACCCAAGGTCTCCGTCATCAGCTCCCTTCTATTACTAAACGCCTCCTTAGCTAGCGCAATTCTCTTCCCTATGTCTATGCTACTATGCTCGTTTTCCCCGTTTTCTTACGTAATTAATTTCTTCTACTTGCTCGAGTTTGTGTCCTCGACCTTTTCTCACAAGCCTCGTTTTTTTTGTCTTATGGCCGGTTGCAAGAAAATTTAGTTATGGAATTAATAGTTATAAGATCCATAAAGTTATAGAACTCATAAATATATTCGGGTTGCAGGAACACATCTATTAGTTACTTAACTTATTTACCAATAGTTACTAGCTTCGAATATTTGATCTAATCTTCCACCGCCGGATAAAAGTTAAGAAAGTTTAGCCTATGAGTAATTGATAATGCACATTATAATTAGTCAGTAAGAGTAAACAAACTGGCCACTTGTCTGAAAACAACTCTTTTATCAAGTAATTAAGTCTCCAAGCGGTTCATTACGCATCCGCCATCTTGTCTACTTATGGAACTCATAACTCCATGCCATAAGTTATGAGACCAATGAATTAATTGAATGTTTGTGCAACACTTATTGAATGGTTGCCATGGCTTATGGGTCCTATAACTTTATGGAATACATATGTTACGTTCCTGCAACTGGCTATCAGAGAATCTCATTACTTTTGTTTTCTTGTGATTTACGAAGGTTCTTACTATCCGTCAAAAATTACCGCGGTGACTATATGATTTATTTTCGAAAATAGATAAAAATACGCTCATCGCGTAAATGCATTTCCTCGCCATTTACATTTGAACACCTCCTTACCTAGCGCTATTCTCTTCCGTGTGTCTTTGCTGCTATGTCCGTTTCATTCCAGCGTACTACCCAAGTAATTAAAATGCTATTCTTGATTGACTTTGTGTCCTTTAACTTTAACCACAAGCCTCGCTTTATTTGTCATAGAGAATCTGATTACTTTTGCTTGCCATTTGGTACGTTCAATTTAATGTTGCTGCTCACGCCTCACCTAAAACAACAGGTTAATGACTCTTAAACTTTTCAGTTTCTCTTTCCGGTGAATTGAATTCTGTGATACCGCAAAAAAAATGCTCTTGACCATTGTTATATTCTGCCAGTGATTGTATACTTCAAAATTAGCAGAGACTGTGGGTTTCCCCCTCTCTCAGAACGACTCAAGGGAAAACCGTCCGTAAAAAAGAACTTGGCAGTTATTTGTCATTCCATTATTTTTTATGTTTATCATTTAACTAGCATCAAACTTTCATCATAGAACTAACCGGAGCGATATATGGTCATTTGAGCTGCATCTATGGGCTTAATGTCGGCCCCGGTGGCAGCGGGGTGAAGTCCTCGCCTGCTAACCCGAGGGTCGCGGGTTCAAGTCCCGCCTGGGTAGAATATTATCTGCCCAGGACATGGGTGTTTGTGTCTCGTCCGTTATTACTGTTATCCACCCGACGTAAATCGGCACATTGCGCTGTAATCGGGACAGTGAAGATAAATAATACGAAAAAACAAAATAAAATTAGTGTGTCGTAGATTCATGAAAGCTGTGTCCCAATTCGCCATTTAGGCAGCTAAATCGGCAGATTTAGGGAGGACGCCATCTTGAAGTGTGTCCCACTTCGTTAGGCATCATGGGGGAGCGGATTTAGGTGCCTTTCTCGGGGGTGAAATTTAGGGTAGATGGAGTTTATCCTAAATCCGCCTCCATATTGAATTTCCCATCATGCAAAACGCTGCATGCGTCGTACAAGGAAAGTCGTACACAAGGAAGTAGTTGAAAAGTGGCAAACATGGCCGGCAAGTATTTTGTCTGTAATTGAAAGAAATCTCTAATATTTCGCAACCCAACACCCGACTACAAAAGAAAAATTCTACTTAGTAGGTACACTTAAAAAAAACGAATTTAAATCCCAGAACACCTACACAAACTTAAATACCCCGAAAACTAAAAACTAACGAATCTCCAAACAACGAAATTGATGAAAAAAATGTTATTTCACTTTCCAAATCTCACAACGCATACGAAGGTAGCCACAGGCGCCAAAAATGTCTTAATTTCAGATTTCATTTGTTTCGTTCAGTCCTTTATTAATTACTCACACGTTTTTCATTCCCTTCCAGCTCGGTAGACGGCAACACTAGCGAAGGATGTCCCAAATCAAGCTCCCTTAGCGAAAGGCCTCTAAATATTTAGGTAGCTAACCGCATCCTCCCTAATGCCTAACGAATTGGGACACAGCCAAAGTAGTCAATTGTAGTCTGTCTTACAGATATGTAATCAATATTTTTACGGTGACGATGCACATCGTTCGTTCGTATTAGGTAAATACTTTCGTTTTTGCTCGGGAACGAGCGGTGTCAGAGCGGGATAATTTTTTCGAGGGCCTCTTCCGCAAACAGCGTTTCCTTTCGGAAGTGAATTACGCCGCCGCCCAGAACGCTCTCAGTCATTAACACAATTTGAAGCGAGTCGCGTTTTTGCCCCCCGGTTGATTTGCTCGTAAATCGACGGTTTCCCCCTTTCACCCCTCCCATCCCCCCCACCCCCCATCCCCGAACGAACGAACGAGAGAGAGGGAGAGAGAGAGAGGGGGAGAGGGAGGAAAAAAATAGGACTCTTCGGTCGGTTTGTTTTCTCCCTCAATTAGGCGGTCTTATTTACGCTCTCGGGGTTGCTTGAACAGTTAGTCGGAACTTAGTGAATTTGATCGCGGGACGTGAAGCACGGAAACGAGGGACTCCCGCTTCAATTATCAGTCCCTTGTTTGATCTCGATCCACGGCGGTGGCGTTTGCGTTAAAAGAAAAATGTGCCGTGACTCGAAACGTCGAGAATGAAAAATGATTGATATTTGTTTGCATCGCCATTTTGCGAAATGTTTGGCCAGCATTTGGGTGATTGTAGAGCAGTATGGGCAGCCGTCTAAGATAAGATTTAGCGCGCCAAAACGTAAAAAAATAATTTTTTTCACTCCAAAGAGGTTGTTATTGTTTGCAGCTCCGTTTGAACCCGTATTTCATTGGTTGTGGTTATATCATAATGCGAGTTTAGCGCCGACAAGTTTATTATATTCCTTCCCTTCTAATTATTAATTCCCAATTATTATTAATATAAGTAGTTATAATTATTAATCATTCCTGAAATTGAATAAAATCCACAGGGTTTAGTTTTGGCGAATACCTTCTTAATGTTGAATGATAAATTCCACTTCGTTTGGCGAGATATTGTAGAACAGCATTGTTAATGATACACTAAGGATATCGTACTGTCTACTTTAATTCCAACTCGTGCAGCACAAGTTTTAACTGACTAGCAGTCATCATCAGGTACAACAATTCTCCCTCATTTCCAGACATATACATAGATAATAAACAAGATAAAAATTTGTGACTTCCACAATTTATTGAATACTAGCGACCGGTTTCGGCTGTCACGCCATCATCAGGTCTTCTCTCCATCAGGTATTCTAGCCGTCATCAGGTCTTCATCATCTCTCATATTTCTTTATCGGCCTCAGCTGCGACGGCGTTTCAGTCGAAACCGGTTGCTAGTATTCAATAAATTGTGGAAGTCACACATTTTTATCTTGCTTATTATGACGTCCTTCCACCGCATGAAAGCTTCAAGTTTCCGTTTCCTATTAATAGATATATTCCCAAATCAAGGAGGTGGGGGATCGGGAGGAAGGATAGGAGGGGAAGAAGGTTAAAATCATAATCAGGAAAGGATCCTTTGTTCGTCAAGACAGAGCACGTCATCATACCGGACCTACGTCAAACTAAGAAAGGGTAAATGACCTTGAGTTGGGAATATAACCATGCATATGTCTGTAAATGTGGAAGAGGTGTTGAAACTGATGATGATCGCTAGTCAGTTGAAACACGTTTTGTACGAGTTGGCATGTAAGTAGACAGTACGATATCGTTTGTGTGTCATTTCAATGATACCTTAAATCATGAATTATTCAGATAGTGTTACACTAGGTTCTCCATTTACGTCGGAGATGCGTGATGAAGATGAGCGACCCAAGTCGAAACAGCGTAAAACGGATCCAGATATTCATGACCACATAAATCCCTAGATAAATCAAGGCGTTAATTTCAAATTTATTCTTTTAGCCTTAATCCCGGAAAAAATAGCTATTTCAGACAGGATGATTATGTCTCAGTTATCGAAAACCGCACGCATTTGCACATTTGGTATAGTTTATTAGAATTTAAAAGAGCAAGATTTTCCAACGACCCTTGTCAGCATGGATGTAACATCGAATTAGACGTAAATTGACAGACGTATACCGAGGAATTACTGTATTGGTATAAAGGCCTGGGACTATGTAAATAATAATAAATTCACATACATACATACTTACATACGAATCACGCCGTTCCCTTCTGGGGTAGGCATAGTCACAAAGTTTCACTCATAAATACATATTTGTACACCAAACTCTGCTTCAATAATTTCCTCCATACTGACCTATCCTTGTCAATCTCTTTTGCCTCATTTACAATACATTTATACAATGCTTCATACACGCCCTCCTGTTTTTAAGACTCCTAATATTCCTCCTCCTAAGAATTTCCTCAACCACAACTTTCTCGGCCTGAGGAGATAAAGAGACGGACGAATGCTGGAAGGAAAGCGGTAGGTAGCATTTGGAGCATATCAAGGAATGAGTGCCTGTCTAAGGAAGCGAAAATCGCCGTGTACAAAAGTGTACTTCTCCCCACTCTGTTGTGAATGGTAATGAAACGTGGGTATGTCAGGATGGTCATAAGAGTAGACTAAACGCCGTGGGTATGAGTTACCTGAGGAGTGTTTGCGGCAAAAGTAGGATGGATAGGGTCAGGAATGAGTGGATAGTAAATAAATGTGGGTTAGATGCTCCAGTAATGGACGTATATGAAAGGAGTTTTCTTCGTTAGTTAGGCCATGTTGAGAGAATGGATGAGAGTCGAATAAATTCACACCTTACAAAAATTGAATGGGATGAGAGCGAGGTATATTAGCATACCCGTATTCAACTCAAACACATTCTACGTCTACCCAATACCCTGCGAGCCGCCGCATGGGCGTGTGGCAGGGGGTTTTAGGACAGCGGTCGTGTGATGGGATATGGTTTTGCCAGGTGAAATGGTGATGCTTAGTACGGGAATATTCTTAGTGTAGATGAATTCTTATTATTAATCCTTAAAGAAAGTCGTGATATCGATATGTGATTTTGTATCTTTTGATTCACAAAACAGCACAAAAGCAGAAAAGCAACTGGAATGTGAATAGTCATGATCATTCGGAGCAAAGAGCAATTTTGAAAGCTTTAACCGAAGTTGATACCACAGTGTTCAACTTGAAAACCCAAATTTTTATGGCTTCGAATCGAAATAATGAGGACATTATGTCTCAAAAATTCCTTTTTAGTCCCATTTTAACACGTTTAAAGTGTGTTCTTTAAGAATACTCATACATGAAGCTACTTATATACCTCCCATTGTGTTTTATACTATCCCTTCACCTCAGTCAGCATATGTATAGCAACACCTCTTTGTTTCATATGTAATGCTCATCGCGCCTTCACGGTAGAGTCTTTCTTTTTAATAAAAGAAATAATTTTATTTTTTGGCATTACAGAAAAATTTTTTAATAAAAAAATAGTTTTCTATACAATTACCGAATATTGGGAAATAATACATGACATTGTGCTTTTTTTAAATATGACGACGCTAAAGAAAAAAACTCTGCTGTTCAGTGATGGTTTTGAATTTAAATTAAAGATCTCTCAAAGACGGAAGGGAAAATGTAAAAAATAAATGGGCAGAAATTTTTTAAAATAAGTTTAGAAATATGCTACCTAACGGGTCTGGCGTATATTTAATTAAGTTCTAGTACAATATGTCCTTATGTTCGGCATAAGAGAGCGCTGGACTCATTCATCGCTTGTCATTCGAGTACCTGGATGAATAGACCTGTCAGGGCACCGATGCATGACTACCGGCATAAAAGCTTTAATAACCACATGTACGAATGCGCGAGAACCTGAAAAAAATTTCATGGACGTCCCCCCGAGTGGCTCAATAAATATATGAATCCCTGAGTGTGTGCTTCAGTTTTCATTTGACCGCGTGGCTATCAAACACTCTCGCATCCATATGCGCTTGGCTCATTGTTCCGAGTACTCGAGTGCCTAGAAAAATCTGGCATACGCCCGTAACTTTCGGTTCGCCATTTTAAAAGAGTGATTGAATTTGCGAGGGTACCATACGCACTCATGTGGACCATATGCAAATCTTACACTTTCTCTTTCATCAATTTAATACCTCAGAACTCTAATGAATATTCTCGCGCCCAACTTGTGGAACATTGAATGAAAATTCGGTTGCAGGTATCCGTGGGGATGCATATGAATGCGCCTCCCGGCTTTTGCCTATTTATTCATACATACGTACTATTTCGTCATTCTCATGTTAATGCATGAGTCTTAAGTTATGAGACTGCTTGCCTGATCAACGTCAACGGTGTATGATTTCCCTCAGGTATACACCCACAATGCTGGAATTTGATGAACGCTGTGCTTTCTGAACTGGCGAAAGTTACTATAAGTTTTGCTCAAATGCTCGTTCAACCCAAACAAGATTGTTTGACTGCGACCCTCCGCCCTCCCCTTTAAAATGCTAGTTCTCTTGCCTCCTGATATATCTTCCAATGTCCTCTTTATTTGGTCCATTAACTTATTCCTGGGTCTTCTTCGTAGGACTTTTCCCTCAATTTTGCCTTCAACTTTACCCCGCAGGTCTCGGCAGCGGCGAGGTAGGAAGTGCTCACCAGCTAACCTGAGGGTCGCGGGTTCGAGTCCCGCCTGGGTGGGTTTTTCACCACCCAGGGCATGGATGAGTCTCAAGTTCTGTTGGTCCGGTCTCTGGAAAACCTGATGACAGGCTTAGCAGCCCATCGGGATTCCAGGGACATACGGGCCAACAGAAACGTCCGGCAAACAGAAAAAGATTCTGTTCTTCACAAACCCATCGTGTCTCAGGGTGTGTCCAATCTACCTTGTTCTTCTTTGCTGTATGGAGTTTCATATGGTCCTTTCCTCTGCTACTCTCCTATAGACTTCATTATTTTTCATTTCTTATTTTGCCCGTCTATTTTATATTCAGCATCATCTTCCAGCACCAGATCACTTAAGTTTCTAGTCAGTTCTCGTCTGCATATCCAATGGTCCACCCTTCTAATCCATAGAGTACCACGCTCCATACGAGTATTTTCACATTCTTTACACCAAACTATGCCACGGATAACTTCACAGGGTAACCCGCAATGCACGAAATTTCACAGTGGAAACATCATCCGTGTTGACCGGGACTCGAACGCTGATCCCTCGATTTTCGGCCGAGCGCTTTAGCCAGTTAACCTACCGAGGCGCTTCCCTATGGATGTGTGCGTACTTGGGGCAATAAGATGGTCTAGACTCCCGGGATTTTTTATGCAAATTTTATGCAGTCAAATTCCTGAGATCCTGGTGCGAAGTATGGAAAAATCAAGTGGAATCAGTAGCACCAAGTAGCTAATCCATGATTTAAAGAGTTACACGCCTTAAATTTCAAACAGACGGTAGATGTTCTTGCTCAATATCCGCTTATTCGTCCATTAAGTCATGCTCTCCAAAGAAAAGTCCATTAAGAATCGGAGACCACACGCTAGGCTTAGCTTGCTCGAGAAATTCAGTACTGGTGTGTTTCAGAGCTACACAGAGAATATTATCATGACGCCTCACCACAACTCTAGGTCTGACAGAAGCGATAACATAAGAGAGATACATTGCCCAACAGATAGGTACAAAAACTCGTTCCTTCCACGCACAACAAGCGACCACAATAAAACCTGAGCTCCACTAAATACACTCCCATAATACACGTCACCATTTCACCTCCCAAAACCTTACATCTTTACACGGCTGGTGACCTAACATTCCCTACCACACGCCCATGTGGCGGCTAGTAGGGTAGTATGTAGATGTAGATGTAAAAAGTAAGGAAAGAGTAGGGATATCCATTATGTCTGTTATTTCGGTTGTCTAGCTACAGTTTGATGACGTGATGTTCTCTGAATCCACCTCAGTAGGCCGAAGTATGCAGCCCTCTTAAGTTCCGGCCTGCTCATGCACTCAAGACTCATGCACTACTCCCAAGGGGTTCTAGTGGTGAAACTGCGCCGAAGATTCAGATGAGTACCTTGAAATGAAATGGAGAGGAAGTCATGAGAAAAAAGAACGGCATTCTTAATCTCCTGATCCCGACCAGAGGATCTCACAATGGAAGGTACTCGTTGGCTCGGTACGTAAAAGTCTCTCGAACGCCTTACCGTTCCTTCGGAACAACGTCTAATGTTTCCTTGACCGCTCTCAGAAAAAAAACTCGCGATACACCATAAACACCTGATCAACGGAGGGATTGAGTACGGATTCTGCGAGGGGTTCTCCCGACAAGGGTCTCCTTAAGGAAGAGCCGAAAGCCGAGACTCGTCCATTGTTCTGCTGCCCAGTAATCTCGGGTTTTTCGATAAAAGTTCAAGCGGCCACATGCGACGTCACTTCTTCTTGGGCTCAATCCCCATCGAAGGATGGCAAAATTGTGACTTGGGGAAGTGGAATTGAACGTTTGAGTCACTAGGTAACGCTAGAGTTAGTGATATACACCCAGTCGTCACTACATGCATATATATGTGTGGCATGCAGAGCTGTATTGAAATTGAATTGAAAAATAAGTTTATTGCTCTAGGACTATTCGTCCTCAAAGAACAAAATCAATATACATATAATATTCAAGTCTGGAAATTACACTATATGCAGTTGTTCGCTGTGAACTAAGACTCAAAGCATCGAAGAACAACATAAATATTTTATGCTTTTCCACGAGATCAATAAATATAATAGCAGCATGTTACATTTATATAGTCGATAAATTACAGTTAATAATATTCATGAGTAAATGCATTCAAAAAAGATATTCATGATAGGTTCATAATGTTATTTGAACAGTTTGAGATAGTATAAGAACAATTGCAACAATGGGAGAGATTCGAGACAAAACAAAACCTTTGTGTGCATGACAAATTACTCATAATGAGTCGCTAAGTAATAGACAGTATATCTTTGATTTAAGACAGTTTAAGGTAGAAACGCTTTTTAACTCACCTGTGATTATATGAAAAAGGAATTATGGAATCAGGTCATCCGATGAGGTCATAAATGAAATTGAAATCTCTTCTGGTTTTCATATTTAATGTTTTCGCCATAGTTTTGAAGCAACCAAAGAGATATTCAGGCTTTTTTAAGTGAAATAATACACAAAGGAATGGTGGTCTGTGGTCAGCCATCCGATTTTCTTAAGGTATGGCATTATATGAACATCTCTTCGTAGGTGGAATACAAATCTTACGCAGGAATTTAATAAGCGCTCAAGTTTTATATCAAGGCCACCTGGGAAATTGTTGTAAACCAAGCAGCAATAATCAAAATTAGGTAAAATAATGCGTGATATTAACAGTTTCCTGGTTTCAACAGGCAAAAGCTCCTTGTTTAATTTTAATTGATACAGTATTTTGCTCACTTTATTCGGGATGTCACGAACATCATTTTTCCAGGATAGTTTGGTAGACAATGTGACCCCAAGGTTTTTGACACTGGTTGAAATGGGCACTTAAATACTTCCCAGCTTTACATTTAGGCTCAGTTTAAAGTCGATCTTATTTTCAAGCTTAGAGGAGCCAATGATGAGTTGAGGTAAATGGAAATGGCATTGCGTCATTAAACTTTAGCCTGACAACCAAAATAGCTACCATATTGATTTTCCCTGCTCTTTCCTCATTTGTCCTCGGATAGCACGACAGAATGAACGAATTGGCGGATGTAAAGCAACAATATTCACCATCTATTCGAAGTCGTGGGCAAGTAGCTCCTGAAGCATTCATCGGTCGCTTATTGCTATGGAACCCACTCGATTTACCATAGTCACTAAGAATGCAGTTTATTGAGGCTTCGTTTAACCCTCTACTGCCCACATGGACGAATTCGTCCACTAATACGAACATGCTTCTATATTGGACACTCCACAAGTTTACTCCAATAGGTCGCAAACAATTGGAAAACAAGGAAGTCAATGCGGGTTTTCCACCGGGTCAGGTTGTCCATGTCTGCCGACGTTTCGATGACCGAGTTGCTCATCGTCTTCAGGGCATCGTCTTCATGCCCTGAAGACGATGAGCAACTCGGTCATCGAAACGTCGGCAGACATGGACAACCTGACCCGGTGGAAAACCCGCATTGACTTCCTCGATACCATACGCCGGGAAAGCCTTCGATCTTTCTTCAATTGGAAAACAGTAAATGCCGTCAGACGCAGGTAGAATACAACCATCAGACGAAATCACCCGTTTGGGAATTGATAGACGCGTGTCCAATATAGAAGCATGCTCGTATTAGTGGACGAATTCGTCCATATGGGCAGTAGAGGGTTAATTTGGCTTCGTTGGTTTGGCCATGTTGAGAGAATGGATGAGAGTCGAATAACGAAACATATGTGAGAGTAGAATGAATGGTGCGAGAGGTAGAGGTAGGCCGAGAAAGTTGTGGTTGAGGAAATTCTTAGGAGGAGGAATATGAGGAGTCTTAAAAACAGGAGGGCGTATATGAAGCAGTGTATGGGGTCAAATGAGGCGAAAGAGGTTTGCAAGGATAGGTCAGTATGGAGGAAATTATTGGAGCAGAGTTAGGGGCACAAATATGTATTTATGAGTGAAACTTTGTCACTGTGCCAACCCCGGAAGGGAACGGCGTGATTGGTTTGCATAATTGTATGTATTATTATACTTATTTTTGTCTTCTAATGGTTAAGTTGCGATAGAATTGAAGCCCATATCATTCCATAAAATATGCTAGATATGGTGAAATCCAGCATTCGTTCCTCGAGCCTTTGCTGCCGCAGTGAAACCACCGTAATACTTTGCGTTACTAAACACCACTTTGGACTGAATACGATAGAAATCCCATTTTACACGTTATTATTATTAACCATAAAAGCAAGAATTTGCGAGGGGCACTGTGTGAATACAGCGGCTGCCCATATCTGGAAGAACTTGACGAAAGCCACGCGCAAAATTACCGCCGCAGACAAGGGTGCGGTCAGAAGAGACACTGAGGCGCGTGGGGCTGAGGGGAACCGCTAAGGGAACCGATACCTCCAGTACACAGAAACTCTGCTAACCGATAAGGGAACTCCGGGATAACTAATTCCCAAAGAAGTCAGTTTCAAGAGCTGGAAATTCCGCGAGGTTTTTCTTATAAAGTACGGTGCCGTTGAATGTATTTACTTAAAAAATTAACAGCAGAAGTTATACAATTTTATCACTATGAACTAGCCCTAACAAAAGATAGTTTGTGATTCGGTGGTTTTACTTCTTCAAAATCCCGGAACGTTGAGTGACAATTGCAAATTATCCGTAAAAAAAAGCGGAAAATGACTTGCAATAAGACCACTAGTCTCTGAAAATGATGCTAATGCCAAGAATAATTTTTTCTTATTACTAAAGGAGGCTCAATCGCGGCTGCGTGAGTCATGTCCATTGAGATACATGGAGAGGGCACTACTCAATCAAACTGAAGCCTGACAACCTAAATAACAACCATATTGTTTAACAATGCTCTCTCCTTACTTTCCATTGGATAGCTCGACAGAATGGACGAATTAGCAAATATACGGCAAGAATATCCACCATCTGTTTGAAATTAAAGACAAGTAACTCTTGAAACATATATTGGCTGCTTAGTCACTATTTACACGTTCCAGTTTCCTTTCCATTCCTGTCCTATGACGCGTCCTGCGCATGCGCTCTAATCTATTCCGGGTCTTGCCACCCGGAATAGATTAGAGCGCATGCGCAGGACCAGGCCATGGATACTACTCGATTTTACAATAATTTGTGTAGGGAATGCGGATATATTGTAATTAATCAATGAAATGCAATGAATAAATTAATTACAATAATCATATTAATTAAAATAAAATTAATGAATGTTGTTGTTAGGGTAATTGTTGTTGGTTATAGGAGAAGTAAATAAAGTTGGAGTTCTTGAGTGTTGTCGCAGAGCTTGAGTCGTAAGTTCTTCCATATCACACAAATCCGTAACAATATACTAATTTAAATTAATAAACTAAATATGCAATTAAGATTCATGCTAAAGAAGTAAGTGCATGCTAATGTCTAGTTGGTTATCGATGAAAAACATAGTGAAATTGCAAAATTAGCGCGTTAGCCCGCAAACAGCGATAGGAAAATTAGGGTTAACGAAGATAGCGACTTTCTTCAGGTTCTAGCATTGGCCAGCATAGCTATAGCTCTCTCCATATACCTCAATGGTCATATCAAATACTAAATTCCATAATCTGCATTGTTTAAAATTATTGCTTTTATTGGCTAAGTGCCTCGATTGATTCAAAACAATATTGAGGAATAACACGTAGATAACTAATCGAAAATATTTCAACCTATCTAATGCCAGAGAATCTCTCCAGTGCTCAACAGTGAATGTACGAAAAATTGTCATGGTCCTATTTTGGCCTTAATTTTCATGCAAATTATAATTACTTTGCTAATTTCCTTCAAATGTCATCTAAAAGGATGATTTTTCTTCATTAGGTCCTCACATATGATTTTGATACCTATTCCAAATATAAAACATTATGGAATGAAGGTAATTTTTTTTACAAATTGAAATGACCCTAACTTATACGCAATGCAAAAATGACCTCATCAGTCTCCAAAAATCATAAGTAATGTACACAAGTGGTCATTTCCTTTAACCTAAGCATTTTGACGTACACGTGTCATGGCAACAATTTGTTGATAATTCATAAAATATAACGGTTAAGTGACAGCATTTTAATAATATTCCGTTTCCTGAGAGAATCTGATGCCTATAATAGTTTTTCGCGGAAATGGCAAGTGAATTAACTCCAAATTTTTTATTTTTCTCAATTTGCAACCCATTTTTGCATTTGCATCTTGTATTCTGCATTGCAATTTGTATTAATTAATAGAATGATGTTCTGTGCAGTTTGCTTCAAAATGTAAAAAAAATATCACAAAGAATTTATGACAAGCATGAGTGTTAATATGATTATCTTCTGTGAAGTGAATCCTAAAAAGACTTTATTCGAAATAAAATCTTCGAAAAAATCGGGAGAGGAAAGATGTCATTATTGAAACCAAGCAGAAGTCATATTCTTCAATAAACGGCCACACCGTGAACAAAATGACATTAGAATCTTTACATTTCTTCTTTCGAGATTCGGCCGCAACGTTGTTTTACCGACAACGTTTCTCCTCCTCTCCTGGAGGCGTCCTCAGGTAGAAGAGCTCTCTGTCTTCGGGTTCCTCTTCTTCGACCTGAAGACGCCTCCAGGATAGCAGAAGAAACGTTGCCGGAAAAATAACGAGGCGGCCAAATCCTGAAAGAAGAAATCGAAAGAATACCTGCTCGCCGCGGAAAAATTAAACAGGACATTAGACTCTTTATACACAGCAACCATCATAAACCATTGGATAACTCCTCAACTCGGTTTGCGAAATATGGATGATATTCTCGTCCGATTCTCGATATCTTCTGGAGAATCGGGGAAATTGGTTAACCTTACGGGAAAAACATAAAGAAAAAATCTGTAGGTAAGTACAACCTATTTAATTGTTATTACGAATGGTTATTGTCAATTTTTATCGAAAGAGAAGCCAAGAGCGGTGAGGTAATGAGTCATTTCGCATTTGATATGCCAAAAAATTGCTCGGAGGGGTGAAACTTTGTTGTTTTTTTTCAAATATAGAACGCGTTTTTAAGTAGCCACGAAAGGCTCCATAAACGAAGGCTCCTCAGCCCGGGATGCGGGAAGTTCCCAATGGGAAGTTTGCAATTCTTACTGTGAGGAAAATGCAGAAAGGTACATAGTAGGTATTTTGTTTTAATAAAGAATACCAATTGACAAAACTTCTCCAAAGTGATAAGAAAAACAGCCACGTTTGTTCGTGATTTGCAGTTCAATTTCGGAAAAAAATAGAATTTAGAGATTAGACGCTCTGATAAAAAAGGGCACTTTTTAAGTACCCACGACGTGAATGAAATGGCGTTTTAGTAATCTCTCGGAGTAACCTCCGTGAGCGGAGAACGGGAGAGCGGGATAATTCCTTAAGGTAGTTTGAGCGAAATATCATTTTACCTAGAAATCGATAAATTTGGTCTCATTTTAAAGAAAAATACATCACCCTTCCATTGACATAAACAATTCAAACCCTTACCACATTACTTTCTGATACATTTGTAAACAAATACCAGCCCTTTCATATGGGAAGTGGTACGCGTATGCACTACAGAGAGACCTTATATTAAAAATGAGGCATTTCCTGCACTTAGATCTCGACAAAAAATCAACAATGTGCAGTTTGTGTGTTTTCACAACTGTTTTTTTTTAAATTTATCATATTATCACCGCATTAAATTCTTCGGGATCACAATAAACCTTCCGTTTTGATGGAGTTTAAAATGTACCGCGTGGAAAAAATGAGTCAAGTCAAAGTCTTTTTTAGATATTTTCATTTGATTACTTACAATGTCTGTCACGTAAAACTATTTTATTGCACCATTAATAATGCAATATTTAATTCGTGTGCCTCAAAGTTGGTGAATTTAAAACGTATGTATCGAATATGGTCTCTATTATGATTAGGGTACTATCTCGCTCGCACGACCCTTAAGTTGTCTCCTGTCTCAGGGTCACTTATCCCAGGAACTCTTATATCCAGCACCATTGAGGAGCGTTTTATAAATTGAAGTGATTAAAAAAGCCCTTTTTGATCCTGGCTAGTTTTACAGTAAATGTGCCTTGGAAATGGAGATTTTAACATGAGCTCTTATGGAAATTGCTCAGAATACGGAAGAAACACTTCAATATGAAAAATAAAGCATATTGAGGCACATGATTAAAACTGTCTGTATGAAGTGATTGATCCGTAAAATATCAAATAAAAATTAAATATAGGGATGTCACCAACAATTTATTTTTTTTGTTATAAGAGAATTTATGTCGTAACTGATGTCAAAATGTGGTAGTTCCGCGCAATTAGCGCTGTAATCGGCTCTTATGCCTGGATGAATGTGGTATTTTAAAGCATACTTTGAAAAAATGTACACATACTCTGACATTATTTTGGTTTTTAAAGGCTATAAAAATAATTATTATGATTTTCATTTCTTTTATCGGCGAATTAAGGTCTGTACAGTCCTTTTTTACAATTATCACTTGATGAACACAAACACCCATGTCCTGGGTAGTGAAAATCCACCCAAGCGGGATTTGAATCCGCAACCCTTGGATTAACAGGCTAGGGATTTAGCCCGCCGCCACCAGAGCCGATGCAGATAATCAATTTCATCACAGCAGGCAGGATTTTTTGTACCAATTAAAAAAAATATGTACATTTGTATTAGTTTTGAGTGATTTAATCATGTCGGATCCACCTTTTAACCCGGAATGTGGGGAATTTCTCCTTGAAGATTCATGACGTTCAAAGGTCACTATAAGAAATGGGTTCTATAGGCCACTAAACGAAAGTTCTCCAAGAATACAACATGGAAACAAAGAAAAAAAATACAATCCTAGGTGTGGAAGAGGAAAGCTGAATGCAGAAGTCACCCTCAGCGGAGAGAAATTAGAGGAAGTGGATTACCTCACCAATCTCTGAAATACCATCACTTGAGACAAAAGAAGTGCAACGGACATCAAGCGGAGAACAGCCCAAGCTAAGAAGGTGTTCATGGGAAAAAGACAACTTTTGTGCTCAAAGAAGATAAGACTGCAAACTAGGAAACAGTATGTGAAAACATTCTTGTAGAGCGTAGAACTCTATGGATCGGAGGCGTGGACCATTGGAAGAGCTGACTAGAACAAACTAGAATTCTTGGTGCTGGAGGAGAATGATGAACGTAAAATGGACAGACAAAATAAGCAATGATGAAAAGTACAGAAGAGTAGAAGAGAAAGAGGCCATATGGAGTACCATACAGAAGAAAATAACCAGATGGATTGGGCACACCCTGAGACACAATGGTTTTATAAAGAACATAATTGAAGATAAAATATAGAGAAAATTCCCCGAGAAAGTCTCAAGAATAAGAAAATGGACCGAATAAAGAGGAAAGTACATAGGAAGAGATACCTGGAGGTAAGGGAACTAGCACTAGGTAAAGAAGGGTGGAGGGCTTCAGTCAACCAACCTTAGGATTGAGCAACCGATGATGATGATGTCAGCTTTTAAGTATTAAATGCAAAATGAAAGTAAGATACAATGGATGTGAGAGTTTCAGCATTGATTCACACTCTACACGAAGCGTGCGTGGTGGGAAATTTGTTGAGTTCCGTGTTTATTCTTCCTGGTTTGAATGAAGAAAAACCCGAGGATAGCTCCAATTTTTTTTAGATGCCCGTTGTCCATTAGAGGTTGATTGAAAAAAAATAAGCCGTGAAAAGAGAAATGAACACAACTTAAGTGCAGCTAAGGGATTCTGCTTGAAGGAAAAATTAAATGATTTTTTCATAGAGAATTTCAACCCCGGTGTAAATATTAATTATTATTATTGTTCAAAATAGAGGGAAAAGTCCCCAGAGAAAGACCCAGGAATAAGTTCTTGGACCAAATAAAGAGGAAAGTACTTATGAAGAGATACCATTAGGTAAGGGAACTAGTATTAGACAGGGAGGGCACGAGGGCTGCCGTCAAACCAATCTTAGGAATATACGACGAATGATGGTGTGGGAAATTTCATAATATCACCGTTCGGATTCGGGATGTTTGCGGAGAATCCGGGAGAGTTGGCAACCCTTGAGAGGAAAGCCGGAAAGTAGGAAGGAGAGGTGCGGGTGGGAGAAATGCTCCTGGGATTTGGAGAAGTGGACACGGGTGCGGAGCGGGCGAATTACAAAAGGGGAACCAGTTGAGTTACCTCTCTCTCTCTGTCTGACTCTCCGGGAGAAATCTCGGCGGCGGCTCCACGACCCCCACCGCCCGCCGCCCTCAGGACCGCTCCCACCCTCCCGCCGACCCCTCTCTCCCTTGCACAAACTCCCGTCTTCATTCCATTCCGACCAAAAGCTGCCGCTTTCCCCCCCCCCCCCCGCTTCCCGGCATTTGATCCTCCTCCCCCATGCGCCTCGCCTCCTCCTCCTCCTCCGGGAACCGAGAGATCATGAAATATGCAAGATATCTCCTTCCTCCTCCTCTCCTTTACCCCTCACCCTTTTATCTACCTTTCGGACTCTGTTCCACAACACTGCGCCCTTCCCGCCCCTCCACGCCTCGCGATTCCTCCCTCCCTCACTCTAAACTCTCCCTTTATTTCCCTCCTGCCCGAGTCCTCCGCCACCAGTTTGGTGCGGTTTAAAACTATCATTTATTATGGAGTCTGACTGGTCCAATTTTTTTAAGTAATCTACCGGCTAAGGTAGGTTTTTTTTAATGTCAGAGAATCTCCTCCCGGTTCTCTACACTTTCAGGGGCCTATCTCGTTCTAGCATATCCTTTTTTCGCCTCAGCATACCATATTCCCTTCTTCATCCTGCTCATGAAACCTATTCCCTTTCTTCCTCTTCCCCGCTTGCCCAACATCCTTTCTTCTATCTCACTCTTCAGCAGCCAGTCGCCCCTTATACATTCTCCAGCCCCCTACTCTACTTATTTTGGATTTTAT
Organism: Ceriagrion tenellum; assembly: GCA_963169105.1. Classification (NCBI taxonomy): domain Eukaryota; kingdom Metazoa; phylum Arthropoda; class Insecta; order Odonata; family Coenagrionidae; genus Ceriagrion; species Ceriagrion tenellum. Next base: position 108,793,364 of record OY720635.1, on the reverse strand, counting down.
TCAGAAGTTTCCTTTCCTGGCCCACCATCTCAAGCTCTTCCTCGTTCGTCTTCCTTTCCGTCTATCTCACCTTCTCCACACCCTCATCTCAAGGGCCTGCAGTGTATTCTCGTCCCCCTTTCTGAGGGTCCACATTTCTGCACCATACAACGCCTAACTCCACATCCGTACACGCCACGCCCCATATCAAGCCCTTCACCAGCCTCTCCTTCACATCCTTACCCCAAATCCCCATCATCAGCTCCCTTCTATTGCTGAACTATTCTAAACTAGAGCTATTCTCTTCCGGGTCAATCCATACCAAGTGGTCCAAGTTGGTAGCTCGACCATTTTAGAAAACATTCATTTTTTGAGGGCAGATAGCCTTATGTTTTGACAGCTCAAAACAAGTTATATTTTATTTTTAGTTTCCATGGCAACCAAATGGCGGCCATTTTTCAATCTCGATGCAGAGCTTTTTTAGCATTTGCAAGCTTTGACATTAACTTCTGTTACTCTGCTACCATCGGTTATAGGAAAATGAAATAAATTTGTCTGCAATACGCATACGTGGAATTGTTATTTCTTCGTGATTATATTAACAGCCAAACTTTAAAGTAAAAAATGTAAGGTTTCGTATATTTAGGAATTTTTTTGGGGAAGAAGAAATTTTCTTCAACCCTTAAAAATTACTCATAATATACTATCACATTAGATCTCTATATTAAAATAATTTGAAGTCAGAAGCTTGCATATTTCTATTTTTACAGAGCCGGCAAATTGTAACTTTTTAAAATTTCGCAATATTCCAAGCCGGAACCGTATGTCTTTGCTACTATGCCCGTTTTCCTCTAGCTTGCTACATAACTAACTAAATGGTTTTGCTTCCTCGAGTTTATGTCCTCCAACTTTAATCACAAGCCTCGCTTTCTTTGTCCTAGAGAATCTCATTACTTTTAATTTCTTGTGATTTATGAAGGTTTTTACGTTCCGTCAGAAATTGGTGCGTTAACTCTATGATTTATTTTCTAAAATAGATAAAAATACACTTTGTGAGTAAGTGCATTTCTCCTCGCTTAAACTAAGAGGAAAAGAACCTCCTTACTAAACGCCTCCTTAGCTAAGCGCCATCCTCTTCCATCCAATGCAAATCGGCAATTCAATCGTCCAACTCGTCCCATGAAAGTCGGCATTTTCTTTCATTCGTTGTTCTCTTGTTCGTAAAACTGTATAATCCGTTTCAATTAGCAGAATTTTAAACTATTCCTACCACTTTCTCCCCACTGTACACTTAAAACTGTAAAGTATAAGGTGGAGAACTGGCTTTAGAATTAAAAATAAAATATACCCACACATATTAAAAACTCTTGACGAGTCACTGTGCGTTGCAAGAACACTTGAGTCGTTGGTGTTGTTACAAGGACGTCTACATACAGGCTTCAGAAATGAGTGCACATTGTTCATTTCATGTGAACGGGGAACCATCCCAGATCGCTGCCTTTTATGGCTAGCCAAGTCTTCCAAGGTTCAGAGTTGATCAGTTTATAAGGATTTCCTAGAGTTTAGCAGCTGATCTAAAAGCTCTGATACTTCTCTCCGAAGCTATTACCAATTGTAGTCACCTAAGTAAAAGGTATTATGAGGGAGTGCGCACTCAGTATAACGTTTAAGACTTCCTGGGAGAGAATAAATACTGAAAATAGGCAATGTGTAAGTGAAACGAATCTTATAGCTACATTTTATCGCTAGCATGCGACAGTAGCCGATGCAACATTATTTCACTCAGGATAAGGGTAGTGAAAATATTTTCCTTTGAAGTAAGAAATGTATTAAGTTTCCGTAGCCTACGCTAAATAAATAACATTTCTCTGTGACATCATGATGAGGAAATCTCACCATTAGAAGGGATGTCTTAATGCTGTCAGCAATAGCATTACCACAAAATTCATGTGCAGGCGAGGCAGAAACACCAGCAACAGACGGAGGTCGAGGAAACCCATTTACAGCCTTAATAATGGATAGCATGCATGTTTACGAAGAAAACTCAGAAACTTGGGGGGCGCCTTGACTCCCGGCGGAAATAACGACCAGAAACGGTTTTCCCGCGAAAGTTTTCCGAGTGAGGGAACGCGGTGCGAACGACGGAGATGGAAAATTTGAAAGAAAAAGTGTTGGAGTGAGAGATGAATGAGGAGGGTGGGTTGGGTGGGTGAGGAGAGAGGGGAAGGGGAGGGGTCGGATCGAGTTGGGGGATATAAGGTCGCCTGACCGTGAGAGCAGGAGAGTTCTTATCGATAGGGCTCTGAGAATCGCTTTGCGCTTTTATGCTTCCACTGCCATTTCGCATACGTGCATGTGTTATGGCGCCGCCGTGAGACGACGTCACACAATAGAAATATTTGTGGCAGAGCCCTGAAGAAGCTAGGGTTTGTCAAGCGTGTTGTGGGAAGATTTTCGGATAATAAAGTGAAAGAGAGGTGCTATTTCGCACTCGTCCGGCCACACCTTGAATATGCAGCGAGCATATGGGATCCGGCGGAGAAAGACCTAGTCCATGAACTTAATAAAATACAAAGGAAAGCCGCGCGATTCGTCAAAAACTGCTACGGCCGTACAGAAAGCGTTACACAGATTTTGAACGATTTGGGGTGGGAGCCGCTAGAGACTCGGAGGCTACGCATTAGGCTTAGATTGCTGGAGCAATTGAGAATGAATATCTTTCAGAGCGACACGGAGAACATCATATTAGAACCACATTATATCTCCAGGTCCGACAGAATCGATAAATTAAGAGAGATAGTTTGCCGAACGGATAGGTATGGGAATTCGTTTTTCCCCCGAACAATAAATGCTAGGCGGAACTGATTTTTTTTGTCTGGTGTCCTAACACCCCCCGCCACACGCCTTTTGAGGCGGCTTGCGGGGTAGTACGTAGATGTAGATGAATAAGGGTTCTTGCTAAGGGCTCTTTCACACTAGGCGAATTTTGGACGCGCGGTTTTTCTCGCGGAATCCGCGCGATCGAGTAACCGCGTGGAGATTTTCACACTGGGCGAACTTTTGATGCGCGGACGCCGCACGAACGAGCAACCGGGTGGAGTTGGATTTGGATAAAAAAGAGTTTTGTTATTTTCATATTTTAATTGTAAAATGAATACCTACTGAAAATGGTTTCCAAATTGAAATAAATTGCAATCACACTCACCAAATTGTTTTCTTTCAGCGTCACTTTTGTTTTCAAAATCCTCATCCAATACGACGCAAATATCACGCCATGCATCTCTTGTCGCATTTCTGTCCTTATACTCCTCTAACGACTTGTCCCACAGCACGGACCTCTTTTGGACAAGACCGCTAAACAATTCTATGTCTATCAGGCTCCAGGCGGTCGCCGCGAGTTCTCGAGGGGGCCCGGTAGGTTCGCGGTCGCCGCGCGGCGTCCGCGCGAACTTTGGACGCGCGGAAACAAGTGTGAAAGGTCGCATGCCCTCGAATGCCTAAAATAAAAGTACGCGGAATCCGCGCGTCCAAAATTCGCCTAGTGTGAAAGAGGCCTAAGGCGCGAGATGAGCAGAATAAGTACACAAATATTGGCTTCACTGGTCTTTATTACATTCATAGACATTCGCAAACACAAAAAGACTCGCATACACGCAGATATGCAAAGAGGTCAAAAGGAGAATCGCACTCGGGGAGCAAGAGATGAATCTAGAGAGAGAGAGTACTAGGAGCCAATAAGGCTTGCGGATCTTACCCAAGGAGCGGCACTTGACGTGGGATGAACGACATATCGACCGAGCAGAGTAGCTCTGTGTTACCACCAACTGATTATCTGACCCACCATGGTGCTCTTAGCAGCCCTTTATATACGATTATCTATTCCGTCCTCTCTGGGGGAGTGAACGGAGCATTCCCGGATGTCTTTCGCTTTCACCTACGACTAGCCGACAAACATTCGGGATAACGACACTTTTAACCGAACGTCGCAAACAATACATATTTGGAACTGGGGACTAATCAAGAGAAATTGGAAGGTATCGGAAGGTTGGGGGGCCTCTATCTCTAAATCCAGCTCTCAACACATGGATTTGATCGAGTGAATCCTCGTAAGTTATTGATGTAGCTTTCAGCATGATTTAGTAACTTGTATTACAATTTATCAGTGGCATTAATGATGCTAACCGCTAGTTGTATCATGAATAGTGTACTGCATGGTAGCATATTCGTTTACGTAGCACACTCCTAGTTTCTGGTCTGGCCGCGAATTGTTATCCTGACTGCTTTTGACCTGCGCCTGGCATCCGGGAGAGCGTTCACGCCCTTATGGAAATTTAAGATCAGGTCTGATCTGATCCAAATCAGGTCTGATCTGACCTGATCAGGTCTGATCTGATCCAGCTCAAGTCTGATCTGACCTGATCAGGTCTGATCTGATCCAGATCAGGCCTGATCTGATCCAGATCAGGTCCAACCGTTTCTTTTGGACCAAAAGCCATGTGTCTACACTTTTTCGGCGTGAATTTCTCTCGGCTCTAGCCTCTAGTGCCACATGACTGCCTTATTTTCAGTTTCCCGCTTGTTGCCGACTTAATCAATCTAGTAAAATAAGAGATTGTAATGATGATGTAATGAGCCGCGTACTCGAAAAAGGTCCCGGACATACTTCGTCCTCCTATTATTGAAACTATGAGTAATTAGGACGCGTAATATTGACAAATTTCCCCTCCTCGCTCAACAACCTTACAAAATGTTACTAAGCCTTTCCGTCTACTGCAGTTTCTCCTTCCTTCTCCGTAGCCGCATCTCATAGACTTTTATCTCTTCTTTCTTTCCCTTACAAGGTTCCATGTCTTCTAGTCTTACAACGTAATATACGAATTTGACATCGGGAAGTAGTTTACCAAAGGGTTTAAGTAAAGTTCAAAGAAGTATCAGGGATAGAAGGATTAACTTTGCAATTCCACGTTGTAAAAGATTTATTTACGACCGGTTTCACCTGACGATGCTGCACTGCGGCGATACCGGTCGTAAATAAATCTTTTACAATGTGGAATTGCAAAGTTTATCCTTCTATCCCTGATATCAAGGAATTCCATCAAGTGAGGTCTGAAACCATCGTTTCAAAGAAGTAATCCTCACTGCAGTCAGAGAGTACCTAGGAGGATGTCAAACGTTAGGATATGAGAAGCAATCGGAATAGACGAAATAAATTGTATAGGAAGTTTTTATATCCCACGGCACTGTTCTCTTAATTTGTTCATCAAATACTATTGAAACGATGCAAATAGTATCCATAGCGTATCCTCTCATCCATCAAAACATATCCAAAATCTTACGTATACGAGCATTAAAATAACAGAAAGCGGAACTGAATCGCCTAAATTTGCTCAGCTTAAAAGCCTGGTTATAGCACAGTTACATTGTCCTGTATCGCTGCGTCGCTACTTTCCTTTTCATTTTGGAAAATTCTCAGTGAAAAATAAAAAGGGCCAGTGATTTTAAGCGACTTCGGAAATATGTAATGTGTTAAATGGTGAAGCCAGGGTAATCCTAGTAATTACATATTAAAATGCTCTTTTCCTGCGGAGCTTGAAACAATAAAAATATTAATAAACTCTTCTCGGGCTCTGCACCAGGTGATTGGCTTCATGTTTGCCGACGTTTCGGAAAAACGACTTTTTTTCCATTTTCAAGGCGTGTTACTCTGTCCGTGTCAGATTGTAAACTTGTAAGTTTACAATCTGACACGGACAGAGTAACACGCCTTGAAAATGGATAACAAGTCGTTTTCCTACTTACAAGTTTACAATCTGACACGGACAGAGTAACACGCCTTGAAAATGGAAAACAAGTCGTTTTCCGAAACGTCGGCAAACATGAAGCCAATCACCTGGTGCAGAGCCCGAGAAGAGTTTATTAATACTATTAACCAGGAGAAACTTAAATCTTTTATCAATAAAAATATTAACTCTTTCTTATACTGGTTTTACATTTTAGTTTAAACTTTAAATCACAGAAAGTTAACATAAAGTTAATCTCTTAATATTCATGAATATGCATTCGCTTGTTTACGCTCCTAGTATGCAATGAATGTTTTCAGGGTTAGTTTTCCCATTAATATTTTCAGCCCAGGTACTCAGGAATTTAATACTGTAGCGTACCTTCCTCACTCACACCCACCATCGCCTCTGGGATTTCTCGGCTTCGATTTGGTCTGTCAGTCTTAATGGATAACAAACATAAAGGCGTAGGGATTTTCTTCTGCGGATGAACAGAGTGCTGAAGTTAATGTCATCGACCTTACTGGAAAATTTTGGATAGGTGAATGGTAAGAGAGTTAAAAATTACGTTTCTGTGACCACCTGAGAGGGAGAGTGATCTCAGCCCTGATGCAAAGAGTTTTTGGGCGCAAAGGGAATGAATGGTGTTGAGGGGCAGTGGTATTTTTGGAAACATAGAGGGGAAAGGAAGAGGCCCTGACTAGTAGTTACATGTCGATCCGGTATGCGGAACCCTAAGGAGGAGGACAAGGGGGGCCAACAGATTCCAGACCGGGCTTTCAAGCAATAATGAGAAAACTCTTAGGGCTGTATTCATAGTCGTTACCTGGGTGTCCCCCAGGTGTGGGGGAGCCCCTTGGCTCAGAAATAGTATTCATAGTCGTTACCCAGGGGACTGTTGTCCCCTAACCCTCCCCAAGGCCGTCGATTTCCTGGGTAAGGCATGAGGCTTACCCAAAGCTCCCCTAACGCAGTACTGCTGCTCACGCGTGGGACGAATGGATACTACTGTACTAATGGCAGTACACGATAATATCAACATCTTTCCATGGTAACGTCTTCTGTTTACAAACACGAGTACTTATTGAAACACCCTCGTATTCCTCATCATTCAAATTACGTAAATATTTAAGTAATATTGAAATCATTCTCTCATATTCCTTCAATCATTTTTCATCAACATTGTGTCACAGTATACTGTATTATTGTTTATAGCGTGCTTGGTTACGGTGAGAAATGAGCATCGAAAACATCGAGAACCATTCAGCGAAACCGTTCATGTGTATTTTTGCGTGGGATTGTTGCCAAATCTCTTACCCAGGCGTCCCCTGGCTGGGTGTTACCCAGGTAAGGTTTATGAATCGCTCAGCGTAGGGGACCCCTAGGTGTTACCTGGCTAGGGGATACCCAGGTAACCCCCAGGAATGCGACTATGAATACGCGCATTAATCCCTCCCCCTACACTCTGATACCCCTCCCCTCCCCCTTCCTCCTTCTCTTACTCCGTGAAACACAGATACTTGGAGCAGATGAGAAAAATAAAGACACGATCACGGGAGTCCTATTTCATCGTATTTTTAAAATTATCAATAAAATTTTCTCAGTGACATGGAGACAATTGTGCACAGCAATGCATATTTCGCTCGCATTTGAGAAAACTGATAATATGTTAAGGGACGGGTATAATGATAGGTTTAGTTAAAGCTCTTGAATACGTCATTTGCCTAAATAATTAAAATTGTGGGACATTTCTCGCAAACGTAAGTATGACTTTCGTTATACAAGTTTTTGCATGACATTATATAACTGATTGGATTTATCAATGAGAAAATTAATGCTTTATGCAATAATACGCAAATGCGCTGCAATACTGGTGATAATATGATGGCTGATAAATCACGCCACCGGAAATAACTATCGGATCGGGGCGCCGCCGGCCCACGACCCGTTTCAGGGGGTTAAGTCTGTAACTTTTGTCGACCGTAGACAAACGCTTTTTGTCTCCTCTGTGGGCTTTTATCGACGTTTGCAAGTCTGTGAATTTTATCTACCTCTACGGTCGACAATTTTAGCGACGGTCGACAATTTTGACGACGTCGACAATATAAGCGCTTGGCTTGAGTCTGTAAAGTGATTAATCGACTTCCGGGGCGACAATTAAGCGACTACGGTCATTTATTTTAACTACAACCGGATTGGCGTCGGTAACATTAACGGTCGGTGGGCGATAAAGCATCGCTAGGCGATAGTCATTTGTTGATTTTTGAAATGGCGCCGTTCATTCGTAACCATCAGAGAATAATTCTTCTTCAGGAGATATATTTAGAAGAAGTTAAGGGAATTAGAGTGGAACGAAAACGTTTGAGAGACACTCATAATGCTTTTGACTTGCCAGATCCAGTGTTTATTAAACTTTTCCGGATAAATAAAGACATTGCTCGTTATCTATGCGATTTCCTTGAACCTTCTTTGAAAAGAAAGCGTACGTCTAGGTTAAGTAATCTCAAATAAATATATTCTACTTACAAAGGACCAGCAATAGCCTCCATTATTTCAATAATTTCACTATTATTTGGAGCAATTTGAAAAAACTGGCCTCGACCACGTTCGTACTTCGCTCTTTATTTTCCAGCATTCAATTGTTTGTTTACACCTTGCATCGTTGTCGTTGCGGTCGATTTGTTTACAAAACGAGAGCTTGACGCGGGGGAAAGAAACGAAGAATTTCATTGGCTCCGGATCATTATCGCCAACTGTTCCGAAAATTCTCATACTTTGAATTGTCGACGATTGCAGTCAGTCGAAAATTTTAACGCCCATTAGTTACCGACTCGCAAACGTCGTCGAAACCGGTCGAGTAATTTATTGACAAAAATAAGCGACAAAAGTTACAGACTTACCCCCCAGGTCGGCGTCCGCCGCCGATAGTTTTTCCATCGGCGCCCAGGTCTAGCTCGAGCTACTTTTGTTCCGAGCCGAGCATGCTCGACCGTGTATGGGCTGCTTTAATCCCAGTCCTCGTGGAACCTTCCACAGGTCTCCGAAGGATCCATCCATATGAGTCCCGCGGCTCGTAGCTGCCACCCTGCTCAGGAACCTACTCTATCCCGTCGAAGGCTCCATTCGACGGCCCCGCGCTTAACATTACATTTATGTAAACACTAGCTGAATTGCCCGGCGTTGCTCAGAATCATACTTCCTTCAAAACTCTTTATATAAGAGGTGAGGAGTTAGTAAGTAGTTGTGATAACAGACTACATTTCAAGTAATTGTTTTATTAAATTAATATTTTCTTCTGCAGAGCATCTATACAATTGTGAGACAATAGTAAGTAAACAATGTGACAATATCTCCCATGAACAATAATAATTATAAGTCAAATGACTGAAAAATTGACAATGATAAAAAATAACATGGCAAAATAAAAACAATGAAATTTGTAAAACTTGTTTAATATAGAGTAGAGAGAGAATTTTTTTTAACCCTTTACTGTAATCATACTACCTGCACAGCCAGGCTAAAAGAACATTATAGTTAAGTACATAATTCGAGTACTTACTTGTTGAGTAGCTATTCAGAATTTCATTTTCGTTAATTAAGATTTGATTTAATGTTTATTTTTGTTTGTTTATTTGGTTGTCAAGGAAAATGCGTAAAGGAAAATCGATTGAAAAAGAGAAAAACTTCATTCTTTCGAGCATGATACCACTAATTTTAGTAGTATCATGCTTTCGGGTATGTGATTAAATGAATTTCAACTCTCTTTCTTTAGTTAAAGTTGTTTTAAAAAGCGAAATAATTAACCGCTGCACAAATCCCAATGCTTAGCATTCCTAATCAGCTCAACTAAGCAATATGAATTCCAACAGCAATGACCGAAATCTGGTTGTCAAGCGAATATGGTATTGTTGATTTCACAGCAAAATGTGTTTCTGCAGCTAAAAACGCAATTTTCAGTCAGTTACGAAGTAAAAAGGATAATTAATTGAAAGAATTAAAAACTTCATTTTTTCAGATTTTTTTTTTTTAAATTCCAACTCTCTATCTTGAGCGGAAATAATTTAAAAAAGTAAAAAATGAAACCACTGCACAAAACCCGATACGTACCGCGAACCACCCTTTTTGGGACCTTTATGGGCCCTGAGATCATTTTAAAGTACATCTTTTCTCCTGCCTTGAGCTATTACTCGGCAAAATTTCAGCACGATAGGATTAAAACTGCAGTAATGCACTTACCCGTCGGGCGTTGTTGCGCGAAAAGTATTCGAAGGATTAAGAGGACCTTGGGGGGGGGGGGCGAAATTAAAAAAATTTTTATACCTAAAACCTTCGATACCTTTGCAAGAGTGTACTCAATAACTTCTTAAAGTTTCTTGGCGATCGGATCAACAGTGTAGTAATGCATAAAGGACAGACATACAGACATACATTCGTTTTTATATATATAGAAGATTATCCACTTTCTGTGCGAGGAAATGGTTCCCCTTTGACCGCATAACACATCTTGATTTTGACTGCGGGCTACTTTTGTGAGCTGGATTCAAAGAGAGAGATTTGCAGATATCCATATATCCGCGGATGTCCACCAGTGTCCTTTTCAAACACCTTCTCTCTCCTTCCCACTTTCAAAACGATTTCACTCGTATTGTTGGCTCCGCTTGACAAGGTCGGTAGGTTCCATTGGTGCCAGCCCATTGGACTTCCTGTCGGTCGACAAGTCCCACAGCATCCAACGTCAAGGCCGCTCCTCGGGTAAGATCCGAAAGCCCTATTGGCTCCCAGTTACCTCTCCAGATTCACCTCTTGCTCCCCGTATGCGACTCCGATTTGGACCTTTTTTTATGTGTGTGATAGTCTTTATGTGTTTGTGAATGTCCCGAAAGTGCAATCAAAACCAGTGAAGTCAATCTTTGCGTCATTATTCTACTCATCTCGACGCCTTACTAAGGTTGGAATAATACTTAGAACGGCGGCTAACTTACTTGCGTTTACACGGCATTCTTTAACCCAAGTTATCATGTTGGTGGCCTCTGGCGGAGACTGAAGAAGGTGATATTCCCCGCAGCCAGCCCTCGGCGTCTGCAGCTAGAAGCAGGTTCCCTTACTGTCCGATTAGTTCTCACGTCGGCCGTCGAGCGCTGACCATTCATTCGCCCGGCAGAAAGTTGCTTCGGATTCCCAACTCTCCTAATTTCGCGACGTCAAGGGATACAATTTCTAATAGGTAGAGCAAAGTTAAAGTTTTTAAACAAACGCAACGACACTAAATATGAAAAATACGCCACTAAAAGCAACATTTGCCGCCCCAAAGGAGCATCGACTGATAAAATGAGATTCCTATTGGGAATGCTAAAAGCTCTCAAATTTCGGGGACCTGATAACGAATTTCAGCAGAAAGACCAAGAAACAAGGGGAGAAAAAGCTTCCTATCTGGAATTGCCTATATTATTCCCGCAGCCCAACAAACGTCGCAAGTCGCTTTTCATTTGTTCGAGGGCTGTGGGCTATATTCACGGGACTTGTTAGGACGGGAAAAAGGATTGAACATGCAACTGTTTCTCTCGGTTGGACTTCTCATTTCTTAGTATTTAAAAATGTAGGTACGTATCATTTCATGTCTGGACATTAATGATCGAAACGTGAAAATTGAGAGAATGAATTGCCCTAACGGAACCACATGTCACTACGCTTTACCTTACCATGGAGATACTCCGAGAATATTACGTTAAGGCGACGCATCACACCCGCTCGACAGGTCAGATTCGATGAGAGAGTCCGAGAAAGAAGCTAATTTACACTTGTCAGGCCTCATTTAGAATATGCCGCTAGTATATGGGATCCGTACGAGGAAGGTATGATAAAAGAATTAGAGCGCGTGCAAAGGAGATCTGCTAGGTTTGTTAAATGTCGTTATGATAATTGTATTAGTGTTACGAGTTTAATAGAAGAACTAGGATGGGAATTACTATCAGAACGCAGGTTAAAATTTAGGTTAAACCTTTTAAGTAAATTCGAAACCGATTTGTTCACAGATGACGTTAGATATATATTAAGAACTCCTGCGTATTATGCTAGGTTTGACCATATTAACAAAATTAGAGAGATAGATTGTCGTACCGATAGATTTAAAATGTCATTTTTCCCGCTTACCATAAGAGAGAACAATAGGCAACGTAGCAAAAGGGATAGGTAGGTGAAACATAGTTAGAATAGTCTGTAGTGCATGATGCATGTAATAACTACCAATAATCCCTTCCTTATTATGTAGATTTTAACCTGTACTATACCGTAGTAACTAATATTCTATTGTAATAACTACTGCAATTACTTGCAATAACTAATAATCTACTGTAGTAACTAATAAACTATGACCCTATTTTCTAGCATGTCTACATTATATATCCTACTTACATGGCAATAGTGCATGTTTGGTGAGCTTCACCCCCTGCCACACACCCTCGTGGTGGCTCGCAGGGTATTACGTAGATGTAGATGTAGATTTGTGATAATTTCCGACCCCAGATTTTTCCCCAGATTCTTACGTCATCAACTTGAAATTTTTATAGTATAAATAATAGACATTTGCCAAGGGAGGCTCGTATCTGAAACAATAAAATTTTGTCCAGGAGTATAATTAAACCATCGGGAAAACTGCAAGATGCAGGGTATATTTTTATAAAAACTATTATTATCATTGACATATCAAAAACTAATGGAGATGTATCAATCCCTCCTCCATCGGAATGCTAAGTAACAGCCGTCACGGTTGTAAGATAGAATCTGTAATTGGTATATTTCGACAAGCTACCTGAATGGTTTTCGGCCATGATGTGCTCTGACGGTGATGCAATTAGTTCAGTCTTCTTTCACAGATCTTGTATAAGCGCTGCCTGTACTTATGCGCCGGAGACTTGGCTACAACTTACCGACGACTGTTGCCTTGTGCGAGAGTTATCCTGGAGTTAGAGACTCCTGACGTCAAAAAGCCTCGATCGGGTGCGAGTAACGCCATCTTGTGGATTTTCGACAGAACTTTTCCTTACCGAAGGGCATGATGCGTCCTCTTAATATGTCGTTTGCTCTCTTTTGTGATAGATAAAAACAATTCAAGATGTTAACATGACACTTAATATTTATGAATAACTTCCATTTCGAGTCCTTGCCTCGATATACGCAGAGGAGTAAGTGACTTTTTCTTCCAAGTTCTGCACATGACCCGTCCTCGCTTGCGCATTTAAGGTAAACTTTGGGCTCTTAAAATACGGTTTATCATTCACTCATGCATTTAAATACATTAAGCAACGTGGCACTGACGCAGGGATACAGTATATGATAAGATAATGAAGCTCAAATGATTTCGTACTGTCTACTAATTTTATTTCCACCTCTTGCTACACGTGTTTCGACTGACTAGCAGTCATCAACAGGAAAGACTGACTTCTAGTAGTAGTAGTCTTGACTGATGATGACTGATAGTCAGTCGAAACACGTGTAGCAAGAGGTGGAAATAAAACTAGTAGACAGTACGAAATCATTTGAGCCTCATTACTCATTATGCTGTTCTACGATATCTCGCCTGAGAAAGTGGAGTTTATGATAAGATAAACACTCATAATCTATTGTGCGGTTCAAGTAAAATCTACACGTGGACTAGATAACTTAACCACCATTCTAACTTATCTGCGTTTACATTCGTTAAAAATTATGGCAACCAGCGCCAACCCTAGTAACTCTAGCGTGGTCAAAAAGTTTACTACGGTTAGCGTCAACCTGCGTTTACACGGCAAACTTTTACTATAGCTGAAGTTAGCCTGATTGCAAGGATAGTAATGCAAACAGTGCATTGGCAAGATCCCAATGTACGCACGTGTGACGTCGTTGAATTACGGCGCTCATAACGCTGCCTACGACATGAATTCCGATTCTTTGGCAAATCAGGACGTAATAGTTCCGCATTTCTCCTCCTCCCCCTCAAACCAACGACAGAAAATATTTACGGCTCCTTGAAGTTCCACGAATCCGTAGCGTTGCTGCAAACAGCGTTGCGACGATGTCTTTCATTTCTCCACGTCGTGTTTGAATCGGAACAAAAACATGCATTTTCTGCCAATCCAGCGAAGCCTCCAACCATCTCAAGGAGGTATTTAGATTGGCGCCGTCGTTTTTTTTTTAATTTCTTATTATTCTAGGCTAGAGGACGGAGGTATGTAAAGCTGCGTCGTGTTCCTATCTTTTTCAAGCGCTTAGAAGGAAGACGTTGAGATCAAAGGAAGGGCTGAGCGAAGGACGGCTAGCGAGGCGAAAGACGCACGAAATACCTTTGATGATTCTCAAACAACTGCGGGAAAAACCAATTCTGTTGTTTGAGATGGGGAAAATCGTTTTTTATCAAGCCACGTAAGAGGCAGGTCGGCTCAAACAAGCGATCTGAATCTAAAGAAGACAATATAAATACCGAAAACTTTTGAAGAGTGCGATATAACCACACTAGGCATCTCCGGTATTTGGCTCTCCAAATAACAAATATTCTTGGAAACTGGCGATGTTATCTTTCAGCGGAGTGATATCCAATCCGAGAATCCGATTGGGTAAAGTTTTCCACGACTCTCGAAGCGTAGTTTTTTTTGGGTAGAAGAGATAAGCTCATCGCTATCCTGTCGCCACGAATTTTCCGAGTTTTGCGTTCAGCTTATGCTGCGAATCTCGTGTCGCCGAGTTCGGTTCGGAAGTGCACCTCTCCGGTGATTTGAAATTTTCTGGTTGTGATACTATCTACATCTACATACTACCCTATGAGCCGTAGCATGGGCGTGTGGCAGGGGGTTTATGGCACCAGCCGTGTGAAGATGTAAGGGATAAGGTTTTTGGAGGAGAAATGGTGACCTGTATTATGGGAGTGCTTTTAGAAGGGCTTTCAGTTTTTATTGTGTTCGATTATTGTGTGTGAAAAGAACGATTTTTTGTATCCACCTGTCCGGCAATGTACCTCTTTTATTTTCAGTCAGACTTAGAGATGTAGTGAGGCATCATGATAGTACTCTCTGTGCCGCTCTTACACACACGTCGTGAAGCATCTGAAACTATATGGCAATCCCTCCACATTTTGGATGTAGGAAACACATTTTATTCCGGTTGACACCGTAACTACTTTTAATAATACTCTGCTGGTTGCTCTTGGAGTATGTGGTAAGAATATGGTCCCAAAATGCTATGCAGCAATCAACGGGGTGGAGCCGTGACCCATTCTCTCAAATTAATGTTTTGCAGGTATACAATTTTTTCAATTTAAATATCCTCAAAGCTGACCAAACTGTGGAATATTGAGTCGAAATATATTTGAAATTTCCATCTCAAAACAGCTGACTGCTTCCTAATTAACACCTTGATTACTGGGCTTTAAATTGAATGCTGGGCTTGCTGGAAATTATGGCCAGTTGCGTGGACGACACATATGTATTCCATGGATTTATGAGACTCATAAACCATGGCAACCATTCAGTAAGCATTGCAGAAACATTCGATACATTAATTGGTTATATAATTGGCTTCATAGCCTATGGAATGGCGTTATGAGCTCCACAAGAAGCCAAGATGGCGGAAGCGCGATGAACCGCTTCGAGTTTCAACTACTCGATAAAATAGTTGTTTTGAGACAAATGACCAGTTTGTTAACTCTAACGAAATAATTATTATGTGCATTAGTAATTATTCATAGGAAAAACTATTATAAACTTTATCCAGCGAAGGAATATTATATAAAACATTAGAAGTAGTGAACTGATGGTAAATAAGTTATGTAACTAGAAGATGGTTTCCTGAAACCCGAATGCAACCGATGTGGCCAGCATTGGTCACGAAACGTCATCTCCAAGGTAACGCAACGCAGCGAAACCCGAAAGCAATGGAATCATCCGTACTACAGCGGCTGCGAAAGACTCAAGCAGAAATTTGCATATTATTTGAAATAAAAACGTCAATTTTTCTTTAGCAAACGTATTTATTTATGAGGGGTAAAATTGACCCTAATAGGTATGAGGCAAATTCCAGTGCTTCTATAGTGCTCGCAGAGTTTCTGTGCACTGGAGGGTTCCTCCAAGCCTAGCTGCCCATGGTAGATGAGCAGCGATTGGCTGCCGGCGTCCAATCCCGTAAACCGGTTCTTAGCTCAGTGCGTGCCGCGTACGAATACTGTAAGTGGCGACCCAAAAGAATCGGCGAAAACGAACGCTATGCCTCGCCGATGCGATGGCCTTTAGAATAGAAATACTCTGGACGAGAAACTACTATAGATATCGAGTCAAAACTTGCAGTGATTGCAATAGTCATTACAGTGAGGTAAGAAAGTAATCCCCATCGGAGCAGGTCACCGTGGTTACACGATAAATAAACAAAACTTAAATTGTCTTCACCAACATTTTGAAAAATACAAATACGAAAATTGCGACTAATTATCATAACAACCAATATTTTTATCGCTGGGAAATATATCAGAATTTTTTCGAACCATATTTAATTCAGTTAAGAAAGCCTGGCACCCGCTGCGGGATAATTTAAAGTGAGCTAAGACTAGACTCTTTTGGGTACCCACATACGGTATTCGTACGCGGCGCGCACTGAGCTAAGAACCGGTTTACGGGGTTGGACGCCGGCAGCCAATCGCTGCTCATCTACCATGGGCAGCTAGGCTTGGAGATATTCTCCAGTACTACACAGAAACTTTGCGAGCACTATAGTGTTAACTGCTTCGTCAAACATACGCGACGAAAACAAGGAGTGTTGATTGTTTTCAAGTTCGGCACACAAAACAGGCGATATAAAACGAATCATTTCGGAATCATGCCTCGTTTAATCTCTCTCTGCCGCGCGCATATTATGCGCGTTCAGTCAGCGGCGCGAGAAATTAATGAGATCGATGACACGCTCTGCCTATGAATGCTGGCAATGCAATCGCGCATTCCATTTCCGAGCGGCGCCCACACGTACGTCCCTGGTTGCCCATCCGTGTGATTATCCTCCGGCTCGCGGCGTTGGTTGGAATTTAATCAAATGCTTTAGTTGAGTCTACCCAAACATTGACCGGTGGGCGGGGATTCTAATCGATAAATTATGGACGATGACCATGTGCTAACTGAGTAATTGAGTGCTCCGAACTGGATTAGATGGTGAAATATTCAGGAGATATCTTCCGACCCGACGCGAAATGTCCCGAAAAAAAAAAATCGACAAAAATCTTCACTCGCATATTACATCGAATTTTATCTTGCGCTGATATTCACAACAAGGGAGAGAATTCAATAACATCCAAGCGACCCAATTTAAAGATCCGATAGGCATTAATCGTTGAGTTTTGTCTTCGTTAAAAATGATGAATTTTTTTTATGGCGATTCAAGCTTGATGTCGGCAAATTTTTAAAAATTAATCACGACTAATAGCGCCGATTATACGGTTTTAACGTGTGAGAGTGCTGTTGCTTTTTTTTCCTCGGATATATTGCCTGTGTGGACTCGGATTCCTCTCCGGTAAATTGAAATAACATTACAGATCATTTGGAATAAGTGATTAAAAATTAATAAGCTCGTCATCAGCTTGCTTATTTTATTTTTAGAAATCCAATAAAAATGTTCAATATCTCGGCCTCAGCGACTTGAGAATTTTCGAGAGATGGGTGAGTTATCAGAATGGGCCAACTTTTTAACTTTTTTCTAAAAAATACTGTACTGTGCTTTTGGCATATTATGGATAATATTCAAGTAATTGTGAAGTTTGAGTGTCTATCCTCGGACTTAGTTCGTTTGAAATTTGTGCTGTCTCACAAGTGACAGCAAAATAATTGAGAGATGACCGTGAGGTAAATTGAGTCGTGTGATGATTAACAATGAAATTTCCATAGGGAAAAATCGGCCCGGACCGGGAATCGAACCACGGACCTTTGGCTAGTCCATTCTCCCCTGCGTTGCCATCTTTGATGGACCGCTGGGGCCTAAGATCTAGTTCATACGTATCCTTCTGAATTGCCATCAGGATTAGGAAGCCTGGGTAGCGTAGTGGTCTGTCCATTGGCCCGGAAAGCCAAAGGTCCGTGGTTCGATTCCCGGTCCAAGTCGATTTTTCTCCTCATGGTGGTAAATGAAAGTTGACGAACTAGGGCCGAAATCCTCACGCAACATCTTGACTCAGTCACGTTAACTCACCGCCAAATAATTTTTATCGCCCACTTACTTCGTGAAGACTTTGAGCCCCAAGAATTTCCTGGGCCCTTTTTTAACTTAAGGGACCAACAATAAAGATTGCTTCAGTGGACGCTAGGGGCTTTCTCGGTGTTTGCAGGAGAGGGCAGTGTGAGAACTGGTATTAATTTCACGGCGGGCCGCAGCGGCAAACTATGCCCAACCAACCTCACCAACAATGCGCCCGGGGCACTCGCTAACCATTGTGACCTCCTATAAACTCTCCTTTGACATTCAATGACCTGTGAGATAGCCCGAACAGCAAGGGTTGATGACGTTGGTCACGACACCAGCGATGAGGGAAACCGCTCCAGTCTATACACATTCCAGACCTTTCATTCTGTTACGTTTATGTCATAGATTAGATTAGAGAGGGAATGGCTTGGATGACGTATTGATGCATAAAAGTGACGCATGCACTTTTTGCGAAAAAAATTAACTACCCAATATGGCTAACGCGCGCAACACATAAATTAAATTTCCTCTACAGTTATTTATTTCCATTTTGAATTTATCTCGATGAATAATTTCGGCAAAAATATTCCGCTACTAACACGGTCTGATAAAATTTGAATTGATACATACATTTTTGGATTATTTCCCGCGCAAATGATCCTTGCAATATGGCCGACTGCACAGTCTGAAGACTTCAATCTTCTCCTGAGCTCTGATCGGTACTGAAATGGTTCAATATTTACTATTCTTTTATATGTACGTACGTGATAAATTAACAGGACGAAAAGGAGTTCACTGTATATTAATTTAAAAAATGTCAACTTCCTGTGACTAAAGGAATTCTCCATACAGTTACACCATAGGCCCTAGATTTTCATTAAGAAAACTTTAAAAAAGTACCTTCCTCACAGGAATTTTCAAAATATCGAATGAACGGTATTATGCGGGAACTGCATACGAAAAGTTGCCGGAGTAAAATTTTGCCTCAAATAAATGTTATTTTTTTGTTTTACAAAGAGGCTATTTAAGAGTCGTCACTCTGAAATTGTCTTTTATCAATGAAAAGCGACCCGTAGAAATTGCTAACTGATATAAAAAAGTTAAAAATAAACATTTACTTTGCTTGAAAGATATTCAAAAATTGCCGAGGTAATTTTGATGAATTTGCCATGAGAAAAATTCGGCCTGAACCGGGAATCGAACTCATGGCAATTCCATCAAAATTTCACCTGCTCTGTTTAAATGTTTTCAATCAGAATTACTCAGTATTAGCCGGACCAATACGCAGAAATCTACGCATTGGTCCGGCAAACCAAAGGTCCGTGGTTCGATTCCCGGTCCAGGCAAAATTTTTCTCACAGCAATTTCATCAAAATTTACCTCGCTTATTTCCAAGCCAGCCCTGAGACAACCAAATCAATACAGTCAATTGTTTTATTTCATGTAATATTTTCTCAGGGTAGTTATTTCAGCAGGCAACGAAGCCTGCAGTGTCAAAAGAACTCCTCAAATGGAATATACTTTTCTCGACCATTTGATCTCAGTTGTATTATTTCACTGAAATACTGATTATCATTCATTCTCCCCAATAAAAATGATTGTATATTAATATAATTCTGAAAATTAAAACCACGCGCCTATTTAGGATTCAAGTTTGTTCTGGCGCATTCTGTTGACTTAACTGACCGCCACGAGACACATTTAAGCAAACTTCACTTCTACTGATTTTTCATAGCAGTGACCAGTCTTTTCCAAACTGTGCTACACGGATCCCCAGCGGCTCCGCGAATGATTCCGAGGCGCTCCGCCCGTGGCAGGCACTAGAAACCTGACAAAAATCACAAAAATTGAATCCCTATTCCCATCGAGCGTTTTATACTATTGATTCTTATCTTATTACAGTGAGACCTGTATTCAGCGACCTCTGCCGGACCCACAGATGATGGCCATTACAGGAAGTGATCGCTGATGAGAGGAATGCTTGCATTCCTTATGTGTGTTGGTGATTGATTCGGTTCTTGAAAAAAATCGGCCACTTGGGAAGGTGACTGCAAAGACAGGTTTCACTGTAAGTATACTGTGTTGTTCATACTTCACAATGTATTTGAGGTGTAATATGCAGGATAGAACATATAAGCACTAATATTTCCTTGAACATGAATGAAATGATTTATTACTTAGTTTTCCACAAAAGATTTATTACTTTCTTACGACCCGGGTTTCATCGCTGCGTGACATCATCAGGCCATCTTGATCGTCGTGATGTTGCTTATATGTGTTGGAAATTCATTCCGTCCCCGAAAAAATCGGTCGCTTGGAAAGGTGACCTTGGAGACAGGTTTCACAGTATACGTACGATAGTATCCATACTTATTCTGTTATACTTTATTTTAACATACTTATTCTGTTATACTTTGGAATAACAGAATAAATTATTCTGTTATACTTTGGAATAACAGAATAAATTATTCTGTTATACTTTGGAATAACAGAAAAACTTATTCTGTTATACTTTGGTATAAGAAAATAAGTATGGATCAGGTCATCAGGTCATCCTGATCATGTCGTGCAGCGATGAAATCCGGGTCGTGAGAAAGTAATAAATCTTTTGCGTAATACTAAGGAAAATCGTTTCATTATGAAGGAAATCCAATAAGTAACTGCCAACACTATTAATTCTATTTCATTTAACTCCATGAAAAAACTTGATAGGAAAAGGTGGCTTTGTGCTTTGTGGATGAAAAAGTTTGAGAACCGCTGGTAGAGACCATCATATTTTCATGGATTCTGGTCCCAATTTCCCCCTAGACCTCGCTGATACATTTATTCACCACAATTCCCGCCAGGTTAGAATGCTCTTCATTGGTTGTTCAATCCTAAGATGGTTGACTGCAGCCCTCCATCCTTCCCTATCTAATGCTGGTTCCCTTACCTCCTGGTAGATCTTCCTATGCACTTCCCTCTTTATTTGTTCCATGAACTTATTCCTGGGTCTTTCTCTGGGTAATTTTCCCTCTATTTTACCTTCAATTATGTTCTTCACAAACCCGTTGTGTCTCTGGGTGTGTCCAATCCATCTTGTTCTTCTTTTCTCAATGGCGTTCCAAATGGCCCTTTCCTCTTCCCCTCTTCTGTACACTTCGTCATTTCTTTTTTTTCCGTCCATTTTTATCTTCAGCATCCTCCTCCAGCACCAGATTTTGAAGGCCTCTTGTCTGTTCTTGTCAGCTTTTCCAAATGCCCATGATTACGATCCGAAGAGTGGTACGCTCCACACGTAGAATCGTGTTCTCAAGCAGTAGAAGTGTTCTACTGTTTGAGAACACGAACTTTAAAACATTATATATATATATATAATCGTTCATCCATTCACTCAGACCGCTCAGCGGCAAATATACTCATATAAATGTTTATACAGAAAGATAGAAAGAAAGTGGATAGGAACACGTAAAATTTACAAACACAATGGTGGTGTGAAGATGAAATGATGGCCGATTCCAAGCAGAAAAAATTCGACTGGACCGGGAATCGAACCACGGACCTTTGGATTTCGCATCCAATGCTCAGACCACCAAGCTACCCAGTCTACTAAGAAACCACTGGAATCGGCGGGGGGTTTATACGAACAAACACTCCCCAGGGCATGACCCACGAGAGCGGCCAATAGATGGCGCGCGGGCTGCTTATCACCCACCGGCAGAGAAGGAATGACATACACAGAAGGCGAAATGAAAGAATAACTCAAGCACACAGACAGTGGTGAAAGATATAGAACAGGCGTTTCGGGTACGCTAACCCAAGTAGGAAATGACCCGTTCAGGGCATACAATCGTTCATCCATTCACTCAGACCGCTCAGCGGCAAATATACTCATATAAATGTTTATACAGAAAGATAGAAAGAAAGTGGATAGGAACACGTAAAATTTACAAACACAATGGTGGTGTGAAGATGAAATGATGGCCGATTCCAAGCAGAAAAAATTCGACTGGACCGGGAATCGAACCACGGACCTTTGGATTTCGCGTCCAATGCTCAGACCACCAAGCTACCCAGTCTACTAAGAAACCACTGGAATCGGCGGGGGGTTTATACGAACAAACCCTCCCCAGGGCATGACCCACGAGGTCATGTCATGTTCGTGGGTCATGCCCTGGGGAGTGTTTGTTCGTATAAACCCCCCGCCGATTCCAGTGGTTTCTTAGTAGACTGGGTAGCTTGGTGGTCTGAGCATTGGACGCGAAATCCAAAGGTCCGTGGTTCGATTCCCGGTCCAGTCGAATTTTTTCTGCTTGGAATCGGCCATCATTTCATCTTCACACCACCATTGTGTTTGTAAATTTTACGTGTTCCTATCCACTTTCTTTCTATCTTTCTGTATAAACATTTATATGAGTATATTTGCCGCTGAGCGGTCTGAGTGAATGGATGAACGATTGTATGCCCTGAACGGGTCATTTCCTACTTGGGTTAGCGTACCCCGAAACGCCTGTTCTATATCTTTCACCACTGTCTGTGTGCTTGAGTTATTCTTTCATTTCGCCTTCTGTGTATGTCATTCCTTCTCTGCCGGTGGGTGATAAGCAGCCCGCGCGCCATCTATTGGCCGCTCTCGTGGGTCATGCCCTGGGGAGTGTTTGTTCGTATAAACCCCCCGCCGATTCCAGTGGTTTCTTAGTAGACTGGGTAGCTTGGTGGTCTGAGCATTGGACGCGAAATCCAAAGGTCCGTGGTTCGATTCCCGGTCCAGTCGAATTTTTTCTGCTTGGAATCGGCCATCATTTCATCTTCACACCACCATTGTGTTTGTAAATTTTACGTGTTCCTATCCACTTTCTTTCTATCTTTCTGTATAAACATTTATATGAGTATAAGGGGTATATATATATATATATATATATATATACCCCTATACCCTGGGGTATATATATATATATATATATATATATATACCCCTTAACATCCGCATGAATGGCCACCGCTCCAGTTGTAATGAACCACCTTCTATTTCTGTTTCCCTCCCTGTTGCCACCCATGTTTCTTCCCACAACTCCACCTTTAATAATATTTTTAAGGTTGGCATTCTCGCCTCCCTTCCCCCTTCCTCCTCCCCACTCCAAATCAAAGATCTTGAGTCCTCTTGCATTTACTTATTCCAGGCTTTCTCTCCGCCAGGACTCAATAAATCCCACTAACTTCTTCTATCACCTCTGCCCATACTGCTTCTTCCTTTCGAATTTCTTCCACTTCCCGCCTCCCGCCCCCACCTTTCCTCTCCCTCCCCCTCCTCCCCTTCCCCTGTCCCTCCCCTCCCTCCCTTCCTTCCGCCTCAGTCCTCCCTTCCTACCGCCTCAGTCCTCCCTTCCTTCTCAGTCTTCGCTCTTGCGACCAAGGTGCTAGTGGCACCGAAATATCAAGAAACTTTGTAAGTGTGTTCATCATTTTTTTGTTTTCTGTGTTTGTCGTCTGCCTTCCTCTGGCAAACTTTTATATATATATATATATATATATATATATATATATATATATATATATATATATATATATATATATATATATATATATATATATATATATATATATATATATATATATATATATATATATATATATATATATATATATATATATATATATATATATATATATATATATATATATATATATATATATATATATATAAATATATATGTCCGTCTTTAGAGCGCTTGCTTGCGCTTTACGGCATCCAATTTCCAGGGCTCTCTGTTTTTCCAATCTCCTTCTTGCAGGTTTCTCTCCGCCATGACTTTGGTTATTCCGCTTCTCCATGGGTTAGGTGGCCTTCCTCTCTTTCTCCTTTCATAGGGTTTCCACTCCATGATGGTGCGGGGCAGTCTTTCTTTGAGCATCCTCTGAACATGTCCGTACCACAGCAGTTGTTTTGACTTGATTTCGTCCAGAATAATTGTTGTCATTTTCATAATTTCTCGAATTCTCTCATTTCTTACTCTATCAAGCCTGGATTTTCCGGCTGCCCTTCTGAGGAAGTCCGTTTCTGTAGCTAAAAGTTTCTTTTCGTCACTCACATTCATTTGCCATATTTCACTCCCATATGTAAGTATGCTTTTAAATATGGTGTTGTATGTGTATCTTTTATTTCTATTTGATATATCTTTGCTCCATAGTATTGAATTTAACATATTAATGGTTGTTCTACCTTTATTAATCCTATCTTTAATCGTTTCTGCGCTCTTTCCACTGATGTGTATTTTTATGCCTAAATAGTCATATGAATCACTTTAAAACATTTTGGTTTATAAAAAAATAGGTTTTTGGAGCCATCCCCCAAGTGCTGCATGGGGCGATCAGCCCCACGGAATCCCACTGAAATATTCCCGTGCCAGCCGCGTCTCGTTACGCGTGAGACGGCGGAATTGTGTCTAATGGGAGGGAAAGCCGCAATTACACCCCTTAAACCCTTTCATATGTCTCCTCTTACCATGCCAGTCCAGGATGTGTCACCCGTGATCCTCTGGGAGGGCCTCGCATCAACCCTCCTTCCCGACCTCCCCCTCTCCCCCCGCCCTTCCCGCTCCCCGTCTCTCGTCTCCGCAAACTGGGAGGAAGATCCTCGCGGCAACGGAAGGGCTGTCCCTCTCATCCCACGGGTTTACACTCGTCGTCCTTCTTTCCCGCCCTTAACACTTTCGCCCTTTCCCTCGTCTTCTTCCCGTGTCGGGTTTCCTCAAGTCCTCTTGTCCGAAGCCTGTTGTAGTGGGGACGTTGTTATTTTCATCGCGCGGGCGATTCGGAGAATGAGCGAGTGTGGAGGCCATTCCGAGTCATCGCATGTTACACGACCGCACGGCGGGCGAGGGAACGGGGTGGAAGGCGGACGGATTAGGGTCGGCCGACCGACCGCTGGGTGGACGATCTCCCGCAGCATCCAGTTCATCTCATGATCCACCCTCATTTCTTCCCCTCCCTCCCCCAAAACTGAGAGATAATCTACTCATCCTGGTGTTTTGGATGAATTGATAGCTTTAAATTTGCTATGTGCCCTTCTTCCCACGCGATGCAACGGCGAGTCAGAGGTTCCGTGAAGGCCGACGTTTCGGCACTCAACTCGAGCATCATTTTCAGGACAGGGGTGAATACGTGGTAATTGTTCTTTGAAAGCACTCCGAATGATTTGAAGTGCGTAACTAAAGGGTCGCGTGGTGCAACAACAAAGTGGTAACTCAGGAGTCATGTGGTTCGAGAACAAACTGGAAACTTAGGTGTCACGTTGTACAACAGCAAAATGGTAACTAATGAATCACGTGGTATGTCAACAAACTGGTTACTATGGTGTCACGAGGCACAACAACAAACTAGTAGCTAAGGAGTCTCGTGACATTACAACAACTGGCAACTCAGGAGTCACGAGGCACAACAACAAACTAGTAGATAAGGAGTCACGTGAGACTTCAACAAACAGTTAACTAAGGTGTCACGTAGTACAACAACAACTGGTATCTTAGGATTCACGAGGCACAAAAACAAACTGGTAACAAACAAATCATGTGGTACGCCAACAAACAGGTAACTAAGAAGTCAAGTGGTCCAAGAACATACTCTTAACTAAGGAGTCACGTGGTACAACAAAAAACTCGGAACTCAGGAGTCACGAGGCACAACAACGAACGCTCGAAGATTTTGACGAGTTTTACCCGCAGGGATGGACGACCTCAGTGCGCGATGTCTATTGTGTCTCTAATCGGAATATAATTAATTTCATTGGCAGTATTCCCTCGAGAAAAACTCGATTGGAAAGGCTGCGTTAGATTCTTGCGAGGTGTCTAATACGTCATGATCTCGAACCTTTCGTGATTGTGCTACGCGACTCCTTAGATACCTGCTCGGAATCACTTCAAATTGTTTCAAACAAGCCTCTCCTCGTCTGGGAATTGACCACCTATTTATGCGAAAAAGCCAAGACAAATGTAATATCATGTAGGCTTATTCGATCCCCGAAATGCTTTTTCTTTTTAATTTTCTGAGCAGGGGCTTCCATGAAACATACGCTTTGAAAAATAAAAAGAACCAGACAGTCGGGGATCCCCAAAACCTTCATGACATCTCCCCTTTCGCGTAAAAAGGCGGTCATAGGATTCCAACGGTGTATGTCTGAGAAGGAAAATTTTATAAGTTAAAGGCGATATGTCGACCATAAAAATAGACTTAGTTATGCAAAAATTAACTGAGAAATCGTTTTTTTATGACACATGTTACCTCCTTGCGTCATGAGCATACTTGCATGCAGTCTCGCGGCCCCTTTGAATGCTTAGCCTCTGCCTGCAGCTCATGAGTGTGAGTATTTCGCGGCCCTAAGAGATGAAGTGCCAGCAGCTCCAGAGGGAGTGGACACCCAGAAAGTTTCGCCAGCTTTCCAAGTTACGACTTGATGAGATTTAGGCCTGTGCATATTGCAGAGGGAACGTGAAATTGCCGCTGAGCCGTGAAACTTAAACTTTTTCCACGTTTCTGGTGCCGACTGGTCTTCTAGCCGGCCTCTCGACGAGAAAAACTTTCTCAAAATCTTAAATTCAAAGTGCGGTTTGCGAAAGCACTTTTTTTGTTTCAATTAAAAGATTATGACAGGTTAAGCATTAGTGTGAATCAAATGCAGTGGACATGTCTGAGAATTGTTCGCGGCAAAAGTACTCGGATTGGCAAAGAAAAACGGTTTTAGGCTTGACTAAGTGGAAGTTATCCATCACGGAAGAACAAAATTAGTTTGATTTCTTCACTCGTGAGAATTTGTTGTCATGACTCGGGTTTCGACTCTTTGTCATTGAGAAAATAATTTTTTCCTCCGCAATATAATTGAGTTAGGAATGTGTGTGTTATTAAACAATTCGGAGTTTTTAGGCTCATGTAATGGAAACATAAACGGACACTGAAGAAGTACAACGGACATCAAGCGGAGAATAGCCCAATCTTAGAAGGAGTTCATGGGAAAACGACAATTGCTGTGGTCATAGAAGATAGGACTACAGACCAGGAAAAGTATGTGAAAACATTCGAGGGGAGCGTAGGACTCTATGGATCGGAAGCATGGGCCATTGGAAAATCTGACCAGAAAAGACTAGAATCATTCGAAACCTGGTGCTGGAGGAGGATGCTGAAGATGAAATGGACGGACAAAATAAGAAATGATGAAGTGTACAGAAGAGTAGAAGAGGAAAGGATAATATGGAACACCATACAGAAAAGAAGAACCAAATGGATTGTCACACCCTTAGACACAATGGGTTCGTATTGTTTGTTTGTTTGTATCAAAGAGGCGGTCTGTCGTTTCCATTCGCTTACATGGCAACGTCCACCTCTCTCTCTCTCTCCCCACCCAACCTCCCTTGTGTCTAGGCCCCACCTCCTGCCGCGACGCCGCCCAATTAAATCGCCCAAACAGCATGACATCAAATGGACGGACATAGCACTTTATATAGGTTCTAGATTACCCGAGCGAATATTTCGCACAGTACGCAGCTTCTTCCTGTTTCTTCCTTCTTTCTTCCTGTTCTTCTATCTGTCGAATATTTCGCACAGTACGCAGCTTCTTCCTGTTTCTTCCTTCTTTCTTCCTGTTCTTTTACCTGTTTCTTCCCATGGACAATTATATGTTATTTATGTTTGTGTTGGAGATACATAACGTAAACGTAAACAGTAAACGGTCACACTGATTTCATGTAGAATGCAAACAATCTAACTAAACGATGTGTTAATTGGTGGCGCCTCCTACAGTCTTTTAAGCCCGTAACCATTGCCAACATATTAGTTGATTATATTGTCAGCAGATGGCGTCGTATCATTTATTTTAAATAATTTATTATAACATTTTAATAATTTTTAAATAATAAAATTTAAAAACTTTAATTTTAAACAATTTGTCTATTTTTCATCAATATCGGGGAGCATAAGCTTTAAAACGGTGTTTGAATCCTTAATTTTGATGAATAATTATTAAGGGAGTTATGGCCTAACCACAAAAAACACCTTTGAGAAATAATATATATGGATAGGATTACACCTCAGCCAAAACCAGCAATGATAACATGGAGGCATTGAGAATCTTCTTGATTCCAAGGACAAGTTTGTAAGGCTTGTAAGGTTACTAGATGCTTGAACCTCATGGTTGATCAAGGAACATTTGATTCCTGACCTGTGGCAACCCCATCTACCGGTGTGCTCCCACACCGCCCGCGCACCAGCGAAACAAGTAGAGCTCTCGCTTCCTGCTTGGCCGACCATGGTGGCTCACGGCTAGAGCGCAGGACACGGACCTGTCATGCGGGCTTGATACCCGGTGCCGGAGTTTACTACTTGTTAATGCTTTTTTCTCGCACTTTTTAGACTTCTAAAACATTGTTCTGGCACTTTTATGAAATTGTATAGCATATTCTAGAATGGTCGCTCTCAGTATAAATACTGAAGCCCTCAGCCCTACGAGCCAGTCTTGTATCGACATCGGAACAATAAACAACAGTGAAATATAACACAAGTGTTTTCAATCGATAGCTGAGCTAACCAACCATTAGCTGCAGATCCTTCCAAAATTGTCGTAGGAGTCAGAAAGGCAGTGAGTAACACTATTGCAAGTGAAACAAAAGCCGTGTCCCAATTCGTTAGGCATTAGGGAGGATACGGTTAGCTACCTAAATATTTAGAGGCCTTTAGCTAAGGGAGCTTGATTTGGGACATCCTTCGCTAGTGTTGCCGTCTACCGAGCTGGAAAGGAATGAAAAACATGTGATTAATTAATAAAGGACTGAATGAAACAAATGAAACCTGAAATTAAGACATTTTTGGCGCCTGTGGCTACCTTCGTATGCGTTGTGAGATTTGGAAAGTGAAATAACATTTTTTCATCCATTTCGTTGTTTGGAGATTCGTTAGTTTTTAGTTTTCGGGGTATTTAAGTTTGTGTAGGTGTTCTGGGATTTAAATTCGTTTTTTTTTAAGTGTACTAAGTAGAATTTTTCTTTTGTAGTCGTGTGTTGGGTTGCGAAATATTAGAGAATTCTTTCAATTACAGACAAATTACTTGCCGGCCATGTTTTCCACTTTTCAACTACTTCCTTGTGTACGAGATTCCTCGTACGACGCATGCAGCGCTTTGCATAATGGGAAATTCAATATGGAGGCGGATTTAGGATTAACTCCATCTACCCTAAATTTCACCCCCGAGTAAGGCACCTAAATCCGCTCCCCCATGATGCCTGACGAATTGGGACACACTTCAAGATGGCGTCCTCCCTAAATCCGCCGATTTAGATGCCTAAATGGCGAATTGGGACGCAGCTAAAACGAAAATCCATGCATGGTTCCTCTCGCCTTGAAATCCGCAGCGTTTCAAGGCGAGCGTCTCCCTTAAATACCAAACACCAACCCAGATCTCAGCCTTGGGGGATATCTCACGCAAACCGGTCCGTTTCCGCGTCCCTAAACCGGGTCTGATTGAAAGGAATCGTTCGTCGAAACGCAGGAACACAAGCCGCCGGAGACATCGCCCGCGGGGAAATCCGGGAAAACCATCCGGCAGAAGGGAAAACGTTCCACGGTAAACTGTCGCAGTTTTTTTTATTATTCCGAGAACCCGTATGAATTTCCCGAGTTCGCTCAGAACGATGAATAAACACACGACTGAGAGGGAGAGAGAGAGAGAGAGGGCTTTTTCTTCGTCCCAATTTACAATGATTGATGGGGGAGGGAGGGGAACGTCGCCCGCATTAATTGGTGCGATGACGCGGCGCTCCGAGCGGAGCCGAATTAAAACAACGTCAGCGGTCGAAATTAAAAAAGAATGTGTGCGCCCATTTATTTTCAAATTTATATCGCTCCGAATGCTCGACTGAGAGACGGAGTGTTCTGAAGATGTTTCTCTCGCCACTGGAAGAGGAGGGATGGCGTCCGTAAGAGATAAAATCGCCAAATGAATTCGTATTTTGTAAATTGCGTACTTTTTTCATTTCCAGCATTAGTGTCGACTATCATTACCACAGTCTAGGTAACGATCTCGATAGTGATATTGATTGTTGAAACCGTGGTCGGAAGAACAAAATAGAGTGGAATACGATATAAAGGCTGCTATACACGTGGGAGTTGACTTCTACCGAAAAGTATCGAGTGTAACAATATCTCGAACGTCACTCGCAGGGAATCGTTCTGCTGACATATAACTTCCGGTTTTTCCAAACAAATGGATGACGGGATAAACAATGAATATCACAGTGACTAAAATCGCCCAACTTTGGAAAAAATGACGTTCATACATCGCAGTTTGAGTCCCAAAGGCATTCGAGGATTAAATGAATTTATATGAATCACAATAATCATGCATTTTTACATCGTATCTAGAGTGATAATTCTGACAATATTCGTATTATCGGATGTGAGATAATTCATAAAACTTACCTCAGGGGTACTTTTGTATTAATATATTTTCAAGTACAAGTAAATTCGATACTCGATCACTCGATGCTTTTCTATTTGCTGTATGATAGTGAAACATGGGTATGTCAGGATAGACATAAGAGTAGACTAAACGCCGTGGGTATGAGTTATCTGAGGAATGTTTGCGGCAAAAGTAGGGTGGATAGGGTCAGGAAAGAGTGGGTGATAGATGAATGTTGGTTAAGATGCTCAACAGAGTCAATTCAGAGGATGGAATTGAGGGTAAATGTGTGCAAGACTAAAATACTTGTTTTTGATGAGTAGAATGGGTAGAATAACTGTATGATGGTGAAGTAATTGAACAAGTGGGTGATTTTGTGTACTTAGGTAAGATGTTTACGAAAGATGGACGGATAGATGAGGAGATAAAGAGACGTGCAAATGCTGGAAGGAAAGTGGTAGGTAGCATGTGGAGCGCATCAAGGAATGAGTGCCTGTCTAAGGAAGCGAAAATCGTCTTGTACAAAAGTGTACTTCTCCCCACTTTGTTGCATGGTAGTGAAACATGGGTAGGTGTAGATAGACAAAAGAGTTGACTAAACGCCGTGGGTATGAGTTATCTGAGGAGTGACTGCGGCAAAAGTAGGATGGATAGGGTCAGGAATGAGTGGGTCATGAATGAATGTGGGTTAAAAGCTCCAGTAATGGACATATATGAAAGGAGTGTGCTTCGTTGGTTTGGCCATGTTGAGAGAATGGATGAGAGTCAAATAATAAAACAGATATATAAGAATGAAATGAATGGTGCGAGAGGTAGAGGTAGGCCGAGAAAGTTGTGATTGAATGTGCTTGATGAAAGTCTTAGGAGGAGGAATATTAGGAGTCTTCAAAACAGGAGGGCGTGTATGAAACAGTGTATGGGGGTAAATGAGGCAAAAGAGGTTTGCAAGGATAGGTCAGTATGGAGGAAATAATTTAAGCAGAGTTGGAAGGAGGTGTATAAATATGTTTTTATGAGTGAAACTTTGTGACTCTGCCTATCCCGGAAGGGAACGGCGTGATTGGTATGTATGTATGTAAATAAATATTTACATGCGCAACAATGTGCCCTCCTCTTACTAAGTTAGTCGTTGTTTACATTTTAAATGTCCGTGTGCTGTCATGTGACCAAAATTCCCCCGAATACGATGCGATTTTATCGAAGAATGGATATACTACTCGTAGGCAGAATAGAAGCCAGTCTATTATCTCTGAAAGTGCATTTCCCGGTCGAGTACCACCATTATCGACCCCTACTACCGTGGAAGTTCGTGCTTACACATCGAAGTATCTCTTGTTTGACACTTGCAAGGCTACTGTCATGGAAGTGACTTCCATTGTGTAAGCCCACGTTTATTTATCGTACTGGCGATCTCCGGCTCTGCGCTGGATAGCCATCGTCGGCTACTGCCGCACCTGAATCGAAAGCACCCAATGTTCACGTTCATTTAGTGGTGCGTACCAATTCCATGCAGTCACGCCAGAAAACTTCGCTTTTCATCTATATATATAAAAACGAATGTATGTCTGTATGTCTGTCCTGTATGCATTGCTACACTGTTGATCCGATCGCCAAGAAAGTTTAAGAAGTTGTTGAGTACACTCTTGCGAAGGTTTCGAAGGTTTTAGGTATAAAAATTTTTAAATTTCGCCCTCCCCCCCCCAAGGTCCTCTTAATCTTTCGAATACTTTTCGCGCAACAACGCCCGACGGTTAAGTGCATTACTACAGTTTTAATCCTATCGTGCTGAAATTTTGCCGAGTAATAGCTCAAGGCAGGAGAAAAGATGTACTTTAAAATGATCTCAGGGCCCATAAAGGTCCCAAAAAGGGGCTCTTAGGTGGTTCGCGGTACGTATCGGGTTTTGTGCAGTGGTTTCATTTTTTAAATTTTTAAATTATTTCCGCTCAAGATAGAGAGTTGGAATTTTGTTATTAAATGTATGAATGAATGAAGTTTTTAATTCTTACAATTAATTATCCTTTTCACTTCGTAATTGACTGAAAATTGCGTTTTTAGCTGCAGAAACACATATTTTTCTGTAAAATCAACAATACCATATTCGCTTGACAACCAGATTTCGGTCATTGCTGTTGGAATTCATATTGCTTACAATTAGTTAAGCCGATTAGGAATGCTAAGCATTGGGATTTGTGCAGCGGTTAATTATTTCGCTTTTTAAAATAACTTTAACTAAAGATAGAGAGTTGAAATTCATTTTATCACATACCCGAAAGCATGATACTACTAAAATTAGTGGTATCATGCCCGAAAGAATGAAGTTTCTCTCTTTTTCAATCGATTTTCTTTTACGCATTTTCCTTGACAACCAAATAAACAAACAAAAATAAACATTAAATCAAATCTTAATTAACGAAAATGAAATTCTGAATAGCTACTCAACAAGTAAGTTTGTCACATTGTTTACTTACTATTGTCTCACAATTGTATAGATGCTCTGCAGAAGAAAATATTAATTTAATAAAACAATTACTTGAAATGTAGTCTTATCACAACTACTTACTAACTCCTCACCTCTTAAATAAAGAGTTTTGAAGGAAGTATGATCCCAAGCAACGCCGGGTAATTCAGCTAGTACAGCTAGTAGTGAAGATTCAAAGTGCATTCGTTCAGTGACACACGAAGGGCGATCTGAGTCCAGAGGGGCCCGGGTTTTGATACCCGTTCCAGCTTGGCCTCATTTGATAGGTTAAACTGTATTTATTAATACGTTGTATCATGGTTTTAGGACGGTACTTACGGTAATATGAGTGGGGTGATCCTTACTTAAAAAGACTAGAGGATTCTTTTTGTGAGAGTTTGAGTTAAAATAGTGTGCTGCGTTATTAAAACATCCTCTGAAATTTAAACTCGTCATTTAGGCAAAAAAAATCATCGATCCGGCAAACCAAAGGATTCTTTTCTCGTTGCAATTCCAACGTATTTCACCGGCTGGTTCGAATACTATCACGTTCCTTCAAGGTGACTATGGCTTGGCTTTGTGAGTCAAGACAAATACTAGATTGCACATTGTTTTTTAATCAGTTAGAAAAATTCTGCTCTCGCAAATAAAATGGATCACTCGTTGAAAACCAAAACTGAAGTACAAAATGTGCAGATTATCCAAAGAGCATATTTTAAATGTCCATATTTGTCCACCTATGGGAGCCAACTATTGCGTCATTTGCTGGGAACTACCGCCTTTTGACTTCAATCAACGCTGTAACTTGCTGATAACTTAAAGAAATAGTCGGTAATAGATGTTTATATTTTGTTTTCATTCCACTTCCCAGGGATTATCGCTTCATAAAATAAGTTTTGATCAAAGACTGGAAAATACTTTTACGTTCAAGAATACATTTCTCTGCTGTAGTCCAAGCTCTCTCAATAAGTCCCCATGATCAAATCTTTCTACTTTCAAGGCCGAATTGAAGTAAAACTTGCATGAATACCCTATTTTATTTTCCTCTCATTTCACAAAACGCGCTTCAAAGATACTTTTTATAAAAATAAGTAAAAAAAATAAAAAAAATAAGTAAAAAAAATAAATTAAAAGATAAGAAAGATTCAAAGATACAAAGATACTATATTCAAGTTTGCAGTAAATCTAGAGGAAGTGATCCTAACTCCAGTGCCGCCTCAATAAGAGGTAAAATACTCTCGATGGAGATGTTGTGGAAATCCTCCATGATGAGGAATATAGAAGAAGACGATATCCTCATCGGTATCATGCAAACGTGATTAAACGTCTCATCCGATGGACCAAGTCTGCACTTGAATTTCTCTCCACATCACCGCCTAGCTAGACTAGTCAGAAAGAGATCGGGAGATTGGAAATGCAGATCAAAATTTGTAGGTGAAGCTGAAGCACACTTTAATTTTAAACACCTCTGGTTAAATATTTTCGGCACGAAAACCGATGCCAATGTGTTCAATCACCGATAATTCTCACGCATACTAACCGTCATAGGGTGATCATAATAGGAAGCAAAGATGAATTTAGTCCAACTTTGTAATTTAAACCACTTATTTGAGAATTCTAATCTTTTTTTAAAATTTAATTTTATCTTAGAAATCCAACTAGTTTCGCCATCTTCAGGTATTTTTAGGGAAGTGTAATATTGCGAAATTCCACAGAGGAAGAATGATCCACCTTGATCGGGACTCGAACCTGGATCCTTCGATATCCGGCCCAGTGCTTTAGATGTGTAAGCTGCCGAGGCGTCCTCTTCCCCTGCGGATGGTTGCGGGCCTTAAGAGACTGGATGTTCCAGACTGACGGGAATAATATACACCGAGCAGTCCAATTTGTTCGCTAAGTGCGGCAGCCTGAAGAGGCAAAACCCCGAAGTTAGAATACCAAGAGTTGTTCGCTCTTTTTGACCGATTTCAGGCACACGGGACTAGCCACGGATACCTTTACAAGATGATCCAGACTGCAGGGCATACTATACACCGAGCAGTCCAAATTTGTGCGATAAGCGCCTTCAGCGTGAGAGGTAAAGCCCGAACTTAAAACACCAAGAGGTGTTCGTTCTTTTTGACCGATTTTACCCTCGCCAGGACTAGCCACAGATAACTTTGCAGGATCACCCGCAGTGCTTAGTGTGCGAAATTATATAGGAGAAATCGTCAGGCCGTGGTCAGTCCCCGTGTACCTAAAATCAGTCAAATACAATATTTTCCAAGTCAATACATAAATTTCCAATCGTTACATTGACAAATGATGATGCAAGAAGTCACTCGCACGAGTGAATATACACCAAGGGTTGGTATTTGCGATGAAAAAAGTCATTTTTCTTGACCGGGATTCGAACCCGGATCTCCCAATTGCCCGTCAGGTGTGTTGTTCCAATGTTTTTATTTTATAACAACATCATATTGTATGAAAATCATTAGAATATTCAAAAATGGTCATTATGCAACCCAAAAAACCCTCTCCAATGATACATACATTTGTAATACAGCCAGTTTCACCACCAAGCCATCTTCCTTCAAGGCAAATTTCAATGGGGGGCTTGTGCGACCTAGATGTTCAGGCCTCGAGTCTACAATGTAGTACATGAGACGATAGTGGTGCTTACAAAGCCGCTGCCGCGGTGGATAAACCCAACATTGTCGTTTGATATAACGACGAAATTGACGAATTTCCAATCATTGCTTGTATAGAGCCCTACTCTCTTCCAGAGCAAGAAGAGGGTGGGCGTTTGAGTCGAAGAAGAGGGATGGAAAGAAGTGATGAAGACGTGGAGAGGTAAAGGGAGGGAGATGGAGAGTGAGCGGCGGATCAAAGAGATGGAAAGAGCGGGAATGGGAGCTTTTGTGTGCGAGAGAGAGAGAGCCCGTTTATATATACGTACATATATATATATATCTATATATGTATGTGGGAGTGTGGGTCGGATGCCTTACCCTGGATTATCGATTGCACACCCTCCTCCCCTACTTCTCCCCCTCCCAAACGCCTCCCTGCCCCTCCCCATCGCTTTCCTCCCCCCGTTTCCCCTCCCCACCACCTCCCTCCCCTCTTATCTCTTCCGTCCCTCCCTCCGAACCCTTTTGGAATCCTTTGCCCTCCCTCGCTCCCCCCTGACATTCCCCTCCTCCGCTGACCACCGAGATTGGTAATAATACAGGTGTAACCCTTCCGCACTCATTCGCACGGCAACGGATTGACCTCTCACTCTCCAGCGTATATGTGTGTGTGTGTGGCCTCCTCCTCCCTCCCATCTCGACGGGCCCGACATGCGTGCTGGGGAAAAAAAAGATTACGCAGTCGCATCGGCTTTTGAAACGAAAAAAAAAGAAAAGAAAATCGGGACGTCATTTCCCTCCTCTCCTCTTCCCCTTTCTCTCTCTCTCTCTCTCTGTATATATATATATATATATATATATGTATGTATATATATATATATAAATGTGTACACATTCGAGAAATATAATGTGGGTTGATTCTTTGACGTGTCGATGTTCATCTGCGGTTTGGCTCCGATGCCCGGAGGATTATGGGCCATGAGCGCGCGCATCGGAAAAAAAGGGAAAAAAGGGTTGACTTTCGAAAGTGAGTCCAGCCTTGTGCTGTTAAGGTAGTTGGAGCGAGATAGTTCCCTAGTCATAATGGAGATCATATTGGAATTATACGTTTTACTTTCACCGACTGTAGGACACATGGATTAAATATTGCATTATTAATGGTGCAGTAATTTAGTTTTACATGACAGAAATTTGAAGTGATTAAATGAAGATATCTAAATAAGTCCTTATTTTGATTCATTTATTTTTCCCGCGGTACGTTTAAAACTCCTTCTAAACGGAAGTTCTTTTATTTGGTGATCCCGAAGAATTTACTGCGCTGACAATATGATTATTTTAAAATGTATGCTTCAATTTCAAAAATTTTATTTTTGTTTGAATAATTTAATTTATAAGTTTAGAAAACTTACAAACTACACGCTGTTGATTTTTTGACGATATCTAGGTGTTAGAAATTTCTCATTTTTCAAATTAGCTCTCTCTGGAGTTCACACACGTACAATTTCCCATGTAAAAGCGCTTATATTTTTTTTTCAAATATCTCCGAAAGTAATGCGGTAAGGGGTTAAATTTTTGGTGTCATTGGAGGGGTGATACATTTTCCCTTAAAATGAGACCAAATTCATAGATTTCTAGGTGAAGTGATATTTCGCTCAAACTTCCCTAAAGGGTGATTATGTTTAGTTGACGAAAAAAAGCCATTCTCAAATTTATTCTCCCTTCACTTCTGCTTCACTGTAGTTGCGCAGGAATTACTCTTAATCCAGTGGCCTCTCTGATAGCAACACCGTATTTACAGCGCATAGAAAAACTCACACTTTTACATCTCCTATCATTAAACGGACATCATACATAAATGCATCTACCCCACACTTACCCATTGTTTTAATGGCAGTAAAATTTAATGGACGTGTTTGGTAGGAGTCTGCTGAATAGGGAGAATGGATACATTTATGTCTACAAACTACCCTGCTAAACACGACTTGAGCGTGTGGCAGGGGGTATTAGGACACCAGCCGCGCAAGGGTGTGAAAAAAAGAGGTTTTGGCAGTTGATGTTTTAAGTGGAGCACCGGTTTTATTAAGGTCATTTACTGTGCATGGAAAGAACGAATTTTTGTACCTATCTGTTCGGCTTTTATTTTATCGCATCTGCCGGACGTAGAGATGTAGTGTGGCGTTAAAATGATATTCCCTGTCTCGCCCTTAAATACACCTGTTCTGAATTTCTCGCACAATCTAAGTCTAGCGCGCAGCCTCCGAGTCTCTAGTGGCTCCCAACCTAATCCCTCTAAAAGCTGAGAAATACCATACATTTGCTCGTGGCAGTTTTTTACGAAGCGTGAAACTTTTTTGTGTGTTTCATTTATTTTTCAATTAAATATTTCTGTCTATCGTCCCAAATACTCGCGTCGTATTCGAGGTGTGGCCTAACCAGAGCAAAGTAGCACCTCTCTTTTACTTTTTCATCCGTGGGCCGTCTTGTTATACGCTCGATAAATCCTGGTTCCTATAATGATGTGCCGCATATGTTTTTTTGTGTGAGTCCTCCACGATAAATCTGAAGTTAAGGTATTTCCAAGTTATTTGACTTTTTCTGAGGACATTATGTATACTCCACCCACAGTGTAGACATGGCGTTGGTGTGACGACTCCCGCCAGAAGTGTACTGTGGTGCTTTATTGAGATTTAGCTCTAACCCCCACTCCTGGCGCCACGAATGAACGTCGTTTTGGTCCGATGACAGAAGTTCTGATTCTGTGTCTTCGCTAACTTCCTAGTAGATGACCGTATCGTCTGCCAATGATCTTAATTTAATGGTAGCTTGAGAACTTGGGTCATTTATATAAATAATTAATGATAGAGGGCCGGATGAGAGACGATTAGCAAAGCAGATATATGAAAGAGGAGTTAATGGTGTAAGAAGGAGACCGAGAAATTTATGGGAGAATGTGGCGGAACATACTCTCAAAGAAAAGGGATTTTGAGGGCCTTGGAGACAGGTTTCATAGTATACGCACGATAGTATCCATACTTATTCTGTTATACTCTATTTTAACATACTTATTCTCTTATACTTTGGAATAACAGAATAAATTATTCTGTTATACTTTGGAATAACAGAAAAACTTATTCTGTTATACTTTGGAATAACAGAATAACTCATTCTGTTATACTTTGGTATAAGAGAATAAGTATGGATCAGGTCGTCCTTATCATGTCGTGCAGCGATGAAATCCGGGTCGTGAGAAAATAATAAATCTTTTGTGGAATACTAAGGAAAATCGTTTCATTATGAAGGAAATCCAATAAATAAGTAACTGCCAACACTATTAATTCTATTTCATTTAACTCCATGAAAAATGAAATGACGGTGGCGTAGTCAGGAGAGGGCAAATTGTGAACACCCCTCCCCGTAGCGCAGGATCTGGCGGCCCCAGATTGATGCTACCTATGTACGAATGGCGATCAGAATAAAATAATTTCCCTCTTAAATGCACTTTCGCTGCTGTTGAAAAAAAATATTTCTAAACAAATATCTGTTGCATACAGAACAAATATTCGTTATTAGTATTTTAGCATACCCCTGGTAACGAGGGTTCAGGGGGAGGCGTGAAAACTGATTTTGTCCTCGGGCACTGAGAAACCTAGCGACTCCTCTAATTTATAACAGAAGAGCGTGTATGGAGCACTTAACGGAAATTAGAATAGACTTTGTATAGGTTCACTAGATGGGTCTATTGAGAACGACCATGGTTTCGTCACATAATGACATCTTCAGGTTTTAAAATAATTTTTTTCCACCTGAAGATGTCATTATATGACGAAACCATGGTCGTTCTCAATAAATCAATCTAGTGAAC
Source organism: Ceriagrion tenellum (assembly GCA_963169105.1). NCBI lineage: Eukaryota > Metazoa > Arthropoda > Insecta > Odonata > Coenagrionidae > Ceriagrion > Ceriagrion tenellum. Next base: position 108,754,069 of record OY720635.1, on the reverse strand, counting down.
CTACACAAAGCGTATTTTAATTTCCGTTGAGTATGGAGAGGTTTCAAAAAGTAAAGCCTGAAGTTACAAGTTATATTGTGTATGGAGCAACTTACGAGTGTCACTGAAGCAGAAGAGGTATGCAAAGATCGTGAAGAAAAAATTAAAGGAGACTTGGCTGTGCGGGATTGATACCACGAATTAAACTTAATTGCCTCTGCCTATCCATAAAACGAACGAATTGGATGGGTGAGAATGCTTGCATTCATATGATTGCCTATGAGCTAATATTTTATTCCCTTCGGATTAGCCCAGCGAATACATCCTGGTACACTTGGAGACGAAGGAGACCTATCAGCAGCAACTGAACAAAGAACTTAAAAATCTTTGAACAAAAATCTTGAACGTCTACCTCAAAAGAGTAGACGGAGAGGGTGTAATCAAACTAGCCTAAAAATCGAAATATCAACCACATTAGTTATCCCTGCTATTTCCTTACTTTACGTTGGACAGCACGACGGAATAGATGAAATAGCAGATATGTAGCAAGAATATACTCGAATTTCAAGCTATCCGGGACTAGCCACGGAGTTCCACTTTTACGGAGTCACTCGCAATTCACATATGTGCGAATTTTCACAGAGAAAAAACAATCATCCGCCTTGACCGGGATAGCAATAAGAATATACTCCATCTGTTTGAAATTCAAGGCAAGTAAGTAAGTACTTTGTGCTATGGATTCTACTCGATTTTACAATCAATAGTTTTCACCAAGAAGGCGGATAATTATTAAGTTAAATAAAATACAATATATCTCTTTGAAGGCTTCCGCGACTCTTATAATTGTTAATATCGCTCTTTTCAGGAATTCCCGTCGCGTGTTTGGTTTTTTTGACAACAGTTTCTCCCCTCTTCCTGGGGGCGTCTTCAGGTTCAGCCTCTCCGCAGTTGCAGAGCATGCGTGGTTCGAGCCAGGACGTCAGATTGCCTTTGACCAAGTGAGAGTACTCTTAAGGGAAAATCGATCTTTTCCCAGGCTGATCAGAGAAGCGGTAGATCTGGTTAAATATCCATCAAATTTCAATCGGGAGGATGGATACCCACTTGCCTCAACATAGGGGAGAGTGGTGAAACCACAGCGAGGAGCGGGCAATGGAGACACTCTATGGTCCTAGATGTATTAGCAGCGAAATACATAGCAACGGGAAATAAATAATAACAATTACAAAATGTCCAACGGACCTGAAGACGCCCCCAGGAAGAGGGTAGAAACTGTTGTCAAAAAAACCAAACACGCGACGGAAATACCTGAAAAGAGCAATATTAAAAATAAAATATATTTATGAAGATTGCATGTTTAAGAAGTAAGTACATGCTGGTTTCTAGTAAGTTATCAATGGAAAATATCGTAAAATTACAAAATCATATGCCAGCCCAGTAAGTGCTTTTAATTATAACCAGTAGTTATACCCTAAGTAATGTACTGCATGGCAGCATGTTCTTCTACGTAGCACTCTCCTAGTTTCTGGTCTGACTGCGCACTGTTATCCCGACTGCTTTTGACCTGCGACTGGCATTCCGGGGGAACGTGCGCGGTTCGGATTTTAGCTGGGATGAGGGCTTCATGCCTGGTGTGGAATCACCCCGTGCCACACACCCTAGTGGTGGCTTGCACGTTATTTCATAGATGTAGATGCTTTCGGAAAATAGGGGTTAACATAGATGGTGGACAAGCTACCCCCAAGTCACAGCTTTTAGCATTGACCATCATGGCGAGCGCTCTCTTTACTTACTTCAATGATCGAAACGAGAGCATAGCTCCACCGTCCGGGATCTTCATATTTCGTCAAACTGAGCGAACAAATTGCTGTTTTCAATGCTCAACATTAACCTCGCGGACGGTGGCGTTAAGCTCACGCTTTGGCATATTAGACATCCGGCATTCCTGAAAAACTTGTTGCTTTAAAACCCTAAAAACTACTCATAGCGCAATGACGCCTCGGTAGCTGACCTGGCTAAATCACTCGGTGCACCGGGGTTAGAGTCCCATTCGAGGCAAATTTATTTTTCTTTTTGGATTTACACACTTGAGGTTGGAGCAAAAATTTTAAATGAGAGTTGGAGGTAGTTTGAGCGAAATAACATTTCACCTCAGAAATAAATTAATCCAGTCTCATTTGAATAAAAAATATCTCACCCTTCCAATGACACCGAAAATTCAACCCCCTACCGCATTAATTTGCGAGATATTTGCCTCAAAATAATAGTCCTTTTACATGGGAAATGGTACGTGTATGCACTCCAGAGAGACCTTATTTACAAAAATGAGGAATTCCTAACACCTAGATTTTGTCAAAAAAACTAACAGTGTGTAATTTTTATGTTCTCTCAACCATTTTTTTTAAATAAAACGTATTGTCACCTAAGTAATTTTTTTCAGAAACAAAAATTATCTGCCCTTTTGAAGGAGTCTTAAACAAACTGTGCAAGAAAAATGAGTCAAGTTAAAGACTTGACTCTTTTCTGAGATATTTATATTTCATATATTAGAATTTCAGTCGTTTAGAAGTATAATATTGCCAAAATAATTGTGAAATGTTTGATTCATGCTTCCTACAGCTACTGAAATGTAAACGTATAACTGGAATATGGTCTCCATTATGACTAGGGAACTATCTCGCTCGAACTACCTTAAGGATGAAATTTACGACTTGATGCGTCACGTCGTGGAAGAACCTTTATGTTAGAATCCATATGAAAAGGTACTTAGTTCTGTTTCATAATTATTTAAAATAAGACTTGGTTTGGCCATGTTGAGAGAATGGATGAGAGTCGAATAACAAAACAGATATATAAGAGTGAAATGAATGGTGCGAGAGATAGAGGTAGGCCGAGAAAGTTGTGGTTGAGTGTGGTTGAGGAAATTCTTAGGAGGAGGAATATTAGGAGTCTTAAAAAAAAGGAGGGTTTGTATGGGGGTATATGAGGCAAAAGAGATTAGCACCTATGATATTAACTGATTCCTGGTTTCAACAGGCAAAAGCTCCTTGTTTAATTTTAATCGATACAGTATTTTTCTCACTTTATTCGGGATGTCACGAACATCATTTTTCCAGGAAAGTTTGGTAGACTATGTGACCCCAAGGTTTTTGACACTGGTTGAAATTGGAACGTAAATACTTCCTAGCTTTACATTTGGACTCAGATTAAAGTCGATCTTATTTTCAAGCTTAGAGGAGCCAATGATGAGTTGAGGTAAATGGAAAGGGAATTGCGTCATTAAACTTTAGCCTGACAACCAAAATAGCTACCATATAGATTTTCCCTGCTCTTTCCTCATTTGCCCTCGGATAGCACGACAGAATGGACGAATTGGCTGATGTAAAGCAACAATATTCACCATCTACTCGAAGTCGTGGGCAAGTAGCTCCTGAAGCATTCATCGGTCGCTTATTGCTATGGAACCCACTCGATTTACCATAGTCACTAAGAATGCAGTTTATTGCGGCTTTGTTAAATGTGGCTTCGTTGGTTTGGCCATGTTGAGAGAATGGATGAGAGTCGAATAACGAAACAGATATATAAGGGTGAAATGAATGGTGCGAGAGGTAGAGGTAGGCCGAGAAAGTTGTGGTTGAATGTGGTTGAGGAAATTCTTAGAAGGAGGAATATTAGGAGTCTTAAAAACAGGAGGGCGTTTATGAAGCAGTGTATGGGGTTAAATGAAGCGAAAGAGGTTTTCAAGCATAGGTCAGCATGGAGGAAATTATTGAAGCAGAGTTAGGTGTACAAATATGTATTTATGAGTGAAACTTAGTGATTGTGCCTACCCCGGAAGGGAACGGCGTGATTGGTATGTATGTGTGCATGTATGTAAGAAGCATTTATTTATATAAATTTGAATAGAGTTTATGGATTGAAAATTATATTTCCGGTTCCAGTTTGCCAGTTTTTGTGCTGAATGCAGAAAAAAGTAGCATTAATTACCTATTTCCTCCTTTCAACGACGACACATTCCAGCTAATTACAGCCACTTCCATTCAGCGGAATTTGCGCTTGAGTCGAATGCATATTAGGCAGCCAATCATCGGTATTTCCCTGAGATACCTCCAACAAATATTTACTCTCCTCCCTTTGACTTGCAATCCTTGTGCTCACGTTCTCACTCCCGCCCATCGCAGCATTGCCTCAAATTCTACCTTCGACAACCTTGAAAGCTCTCCTCATATCAAAGAAATAAGGAATGTATCGTAGTTTTGATGCATATACCACGATGTATTCTGGGCAAAAATAATCGGCCCCAATGGACACGGGGTAAAGTCCTCGTCTGGCCAATCCGAAGGTCGCGGTTTGAGTCCCGCTTGGACGGATTTTTCACCACTAAAGACATGAATGCTTGTGTTTCGTCCATTGTTAATTCACCCGATGTAAGAGGCCAACTGTGCTGTTTTCGGGGCGGTAGAAATACATGAATAAATAGATTAAAAAAACCTGTTTACTAGTTAGATAATTATTTTTTTTGTTTAGGCCTTTTTACCGAAGCATCCTGCCAACGGTATTTTCATATAATGATCCAAATTAAGATGGTATGAACTTAGTGCGATCAGGTTTGTGATGGATTCAACGCGCTAGTCAATTTTATTATCAAGTTGACCCTAAATAAGCGCAGCCATTGGGCAGAGGATTGGCAAAGACTCACACACGTATATTTTTTCATTTTTATTTGTATTTGGTTTAAAGCTCTAAATATTTAATTACGGAGGTATAATGCTGGTCTTCATTTGCCTGTACCACTGAGTTTCTAAATTCATTAAGAAAATATCTAGAATACTTATTTTCTACGTTGCTGGCCTTTTCTCCTGCTTTCTAGGTCGCAAAGTTCTACAGATTGTTCCATAATGTAATAAATAATGTTTCATAATGTACTGCCACCTCCAAAGCATAAGGTTCAGATACTATCTATTTGATACATAGTGTACTCAATATTTTCATGTTCTTTTTTTAACTTTATAACGGCCAGCTTTTTCTAAATTAAATGTTTTGGGCAATGTAATGCATAATTCAATTTTGTATTTCATCTCCTTCACTGTTGCTGATTCAGTACAGACTTGCTGATATTACACGCCAACTGTTATCCATGGGGTCGGAAATTTGCGATATGCAGTCACGATAAAGTATGTTAGAGTTTTACTTTCTTCCACCTTGAGTGCATCTCCAGTATGTGGGACTGACTAGTAGTACCAGAGAGGTGTGGTAAATTATTAGGGAGGCGTTTGATTTGTCTAAGAGTCGTTGAACATGATGTATATACATGTGAACATAACTCGGCCCTTCGAAGGAAAGCGATCGGACCAGTGTGAGACTTCATCGAAACGGTCTTTAACAATAGAACTGCGGCCTCCTCCTTTGTAGCCTAATAAAGGAGTGGTGGGCCCAAAAGCCCAAATCCGTCAACATTTCAATAGAGGAACCGAAAATCATACAAGTTTTGGGAAACTGGCGAGAAAAAGCGACAGTATACGAAAAAGTCCTCGGTTTTGGTGTTAAATAATTAAAAAAAAAATAAGTCTAAATAATCATGTGGGTCTGCAGGATCTAATTCGAGCCTCGTAGTTGATATGTGGACCCCAGAAGTCTAAAGGGGTCTAAGTGACATTTTTGAAAAAATATGTTAGGTACAGGAATGGGATGTGAAAATATTAATCTTTTAGTTGATAAAGGGATCCAAGTGATTTTCTTGACAGGTGCTGCTATCTATGGTAATGCCTCTTAACTACTTAGTGGGTTGTACCAAACATTTTCAACTTTACCTTAAGTTTTCTCTAAACAATGGTTTTGTTACTTAGACCCCTTGACTTTTGGGTTCTTCAATTATATCATTTGGTCTGACGAAGAAATAGAATAAGGATAAATAGATGGGAACAATGCTTTCTTTGGCGCACGAGCCATTAACAAAGACAGCAAACAGAGAAAACGGTGCGAAACCAAATCTCATTTCCCTTTTTCAGACTCTTGTTTATTCGTCTTGCCTTCACTCTTCATGGCCTGGCACTCCCCCGTGGCGGAATATATTAAGCAGATACTCAGTGGCGGATGTATCTTCTGCGCCGTCGAGGAAATGCAGTGATTCATTTGCGCCCTGGATGTCTCGTCTCTAATTTCTCGCTCTGCTAGACGGGGTCGGGCTTCGGCAAGGCGACTTGCGTTGCCGGAGGCCTCCCCTTCCGACTGAGCCCTGGTACATATTGCCGAGATGAGAAGGGCAGGGAGGAAGGAGGGCATTTGAACCCTCCTCCCCTCCCGCAACCCGAGCCGGAGGAAATGATGCTCCGGGAGGATGGCGGTGTAGATCTCCGGTGCGTTGGGAGGAATAGATAAGGGGACAGGTTTCACCAGGTTCTGGATTTGATGAGATCCCACCGATACCGTGTGAGTGAACAGAACTGCCGAATTCTAGTTTTTCGCATGGAATAAATATTGGCATGTGACTGTAAAGCTGACTGGCAAAAATATATCGCATAAAAAAGACGAATTGCATTTTTTTTGCACCAGCTGAGCGTTAAATTCCACCATATTTTTTGGCACTTTTTTATTCCTGTTTTATGAACGTTACATTGTGTTTATTTCACCCAGCAACGACTTGTTTACTCTACTGATAGTTTTCTCGTAATTAAATATATGAATTAAAAGAGAAATTAAAACAATATATAAAGAGAACTGGATCCAAACATGTGCTCATCGGAAGATTTTAGAGATGGCAGTGATAAACAGAAAAAATGTAAAAACTCCAAGACTTGGGAGTTCCAAATATTTCAGAACGTGCGTTATCAGGAAAATCAGTTGGTCGATGGCATTGGAAAATCATTATTTTTACCAATTTATATATGGTCATAATTTAGGTAACGGGTAATAATTAGTTCATTGAAAATAAATCCCGTATATGTAAAAAAAAATACCGTATTATTTTTTCATCGCACGTGAGGCATTGACAGAGTAAATAATGTCACATTACAGTTGTAAATGAAGAATATTTTTTATCAACTTTACTCCCAGATGCGGCAAAAAATCAAGTACGTATCGCGTGAAGGAATAAGGGCTTTGAAACCCGCGTATTAGTCTAAGTCCTTATGAACAAAAACCCATCGCTCATTCCTTATAAAGACCCTCAACACAGAGTCTGGAAACCTCGTTTCCACTTTTGATTGGAGGGCCATGGAAAATGGCGGAACCAATGAGAATTGCGCATTCGAAATGAAGCGCGGCACAAATAATTGTAAACATTGCATGGTTTCAACAACAACAACATGACCTCTACTTTAATACGAGTGTTATTTATCAATAATGTTTACTTAAATTAAATATTTCATGATTAAATAAATGAATAATTAAATTCATTCTTTAATAATAGTCTCCCTCCATAGTTACGTAATATACTATTCTCCATGTCTTGTTCAATAATATTCATGAAATCTAAGCTCATGGACCAAACAAAGAGGAAAGTACATGGGAAAAACTACCAAGAAGTACGGGAACTAGCATTAGATAGGAAGAATGGAGGGCTGCAGTCTACAAACCGTAGGATTTAATGACCAGTGATGATGAAATAAGCAAAGGTCTTACTGCGGACGGGTACGTGGATAACAAGGAGTGGACGAGACATATCAAGGACAGCGACCCAGGACGAAAATGGCAGAAAGCTGATGAAGACGTTGAAGTGGATTATCAATGTTTTTTTATGAATTTATCCAAACGTAAGCATTGGTATTCATGCCAAGGAAGCATTTTACCAAGGATTATAAAGCTGGACCCTAGGAGGGCGAATTTTCCGAGCAGTTATCCGAGTATTGCGCAGGATGGTAAACTGCAAAGCCATCGACATCCCTCGTTAAGGTTGGGCCAATTTCTGCGCCGCATTTCTCTCTCCACCCTTCCCCGTGTTCCCCAAAATACCTGCCTTTTCCAAATTACCCTCCTTCACATAATGATGCCAATGACCTCGACAGCTGAGCGCCCCGCCGTCAAAACTTCTTCTCGCCCGGCCTCCCTCGCCGCTTCGCCCGCGGAACTGGCTGGCGCTGGCTTCGATCGACGAGCCAGACGGAGAACACATGGCAAACACCACAGACGCTCCACAATGGGACGCCGTGAAACGCTGTGACGAGTGTTTTTAAACACTGCATGGACCAATCTTCGTCTGATTCTCAAAATTATTATAATATTTACTCAGGGAAACGGTCCATTTTGATAAAAGTATACAATTCCATCGTGAAAATTATATCGGAAAAAATATGCACGGGATAATGAAATTCACACAACAGGTTGCATTTGGAAGTTAGTTTTAACCAAAAATATGCAAAACATTCACTTTTAAAAAAATAATATAACAGGGATACATTTAAGTGTTTACGCCTGTTGATGAGGCCGACGTATCGAAAACAGTTGCTCCTTAATAAATCGTGGTGGGAATATACGCCGTGTTCTTTAGCTACAGTGAAACCAGATTTAATTTCGATAGGGGTTGCCATGGTTCAGATTCATTTCAAACTTCTCTGATGGGCTTATTGCTTTACCCAGTTTTATCCAAAATTTTAATAATGTGTTTTATTTATTAAGGTTGCCAATTTAATGCTTAGAAGCTCTGTGAGTAGAAATTCTTAAGAATAGAAAGCTACGCCCAACAACCTCTTCTCTAATTATTCAAGCGTGAATTTGATGAAAATCCCAAGTCATGATGTCTCCTTGACACTTGAGACGCAAAATAATGAAATTTTTTTGAATATTCTCTATTTGGCATGAACGATTTTTGACTAGCCTCATCATTATACATAATGGGGCATAAAAATATTTTTTTTCGAATATCAGGATAAATAAATATTTAGACCTTTCTAATGGATGAATAAAGTAAAAAATTAAAAGCACTCTTTCTTAAAACATAATTAAAATCAACGATATTGTTCAGTTTACACTTTGAAAAATTAAAGAAATACATTTTCTTATCATTAATTAGGTACTGCAGCATAGTCTTCTCCATAATGTAACTATAGTCTGAAATCGTTCTACATGCATTACTCATGAATGACATTATTTTATAATTTGTGTTGTACACTATCAAATACAGATTTCCAAGTATCATTTCCTTCTTGATAAACGAGTATGTTACAGATTCAGCCAAAAATAGCCATTTTCTCGGACATTTTGCGTAGCTACGAGGGGACGAACCCTGGATTTTAAAGGGAACGATGCAGACGAGAATCCAGAAGACGTGCAGAATGTGCTACATTCGTCTTATGCCCCAGTTCCCATAACTGGGTAATGAGACTTGTTTGCATAAAGTCAACCATACCATATCTTTTCATTTCATTTTAACCCATACCCTGAGGTTTAATATGCTACCAATTACAGTTGACTGCCTTAAGCCTCAGCTTTGCTACAGTAAATCAATACTTGAAAGGCCACAAACCACTGCCTTTGGATATGAAACTTTAAACAGGAAGGATTAATATTAAAGATCAACACAATTCATTGAATTTAACATAATTCAATAGTAAGAAGCATTATCACGTATGAGAGTGAGATATGGCAGATGCAAGAGAAAACAAAAATATGCTGAATATTACGGAGATAGATTATTGGAGTCGATCTGCGGGATCTCCAGACGGAAAAGAATCACTAATGAGAGAATGAGTACTATAATGAGATTAACCCACACAATAGTCAATGACATTAAAAAAAACAGCTTGCGTGAAGTATGGTCACGTGCAACATAAAACGATAGAGAGGTAAAAAGAAAGAGGGAGATAAAACGTAAGAAAATTTTAATGTGGAGACCACAAGGTGAAAGACAAAGAAAATGAGGCCCAGAATTAGTTGGAGAGAAGTCATAGAAAAGTCTAGAAAGAGAAAAGCAGTTGCCAGAAGATCTGTGGATTAATGGAGATCAATGGGTGTTGGGCATCGGATAGCGTTGTAGATTATTAAAAACCGACTACCTATTACAACTCATAAGATAGCATATTTTGCGATAAAAAGTCGGTTTTTAATTTCCTAATAATGAAGGGAAATGGATTGAATACTTTTTCTTCATTAATTCTCGTATAGTTCATATAGACCTCCTTTGCCTTTGAAATAGACTCGCTGTCAAAATATAAGGAGGCTACGTGTGTTTTTTCTCCTACACTTGAATAAGATGAGGGTGTTCTTATTACATGCTAGTACAGCGTTTTGCAAGAATCTGATAGTGTAAAATTGATTTTAATGAATATATGTCGGCCCTGGTTGCGGCGGCGTAAAGTCCTCGCCTGCTAGCCTGAGGGTCGCGGGTTCGAATCCCGCCTGGTTAGAATATTATCTGCCCAGGACATGGGTGTTTGTGTCTCGTCCGTTGTTACTGTTATTCGCCCGACGTAAATTGGCCAAATGTGCTGTATTCAGGATAGTGAAATTAAATTTTAAAAATAATAAAATATTTAAAGTAACGATGCTGAGTTCATTGGTTTAAGGTAGTGCGAGGGAGATAGTTTCCTAATCATAATAGAGACCATATTCGATATCATCATCATCTGGTGTTCTGTCTGCTGACAGGTCCCGTACACCACTGCTGTCTCCATCCGCTTCTGTCCCGAACTTCCTTCTTTGCTTCATCATAGCTGATGTTCTTCACCTGATCCACCAATTTAATTCTTCTCCTTCCTCTCGTTTTCTTTATATATTCTTCACATATTCGATGTATACGTTTTAATTTCACCAACTGTGAGACACAAGAATTAAATATTCCATTATTTATGGTGCAATACACTAGTTTTAATGGCAGAAATTGCAAGTAATCGAATGAAAATATCTAAATAAGTCTTTAACTTGGCTCATTTTTTCACGCGGTACGTTTCAAACTCCATCAAAACGAAAGGTTTATTTTGATTCCGAAGAATTTACTGCGGTGAAAATATGATTAATTTTTAAAAATAGTGGAGAAAACACACTAACTACACACTGTCTATTTTTTTATGACATCTAGGTGTTAGAAAGTCTTCGTTTTTTTAAAGCAAGGTCTCTCTGGAGTGCATACACGTACCATTGCCTAATATAAACGGGCTGGTATTTTTTTGGCAAATATCTCGGAAAGTAATGTGATAAGGGGTTACATTTTTGATGTCAAAGGAAGGGCTATATAATTTTATTTAAATTGAGACCAAATTAATTGATTTCTAAGTAAAATGATATGCCGCTCAAACTACCTTAAGCCATAAATTTGAAATCAATATATCAATTTTCTCTTTCTATGTGATACCATATCACATCACCGGTTAATTATCAATGGTAAGTGGCACATTGAAGTGGATTCCCATCCATCGAATTTAACGTGCTGTCTGCTCTATCTTGTCTATTTTCTAGGATACCAGATTTTCCTTATTTTATGTAAAGTCAGAGACCTTTTTAGTTAATTTTACATTCTATCGAGTCATTTTGATATTGTCAATATAAGTGTTTGGATTTTAATTCCTTCAAAATAACAGTCAATTTACACTTGTTACTAAAGTCTTTCATTTTCTACTGCGATGTAAATCGTCTGTCGTATCGTTAGGTATTTTCCTTGAATCAGGAATGGTCGATTTATGTGTTTGGATCCTCAAGGGTTATGTGTACCAATTAATTTAGTCAAACTGTCATGGTGTGCATTACGCTCTTCTCCCTCTGTAAATTTTGACTCAGCCCTGGGAATCATTCTCGAGTTCATTAATTTCGTTGAGTATCGGGTAAGGGGACAAGTTGGCGGTTTCCCTTTCTGCTCGGTAGTAGACCTTCATATTATTTGCCTTAAGTGTATCTGTGTGCTCTACTTGATGGAGATAAATGCGACATTGCTCAAAAAATATATATTGCAATCGAAATATCTCAACTCGTCAATTGAGAGTCAGAACTGCCTTTCGATGGCGTAAAACTCGATACTTTGAGAACACACTTCGCCGGGTGTTAGAAAACATTCTCTAGATGCATGAAATCACCAATATGCGAAACATAATACTGTTGTGTACCCGCTGTTGCTGTCACGAAAGTTCGTCTATACTCGGGTATGTCTAAATTCTGTAAGGATTAACATTATGCTATCAGAGGTCATGGCTATTCAATTGCACATTGATCAATACGGCGTTCTGCTCTATCTGATTTTAAATATTTTATATAAATATCGATATTCTGGTGAATGGCCTTTTACTGATGATTCACAGTCAGACCATATTCTACCTTTCGGTGTTTAGTCTTATAGGTAATGGAAGGACTCACTTACTATTCGTCCATATTGTTGAAGAGCACTACAAATCAGGAAACAGTGTATTAAACATTCAGGTGGAGCGTAGCACTCTATGGATCGGAAGTTAAGACCATTGGAAAAGAAGTCAGATAAGACTGGAAGCCTTCGAAACCTGGTGCTGGATGAGGATGTTGAAGATAAAATGGACGGAAATAATAAGAAATGATGAAGTACACAGAAGGGCAAAATAGGAAAGCACCATATGGAACACCTTATAGAAAAGAAGAGCAAGATGGATTGGACACACCCTGAGACACAATACATTTGTGAGGAAAATAATTGAAGGCAAAATAAAGGGAAAAGTCCCCAGAGGAATGAGTTCATGGACCAAATAAAGAGGAAAGTACATAGGGAGAGATACCAGGAGGTAAGGGAATTAGCATTAGATAGGGAAGGGTGGAGGACTGCAGTCAACCAATCTTAGGATTGAACAAATATGAGGCATGGTTTATCGAATAAATGGCTAGAGGTACAATGATATACACCTTAGGGATGAAATTTTCCAAAAAAATATCACATAACTGGACCGGAATTTAAGCCCAGATCTTTCTAATATCTGTCAAGTGCGTTAGCTAGCTAAAACTTGGAGGCATCTTTGATGAATGCGAGTTTTAGTAGAAGTTTATACGAATCCGATATTCTCGGCAAAGAGATAGAAGAAATAAGATAATTGAAGGCAAAATAGAGGGAAAAGTCCCCAGAGGTAGACCCAGGAATGAGTTTAAGAACCAAATAAAGAGGAAAGTACATATGATAAGATACCAGTAGGTAAGGGAACTAGCGTTAGATAGGGAAGGGTGGAGGGCTGCAGTCAACCAGTCTTAGGATTAAACAACCAGTTAATTAACTGTTAAAGATGGGCACACTTAGCTAAGAAGGAGGGTAGGTGTCTATTTGACTGTCATCGTTTTATAGTCTGCATCAAAATTACCATTAGAAGGCATCTTTTTGCAAATAAAATCCACAGTTTATTCCAAATTATTGCAGACTATCAGTTAGCTGACGTAACCGTAATCGAAGGGAAAGCATCTCTGTATCGGTAGCACACACCGAAAATGCGAAATCACTATATATCTGGGTAAGCGTCTGCTGTAGGTTCCCACTACGATAAATTCCGGAATTATGAATATCTCATCACTTAGACGCAAAGAGGAAAGCAGTCGGATATGTTACCCATATGTAAAGCCAGAGATCCTTTATAGTGCAGCGCAGCGAAAACTGTGTCTACTCGACTACCACATAGCCTGAAATTCCCTTTAGGATGTAATTATGTTCTAGCGTTGGGAGTTAATTGGATTTCGTCGAGCGTGACGATGGAATTACCGCGGGAAGTGCCACGAAGTCCTGCGAGTGGGAAACAACAGCTGGCTTGCATGGCTTTGGAGGACCACCCTCAAGGTCCTAGGCTAATTCTGCTGGCTCGTGTTTACACCCGAGAGGGCTCCCAACTTGCTCATCCACCCCCGTCCTCATATGCATAAAACCACACGGGACGCCTCCGCAGTGCATCGACTTAGGTCTCGGCGATGACGAGATAGGTTTCAGATAGGTCGGCGATAATATGCATGTGCATGTATATATATCGGATAAGTTACCAGATCCACTTTCCAAATGCCCTCCTTGACAAACACGCGAAGGAGTTCGGAAACTGAACAGCTGTTGATTCAGTCTCTTTGCAAGACGATGGGTGGGTGGAAACGTCGAGACACGGCGAATTACTCTTCGCTGTTTAGTTTACAGATCGCTGATGTAGCAGGAAGAGCCGCTATCTCATCTCCGACCGGGTTCCCCGAGTTTGCCTCGAGTAAGGAGATCGAAAGAAGGTGGGGGAGGAGGTTCTGCGTTTTATGCGTCTTCCACGTGTATTTTTAATTTTAGTGCCGCCACTCTCGAGAGTTTATGACCCTAAATCCCTCGTCCCCCGTTTTTCGAGGGACTCGGAGGGAAAAAAATATGAGGAGAAAAGAAAAAAATAAACTCGGTGCCTCCCGGTGAATTATTTTATTTTCGACTCGTCTGCTTTAGCGGAAGCGTGTGATGCCTCCTAAATGTATTTAAGTCCGCGGAAAACAAAAGATGGAAGGGGTTGCCTCGGTAAGTGGTGTCAAAATATGGAGGACGACCGGGGAAAGTTATATCCTTTCTCGCCGAATTTATTAATTTATTTTTTTGTGGTCTCTTCCCTTTGTTAACAACGACACCGGGCCTGCGTTCCCTCCTTCGAATCTTATCTCGTCCGACCCGTTGCAAACATCACTCTGGGTGAGGTGAATAAAATATTTTTATGTGCTGATAAAAATCCGTACAGTCCCGTAATTCTAGGATTACATGGAGATCGTTGGAAAACTATTAAACCTGCTGAAGTTTTAACCAAGTTCATAATTCTTGCGGATTAATGAGTGTTCTAGACACTAGTATTTTTAAGTACGCTCTTGTCCCTCGCAGTTGCGCGCGACGCAGAATATCTGGGACGTAATAAACGAGATTGCCCCGCTCGGAAGAGAAACAACTCAATGGAATGAAAATGGGTGTTTTTCGCGGTCCTCAAGAGATTAACTTGTATATATTTTTTTAGAGAAGTGACGTTTAATGTTATACCGTAGAGTATTGTGAATTCCACTGGATGATGGTGTAAATGCTTATAATGTTGCCACGGTTAATGTTTTGGTTAATAACCCTTTTTATTGTTTAATTTGTTTTCGCCTGGTTACCAGCCATGAGACGACTAGAAAAAAGTGTAGAATGTTGGTGCTGACCAATAACAGCCAAGTTCCACATTTACATCTTTATTCTACCCTGCGAGCCTCCACATGGGCGTGATGAAGAAGGAACATATCATGAGGAAGAGATCGGCAACAGGCGCCGTGAAAACATCGTCGACGCTCACCTATGCCTAAAACATCTAGCCTCGAGCCATCCCCGCGGCTTGGGGTGCATTATGTAGATGCAGAACATCCCTTACAATATCTCCCTCAAGACTAGCACCATTAGGTGGGACGTTACGGACCTCCACTGGTGAAAACTCTCCATCCCCCCCAATTTCCCCAGTCTTCCTCAACTCCTTCTCCCAGCGCGCGCCTAACGAGTGGGCGGAACCCAAAATGCGTGCGGGGTGGACACCGCATAACCGGCGAATGGGGTCGTTATTGGGGGAGAGGGAGAAGGCAGCCTGGTTTGGGATGGACAGTTGGGGGTAAAGGAGAGAGTTGTACGGAGCAAACAATTATCGACAACTAAGTTTCCGAGAATGAGGAGTTTTAGGGAGGGTCTGGTGAAAAGGGCGGTGTGGTGGATTTTGGTCAAAGGGGTTGATGACGAAGGCGAGCGAGGAGGGGGAACGAAAAGAAGGACATTTGGGTACGAGTTGGTTAGGGATGCATGCAGAGATAAGGGAGGACGGGATATTACCTTTAAAGATCTGGGTATCGGAGTGCTACTTACTGAAGTGGTAATAATAAGTACATCCTAATTTGTTATTTTCCGTGCCATTTATTTTTGATGAAAACTATGGTGGAAGCTTGTTTAAAATAAACCACATCACCAACTTCCTTCCTTCGGCTACATTACTTCATCCTGTGATATTGAACACACACAAATTTAGAAATACACTAACTAATTGTGAGTGATATAATTGTGCGAAATTCAAGGCGGAAAAAAATCATTCGCCTGGACTGGGATTCGAGCCCAGATCCCTCGATTTCGAGCCGAGTGCTCTCACCAATTAGACTACCCAGGCGTCCTTTTACTCTGTGAATCTCATGGGGGCTTTAAGAAATAACTTGTCCTCAAAGGTGCAGTGCATTTGATAGAGCACTCGGGACGAAATCAACGGATATGGGTTCCAATCCCAGTCCAGACGAATTATTTCTCGACTGTGAATTTTTACACAATTTGTGTGATCACTAACGGGTGACTCCGTTGAAGTTACTACGTGGATAGTTCTGTAGTTCTTTGAAAAAGTAAGTGATATGCATGTAGTTAACGATATATAACTAGTAAAGCCTTAATGCTAGATTTACTGTCAAAGTTATGTGAAATTGGAGTTACTATTGAAACGTTCTTGACCATTTTACACTTGAGGAATAAGTTTTACTTCTTCACTAATGTACATGGATTAATTCGCGTGATCCACGTTGAAAATGAAAGGTTATTGGAGGTTGATTCCTTCTTTCGGGTTTTCCGCCGCGTTGGTTCATGTTGAGGCCAATATTTCGCCGGATGTCCTGCTAGCTTCCTCAGGTCCATGTTACATGGACCTGAGGAAGCCAGCAGGCCAGCCGGCGAAATATTGGCCTCAACATGAACCAACGCGGCGGAAAACCCGAAAGAAGGAATCAACCTCCACCAAAGCCCCGCGGGAGCCTTCATCAGAATGAAAGGTTATTGCTTAAAACATTTTTCGTGAAGCACCAAATCTATATCAAACGCTTTTTTTCATTAAACTTCAACCTGACCTTGGCTTAACTTTTTTGAAAATATTCTTGATTTGCAATAACCAATAGGGCTCCAGTATAGTGATTGGCAGGCAAAGCGACCACTCAGCGCATAAATCTGTATTATTCACATCCAAGATTACATTAATAGCACCTTGATTTTCCAAGGCTGTGACATAGATAGGATTTCGTCACGTGTAGGAAGGGAAAACTTGAATATAATCCGCAAATAGGGGTAGTGCTAACAATCAGGGGCAAATTTTTGCTTAGGCAACTAACAGTGCAACTGTGACTGCAACAGACGTTAAAAACCAAAGTTAGCTTTACACACTTCTGAAAGAATACGTAGCGCACAATTTAAAAAAAATTTACAAAAACTTTTTTTTTAATGTTTAACGGTATTTCTCATGTACAAAGTACTTCAAATTGAAGTATAAATCGAGTCAGCATTCTTAGTTTAAAAAATAATTTACTTCTTGAGTGCCAATTTTTATAAACAAATTCAAAATCACTGGGGGAAGGCGGACTCCATAAAACACCTCGACCACGCTTTTCAAAGATGACAATAGTGAAGCACCGCCAAACTCTTCTGGAGACGATGCATTTACGTGGTGTCCAAATCAAGCAGCGATTTTTGTGAAGGGAGAGAAAAAGATGGGTATTCGAAACAATTCATGCGAGGGAACTTCATCAATCAGAATTACCGTGGAAGTTAAGCTTTCGAGGTCACCGTTACGAGTCTGCTGAAACGCGATCCATCCCAATTTTCCCTTTAAAATTCTTCCAGGAGCAGGGAAAGCGAGGGGGAAAGAGAGGGAGGGAATTCGAGCGTTGATTGACGGGGGGAGTGGCGGGGATGGGAGGGGTGGGATAAAGGGAGAGGGGAAGTGAGGTGAGAGGGGAGAAAGAGTGGTGATGCGGGAAAAAAATGCGACAGACGAATGTGGTGTCGGCCGACCTTCTTAATTGGGGGCTTTTGGAAATCCTTCGGACTCCCGCATCGCCCGCCTCCTCACGAGCGCCCCAGACGGTCCGGCCCCTTTCGTCGGGAAAGCCCCACGGAATGAAGCATAGTACGCATAGCACGGGGGGTGGGAATGCACAGTATATACCCCAAAGATGTGCAGGCCGTGACCCAACCACCCCACCTCAATTTAGTCGTATTTGTGTAAACTGAGGTATTCTGAGAAAATTTTTGTTTTTTTTTACCACAGATTTTCTTGTGGCCGCTTTACACGGTACATTTTATTTTACAAACGAATGTACTAATTCCTTCATGAAGGAAATTGTACCGTGTAAAGCGGGAAATTTTATGATTGTCTGAATGACTTAACGGGAAATAGAACCTGCACTAATTCCATTCATTTTCTTGTGCATTCTATGATACATTCGTTTGTACAATAAAATGTACCGTGTATGAAAAAGTTAACCGTTACGAGTTCCAAAGGACGCAAAGTCCCTGAAAGATAAATCATTGTTAATATATTTTTATGTGTTTATCCTTGGTTACGGACCTAACCTCAGTTGTCGGTCATCTTTCCCGGTTACCAACCAACCATCTTTGCGAATTCTATGTATCAGTAAAAATACCTGATTCTCATAAATGCATAACTACTACTTGATGATCTCAATGTCATTAGAAAATGTTCAAGCGACCAATTAATGGCATTTCACTGACCTTCCGGTTGACAATTTATCCCAGGGATGCTAACGAGGTAGCATACACGCCAGGACCCTGCTTTTTCCTCGCCAATGCGACTTATGATAGTTATTCTGCCAAAAGTGGCGTTGATGGAGATCTCTCGGAATAAATAATATCCGTTTTGAAATTCTTTCACCTGATTTTGAAGCTCAAGTGTGAAAAAAAGGTTCGATATTTCAACGTATAACTGTTGTTCTAAGCATCTTAATATTGAATTTCGTTGTAATATAGGGTAATTCCAAAGTCTTGTTATGATTACGGGAAAATCAGAACTTTTTCATTTCAGACTGAGGTCACATTGAACTTTGGCTTCAAATGGAGGTCACATTGAGCATTTATAGCAATAAAAAATAAAACTTGTTGCATTAAGTAACATTTTTATCTTTTATTTTCATGTGTCTATGTTGAAAAATAAAAAAGTTCTAATTTTTCCTCAATCAAAACAAGAAATTTGAATCACATTGTATTTGCCCGCGTACACAGTTCGTTGTAATATTGTAGCACTCAACATGCTCCATGAGTTTGAGAGGTCGAAAAAGGTGCAATTTTTTTCTTTGCCACCGGAAAGGTAAATGCCAATTGAAACTGTAAATAAAATTCAATCCAATTCACTGATAACGCTGATGCACCGGGAAATTTCAGTATTATACTCTAATCTTTTAGGCGGTTAACTTCTACTTGTCCTAAAAGAACGTTATCACAGAATAATTTACATTTACTCGTTAATAATCTAATGAAATGATACTTTATAATAGAAGCGCATTGAAGTAACTTGACATGACTTTGCGCCCCTCCTCTTCTCCCTCAAATGCTGCTTTTCGGCTTAAACCTAAGCGATGCGTCGTTTATCGACCTCATTGAAACAAAACCTCCTCTATTAGTTTTTAGAGTACTAATGGCAGAATTTGACTTTGTGATGTGTAGAATTATTTGGCCTTCAGGTAATTAGAAGTCTCCGAAGGTAGTGGAGTTAGGTTGTTGGAGCATCTCCGATTCTATAGTGAAGCGTGGGTGCGAATTCATTAATTCAAAGTTTACTCTCCAAGTATACATTTCGGATACTTTACGTAGAGGAAGCTTTTTAATATCGGGATACCACCATCAAAGATATTATTTGGCTCATTTTCAATGCTAAAAATTAAAAAAGTTGGTACAGATTTCTGCTGTCCTCTTCATAAATATTTTTCTAAATGGATTCAATTTTTTCTTTCTTATGAAAGATTTTATTGTACCGTGATAAAATTTTCTCTACTCCTGTAATCATATACTGATTATTGTGTATGATGGTTTGAAATTCAAGGTAAATTATATAATTGGGAATAGATACAAATAAAAATTATTTAAATTAATATGAACTCCGAGTATTGAAATACGTTTAATGATGATGGAATAGGCATATTTTCCATCCATTATTTCTTTCAATCGCAACTATTAATGCTAACTGTCAAAGTTATGCAAGATCCGCAACATCGTTCCACGTGGCAAGTTTAGTGATGAAGAATTTTTGGACGTATTTTTTACCAGCGAGTGGAACCTGTATGCAAAGAGCCATGAATTATTCCACAAAATCTGGTCGTGAGTGAAAAATCCCCCTGGCTCGCATGTTACCCAACAGGCTCTTGTCATATCTTTTGCTTCATCCCCTTTAACGAAACCAACAGTCCATCCTCTCTCAACGCCCTTCAAAACGGCCTACAAAAGATCCTTTTGATATTTTTTTTACTTTCACTGTTCGTTAAAATCTGTTGTTATGCATGCATTTTTTTCGAGCGACTTATGCATTAACCAGCCGCGGTCGACTGAGTGTATGCCCGCTTACCAGCGAAGAGATACAAAGCATGTCAAAGCGAAATGGTAGCTGGTATTACGGTAAAGAACTTCATGTTTTTTGAAAATGAAACAAAAATGAAATCCCAAACTTTACAAAAATATTTCGAATAAAAGTCTGCCCATTTACTGATGTTCTAACGTCCTATACCTGGCTAAGGTCTTTGTATTGCCACTATATGTAAGTTCCAATGTAAACCGGTGGTTGGGGCCGGATATCTATGCACAGAATGGCTGCAACAGCAGACACTCTTTGCTCACTTAATACTAATGAAAATTAACTTAACTGTTTGGATGAAAAAATGTCTTGGATGATTTATCGGTGACTTTATTGAGGATGCAAATTTCACGGTCTATGAAATACGTACTTAGAATATCACGCAATAGTATCGCGTTTGATGATGAAATTAATGCTATTTGAAATATATGTGATCAAATAAGTCCATGTTTAATGAATGCAACGGTAGACATGCCAGCATTATAGGTATCAACGAGAATGACATAATGATCTGGAAAACCGTATCATATATCATGATGTGGAAACTGAAAATGCGTCAGCATTCTTTCCTCTCATTTTTATAAAAAATTCTAATATTGAGATACGCCGTGGGAAACACGCTCAGTTAGGTTTCGTTTATTCAAGATTGTATGGAATGAGACATCCTTGGCCAATCAAAAACTTGTAGGCTCATGTGTGAGAATTTAGTGTGACAAAATTAGATACATATGAGGACCTCAGAAGTCAAGGGGTCTAAGTAACAAAACCATTGTTTAGAGAAAACTTAAGTCAAAGTTGAAAATGTTTGGTACAACCCACTAAGTAGTTAAGAGGCATTACCCTAGATAGCAGCACCTGTCAAGAAAATCACTTGGATCCCTTTCTCAACTAAAAGATTAATATTTTCACATCTCATTTCTGTACCTAACTTATTTTTTTCAAAACTTAGACTTAGACCCCTTGACTTCTGGGGTCCACATATATGGTTTACCATATTTGATTATTTCGGCGCTTTTGGGATAAATAATTTCTGTATATAACATTCAAATTGGAGTAGAAATAGTTGCCAAGTTGTGAAGTTTGTTTGCTTGAACATTGCTGCACCTACAATCACAACTTCAGCCCGTATCACACGACACTTGATCCAATACAAAACCCAGCACGCTGGCCGCTACTGAATATTGAGGGCTAAACCCAGCACGCTTGAATACGTGCTAGAGGGTATCACACGATCATGAAACTTGTGCTATCACGAGGACGGGATTGTTGATCATTGAGGCAATTTAAATATGGACAATTTGCGCGATGAAATTCGACATTTGGCCGCTATTGCTGTCGTGACATTGCGAGAATGGCGAACATAATTCGAGACCAATGAAGACGTTGGAGAACGTGGACTTGGTAATGGGTATAAAAATGGCTAGGCGGACGTGGAGCCATTCACGTGCTGCAGAGGGAGATGAGGCGAGAATTAAATTGATGATGAAAGAGTACGGACTACTATCGTTGGACGTCATATCTCAGTCACCCCAGTCCATAATTAACCTGGTGTACCTCGCGAATTTCTTTCTTCATTTTTTTTCGGAGGTATTGGGTGGTGATATTGTGGACTGGGGATGTTGGGATGCAGACGACACAGACGTCGGTGAAGTGTTAGATCAAGTAGATACAAATCAAAACTTTCGTCTCACTACTTTTCTATGATATTTTAGGGAATTAATATTTAATCTGAAGTGTAGCTTCTCTAAAAGTCAATGGGTGATTCAAGTTTTAATTATAGAATTTCGAGCTGTATTTCCAATTTGAGTTTTGGGATTTTACCAAAGGAAGAGAACTTTCTCCCATTACCATAACAATGGTACATAATCCTGGAAATGTAGAAACTTGGTAAATTTTCTTTTGAATACCAAAAGTTTTTCACACAATAGCACACTAATTTGATTTACGTACCTCATCTGTTGAACGCCCACTTTTAATGGATACCCGAATCTTCAGGCTTTCAAATCCTTATTGCGTCCTTAACTTAGTTATTACGGTTCCGACATCCTCTTGTGCTGTTACAGGTCTTACATCATTTACGTTATTTGCTATTTCTAGCAATTTTCACGCCATAATTGGTTTATTGTGGTACAATGGCGACTCTGTATTGCACAAAAATTAATAATTGCTGTAGTTTTCAACAATAACACCAATCGCAGCTTGCAACCAAAACAAAAACATTTCCCGTGATATTTCGCCAAGTTACTATTGATATCACCACCAAAATAACCTCGTACTCACATTTCAGTGCTGATTTCAAAGAATAAAAATCGCATAGCGACAAAAAATTTAATGTGATTAGTCAACAGCTACCTGGCCGTACTGGGTTGCTAGGAGCATAGTACCGCTTCAAGGATGACGATCAAGTGACTCGACCAGTATGATAGTCCGATCATACTTGTCAGCTAGCATGTAGTTTGGTATCGCAAGGCACTGGCAACCTATTATGCTCGCGAGTATCCTCGAATTTGTACTGAATCAAGAATTGGCACAAGCTTTAATTTTCAATGTGTAGTGCGTCAGATAATACAGAACTTTCACAAATGAAAAAAAAACTTGGTGTTCCTACACTGATTTATTTTCTTGGTACAACATGTTTCGACAAAAAGGTGTCATCATCAGGAAACTTGTATTACGTACCAGTTCTTGACACAACGGTACATGTCATTTTGAAGCCGTTTTGTCGAAACGTGTTGTACCGAGAAAATACATCATTGAGAGAAAGAAATGTGATTATTTTATTTGTGAAAATAAATTTGCATATAGTTGAACCTGAAACCATGGTACGTATACGGAACATTTTATTCAGAACTTGAATAATAGAGAGAACGCTGAAAAAATAAGGCGTTTGGAAAGAGATGACAGCAGAATTGCTGGTATCATCGCATAAATCCGCTCCAATGAGACACTCACCTCTCGCCCACGGACGCCGTGTAAGCGTAGAGCCAGCTCCCGGAGTCGCAGTCCCAGTGCGGCGCGGACCACCTTCCGGGAGCCGAGAACATCGCCGAGGGCGACGCGGAGGAGGAGGCGTTTCCGGCGGCCGCCGAAGAGGACAGAGACGGCGACGGGGGATACCTCCTCCTCGCTGCCACCATGTCCTCATCGCCGTCCACGTCCTCCGCCTCGCCCTCCGCCGCGCCCACTTCCTCGCCGTCTTCCTCGTCCACGTCGCCGCCGGCGGTCGACGACGGCGACGCATAGTCCCACTCCTCGCCCGTCCACACCCACCAAACCGATCGATTGAGGACGGGGCCCGAACCACCGTAGAGGATTAGGTGCACCGGGTCCTCAACTGGACCGCCGCTGCCGTCGCCTCCTGACGCGCCCGCCCCCGACATCCCCCCGCCGCCACCGCCTCCCCGCCAGTAGCCCATCGCCTTGGGCACGGTGGTGATGGACGATGCGACGAGGGCGCCGGGGATCCCTTCCGCCGCCGCGGGGTCCGTTTCGGCCGGGAAAGCGGAGGCTCCGATGAGGATCGCCCTGGCCAGAGAGTGGAACACTTGGTGGCACGCGTCGCGGGATAGGGAGTCCAGGGTAAAGGCTGCTTCCTCGGCGACCTTTTGGTGTTTTTTTCGGGACGGGGAAAAGAAATAGAGAGACACTTTAATATAGATTCAGTGCGACAGATTTTGCAGATATCGTAACTAGTCATGTTTCAACACTTATAACCCTGAAAGCCACCACACACACTGTCGGTGTAGAAATTATGTGCACTCGAGGTTGGGGGTCATACAAGTATTACGTACTGAAGCTCAAATGCTTTCGCACTGTCTACTAATTTTATTTCCACCTCTTGCTACACGTGTTTCGACTGACTAGCAGTCATCATCAGGCAAGACTAATTCAACATAAACAGATATGAGCTTATATAATACGTGAAACACCATATTTGCGTCACAATGGGAAAGGATAGAAGGACAAGTGGGAGAAAATGGAAAGGGGGGGGGGGTGTGAGGGGAGAGGGTAGTTTGTTGGAGGAGGTAAAGTTATTTTTCAATGGTGTCAAAAATAGAATGACAAACATATTCGTTCTCATTTAATAAGTTCATTTTCTTTCGTTTCCTTTTGACTATTTCCCACTGTTCCGAAACATCTAAACGGTGTCCTTTATCCAGGAGACGGAGGATTTTCACATTAAATGTGGAGTGGTGTGATTCTTCCATTAGATATTTGGCGAAATAAGACTTAGGATCGCTGTTCACCAAACACCTTTTGTGTTCCGACACCCTAGTTAAAAAATTTCTCCCAGTTTGACCGACATAAACACTACCACATGTGTCACACTTAAGTTCATAAACCCCGATTTTAGCAGGGGGTCAAAAGGATCTTTGGCATTATTGAAAATTGTTCCCAGAGTTCTTGGTGTGTAAAAACTCACCCTGTATTTGTCTTTAGGGAATGATTTAACTGCATCGTAAGACATTTTACCCAAGTAAGGCAGCTTTACGCATTTAAGTTTTTTATCTATGACTGGTTTGACTGGTTTTTTTATCCTTACTGGTATTACGCAAGACGTTTTTGGGGGTGGAGGGGATTGGGATCATCTTACACTGTCTTAAATAAGGGTGGCAGGTGGTCTGAAACCAATTTATGCGAGATTCTTGTCCATATTGACACATTATATCGTTTCCGAATGATATTTAGCAGTGACATGGAGTATCCGCACGTTAATGGCGTATTTTCCGTAATTTCACAGCTACACCAGTGCTCCTACTCTGTTGCCTGACTGGCTAGCTACATAACCTCCATGCTCAACCAAAGCAAGCATTTAACGAAGAGTAGATTCAAAGGTCTACATTGACGTCTAACGTAAGACTGAGAGGAAAGCTGTTGGAAAGAAAGAGAGGTTGGGACAATCTTACTTTGTCTTGCCTAGGGGAAGGTGTGGGGTCAAAAATGGCAAAAATTGTCTTACGTACTTGCAATTCTCTTACTTACTTGAAGGGCCCCTTAATGGTAACCTTAAATTTTTTAAATGCATTTTAATATTTTCCACTACGGATGTAACGTAAAAAGTACCGGTTTTTGACGGTGTTCGAGCAAAGCTCCGAATTTGATGATTGGTAACTCAAACACAAGTACTTTTATGACAACCGTATTTCAGCCAATGGTAGATAAATATGTTTTCTACACGTTCTGTAAGTTTCAACGAGGTATCTTACACAGAAAAAAGGTTGTTACTAATTTTGTGAAATGTTGGCATATAAAAACTGGGGCGTCGATCGATTTCGTTTTTGGTTGCGTTGTAATTCGTATGCCTTAAACATTCCCAATATTTAATTGTCCTATATATCAATAAGCGCGTTTTATTTAAATCAATCATTTCTGCGCTGACAGTAGAGGGTAAAGGGCATAATGTTACGTCTATATTTAATTCCACGAAGGCGGTGGGAGACGTAATATTACGTCCAGAGATTTTTGGCAATGGTATTGCAAGCTATTATATAAATAAGGCTTTCATAGCACTCAGTCATCTTATTTATTTTCTTATTTCATTAAAATTCCTATAATTTGCCGTTCACGTTTTTTAGCTAAAAAAATTTGCTGGTCTTTTCCTACCGTGTCGGCCACTGAATCGTATCACCAAATGCGGAACTAGTCCGGCGTGAATGGTGAGGTAGGTATTGTGGTTTGAGGTAACTAAGTGACAATTTCTGTCAAGAAAGAACCACTTCCACTGTTGTCCGTCGCCTTCTTATTTGATAACTGTCCTATACCGCTGTATATGGCTAAAATAGTTACAACTAGCTAAAGCTGTCACATTCAGTGGCAGTTAAGCCCGCGTTTGTATTTTACTCTCAAATAAAAGTTCGCTTTATTTTCCCATTTCATTACTTCTTCGCTTTCGAATAACCTGATTGCAAGTTGACTAATTGAAACAGTTGCCCAATTTACATCTTCCATCATCATAATTCAGCAAGCATTTTTTGAGCTATACCACAAATATTCTTTTCCTAATGGCTTTTATGCCACATCTTCATTTGAACACCAGAACCCAAATTCAGTCGTTCGGTCTCCACTTTTCCAAACTTCTTACCCCGCGTACAATAACGGGCAGTAAAATGGTGCTTATATAACATCTTACGCAATACAACAACGGGTTTACCTTCAGTTGAAGCAACAGCAGCTTAGAACGGGTGTAAAAAATAACTCATTAGACGCGGTTTGAAAAATAAGAGCCCTTCAAGGCATAAATCAGGTGTTGCTAGACTTCGGTTACCTGCGACTTTGTGTGTGAAATTCCAAAAATCGTCCACCCAACGGCTCAAAACTAACACATCTATAAAAAAAATACTATAAAAATTGACTCATTCGCTAAATCTCAAGTCTGCGCACAGCCAACGCCCAAATACCATTATGTTGATGTTATGAGAAGCCGAGTCGGCAAGTTACTCGGTACAGAAGGGAGACGAGGCTATGCTCGAATATGTTGCACTCTGAGCTTTATGCCTATTGATACAATGTTTGCAATTTCATATTCATTGATTCAATAAATAGCAGGTTATGGATATTCCGCAGGGTTTGCAGGTTGTTTCGGTGGAGTCAGAGTCACAAAAAATCGTTTTGGCCATAGTTTCATGGTTTATTTTCATAAATCTAAAAGAGCTAGTCGAATGTCTCCGCATATATGTACATAATGGCAACCCGCAACCATGCAACCCGCGATGCACTCTTAAATTGAGGGTAGCAAGCAAACCAGGATGACATAACAATCTCACACCGTGCTGGCTAATGTCATCATAGTTCGCCTGAAAAAGCGTATTTTACTAAAGGTTTAAACCATCCATAAGGCATTTTAGGTCCATAAATCAATTTCTATTTCATAATTTAACATCGCTGTTTCATTTTTGCCCCTATTATTTGCCTCTTTTTGCCCTTTCTGTGCGACTGTTTATACATATCAATACCTGTTTTGCATTTCCCGATGCTAAGATGAAATATCGCCGAGAAATGCCAATGGAAGATACCTATAATTGTCATGAGTGTTCTGATAACTGCAGTGTTTGTGATCTTGTGTTGTTGCATGTATTAATTGAATGGCACATGATATAATTGGCAGAAGTTTGCGGAAACAATGGTAAACATCGCTTCTTCCAAGGGTCATTCCTTTAAAAGGGAACAGTTCCGAATATTTTTCAAACAATTTTCTCTCCAATATCATTTTCAAATTTTTCCATTTTCTATACTTGTCTTTTGATACATGGTTTGTTTGAGTCAGGAATCGAGTGCGTTAAAATTTTCGTAAACAGGTGTTTTGTTTCCGTTTATTAGAATATGAAATATTTTTGCAGGGAATCCATGTAGGTTTACCCAAGGGTCAGTTTCAAATTTTATTTTTTACCTTTGAACTTGCCAATGCTATTTATAATGCTAGTTTTTGTTCTTTTTTATGGAAAATGAAGACTGAAGTCAAAAGCGCCGTTTGAAATAGGTGGGTTGATTACTATTATTAGGATAAACTACCGGTTAAAATGGGTTTAACACTTTGAGTGCTATGGACGTAATGGTACGTCCTTCTACATTTTCTGAAAAGGGCGAAAGACGTACTAGGAAGTTCATGGTATATCATTATTGAACGACAGCTGGACGTAGGCTGGCTGCAGTCTTTCTGGAAGACATATATATGACCACAGGATGCCAAAATACATTTCAATAGTAAATAAAAGTTCATTAAACTATATTTAAACGAGTTTTCTCTCATAATCCAGGTAAGTGTGGAAAATCGTCAGATTTACTAAGATGACCTTCAATTTTTTAGCTCAGCAGACGAAGTGTTAAGTAAATGAGAGTAAGTTTACTCTATACTTTTCTTGGCGGAGGCCCCTATATCCTTAAACGATTTCTTTCGTCATTTCTGCATACGTCCTGCCTCCTTTCATCCGCCCATTTACCGCATTTTCTCATTTCTCTTCCCCACTTACCCTAATTCCTTCCCTCAATCATGGCCTTCAGCAACATTTCCCTTAATTATTACCTCCCTTGGTCACTTACTCCCTCCTTACTACTCCATAAATACCCTCTGCTCAGGTGAATTGGTAAGGAAATGATTTATTAGAACAAAGGTGGAAGAGTGGAGAAAAACTCGGCGTTGGCATTAGGAAGTGTTTTCTGAGGATACGGAGTCGTTCAAAAATCATATTTCCTCGGAACCGCCTTGAGAACAACGCACATATGTCCGTATAATATCGTGTGCGGCGCATGAAACTATAAATTCCCACAACTCGCCGGCCGCACTCAATCTCTTTAAATTTTTTCCTTCACAATGACGGCATTTTCATACTAAATGAGCACACGTGGCAGAGTCAGCATTATGAGAAAAACTTTTTTCAACTTTTCGCTTTAAAAAGAGTCGGGGTTCGGGGGTGGGTGAGGAGAGGTTGCGACCACAATAATTCTCTCGAAAATTACCAAATGTGAGAAAAAATGGCTCCTTTTTGCCTCTTATTCCACCACCATTCTCTCTCCCCCTCTCACCACCCCCATCCCCCGAGAAGTAAACGAGCGAATTCTTATCGTAATATTGCAACACGCATAAAAGCTCTGACGGGGCCGGGAAGAATATAAAAGGTTGGAATGCAAACAAGCGGCTTCGTTCAGCTCTCGGAGCAGCGCACACCCCACGACTTTGCTGGATGGAAATCCGTTCTTGTTTTTTTTTCATATTCCTCTAGGTTTTTTTTATACTTTTTTGTTCCCATTCAACCGCCCGCCTACCATCCCAGCCATTTTCAACCAAAAGATCTCATATTTTTTTTTGTTTGGCTTTTGTTTCGAAATCCTTTTCAGGGCGCCATGTGCCCTCGTATACCGCTGGTTCCCCTTCCTATTCTCGTTTCTCTCCCACCACCTTCGCCTCCTCCTCTTCCCCATATTTCACTCGCAATCTCACACTTCAGAACTCATTCCAGAGTACTCCGCTCCTCTACACGCACGAGTTCCGTTCCGTCGGAACTAGCAGTGCCACTGGGGATCAAAGATTATTCTTTTTTTTTTTGGTACATTTTGGAACATTTTTCGATCGGGGAGTCCGAAGTCACTTTCGGGATGTGTTTTGTGGATGTTGTTCTATTTTGACGGCGAGTCTGAAGGGTTTCCTCGAATATACGGCAGTTAGAGTCGAAGGTTTACACGTGAATTCCAACTTTTCGTTTTTTGGCAGCAGACTCCAGAGCGTGAAAATGGTAATCCTTCCCCTATTTGTTGCATGGCAGGGACATTTGGGTTAGCAAGGATGAGTACACGTTAATGTGTAATGAAATTAGTGAGGGTTAATTGAGAAGTACTTGTGGTATAATTAGCTTAGTTTTACCCATGCAGCGTAATTTTCAAATCATTGCCCCATAACTTTGTGTATCTCGGCCGAATGTGTGCAGATAAAGAAAGATGGCTTAAGTGAAAAAAATATAATATCATAAACCCGTCGTATATTTGTTTGATTTTTGAAATGTCAGAAACAATGATATTGGAAGAACGTGGAAAGGATATCATTATCTAAAAACAATATGAGGGATGTCATCTGCGAAAAACTATGCGATTTGATATAAACCGACGCCAGCATTATTGGCATCAATAAGAACGACGTAATGGATTGGAATACCGTATCATATATTATAATATGGATTCTAGAAATACGTCAGAATCGGTCTTTTCCACTTTTTTAAGAAAATGTAAGTGCACCCAATGACTCGGCATCTTTCGTCTCGCTTCCCATTCCACCTACCCCATCCCTTGCCTGTCGCATACCGCTTTATCAGCTCTTCCCCCCTTCTACCTACCCACCGAGCATTGTCGGTGCATGGTCAGCGGGTGAACTCAAGTCACCTATGAGGTGACTAGGAGACGACGAATGAGCGATGGCCAACGGGGAAGTCACGTGGTGACGCCAAGCAGAGGGAAGCGCGCTCGAGGACTGTCTCGAGGAGTCGGGTATGGTATGCAGTACGCAATGGACGAATAAACGAGAGTGACTAAAACCTTGTGTCGGCGTCTTAATTGGTTCCCTGATGACCCCTCGATGGACCCAATTCAAGTAGCGACTTACAAAAAATTCTAATACACCAGGGTTGAAATTCGCTATGAAAAAATCATTTGACTTGACCGGGATTCGAACCCGGATCTCCCAATTGCCGGTCAGGTGTGTTAGCCAGTTGCACCACCATCTTCCATTTTCCTTCAAGGCGAATTTCGAACCGGGTTCGAATCCCGGTCAAGTCAAATGATTTTTTCATAGGGAATTTCAACCCTGGTGTATATGCACCCGTGCGAGTGACTTCGTACCACATCATTTGTTACATGCAATGTTTGGAAAAATTCTAATATTGGCATACGCCGCGGGAAACACGCACTATTAGTAAAACGAATTAAACTGAATGAAACTTAGCAATATCCACTGGATTTTTATTGGTACAACGCGTTTCGACGCTAATGCGCCATCATCAGGTACAGGTTTTGTACCTGATGATGGCGAATTCGTACCTGATGATGATGATTTGTACCTGATGATGGCTCATTAGCGTCGAAACGCGTTGTACCAATAAAAATCCAGTGGATATTGCTAAGTTTTATTCAGTTTTATTAATTTTATTAATAATGTTCCACAACATCTCACCGGACTTCGTTGAATTTATACGCACTGCAAGGTTTCATTTTTTCAAGATAATATGGACTGCCCTCTCAGCGTTCGGCATATCCTGACGGAGTGTGACAAATGCCGATGCTTGCGTAGCAGACTGCAGTTATCGGGAGACATAAAGTCGATCCTAGGCGATGACTCAGATGTTTCACCGCGTTTTATCATTTTTTTATCAAATTGGCCTTTTTAACAGTATTTTAAGGATGTAAAATTTATTTTAATTTTAATTTTGACTAAGAGTACACATTAACAATTTTATTTTTAATACCAATGTATGTAACATATATATTTCTTTTATAAACATGACGTGTAGTGGTGCAAAATCACCACGTTGTCGACGCACCCTATAAACTAAATACTACTACTAAATATGGACTAAGTTTATCTTGGTCAATGGAAAACTCAGCGGCTTATGTGTGTGAATTAATTTTAAGAAGGTCATTGTTATCGAATCGGCACAAAGCAATTACCGCCAAACATACATCCTGAAGTGAAGGTTGAGGTCAAGAGGTGGGCAACTGCCCAACTTCTGCTGATCTTGGAAACAGCGCAAGGCCTGAAGCAAACTAGAGGACTTAAAGATGGACTATTTACTTAAATGATATAAACTCTGGTTGAAAGCAATAATAGGATGTAAGCCTAGCTCTTTCAAGTCACTAGGCCTTGAATTCACAGGAAAAGATGGCTTTGCAGCCGAAATCGATGGCGCATTCTTTAGTATAGTACTCTGTAGTATAATCAGGCTAAATACTAATAAAAAATTGAAAACCAAGCCATTCGACCCACGTTATCATGATTCATTTTAAGTTCAAAGGAAATTCATTCGACCAGAAAAAATTCTTGATATCATAAACTGTTAGAAGAGATGAAATATTGACTTAGTAAGGCCAGCATATAATCCCTGAGTGCTTCATAATATCATACCAAAGCCACTTAGATAGTGTGTACAAACGTCAACTTTAAAAAAATTAATCTTAGGGGTCGTGCATAAACTAAGTCACCGTTTTCGGTGATTTTTTTACCCCCATCCTCCCCTCCATTGACAACCGTAGTATTTTTCCCAACCCCTCCCATCCCCCTGACATGTAGCGTTGTCTCTACAAATTAAACTTTCAATTCAGAAATAATTTATTTAGAGTTTATTAGTTATTTAAGAGTTTATTTTTAGGGATAGGTTGAATTGAGGCAAATAAAATAGCCGAACTAGATACAATAGAACTGTCGAATTTCAATTGGAACAAGTAATATTCATTTTTAAATTCTATAAATCAACCATGGATCACATGAAGTTAAAAAAAGCTAGAACTTCCAACGAACCTCAATAAAAACCCCACAGGCCCTTCCTCATGTTAAACTCTGTAGTATTGTCGAAGTGATGTTGAAGAGCAAGGAACGTAAAGAGGCGCATTGTAACAGTTACGTTACTTTGAGTGAACCCTGGGTGGCCCACAACCCCCCTCCCCCTACCTTGGTAACGTAGTTTATGAACGAACCCTTACCCACTCCTCCAAGGGAAGGGAAGATGGCGAGGGTAGGATTATTCGCGACGTGAAGAGTTGAAATTATTGTTTTTTAGTTTTACTTCAGGGCAGGAATTAGTGAAAGTGTGGCCCTGTCAAGTAGGTGGGAGGGTTCTATACTATGGGTCGAAATCTTACGCGGAGATTATTGATTTCACTTAAGGCATGAGTGAGTTTTCTTAATGGAGATCCGTTTGTTTTAAGTGATGACAAATAAACCCCTTTACATTCAGAAATATCTACCTCCTGCACTGCACCGATGCTCAGGTTTGCTGTGGTTAACCCATACCAGTTCCCACCCTGAACCATTTTTACGTTACGGGTACATAATCATTGGTAACGCAGTTTATGCACGATCCTTTAAAGTAAAACCACTGGATGATAACAGTTCCTCCATCCACCTACTAATGGGTTAATCCTCTTTTACGCTGTGTGACCTAGAGGTAACGTAAGGAAGATTTAACTTTTTTCTCTTATTAGGTTTCTTTACATCTATACGACTTTGTGACATCAATTGTACAGCTTGGAAACGAAAATATCTTAAATTCGTAACTTATACCTCCTGATTCTCCCACGAGAATGGGGTAACATGTGAAATGACTGCGCGTGATGGATGAAAAAAAATCGGCGTATAGAGGGTCAAGAGCAGCGTAGGATAAGCAAGAGCCTACCAAATTTCCTTCGACGAGATGAAACGTTAAACTACTCACCTTGGCAAAGCGGATTGCGGACGGCGGCACGGCCCTTGGGGTCAGCTCCACACCCCCGAGCGGTATAGGCGTGCAGGCGGGGCCGCTCTCGCCCCAAGGGACGCCCATCTCCATCGCCTCGAGCACCGAGTCCAGCCTCGCCTCTCCCGCTGATGTCGCGTCTCCCGGTCCTGAAGGGTCGATGCCGCCGTACTCGGGCACCGGTGGAGGGGGACCGCCCCCTGACGGGAGGATAGAGCCCTCTTCGCCATCCGCCGCCGCCGCGAGTGGCGGGACGCCGCTGGCGTTGGCCCGCGTCGCCGCGAGCGACACGGCCGAGAGGGATAAGAGGAGGGCGGCGGCGGCGGTCAGGGCCGCCGCGCCCCTCGGCGACCTCCCCGGCATTACCGCGGGCGCCACCGCCCGGAGGCCCTGCGGCCGGTGGACGACGAGTGGAGGGTCGGGCGGGGGAACGACGGTGTCATCTCGGGGCGGCCCGGAGATTGGCCCGGACACTCCGGTCAGGCTTGCTGGAAAGAGAAAGGGGGGGGGGGGAGGGAAAGGTTAGGTACATTTTCGTGAATTTTTTTTTTCGGCGGGTATTTGTGATACGAATATATCTCTCTTGAGCTCCCTTTACACGTGGCATGTGATTGCACAAACATTGCTTTGTGTAAAGCGGAGAATTGCAAGAATGTATGCACGGATGCACGAGTGGAAGATGGAAAAATTGCGCCTGCTCTATCTTCAATTGTTATTGCACGCAGGATTGAGAAAATAATGCTGTTAAAAATTGTGCAAGTTCGTGCCCCGGGTAAAACAGGCTTTAAATCAGGATAAAATTGTAAAACTTTATTAGAAAAGAAAAACTATGCTAATTCCACTTACAGAAAATTTAATACACGACACGGGTTTCTACACATTTTGTCATCTTCAACACATTATGCCAATGTCAATGTCAAACTCGGGTCCTGTATTAAATTTTCTCTGAGTGGAATATGCATAGTTTTTCTTATATAACATGGAAAACTTTTCACATTATTCACCCTGAAACCGTACGGTTTGTTAAATGTAATACTATATCTAATTTCGTTGTTATGATGTAAAAACACTTTGTTGTTCAAGTCGGTATTTGTCTCTTCTTGCGCAGTGTGGAATCATCCCATCCAACTACGATTTGCAAAGTTTTGATGTTTCTCCTAAAAAGAATTACTGAGACCAAATGGGCTGCATAGTGTCATAGTGTAATGATACGGTTTCATTTCTGTTCCCTTTATTATTAAGATGCTTTCATGAAGAGGCTCTATGGTACAATTTCAATTTTTCACGACCGGATATCATCAATCATTTTTGAATACATATTTTTGTTGACTTTATCGGTGCATGAGCTTTCTTTCTATACGTCACGCATTTCCCGCAGCGCATCTCGAAGCAGGATTTTTTTAAAAGTAACAATAGCGATATTCAAAGCTCATGTGTATTGAGCATCCATGTCACTATGAGTGATATGGTATTCCGCTGCGGAATGCCTCTCATTTATGCCAATCATTCTGATGGTTCGTATCAACTCGCATTGTTTCTCGCTGTCGATATTCTCTCCTTCCTTCGGCGCGTTTCTGTTTTGCTGCGTTCTTCCACCCGAATAGCTTTCAATATACCGAAAATATGTGCACATTTGTCGCTCTAGAGTCTCGTATGACTAACTCTTGTCCACTTTGTCGTAGATTTCATATCCGCTTGTTACTACACTAAATTTATGAGCGTTTGAACGTCTCCATTGTTGAAGTCAACCATGCTCTTGAGTTTTATTACCAAATACAACTTCAATGAACCAAAAGTCTTCTGCTATTGAAAAATTCTTCGAAATTGACAAAAAAAAACCTCGAGTTTAAAAAATCTAATCACGCAATTTGCAAGGAAGTGATTTTAACAATTCCTTCTATAACAGTATCGCATATTCTGCTCAAAGAAGTTTGATTTAATAAAAGCAACATTATTTTTTGGTATTTTTCGGGTTTTCCCCGCGTTGCACCATTTTCGTGGATGACTGTTTCGCTGGCGTTCCTGTCGGCTTCATCATGTTCTAATTCGTACCTCACAAAGCCGAATTAAATGCCGGCGAAACGGTCGTTCACAAAAATGGTGCAACGCCGGAGAGAACCCAAAAAATACCAATATACAAGAAAACTGAGGAAGCCTTCGTAACAATCGCAGCATTAGTTTACGTTACATGATTTATGAATGAAACTCGAGCGCCTCAACGTCTTGTTTAACTAAATATAACGAATAATGCTTGGAAATAGCAATGAAAACCTTGTATGTTGCCTGAATGAATGCTATCAAGCATTATCAACTTCGCCAACTCCAAGTTTTGGAGAGATGGAGGGACCTACGTGCTGCAATGATCCAATCATACCACTTGTTCCTGAAAGCCCCCTTGAGATTCACGGTGGAAGAGGACGCCTAAATTGGTTGGAGCACTCGGCGTGGAATCGAGGGATCTGGGTTCGATTCCCAGTCCAGGGGAATTATTTTTCCACTGTGAATTTCGCACAATTACTGAGGAATCATTCTCCCCCGGATTTTGGTGAGAAAGACGCTGATGATTGTCCGAGGTATAATGCCGAGAAGAAACCGTGATGTGAGCAACCCACCACCGTCCGCATTAGGTCAAAGTGATACTTTTAGCGCTTTTGACAAATATTGAACTGTCTGCGGCATTAATTTTAGGGCATCACTCAATACTCCTCGCATAATGCGAAAATTTTTCAGAGGAAAAAATCAAAATGTAGGTCAAAGCGGATATTATTTTTCTCTCTGTGCAATTTGCACAAACAGGGTGAGTGCTCCAGAGTGCGCGAGACCAAAGATCGAATAGCCCGGCAATCTATTTTTATTTGAAAGCATCTTGCTGGGAAGCGGCGCGGCAAAAGAGATATTGTCGAGAATGCTGAGTGAATCTTTGATGCCCACCGGTGAAGAGGGAAGAGATACCCCGGAAATGAGAAACGTACGAACGATAACAAACTGTTTCGGACATCTTATCCCTTGCGTCTCCATATTGGATGGACCTCAAGGACCTAAGATCTATTTCCCCTGTATCCGCCAAAAATTGCCACGAGAATAAGGAAGCCTGTATGGTATTGTTCTCCACATTGGTCCGGCACCCCAAAGGTCCGATCCAAAGGCCGAATTTTTCTCGTGTAAATTTCAACCTATTTTACCTGGTATGATACAGAGTGCACTTCGCGTTTTTCCACATTTATATTCAAAGGCACTACATACAATTATCCACGCAAGGCGTCTTAACCAGTCGTGCCATTGAAAATAAATTGTGCAAAAATATAAAGTGCTCTTTGCATCATGATTTATTTCCACGAAGTCGCGCCTGCACTCACCGAGTTTATCAAGTATGCTTGAATAGTTTTGAAGTAAAGAGTGTGATAGAGATAAAATCGGCGTAACCTTTGGGAGTTTCAGACAAATATCGCAACATTTGAAATACGAGAGTGGTACAGTAGCAATTTAGTGAAGAAATTCAAATTTCATACATTCTTATTTTTCCTATACGTGCAAGCAAAAGAAGAGAATCATGATATGGGTGTCGTTAGAATTTATTATCGTCAGTAATGGCAAGAAATTCGTAAAAATATACCATTGGAAGTCAAAATCATACCTGTTTGTCAATCTGCATTTTCTCTAGAGCTCATAAACATGGAGAATTTTGCGTGGTTATCGTCGACCGTGGATCTAAATTTCAGAGCTCCATTTTTAATCCTCATTTCAAACCGGTTAATATATGGCAAACTCGGCGTTGAAAACATCATTATGGGATTCAATTGATCTTATTGTACTGATAGAAGCATTGTATCCATTTATTATGGCCTTAAAAATTGATGTCAAGACTTAACTAGACGACTTATAAATTGGCACTTTTCATTTAAACCAGGTTGAATAAGTAGGTGGTCTTATGCTGATGGCTATTCACCATCATTGGTCGTTCAATCCTGAGACTGAAAGACTGCAGCCCTACACCCTTCTCTATCTAAAGCTAGCATCCCTTACCTCCTGGTATCTCTTCCTATGTACTTTCTTCTTTATTTGGTCCATGAAATTATTTCTGGGTCTTCCTCTGGGGAATTTTCCCTCTGTTTTACCTTCAATTACGTTCTTTACTAACCCATTTTGTCTCAGAGTGTGTGCAATCCATCTTGTTCTTTTTTCTGTATGGTGCTCCATATGGTCTTTCCTTATTCTATTTTCTCTACACTTCATCATTTCTTATTATGTCCGTACATATTTTCTTCAGCATCCTCCTTCAGCATCAGGTTTCGAAGGCTTCTAGTCTTCTAGTCAGCTGTACCAATGGTCCATGCTTCTAATCCAGGGAGTGCTACACTCTACTACCTTGGAGTGCTACGCCAAGACTACTAATTAATTGGCTCTATTCTCTTTCACCCGTTGGAATAAGTAGGTGGTCTTATACTGATGGCCATTTATCGTCATTGGTCGTTCAATCCTAAGATTGGTTGACTGCAGCCCTCCACCCTCCCCTATCTAATGTCAAGTCCCTTATTTGCTGGTAGCTTTATTCTATCTACCTTCCTCTTTATTTTGTCTAGGAACTTAGTCCTGGGTCCAGGAACTTTTCCCTCTGTTTTGCCTTGAATTATGCTCTTCACAAATCCAATATGTCACTGGTATGTCCAATCTATCTGGTTCCTCTTTTCTGTATGGTGTTTCATATGATCGTTTCCTCTTCCGCTCATTTTTAAGCCTCGTCATTTATGGTCATTGCTGAATAAACTACCGAGGTAAAAGTTTATTCCGATAATTTTGAAGATTTTTCCCACTTTACAAGGATATAGTTGCGCTATTAACAACTAGTGAGCGCATGGCACACTCGAAATAAGAGGTTTAAGTTTAGTTTAATTATAATCTACTCGTCCGTCAAGTTTTTGATACTAATTCACAAAAATACTTTGAGCGAGAAAATACTACTGCGTCGAAGTGATCTCTGCGAAAGACGAAGATGTTTCGCAAAAGACAAAAAGAGAAAGCATTGGAAGACGGATAGGAGGAATATGAATTTCACGTCTTATTGCTGATGCAGTTAATGACGCCCGGGGATAAGTAATTTTTTCTCCCATTAGTTTACCATAGGATCTTCATGTATGTTACCTACTTCTAACAGCTCAAGAGTTGTACTGTGCAATCAAAATAATACCCGCCGCTTGGCTCTGAAACTTGTGTGAACTGCATTTGACGAAATCTCATAGCCTTGCGCGTGGCCTAAGAGTCTCTACGCAGTATCGCGATCCGTTGAAAAGACACACACTTATGTTCGGATATACCTTTCCACCCGTCAGCGTGACTGCGAATCAAATACACTTTGTGCATTTCGCAATGGTTTAAAAATTGTCGGAAGCTAGTCGTTCTGAAGCGATAGTGTTGGATCAATCTTCGGTAGACGGGGCTTTTACCAAAGATTTACACCAAAGGGATGGAATTCGCCGTTGAAAAATCATTTAAGTTGACCGAGATTCGATGGTGCATTTTTTTCTATGATTTTGGAATTCTGCAGAAGTTAGTCGTTCCAATGCGACAATGTCGGGTATATTCTCCGCGACATTGGCTTATCGAGCACAACCACGAATCCTGTTGACCGAAACACATCTGCGGTGTGGAGGAGTGAGGAGAGACCTACTGTTTCTTATAAACCTCATCTGAATCTTAGTGTACTCCGACGTTCTTTCAGTGCTAACAGGCTGACGCACTAATTTTTAATAATATCACCATTTTATCCATCAAATTCCTACATTGCTATCCAATGAAAAGTAAGGAGAGAGCAGGGATAATCAATATGGTTGTCATGGTTACAGTTTGATGACGTATAATGACCTCCCCACCTTCATCAACGACCGGATGGCATCCGGGGCTCGATGTGTGGACGTCTTATGTCCTCATCGCTGATACTTTTTCGTTCGTTAAGTGTGCCGATATAAAATGGTGGATTCAGAGATCAATCTCAGTGGATGGAAATTTGTAAATCTGCGAAAAGATTCCACGGGGGTTGTGTTTGAATCGCTCGAGTTAATCTCGACCACGTAACTAAGGAATCACGTGGTATAACAACGAATGGATGGAGATTTAGGTGTATTTGAACCACTTGTAAAAATCTCACGCAGCCTCCTCAGCCAGGTTTTTACTGCGGTAAAATCATTGGTGGACTTTTACATCTCGATTAGAGACACAATAAACCGCGTATTTAACGCTTAAGATCTGAGTAAGTGAAACTCACCAAAATCTCGAATCGTTCGTTGTCTTACCACGTGACCCCTTAGTTACGTGATCAAGATTATCTCGAGTGATTAAAACACAACCCCCCCCCCATAAGTCAGTCGGTACACGCGTGTGTTTGAGGCCACCTTATTTCTAAACTTCATGTTTTTAATCACGCCAATTGTCGATTTATTAGTCATAATTAGTCATTTACATGTCTGCAAAATATCCTGCGCGCTATTAACTTTTGGCAGGGGATTGTTACAATTACAGCCATGGAAATGAGTATATATAAGAAAATGTTGATTAAGGAAAAACAAATGTTGAAGTGAATTATGTGTTTTGAAAACATCTCAGTTATTATAAAACGGTCAATTAAGGCGTTGAACCAAGATGGCTTGGTTCTGTTGCTGGCTTCTAATCCTGTCCGCTAATCAGGAAGATGAACATATTTACGGAAGTCAGGGGGGGGGACAAACGGGACATTATCCCCCATCCTCCTAGAAACAACACTGGCAAGAGTAGCAGACTCAATATATTTTTAAAATTAACCACCTAAATATCTATAAATTCTTCAAAAGGTATAGAAAATGAGGTTTTGTTATAAAAATTTTGCAAAATTTTTGGGGACCCGAATAAGTTGAGCCTATACCCTATCAAAAATATTCTGGGCTTTCCCACCCTGTCCCCAAAACCTAGTTCTAGATAGGAGACTGATTGGAAAACCCTGGTTAGAGAGGCTGGTAAAGTCTGTTTAGCTGAGGTTTTTTTGTAAAATGGTGAATTTAATCTCTTTCGTGTACACAAGGAAGTAGTTATAGGATGAAGCAACCGTGTCTACTTGTGCGAAATTGATATTGCATCATAGTGAGATTCGAGCGGTAAACAGGAAGAGCGTCGAGGGGCTGTGTTAACTTCGCCGCACCTCCAGTTTCCGTGAGAACCGCGCTACCCCGCATTCCTCGCTCTACCGGGTGCTGCAATACCCGAGGGGTATGTGACTCTGAGAAATGGTGTACGCTTGTTGAGAAATGGTCGCGAATGGGACAGAATTGAACTAAAATGGATAGAAATGGACATCAATGGATAGAAATGGACAGAAATGGATAGAAATGGACAGAAATGGATAGATATTGACAGAAATGGTTCGAAACGGATAGAAATGGTTCGAAATGGATTGGCATGGACAGAAATGGATAGACATGGACAGAAATGTTTAGAAATTGACATCAATGGATAGAAATCGACAGAAATGTTTAGAGATGGTTTTAAATGGATAGAAATGGACAGAAATGGATAGACAAGGACAGAAATGTTTAGAAATGGACATCAATGGATAGAAATGGACAGAAATGGACATCGATGGATAAATATGGACAGAAATGTTTATAAATGGACAGAAATGGATAGAAATAGACAGAAATGGATAGACATGGACAGGAATGGACAGGAATGGACAGAAATGGATAGAAATGGACAGACGCGGATAAAAAAGGACAGAAATGGATAGAAATGGTCGGAAATGGACATAAATGGATGTAAATGGTTAGAAATGGATAGAAATGGCTGAAATGGAAATGCAGTGTACACTTGTTTTTGAAGTTGCGTACCCCTCGGCAATACCTCTTTCCATCCTTCCATCTTGTCTCGAGCTTCCGCGTTTGCGTGTGATCACGCGCGACAACACTTATGGGAACCAATTCGATTGGAGTTGAGGGGTGGATGAGGGGGATGAAGTGGGGGGCGGGGGTTGAGGCAGGTGAGGAGAGGGTGAGGGTGAGGGATCGAGGGAGAACGAGGTGGCACGGAAACGTGCGCGGCAACAAGAACCGCGGAATCACACGGCCGTGTTTGCTATTTCGCCCGTGTGTGTTTACTCCAGCGCCGTCGTGATAAGCATGCGCGGCCGCTCCCCACACTACTCTCTCGCATCGGAGGCGTGCATAGGGGATCGTATCGTGAACAAAAAGGCATCGCGGATGTTTCATTTGGGTCAGGGCAGTAAAACTCTTTATTCCTAAAGTACACAGGTTGCGGTGAACTATGTGTGTCAATCGAGATATCCTGACGAGATTAAAGGTAGATAGATATTTTATCCAGTCATAATGGAGATCAAATTTTTTTAATATGGCTCTAAAATTTGGTATACATATAAAGAATCTCGGATTTTTCTGTGTTCGTTTGCTTCAGGGCAGTAGGACTACATTTATAAAATTCACAGGGTAAATAGGTGGGTCAATCGAAAAATCCTGACGAGAATAAAGGTAGATTGATCGAGGTACTTCACCCAGTCTTTATAGAGTACAAAATTTTAGATATGGTTTCTGTAATTTGGTATACATATTGAGAATTGCGGATTTTTCTCTAATCATTTGCGTCAGGGCAGCAGAACTATATTTATGAAACCCAAAAGGTAAACAGGTATGTCAATCGGAAAATCCTGATGATATTTCAGACAGATCGAGCGAGTTGTTAAACCCAGTCTTAATAGACCCCATATCTTAAATATGGGTTCTAAAATTTGGTATACATATGTCAGCATCGCCGAATTTTCTCTGATCATTTGAGTCAGGGCCGTAAAATTTTATATTTCAAACATACTCAGGGTAAATAGGTGTGTCAATCGGCATATCCTGACGATATTAAAGGCAGATAATTTACCCTGTTTTAATAGAGACCATATTTGAAATATGGCTTCTAAAAGTTGGTATACATTTAAAGCATCGCGGATTTTTTCTGATCATTTGTATCAGGGCAGTTAAACTCTTTATTCCTAAAATGCACAGAGTACGGTTAACTAGGTGAGTGAATAAAAAAATCCTGACGAGATCAAAGGTAGATCGAGCAAGATATTTTACCCAGTCTCTATAGAGACCACATTTTTAAATAGGGTTTCGAAAATTTGGCATACAATTAAAGAATCGTGGATTTAACTTTAGTCATTTGGGTAAGGGGGGTGAAACTCTATGTTTCAAAAATACACAGGGTAAATAGGTGTATCAATTGAAAAACCTGACGATAGTTAAAGTAATTCGAACAAGACAGTGTCTCTAGTCACAATATAGGCCATATTTGAACGGAAGAATTAAACTCACTTTGTTAACACCTCTTTTGTTAACTCTCTCAATATTTTATGGTCACGACCCGGGTTTCGACACTTTGTGACATCTTCAGGGGAAAATACAACATTGTTTTTATTTTTACGGATAATTAAAGAAACGTTCAATGGATCGATGCGAAACTTAATTGAAGCTTGAATTAAAAGCCTTCGACCGTTTCCTTGGAGAAGAGGGCTAGGGAGGAAGAACAGATTTAACAATATATCAAGATTTAAGTCACAATTCGAATCGGTAAATTATACGTTTATTTTTCTTATGAGTAATACTGAAATATGTGTGGAATTTTCACCTGTGGATGAAAATAAGTT
This sequence comes from Ceriagrion tenellum, assembly GCA_963169105.1. NCBI lineage: Eukaryota > Metazoa > Arthropoda > Insecta > Odonata > Coenagrionidae > Ceriagrion > Ceriagrion tenellum. The sequence continues at coordinate 108,711,230 of OY720635.1, read as the reverse complement.
CCAAAACCCAGGTCGTGCCAATAAAGTCTTATAAAAGGAGCTCACAAAGTAATTTTAATTCTTCCGTGATGGATAACTTCCTGCAAGTAAAGCCTATTATCGTTATCATATAGAAAATTTGATAATTTTTTATTTGATCAGCTCTAAGAAGCATTAAGTAAATACCTTTACATTTGCTCATTTTACTTGATATAAAATTACTTTTTACTCGATAAAATGACATCTCGCTCCAACTACGAACAAAAAAAACACATTTTCATACCCATTTCTTTTTCTTTTCATTTTCTGCACCTCATGTTTTGAAGTCCTCTAAAATATTTAAGTGGTTAATTTTTTCAGTATATTAAGGCTGTTACTCTTGTCGCATAGGTAGAATTACTAACTAAAGCTGCTACTCTTGTCATCCTTCTGGGAGGATGGGGGCATCCAGTCTCGCTCGTCCCTCTGACTACCGTAAAGACGTTCATCCTCCCGATTGTCGGACAGGAGTAGTTGTCAGCTACAGAACCAAGCCACTTTGGTTCAACGCGAATTTCCTCGATTTCCTTGTCACTTTTTTTATCCTCTGGAGGGCTGGGAAGAGTTAGGGAGGAAAGAGCACTTCTGAAAACTATACAAAATAGAAAGGGAAACTGGATTGGACATATTTTGAAAGGGAAGGGGATTTAAAATAGAGGGTGTTTTCAAATGAATATCGGGGTTATAAGGCTTTTTCGTATTTTTACGATTTGACTTATAATTAAGAAGCTGTAATAGATGTTTCTTATCTTGATGCGCTACAACAATGGCTCTTTCCTGCAAGATGATGAATCAGAGAACTCCATTTGGTAACAAGATGGTGCGCCACCTCACTGGCATAACTCAGTACGCGATTGGTTAAACGACGTTGTACCCAACCGCTGGATTGACCGCCAGGGGCCGGATGACAGGACTTGTTTCGCATGGCCTCCACGTTCACCCGATATTACGCCTTGTGATTTTTATCTTTGGTGGTTCATAAAGGATCATGTATGTATGTGCCACCGCTACCAGCTTACCTACCCGACTTAAAAAACAGGATTGAATCAGTCGTTGCATCAATTGCTCCAGACACACTGATCAAGGTATGGGAAGAACTCGCCTATCGACTGGATGTGTGACGTGTGACGAATGGTCCTCACATTGAACACTTGCAAGTGAAATAAAAACTGTTTGAGTTGCGCTTTCATTTCATGTAACATTTATAATTGTAAGTGAAATGGTATACATACTACGAAGTCTTAAAACCCCGATATTCATTTGAAACATCCTCGCAGCAGTCGAGGGAACAGTGGAGGGAGAGTAGAGAAGAGGAGGAAGAACACCATTGATTATGATGTTAAAACCCTGGCTAGGAGGACCTGTATATGCATTGAACGAGGGAGATACTGAAAGAACAGGAGAGATGGACGAAGAGTGAGAAGGACGGGTATGGAACAGGAGAGACGTGGTAGGAAGAGAGAGAGAGAGAGAGAGAGAGAACGGGAATCGAAGAAACGGCTCGCTGGTCCCGTAAATCATTTCCTCATTGATCGCCGATCGAGTGGCTTCAATTGAATAGGCATCCGGAGAGCGGGAGATATTGATCTCTCACGAAGGAGCGGCAGATATGAAGGCCGCTGGGACGGCAGAGCATGAGGGAGGGAGGCTGCGGGGGGGAGGAGGGGTCGCGAGTACAGAGGCTTCGGGGTTTGGACCGGGGACGTCGGGTGGCATAATTTTTGGGGCCTCCGGGGAGGGGGGGGAGGGGATGGACGGTGGAGCAAAGGGGGGAGCAGTGAGTCGGAGGAGGTCGGAGGAGTGATAGTCGGAGGCTGCGAACGAACGGAGTGAGGAAGTAGGAAGAGGAGATGAGTTGAAAGAGCGATTTATGGTCCAAGGGAAAGGGTTGGTGGGGATGTTCGAAACGATCGTTCGAAGGAAGCCCCGAGGCATTGGAAAAAGCCGACACAGAGAATCTCCTCCTAATTCCCTTTTCAATCGGAGACCACACGCTGCGATAACCGACGGGGATGCGACAGTAAGTTTCTTTTTTTTTACCCATCTCAAATTCCAATTTTGGAGATTTGAGACATGCCCGATGTATCATTGCGAAAATTTTACATTTGTCGAGCACCAGGATGCTTAATCAGTTGGTTCTCACCATGTCCTGGGTGCAAATACTCCTGTATCTTTTAGGTTGATTTCTACTTCGGAAACAAGAGGTGAAGATTTAGCAACTCCGCTTTCGGCATATAACGTGTCATTACCCCTCACGCATAATAAAATGCTTGTAGCGAGTCCTGTCTTCTAGGAAAAAGATAAAATTTGCAATATGACTATGAAAGGAATACTAAGTATTTGTATATTTCGGCAATGAATGAAATAGTTATCATTAGATAAGTCATCATAACATCCTCACGCGTGAATTAGGAGTGATTCAGACTGATAAATGACATGAAATATAAATATAATGAAATTATTGGTAAAAGAAAAGGGGAATTTTCATGATATTTCTCTTGCATAGAACGTCACAGTGCGGAATGATGATGTAAATAAAGGAATGGGTGAGTCGATAAAAATATTTTTCAAATAAGGTCATCTCCTTAAAAAACTTTTAACCCATAAATCGATAGAAAAGTAATGACAACTTTGAAGTTGTCTTTACTTCTTACTTAAAGAAGAAGTCTTCTTTAGCAGGGCCAAACCAAACACTTTATGTATGGAAAAAAATGTAGAAACTGCGATAGCATTGGGATGCGTCACGCTTGTTCGCTTGCAGTCTTCATCTACATCTACGTAATACTCTGCGAGCTGCCATGAGGGTGTGTGGCAGGGGGTGAAGATCACCAAACATGCACTATTGCCATGCAACTAGGATATTTAATGCTAGAGAACAGGGTCACATGCAGCTAGGTGGTTAGTATCTACATAATAAGGAAGGGATTATTGGTTGTTATTACATGCATCATGCACTACAGACTACTGTAACTATATTTCACCTACCTATCCCTTTGCTAAGCTGCCTATTGTTCTCTCTTATGGTACGCGGGAAAAATGACATTTTAAATCTATCGGTATGACAATCTATCTCTCTAATCTTGTTAATATGATCAAACCTAGCATAATACGCAGGGGTTCTTAATATATATCTAAAGTCATCTGTGAACAAATCAGTTTCGAATTTACTTAAAAGGTTTACCCTAAATTTAAACCTGCGTTCTGATAGTAATTCCCATCCGAGTTCTTCTATTAAGCTCGTAACACTTACACATTTATCATAACGGACTTTAACAAACCTAGCGGATCTCCTTTGCACGCGCTCTAATTCTTTTATCATACCTTCCTCGTACGGATCCCATATACTAGCGGCATATTCTAAATGAGGCCTGACAAGTGTAAAATAGCTTCTTTCTCTTGCATAGAACATCACAGTGCGGAATGATGATGTAAATAAAGGAATGGATGAGTCGATAAAAATACTTTTCAAATAAGGTCATCTCCTTCACTTCTGTTGTTTTGCGTATTTAAAGTAGAAATTCTGGTCGCAAAAAGTTGAGAAGACACCAAACAAAAGAAAATACGATAAAGATTTCAATCTTTTTCTTTCGACCGAATTTGTTTTATTTTCGCTCTCATGAAATTTTAGAACAATTCGTCGAATTTCTCAAAATTACACGGTTTTGGTGAACCGTCCCCTTGACGACAGATTGCATTGTTGAAGCCGAGTCTTGTATTAATATATTATGAAAATATCGGCCTATAATGAATTAATTGGGAATGAAGAGCGGCTATTGACTTCATTAATTCAAGTATAGATTTTACTTCATTAATTTAAGTATAGATTTAACCTCATTGATTTAAGTTTAGATTTAACTTCGTTAATTTACATTTAGATTTAACTTCATTAATATGAGTTTTGATTAAACTTAATCGGTTTAAAATTTCACTTCCGTCAGCAGTCTCCTGACTGCCACTACTTTTTTTGCTCAACCCCTCCGTTTCAACCACATTGATCAGAATGTCATTAACCCATCCCAAGATAGTCTAACTCAAGTAATACATGATAAAGAATACGCACGTCGACGAATCAATTTCAATTTTTGGTATTAAGTTAACTTTATTGAACGCCTCAGAATTAATTAACAATGACGTCAATTTCACAGAATATACATACTCTACAGAAAAGTACATTTAGGTTTCTGTTTCATCCCATAACCCAAATAGATGTTATTCTAGCAGTAAATAATACATTTTAAAAAATACCTATTGGCTATTACGGTAGAACACAAAACATAATCCCAAGTCATTAGGTCTTCTCGTGCGTTTCCTTAGCTCGTCTTGAGCATTGGAAAATTTACCCTGGCTACTTTTCTTCCACTTAAACCGAGAACTCGTTAAGGTAGTCCGAGCAAGATAGATCCCTAGTCATAATAGAGACCATATTCAAATTATACGTTTTAATTTCACCAGCTGTAGGAGACATGAATTGATAATTGCATTATTAGTGATGCAATAATATAGTTTTATATGACAGAGATGGTAAGTAATTAAATACAAATATCAGCACAAGTCTTCAATTTGATTCATTTTTTTTCCCGCGGTGCATTTGAAACTCCTTCAAAACGGAAGGTTTCATGTGATATTCAAGAACTTATTGCGGTGACAATATGATTAATTTTCAAAAATATTTGAGAAAACATACCAACTACACGCTGTTAGTTTTTTTTACGACATCTAAGTGTTAGAAATACCTCATTTTGTAAATAATGTCCCTCTGTAGTGCATACACGTACCATTTCCCATGTAAAAGGGCTGGTATTTTTTGGCTAATAACTCCGAATATAATGTGTATAAGGGTTGAATTTTTTGTGTGATTAGAAGGGTGAGATATTTTTCTTAAAAATGAGACCAAATACATTGATTTCTTGGTAAAATGACATTTTTCTCAAACTACCTTAAGCGTTCGAGCACATGCGTACATTTTAATTAGAAGGTTACCCGTGTCACGTTGAACCGTATAAGTATTTCACAACTGGGGGGCCTGGCTCACTGAGAGCCCAAGGGTTGAGAACCCCTTGTGTGCAGGAAATGAGATCGTCGTTCAAGTGAAAGGGAGAAGAGGCATGTGTGCAAAGTATGAAGGGACTGAAGAGTAGAAAGGCTGGGATAGATGAGGGAGGAGGAATAAAAAGAAGAAGTGATTCGAGCCAAAAAATGGCTGGAGGGAATATTAGACAGTTTGGTGAACGGCTCCTATCCGGCAACAATTATGACTTCGACGTCTCCTTCCACGGGGCGGGGGTCAAACGACCGAAAACTTCCAAGGAGCGACAAACTTGCCCCCAAGTATAAAGTTATCAGTGAACGGGAGAGGGACGAATGAGACGCGAAAGAAATTAAAGGCTGGGATAAAGCGAGGAAGCGGGAGGGGGGGGATACGGAGCTGACTGCGCCCAACTTGGCAAAAGTCTGCTCGTGAAAGACGCCCGCCAGGAAAAATGCCACCGTGAACCATTCCCCGAAAAGGGAACGAACGAAGCGCTTGTATAAAACTTTTTAAGTTGGTTACCAGCCTATTTACTCCGGGACGCGTTCGAATTTCCCCGGGCGCTTTCGATCTCGGGGATCCGTTACCATTATGCCACTGAACAGCCAGCGGATGAAGCAAATTTGGAATCGAATCATGCTGAAAAAAACCTCCTAGATTTTTAAGCAACATTCATGGTTTATCTGTGAAAACATCCATGCGGAGCGTATCACTCTATGGATCGGAAGCATGGATCGTTGGTAAATCTGACCAGAAATAAACTTCGAAACCTGGTGCTGCATGAGGACGATGAAGAAAATGTGGACGATAAGAATGAGGAACGATAAAGTGTACAGAAGAATAGAAAGGAAAAGAACCATATGGAATACGATAGAAAAAAGCAGAGCCGGATGGATAGGTCACACCCTGAGGCACAGTGGGTTTGTGAAGCACGTAATTAAAGGTAAAATAGAAGGAAACGTCACCAGAGGAAGACCCAGGAATAATTTCATGGACCAAATAAGGAGGAATAAACATAGGAAGAGATACCAGGAGGTAAGGGAACTAGCATTAGATAGGGAAGGGTGGAGGGCTGTACTCAACCAATCTTAGGATTGAACAACCAATGAGGCACGGATTACTCGATTACTCTCGGATGTGTGGCTTGAGTTATATTGACGTACATCCTAGGGATGAAACGTATGGAAGAGTTTCAGGCGTACCTTTGTGGAAATATTCAATATCCATACTGGTAGGAATGAAGAGACGATAGTAAATTTCCACACTGTTTGAATAAGCACCGACCATGGTTTCGACATCTTATGTCATTCTCATCTTGAGAATGATATTAAGTGTCGAAACTATGGTCGGTGCTTATCGTAACAGGGTGGAAATTTACTATCGTCTTTTAATTCTTACCAGTATGGCTAGGGATGAAAGTTGCCTAGAAATATCACTTGACTGGACCGGAATTAAAACCCAGATCTTTCTACTGCCTGTCAAGTGCATTAGCTAGCTAAAACACTGAGGCATCTCTTCAAAGAATGCGAGTTTTAGTGAAAGTTTAATCGAAACCGATATTTTCGTCTCCAGTACAGACTGTAGCACAGGAAATGTTGTACTTAAATAATTCACTGCCGCAAAGGATAATACCAAAATATTTGCTCTAGAGCGAATTACGTATTGCTATTTCCACATCAATGAGAAATGCACGAAAGAGATGGTATGCAATCACGCTCACTATTTGCAAAGATTAACACCAAAGCGAAAATTTCCGAGCTGGAAATAAAACCTCTGGCTTATAAATTGATTCAATAATGTATGTACCACTTCATTTGTGCCTTTCGCAGTTATTTGAAAACTGCAAAAGATAGAGTGGTATTTACTCAATTCAAGTCAAAATATGTTTATTTACACACCAAACAATACAGAATAACAAATAACAAAAACAACGGTGTGAACCCCGCTTTAGGCTGTCGCCTCTTCAGGGTCCGTTTGATATTTACTACTGTGTTCTCGTTTATATAAAGGTACGCTGATCTAATCATTACTTGATTAATTAAAGATTAATTAACACGACTGACAGCCAATTATGATGTATTACTGATAAAATTCAATGTGACACGGGTAATCTCTTAATTAAAATTCATGCATGAGCTTGAACGCTTAATGAGTGCTCGATAAACGTGGAAGACAATTAGGCTTCATGAAGAAAACACCAATACTTTCCCGCAATTTTTCTTATTTCCTACAAAAACAATTCGACGAGTTATCTCTGGTGTCATCAGGAACAATTAATAATCCGTAAGTCGGCGATTCACGACGTACAGCCCGAGGTAAATTGTATAACAGCAGAAATGGTTACTTAATTAGAGTGGATGTCTACACTCCCACGAAATGAAATCTCAAGTGGCAGTGTGTTACGACCGAGTAATTATTATTTTATCTTATGCTCTGTGCGACCTCCTCGAAATCCTCCTCTTCTTCATAGCCTTCTGCTTGTTGTAAAACAAATTCGTTCTTTAAATATTCCCTAGTGTCATATCTTTCTAGGTCATCCGGTATTTTCTTTTCTATTCAAGGCACTATTCTCTCTAAATATGCACCATACTGTTGTCTTATATTATATCATAGCGGTCTTACCGCGCATTACATCCCTCTTCAGCCCGTGTGTTTTTGCGGTGTAATTCTGCGTTTCCCTTTTATAATGTCATTGCTCATTCTATCTTTTATTCGTTCTTCCAAGTATTTTTTTAAGTTTTTTCATATTTGGATTAAAACGCTTTAAATTTTCTACTTCCTTCGCAGCACGCGGCTGTTTCCTGCGGCTCGACCGCTTTTTGTGTGGATGCCCTCCAGCGCAAGTGAGGTCGGATTAAGGCAATATACATGAGGAGTGAGGAGGAGGCGTTATTTCCTTGAATGCGAGAAGAAGAGGAGGGAAAAGAGGAATGGAGAGAGAAATGGAGAGGGAACGGAGAATAGTCGGTCGATCGGAGCGGGGGCGGAGCACCTTTTCACTTCTCGTGATGTCGTCCAATATTGTGCGGCAAAGAGGAGGAGGATGCTGGGAGATTGAGTGGCCCTGAAGATGCTGAGGAAGAAGGAGCTGCGTGCGGAGTTGGGATTGTGGGGAGTGATATTGGGGAGCCATAATCCGGCATCGATTCCACACAAATCGATTCCGGCGCCTTAAATGTGTCAACATCTACAAACATCGCTCCCTGCCAATCGATGTCGTCAGTATATTTAAGGTAAGGCAATTGAACTGCCTTAACTCCTATCTTAAGGTGATATATCACACCCGCACTATCGGTGGAATTTGTCATAATTTTCAGACTCAAATAATTTTTGAAACCTATGAAATCAACTTCTGATGTTTAGAATATAAATAATTGACCTTTGCCATAGAAAACCTGTATGTCTAATGTAACCATTATGTTTTAGGTGAGAAAATTGAACTACTTCTACTTCTATCTTAAGATGACGTATCACACCCGCTCGTCTGGTCGAATTTGTCATAATTTTCAGACTCAACTCAATTAAAACTTATGTAATCAACTTGAAATTTTCAGAGTATAAATAAACGAACTTTGACATGGGTTTTAGACACTTTAGTTCAAAATATGACATTTTTATCTCGCTGCATAAATGAGCCACCGGGCAATCGGCAAGCTTTAGAGGTTATTTTTACCAAAACTAATAGCTGTATTGAATATTCTAAAACATGAGTGAATGCATACAAAGTATTCAGGTCTGCCGCGAATACGTATGTGAAATATAATGAAAATTCCACGAGAAAAAATCGGCCTGGACCAGGAACTGAACCACGGATCATCCAGTTCATACTTATCCTTCTAACCTGCCATGATAATTAGGAAGCATTGGTTGCGTAGTGGCTCATAAATCCAAATGTCCGTGGTTCGATTCCCGGTGTAGGCCGATTTTTTTCTCATGGCATTTTCTTTGTATGGAAGGATGTATCAATCCTTCGATCACAATACCAAGGAACAGTCATCATGGTTGACAGGTTAAGTTTCTAATTGATCCTTTTCGACAGGTTTTGAGAGGTTTCCGGAGATGATTTCTTCGCTCGGATGGTAACGTAAATAGTTCAGCCTTTCCTCACAGGCCTTCTGTCAGCCCTCCCTTCACCGACGCGCTGGGTACTTGGCAACGTCTTGCAGCCGACTGTTGTCTGTTGCCTTTAGCGTGCTATCCTGGAGCCGGCGTTATCCTAGGGGCTCCTGACGTCGAAACACTTCATTGGCTGCTAGTAGACCGATTTTTATCACATTACTAAACAAATATTTGCGTCTCTAATGTTACAATATTTATTTGGTTCTTCCAATAGTTGCCTAAACTTTAAAATAAAACAAGAAATTGTCTGGATTAGAGATAGGGAAATCTTTGGGGCAAACAACGTTAAGATGAGCAATATTTTTCAACTTCTTCATTTTGAAACTGGAAGCGCCACCATCCATTGTTTCCTGCTAAAAGACATTATCCATACATGTAGGGAGAGGAAGGTCGTTTAACTATGCACTTAAGCAGTATGAAATTCCCCATTACACAGCATTAAACTCGGCTGGAATGATTCAACTTTACGCCACTCCTCAGCGTCAGTGTGTCATCTAGTCTCTTTTAATGAAGTTGCATTTATCCAGGATTTCTTCGCAAAATATTTATTTATAAAAAGTCACAACAAAGTTTTTGCTTTGCGTTTATACTTGATCGGAAAATTCTCAAAAATTTATTTTAGTATTACTTAAACCCTCCTTTTTTATCGTGGTGCTTTGGGTGATGATGTTATAAAATTTCCAGCAACTGGAATAATTACTTTTGGCAGAAATTAAATCTCCTGCTTTGGGGAGTATCTACAGGGGTAATTAGCTCAGCCCGTCCGAAAATCGCAGGTGCTTCCATTCAAGTGACCTCCTGCTTTTTTGGAAATCGAATGAATATAATTTGTACACATCTCCGCATTATACCCTAAGGATTCTCTGAGAAATCAGTTTGAAAAAATAATTAATCTATCAAGTCTTTTATTGTGTGTGTGCCAGTGACTCTGTTAAACAGGCGTGATAAAGAAGAAGTAATTAAAATGCAAATAAAAAATTGGAGGAGAAAAACTAGAAAAAGTGAACAATTTCACCAATCTAGGGAGTAAGATCACTCGAGATGGAAGAAGTAAGGTAGACATAAGAAGCAGGATCGCGCAGGCAAAAGCGGCTTTCCATAAAAAGAGTACAAATGTAACATCCAAAAGTAACAGCCTTGAAATTAGGAAAAGGTTTATCAAAGCTTCCATATGGAGTGTGGCATTATATGGCTGTGAAACATGGACTATGGGGCAGGAGGATAAGAATAGACTAAGCTCATTCGAATTATGGTGTTATAGATGTATGCTTAAAATTAAGTGGACGCATATAATGTCAAACGAGGAAATCTTACATGAAATGGGGGAGAAAAGAAGTTTATGGCAATCGATCGTTGACAGTAGAGTCCAACTTATACGGCATATAATGAGACATGGGGGAATCCTATTGACAATGCTAGAGGGACATGTTAACGGAAAAAGGCCCAGAGGAAGACCACGGCTCCAGTTTATAGACCAGATAATGAAGGATGTCGGATGTGAGAGCTACGAGAAAATGAAAAGGAAGACGGAGAAACGTGAGGAATGGAGAGTGCCAACCAGTCAATCTGCAGGCAACCAACCTTCGGATTGACTACCAGAGGAGGAGGAGAAAATCTTTTATTATAAAACAGATCAAAGACATATACCATTGACTTACTCGCTGATCAAGGTACCCCTTGAAACACAGACAGCATTGCGTCGCAATTTGCCTCTCAGGTCTGATTTAAGTCTCGGGTGATCACGGATGTATTATATTGTAATTTAATGATGCAGAATTAAATTTTACGGAAGTCAAATACCATAGACTCGCCAGTGAAAATACCTCTTTAAATACTCCATAAAATTTTCAACACAGCTCCGCGTAAGGCTTTGGGTGTTTATTCTCAAATTTATTTTTAAATAATAAATCCTACAGGCGTTTTTCTTTTTTTTTTGACTCGACCCTTTTTTTTTTTTAAATATTAGAATAGAAAGGGGAAATCCGGCAGATAACTTTATCTTGCTACTGAGAAACATGATAAGTTCCGTGACATAGATGCAAATTTAACTAAACCACGCCCAGACAATGCACTATGACGAGAAAGTTTGAGTTTCTTTGTGCCATAGCGTCCGAGTTAAACACTATATCCTATAAGTAACGAGAAACTTATGTGTTGGAATGAGGAGGGCATAAAAGATAGGGGTAGACTAGCAGAGAGATGGAGAGGGAGTCACGTTGCACGGATACGAGACAAATATGCGAAATTAGATTGTGGAGCGCGGGCTTTGGTCGCCGGAGGAAGGGACTTCTCGCTCCTCGACGAGGCCCCTATAAAACCTCCCACGGGAACGCCATAAGGTCTGCGGCGAGTCAAGAAGAATAAGGAAAACCGGGAGACTCAAGTGAAGTGTATGGATCGGGTTATCGGTTCGGCGTGACTAGTCTTTGTGGGAAGAGAAACGGCTTCTCTCCATGAGTTCTTACCGAACAGCATATAAGGGTTTTGGTAAAAAAAATGGGGAACGGTATTTTTTGGTCCAGATTCTTGTTTTCGTATTCCTTTCTTCCCTCTCCCCCACTTCCAAAAAGGCTTTTCCTTCATTTTTATCGTAAAAAAACGTTTCCCGGGATTCCATGCACGAACGAATCCTGCTTCAAATAGCATCGCATCTCGGCTTTGACGTGTGTGATGTGGAATACTTTGGACGGTTCTGGAATATTTCTGAATAACCAAAGGCTCTGGTTTTCCATTCGTGTTTGGCATGACAATATGGACAAATATCGCGGAGCGTTGTCAATGATTGTCCTGGAAACAATTATTGTCGTGGAATTCATTGTCGAATTATTGTCGTTGAATTGTTTGTGAGATTCACAGTGGAAGAGAACGGCTGGGTAGCTTAATTGGTTAGAGCACTCGGCGCGAAATCGAGGGATCTGGGTTTGATTCCCAGTCAAAACGAATGATTTTTCCACTGTAAATTTTACACAATTGTATGATCACTAGCGGGTGACTCTGATAAAGTTACTGCGCGGCTGTTTCCGTGTTTCTTTGAAAATTTCAAAAAGTAAAAACCTTTATATTTTAAGTTGGGCTTTACCCCGTGGACTGTGGCGCTTAGCGCTCGCATACGAGTACCTCTTGCATCATACGAATGGTACCTGTGAGGACAACTTGCTTCTAAACGCACTCATGAGATTTACAGTGGAAGAGGACGCCTGGGAAGCTTAACTGGTTAGAGCATTAGGCGCGAAATCGACGGATCTGAGTTCGATTCCCAGTCCAGGCGAATGATTTTTCTACTGTAAATTTCATATAATTACTGTCTTCGAGTTTTATGTATGCTTTCCAGACTAAGTATTACATCAGGGGCGAAAACTTCGGGAATTCAGCTTTCGCATGCCGCGGAATAAGTCGCACCTACAACGTAAACATCTACATCTACGTCATACCCTGCAAGCCACCCAAAGGGTGTGGCAGGGGGTGCTTCCACACCAGACATGCATGAATTATACGGCAGAACACCGAAATATATTGAAACCAGCGTACCACGCATGCACGTGCCAATTAAAAATCTACCTACCAAGAAACATTCTATCATCAATCGTTCCAACATGCAAGGGGTATAAGAACTACTACTACAGATTCAAAATATCATTCATAAATAAGAACGTAGAAAATATAAAAAAAGATCTCCAGTCTAGCTAATGTCACTATTTGCACTTTTCATGACGAAAATCACAGCTGTTATGGTTCCGAATGGTACGCGGAAAAAATGACATTTTATACCTATCGGTTCTACAGTCTATCTCTCTAATTTCATTGGCACGATCAAATCTGTCTTAGTACGAGGGGATTAATAGTATGTTTTTTACGTCATCAGAGAAATGTTTTTCCTGAAATTTAGTTAAGAGGTTAAGCCTATAATTTAATCTATGCTGTGAGAGCGATTCCCATCCCAATTCTTCTAACAATCCAGACACACTAGTAAACTTATCATAGCATCGTTTAAAAAAAACCTACTCCTATGCCTATAAGCTCCACTTCGCTGCACGCGATCTAATTCCGATATCAACCCCGCTTCATATGTATCCCATACTCTGGCAGCATATTCCAGATGAGGCCTAACGATTGAAAAATAACGTTCTTTCACTTTCTCATCACATTTACCGAGTATTCTCTTGATAAAGCCAAGCTTCCTTTATACTTGACCGCATATTTCCCGAATATGTTTTCCCCAAGATATGTCGTAGGTAATTGTGACCCCAAAGTACTTAACAGACTCGGCGTTAATTATTTCCGTATTGTTAATTCTGTAAGTCCTACCTGGCCTATTTTTCTTTTTCCAAAAGCTGATGCTACGCACTTGTTTATGTTCAGTTCCATCTGCCACTTTTTGCACCAAGCATGAATAGGAGGTAGGTGGATTGTTAACGAGTCGCTATCTTCGGAATTGGTAATGTCCCTATACACAACCGCGTCGTCTGCGAAGAGTATAAGCTTACTTTTAACGACGTTGCTAATATCATTTATGTATAAGAGAAATAAAAGTGGACCAATGACACTTCCCTGAGGAACACCCGATGTGAAGCTGTGTTTGACAGGATGCCATCTATGACAACCCTTTGTTTCCGCCGATGTAAGAACTGATTAATCCGACTGATAATGTTTTTATCTATTCCACCTATCAACACCTATCGAAAGACCATATCAAATGAGGAAACTATGTTTTATATCCATTGATGCATTATAAGCTGTGTCACGGATTGAATAAACTCTTTTGAAAACAGCATGCTCGGACAGTTTAGATTCACAGTTTTGTTTAAGCCAGGTTTTAGAGAAGAAAAAATTGTGAACACCATTTTGGATCAAGAAAATAAAAGACCTTTCCGGTTAACTTTGGGAAAATTCAGAATATTCTACTTGAAGCCGTTTAATAATATGGGGGTTAAAATTAAATACATTAAATCAACAGAAAAATGAAATATGAAGCGTCCATGGATTTACTGAGAGAATAATTATACTTTATGATTAAATACTTGAAAAACTATACCTAATAATTCGTCGTATACGTTGGTAATTAAAAATTCTAACCTATCACCATATCTTAAATCTCCCACAGAGATATATGCGTTTTCTTGTAATAGAAAATATCGTTAGGGAATCATCCTTTGAATTTTCCGGAAAATCATTTGTCATACGTATCGCAGGCAGTAGTGTTGCCTAATTATATCCAAAAGGTTAACAGTTTCTCGTAATTTCTTACATATTTTCACTGGAAATAGTATTAATTGAATTAGTACTGCATATGAAAGGTTGATTTTCGCTTTTTTTTTAATGAGGAAAGAAGAACTTTGTATGGGGGCAGAAACGTGTGACCTGAGAAAGGAGGGCGAGTATAAGCGACAGGCATTTGAGATGTGGGTGTGGAGAAGGATGGAGAAGGTGAAGTGGACGGAGAGAAGGACTAACAAGGAAGTGCTTGAGATGGTGGTCGAGGAAAGGAAACTTTTGAATGACATTCGAGATCGGCAGAGTAGGTGGCTGGAGGATGTAATAAGGGGCGATGGGTTGCTGAAGAGTGTGATAGAGTGAAGGATGTTGGGCAAGCGGGGAAGGGGAAGAAAGGGAGAAGGTTTCACGGACGGGATAGATAAGGGTAGATCGTATGCTGAAAAAGGATATAATAGAGCGAGATAGGCCCCTGAATGTGTAGAAAACCGGGAGGAGATTCTCAGACATTTAAATAAACCTACCTTAACCGGTAGAACACTTTAATAATTGCAATAATAATCATTTCAATTTGTGTTCAACACACATAGCTGGCTAATCCGTAGGAGTAGCAGTGCCGTTTTGTCTTCTTATTTTTAGCCTGGTCTCGTTTGTCTCTCGGGACGCTTCGGGATGACGCATCACCGAAGGACGTGTTTATGACGGGTGTTCTCGGTGTAACGCGCCGCGAGTGAATCAGCCCCCCTCGCCCTCTCCCATGCGGCCGCATGCAGAACCGTTAATAAGGACTTCATTGCAATTCAGTGACTCGGCTGCGGGCGATAATGCAATGCGAGCGATACACACACACACATATAGGGGCCGCCACGGTCGCCGTGTGTTGTCGAAATCCAGCGCCTCAATGAATTCGGGCTGGTGGACGGCTCTCTCTTCACTCGCGCGCGTAATTCGATTCGGTCGCGTGACGACGCGATAGCTCCATCATCGATATGGCTGAAGTCGATAGCAATTCTGCATTCGAGGTCGCATAAACATCATTTCACCACTGCGGCAATGTTACTTTGTGAACTTTACAATCAGAGGAGGTAGTAAATGTACGTTTAATATCACAAAGTACACTGGGAAAACAGAACGACCGTGGGGCGTCATTTCGACTCCACCTAAAATAAAGATTTTTTTTAAATAATGGAAAGGCAATCTGATCAGATATGAAGCGTTTTATGCACATGTTTGTTCGTTAGAATATGGAATAGAATAAATTTTATTATGCTCTGGGTTTCCCCATGTGAGCAAAAAAGAAAATACATGCCAAATTCTGCTTTTAACGAAAAAAGTACAATAAATATACCTGGCCAACATCTTTCATGATGAAAAACTACAAATTTCACGGCCGCAGATAAATAACACTAAATACAAAATCGCAAATGCAACATTAATAAGAAAGAAATAAGAAACAAACAGTGATTTCTCAGATCATTATGTGTAACATACAAGTCAATAATAGGATACAAATTTTAGTGATACACATATTTACACATTATAGTAATAATTAAATAGTTTTTCCTTAAATATAGATAGGGAGGAATAATTTTAAAAATATATAATGGTAAGGAATTGCAGAGATTTGAACCAGAGATGAGAAAAGATATAAGGTGATTATTTGTCCGAGGGCGTATGAGGTATGAGGGGTCAGTTCTAGTGGTTCTAAGAACAGAGCCTGATTTGAATTTAAACATGGAAAAAATATAGATTGGATATTTATTGCAGAAGAGAGTGAAGAGAAATGAACCAAGTAAATATTTTCTCCGAGAAGAGGTTTTAAACCATGACAAGTTGTTAAGTTGGTGAGAGAAATGCTCGTCTTTATGAAGGTCAAGGACAAATCTTGCACAAGAATTTAAGAGTCACTGAAGCTTATTTTCTAATTCCAATGGAAGGTCATTATAGACCAAAGTACAATAATCGAATGAGGGAAGCATAGGCGTTGAACAAGCATTTTATGGGTAGGAATGGGAAGAAGAGATGTTTTCCATGATATCGTACTCATTTCAAGCCATTATAGACGAGCAATATTAGATCCTACTTGGGATACGCTGCCAGCGTTCGGGATCCGCATGAGGTAGACTTAAAAACTGAGTTTGAACGCATGCAGAGAAGATCAACAAGATACATGATAGATCGTTATGATAGTTTCGTTAGTTTTACTGATCTCCTGCAACAACTTGGAAGGGAATCACTTTCTGACCGTCGATTGGGAATGAGACTAAATATTTTATCTAAATTCAAAATCAATTTATTTTCCGACGAAGTCATCAATATCTTGCGAACTCTAACATACTATGGTAGATCATGACAATAAAATTAGAGGAAACGATTTTAGAAACAGAAAGGTTTAAAATATCATGTTTCCCGCGATCGATAAGAGACCATAATGTCTAACTTAAGACGTTGAAATAGGTTATTTGACAGGTAGTTTAGCTGGTTAATTCATGTTCCCACGAATGCATGTATCTAAATCTGCCGTGTAGAGCTAACACCATATTTTGCATGTTCCCATCAAGAATCTTTTGTAACTTTTTCATTGTAACATTATGTGTTTTATGTTAGTAGTCTCTGTCGCATTTGTAGCATATCCATAGTGTGGTGCATGTTAGTGAAAGTCAAGTTCTTCACTATAGTTCATGTTCGTGATAAGTCGTCCCCTGCCAAACACCCTTTTGGTGGATTTCAGGGTAATAAGTAGGTTTAGATGTAGATGTGGAATATTAATAAAATTGTTAGAGATGGCTAAATTGGCAATTTCCTTGATTGCCAGTCATTTTCTTCGTGCCATCGTCGGTATATAAAACTGATTTACTCCAATCGGAGAGTAAGAGGAGCACAAGTCTATGCTTAAGGTAGTTTGAACGAAATATCATTTCACCTACAGACCAATGAATTTGGTCTCATTTTAAAGAAAAATATCTTACTCTTCCAAAGATAAAAAAATTCAACCCCTTATCACATTACTTTCCAAGGTATTTACCAAAAAAATGCTAGCCCTTTTACATGGGAAATGGTACGTGTATGCACTCCAGAGACCATATTTTTTAAAAAAATGAGGATCATCTAGAACCTAAATCTCGTCAAAAAATGAATATTGCGTAGTTTTTATGTTTTCTCAACTATTTTTGAATATTTATCATATTGTCACCGCAGTAAATTTTTCGGTATCGCAAAAAAACTCTCCGTTTTGGAGGAGTTGCAAACGTACCGCGCGAATGAGGTTAGTTAAAGACTTATTTCGATGTTTTTATTTAATTATTTTGAATTTTAGTCATATAAAACTATATTTTTGAATAATTTGTAATGCAGTATTAAATTCATGTGTCCTACTGTTGGTGAAATTAAAATGTGTCATTCGTATATGACCTCTATTATGGCAAGGGAACTATCTCGCTCAAACTACCTTAAAAGACTCACTGTGAAGCCCTCTACAATCCGATTTCGGCGCCATTCCACATTTGTTGCCACTCATACAGTGTTTCACCTCACGGTAGGGAACGGCGGCAGTTATATGCGGACTGAGGAGGAGGAATGGGAGATGGAAGGAGAATGAGGCAGAATGGCGTCCTCAGAATGATGAACATGCATTGAAAATACTCCACGACAATGCGTTGCAATTTATGGCTCTTTGGAGTTGCGATCGCTTTCATTCAAGCTGTCTGTATGAGTCAATTTGACGCATCTCGGGTATTCTGGATGAATCAGTACATAACTTGAACATTTTGAGCCTTGTCTACTCGCGATTTTTTGCCGTCCGTCTTGCAGGATCAGGAAGGACTGACCGACAGGACTAACACAAATGGTGCAGCTACAACACTCAAGTTTTCACCGAGTCTTAAACTCAGCCTTTTTCAAAGTCAACAGTTTCGGGCGAGTTGTTGTCGAGATGAATTATCAAAACTGAAAGATGTCCGATGTTATACTGTCCACGTTTTTAATTCTCAAACTTTACGACACGTGTTTGGGCACTTTATTTGGCCATCTTCAGGTACAGGTGTTTCGGCTCTCGCCTCAGGATTACAACTTCCCCCTCGGACTGGAAGCCTTCGCTTATCTCCAAGAGAAGGAAGAGGTGAGAAGGGAGGGAATGGGAAGGGAAGGTTAGCGAGCCAACAGCCCCTTCGAGGCCGACGCCAGTGAGGCGGGTTGAGGTCAAAAGGACCTCAATTGGGCCTCCGCCTCCCCGAAGTACTCGTATCTGTTAGGTTACCCCGACAACGTGAGACGAGATCCCGTCAGTCTCGCTTTTGCGAAAACTTACCGCACATCGATGAGAACCGGAGGAGCCCGTTGCCCGCGAAATTGGGATTAGGTATCCTCCTGGCTCCCTTTCCGGGTAGACGCCGTGCGGTCTGCCGGAGTACGTCATCAAATCGGGGACCACCGGGCCCCATGGAGGGTCAATTCGGACCAATTCTGGTCGAAGCGAGGGTACATCCGTCATCTCAATACTCTTCGTCTACCCATCTTCAAGTACAGTGAAAATAAGGTCAAATTGTTAAATTATATCGATTTTGAATACCACTCCCTCATTCTGAACCCTTCTTACCTTTTTGACCAGAACCCAAACCCTGACACCCCCCCCTCCTTCTAACCATCCACCACCTGACACACCCCCACTACCAAACATTCCTTCCCCAACCCAATTGACGAAGCGGCCTTGGGATGACGTAACTAACCCACTGTTACGCACCCATTTCCTCCTCTTTCTCTCTCCGCCTCAACAACCCAAAATCCCAACGACAACCCTCCTCTTCCTTCCCCCTCACCTACCGCTTAGAATCGTGTATAAATACCCTCTGCAAAACTGGAATCTTACACGGAAGATGGCCAAATAAAGTTCCGAAACACGTGTCGTAAAGTTTGAGAACTAAAAAATTGGACAGTAAGGCAGCGAGTATTTTTCATTTTTCAGTCTTTCGCTCAGTCGTTCCGAAATCGCCAGAGTCAAAGAAACCTTTGGCACAACTCTAAAGAATAACTAAAAAATCGTGAGACCAGTGCCGTATGTTTACTGCCATTTTCACTACTGCACGCTTCACTACCACCATTTTCACTACCATCAGAAATAGCAGTTGCAGCTTACAGCTTCGCTGAGAACAGACTGGCAGAGGAGCAAAGTTATACCGATTGAATCGTCGCGTGTATGCACGCACAATCGTGTCTGCCGTCAGGCGTATGAACAAAGCTCTAGCCCATCATACTTTTGCAAGTTTGTCATACCTCATTCAGTTAATATAAAACGTCCAACTTGCCATTCTCACGTAAAGTTTTTCCTGAAAAATCTGTCATGAAAATGCAAGACTGACGACATAACGTCACGTGTAGACCAAGCTTAAAGTAGTTTAAACTTTTTACGCAGTGCATAAAGGAGAAAATTAGGAAAAACCATGAGAAGGAACGGCTTAGGTACTGAAACTAAGAAAAATAGCAGATATTTTCCCGGGCGGGCAGTACACCACCTCCAAAAACTTTATTCTATACTTTTTTATCGTTATACAATATTTATCGTTTTTACACTGCTGGTGTACTCCAACACTCCACGCCCATTCGGTGGCTCGGGAGGGTAGTATGTAGATGTAGATATACCTAACCGTTCACCTACACATTCATCCCCGTTATTGCGCGCTAAAGTGCAACCATGCTTTGCGATTTGTGCTAACTTCAGCGCGTTGAAATGGAAATTCCCATCGTTATCAGTTCCGAAAACAACACGCCATCATAGGTGGAGACGTGGGTGTGGTGGCGTCAGCATTCGCCGTTTTTGGAACTGGCTGGAAAAAAAAATTCGCCGGTGAGGAATAATTGGGGGAGGGAACGTCTCTCCATGGAGAGCCGCAACAAAATGATAAAAATAATTTTAAGAACAGGTACTCCTCGGTACCGTATCCTCCATCCGACTCCGCGCTTCACGGTCGCCGGCCTTTTTTTCCCCACTGATTTTTTAAAAATTTAGTTCAGAAGAGCGTCGTGCTAAATTCAAAAATGCCCTCCGGAACCACTCGTTTGTGTCCTTGTTTGTATGGACCTCAGGGGACAACTCTTCCTGCCCTTCTGCATATATTTCTCTTATTGCTCCCAAATATGGTCGATGTCAGCCCCAACAAATCTTAAATCGCTAGAATTGCATATTTCACTTCTTTACAAGTATGGTTGAATACAAGAGCCCCTCATATACGCAACCTACACTCTGATGCTGTCCTGTCTTCTTCATTTGTTTACAATTTTCATAAGTAAAAAAACCTTTTACACTCCACTGGTCAGTTTCAAGATAAATTTATTATACAATCCGGATAAAGGAAACCTGGCATCATCTTCAGGTGCTCAATGACCTGATTATCTTCAGGTGACTTCAGATGGTCAGCACTGAATATCTCCAAGTGACTTCAAGTAGTCAGTGAGCACCTGACGATGACACCAGACATCGGAATCCGATTTGTTCAATAAATTGATCTGCGAACTGACCAGTGGAGGGTAAAAGTTATTTTTACTAATTAACATGGAACTCCACAAAGTTGGACAGAATTTTATTTCATTTATAATAATTTTTCTTAAAAATGATCTTAAATTCATACTAGGCCCTCGAAACTTGACCATTGACTGCTCTGAATTTATCTCCATTATGAATTTCAGGAAACTTACCCGACCCACGAGGATTTACTCTTTGATCCATATCCCAACTCCCAGATTATCACTGACCGAGAGCTCTCTTAATTCTACCTCTCTTCTCTTCCAAATTCCCCTCCTGGCAACATCGATCGTTTCACCTTATTTCCTGTATCCGTAGCCGTATCTCATTCCCACACAATATAGTTTGTACCCTCTCCCTATGCTGGGAAATAATTTATCAACCTCCGTATTGTTCATTGGCAACTTTCCAATCTACATTGTATGGAGTTTTACTTAAAAAATGTTTTCCTGAATAGATGGGCCTTTTCAGTGTTAAATTTTCATCACTAATTTATTCTTGATAAAATATTTTTTCATTTTCCATTCATGTTTTTTTATTTTAACAGTTAAAAATGTTATTTCAAGTCTCATACAAATTGTAACCTCAAGGATATTTACCCTTCGATTATCTAGTACTATACCTATACCTATTTTTAAATTCAATCGTAACACATGTACAGTCATTTTCTTTCACTGAGGGTGGTCTTTCTTATTATTTGCTATTAAGCTCCATTTATTTTCTGATTTGAACACGATCATTTGTAAATTTGTTATTTACCTCGCTGCTCTTACATTGTATCTTATTGTTGTTCTAGAGGACATTTCCCAGAGTAGATTTAAGGATTATTCTACTTTATTGTTGTTATTATGTTTTCGCATATGCGTTCATTTTTGTTTTTTAAATGAGGAATTTCATCCCGTCTGCCTCTAAAAACCCTTAATGCCTGCGATTTTGATGAAACTCGGCCACATGACTCACAATGGGTAGTAAATGAGTGATGAAATATTGTAACCCCTGAAGCCACGTGACTCCCGCTCGGCCGAGCACGGAGGTTTAAAGCATGCTTCGTACATGGGCTCACAAAAGCAAGTAAATTTGTGATATCGAAAGATTTTTCGGATTCTCTAACTCTTTATGGTACTCGAAATTCGATTACGCACTTACTTAAGGCCTGGATACACGACACATTAACCCGCACATGTTCATGTACAAGTTCATGTACGAATGCATGAACCAAATAGAACAGGTTTTATTTCCCTGTTCATGCATTTCCTGTTCCCTGTTCATGCATTCGTACAAGTTGGCGTGGTTACATGATGAATTTCCGCGTTCATTCACGCGTTCATGTATTCGCATATTAACTCGTACGGGTAAATGTATCGTGTAACGAGGGCTTTAGGGTAGCTGTCCCCGGTTGACTGTTTCAAAGCTGATTTTCTTAAAATATGCCATTTTTTTAAACTTGTAACAAATAATTATCACTATAAAATGGAATCATACTTTAAGTTTTCTTTTTTAAATTAATATCCATCACTCACTCCTTCTACCTCTTTATCTCATTTTTTCCCTCTCTCGACCTCTCTCTGCCCATCGGAGAGGGGTCACACAAGGACCCGAAAGAGAAGCGCCGAAGCGCGGCTTCATCGGTCTCGAATAATTTGTGCTCGGTTCATCCTTTTGGGGACGTCGCGCCACCACTCATTGTCCCCCTCCCGCCCCACATTCCCCCCCTCTCTCTATCTGTGACATTTCCCTCCCTCCCCCGCGACACTCCCCTCCTCCCACCCACCCCCTCCCCCGCCCCCGACATATACAGCCTCCCGAAACGATGCTCGCCGGGGAGATAAACCTAATGAATCAATACGCCCGACGCCGCCCCATTGTGTCGGCCGGGGTGTCTACAACGTAGTTGGAGAGGGGTGGACAGTGCACCGTTTGGACCACTTCCGCCTCGCGGGTGACGCAGTCGGGACGGACCTTTAAGGAGAATTCCCCGCTACTGTGCGAATCAGAGCAAACATTGTACTCCACCTTTTTGTTCGTTCCGTTTTCAAAAATACCGATTTTATGGCTAAAATGGGTTTGGAATTAGAGTCGAAATGAGAAACACAGTCAAACTTTCCAAAATTGTAATCGTAAGCACTACGAAATTTGACTTACATAGTTTCCACTATATAACACTGAATGACTCGCAGGTCCCTAGAGACTCGAAGGCTACGCGCTAGGTTTAGCTTGCTTGGGAAGTTCAGAACTGGTGTGCTTCAGAGAAACACAGAGAATACTATCATAACACCTCACTACATCTCTAGGTCTGACAGATGCGATAAAATGAGACCAAGATACATTGCCTTAAGATAGGTACAAAAACTCATTTATTCCGCGCACAATATGCGACCACAATAAAAACTGAACTCCACTAAATACACTCCCGTAATACACGCCACCGCTTCACCTCCCAAAATCTTATCCCTTACATCTTTACACGGCTGGTATCTTAAGACCCCCTGCCACGCACCCATGTGACGGCTCGTAGGGTTGTATGTAGATGTAGATGCACGCCATGTGAATTTAACCATGATTTGCGAAAAAAAGGCGTGGAAAGGCATAGTTATGGTAGTTATGTGCAATAGAGTACACATTTTTCTATGACCAATGAGGATATGAGTAAAATTATATTTCAGTTGTTTGGCAGTAGAATCAATTCAATATGGTACGCATCGATGCCAATTTCACGATGCCCCCCAATCTGGCCAACAGGTACAACATGACAGAATCGAAACGTGCTGTACTTATAATTAAAATCTGTAGAAAAGAGCGATTTTTGTTCTTATTATGACGAGTATCCACTCTATAACGCCTGATTCTGTTGAACTTACTACGGTAGTACATACATCAGAAGCCATCACATTCCTATTCGGGGTAGGCAAAGTCAAAGTGTTTAGTTAGTGCCCTTAGCCCTAAAAAAAACTGGCAACCTTATAATGATTTCCTTCATAATTCACTCTCCCAACATCCTTCTCTTGCACTCACTCATTGCTTCGTTCGCGTCTTCTGACTCTTAAGACTTCTAATATTCCTCATCATCAGAGTTTCTTCAACCAAATTTTATCCATAACTTTTTCTCTCAAACAATTCAATATCCTCTCATATATTTCTTTCTTTATTCGACTGTTTTCCTTTTCCTCGATGTGGCCGAACAGGAAAGCACGCTCCTTTCGTTTACGTCCATTAATGCAACATCCTACCCGTATTCTTTCATTTTCTACGCATTTCTTACCCTATTCACCCTACCCCTTCCTCCAAGTACTTTTCTGGTTACCCATTTACACTGCTCTAAGATGAGTAAATGAAACTTGAAAATATGTAGACAAATCGACGAATGTAATGTTATTCTATTCGGTTTTAATGCTTTGGGAGTCTACTGTTTCGCTATTTCCATGGAATCCACACATTTTTGACTTCAAAGATATCCTTATAAAGACTTTTTTCTTTCTCAAACCACATTTGGGTTGGAACCTGGTCAAATTTAATATCTTTCCATAAATGTACTATGACCAAATAAAATCCTACCATAAATAAATTCGAAAATAAAATCGCAATTCAAATTAATTGCCATAAATCATAATAAAACACAAATAACAATAGATAACTAGGGACGCCAAACATAAATCAATATTTACATCGTGGAGTTCAGGACGATGAAAAAAATAATAAACAGGTAACAATAAGTAACGGGGGACGCCGAGAGAGAAAAGAAACAGTAAGGAGTCAGCAGAGATAAGTGGAGGAGTAAAGATTTAAAGGACGCGAAGTGGGGAAAAAGTTCGAAAGTCGGAGAATAAAAACGGCAGGGAGCGGATACAAAGCGGCATAGAGGTGACGAAAGAGAAACCAGGGATTTATAAAGAGGCCAGGAAGGAATCGGGAAGGAAGCCCAAGATAGAAACCGTACGGCCCAGAATTCTGGAGATAAGGAAGGAGGAAGTCCGCGAAACCATACCCGCAGCCACATAAGAGAGACGAGAAGCCCCAGCGTCTGATAAGTCTAACTATAAGGATAATAAAGCCAAGAAAAACAATAACCTCCATTTATAAAAATATTGCTGTCTAAAATAACGTAAATGTATAAAATTCGAGCATAAAAAGAGTAACATTGTAAATTGGATCCAATACATTTTAAACAGCTCTAAATATTGGTGTTGTTATAAACAAATCAATTTTATTTATTAAAAGAGAGTATTATACTATTTAATTAATTGAGCAAAGTGTTTTTATTAATATGTTGTATAATGCTAACCATTAACCCCTTCAGCAAGAAGGTAAGATTTTAAGTGCTTGGGTAATAGCGAAGGTTGATCCAATTGGTTTCAATAGGAAAGATAAACGTGAACGGGTGAGGTTACAGGACATAAGTGTCAACGTTTTGCACTTGCAATGATTTTTTTGAAAATTGTATGCATCTCCTTTGTTCTTACTCCATTTGATGACTGAACCTCAAAATTCCTTACTTTCCAAATTTTTTCATTGCGCGGCCTGGTTGAAGTAATGTGGTAACGGTTGAAATAGCGTTATCAACTGAACCCTTGGCTTATTTCCATTATATTCTGTGTGAGAATTCCCATCTTACAAATAGGTTTTCCCAAAAATGGTGTTTGTATAAGATATAAAACTACTAGTTATAAACAATGTTTTTTCCCTTCTAATATTCAACACCATACGATACCTAGGATAGTTTGCGGAAAAATGGTGAGAACAGGCATGATTGTGATAATTATAACATACAGAGGACGCATTTTTGTATGAGAAACGAGAATAAGTATACGATTACATTTCAGTTGTTTTGCAGTGGAACCGACTCAATACAGTCCGTATCGATGCAAAACTCGCGCCAGGCCACCCGACTTGCTCAAAGCCCAGTAGCAGAATCGGAGGCATTTTTTTCACTTACTTTTATTTTTCCTTTGAATGCGGACCCCCATTCAGTTCGTCCCATAAGTTGGAAAATAGTGCTGAACTGCTTTTTCATTTTTTTTCAGTCTATGGAAGCATCTCTACTGTGACAGCCTTTTTTCACCCAAAACCTTTTTCCCACAGAGAAAAATTTGCTTCCGTCTACCACCGTTATTTACCGTCCCATATCCCACCCAGATGTATAAGTAACTGAGTTATTTCCCGCAAAATACATGGTAAATTCGTGCCACGGAAAGCTTTGATGCTGTTATCAGTCGATGTTTCTCGCAATTAGGAGATTAATTAGTTTATAATTCATTAATTTGGTATTCACTTCTCTAGTTTCAGTTTTTCCAAGTTTTTCGCTGCTCTGATATCCAATACTTTCTTTGGAAGGTGGTTTTGTACGTGTCGCATATCCATCTAGTCTCATCTTGACGTTCAATATTCATATTTCTATTCAGCCAATACACCTAAGTTCAATTTTGCGTTTATAATCGCTTTTCAGGTCATTAATGTAAAATATTGATGGAAGAGATGTTAGAGTTCTAATTTATTTAGTTTTTGGCTCTGAATAAACCATTTAAAGTAATTAAGGAACCATTCTTCTGGAACAGAGAATATCTTATAAACTCAATTACGGGATGAGCATTACAGCAGATAATTAAGAAAAAGATACTTTATTAGGATTTTTATTTATAAATCATAGTAGAGGGATCATTGTTTCATTGTCTTATATATATATTTTAAAGCTCTTAAATCTCGCCATGCATTCTAATTTACTTCAAATTGACCAACCTACCTATTCTAGCTAGTTCTGTCGCCTATTTTTGCACAATAGTCAGTTTATTTGACTGCGGCTGAATATGATTCTATCAGTTAGTCTAGTAAGTGTCCAAAAATTGGTATCCATGCGAACAGAATGAAGAGGGAAATTGAAAAAATGGAGCTGGGAATAGACCGAGGCCACCTACATTACATTCTTAATTAAAAATTATTCTTCGTAGTTGTTTTATATCTTCTGACTCAACGTGGATGGATTTATCTTGAATAATTCAGCAATTATATGTTTAATTCCGTGTGATAAATTACTCTATTTAATTGAGCATGTGATAGCAATAAAATTAATAAAATCAAAAATCTTAAAACATAATCAAATAGTATGCTGCCAATCAAACTATTATACATGAAACAGTACTACCTTCAATTTCTTATTAGCACCCACAAAAATGAAATATGCTCATTATATCTATACAAATTTAAGTAGCAGGTAAGCGATTGGTTATCTGAGCTACTTCTTATCCTCCTTTCACCTTCTTTTGATGCTTTATCTTGTATTTTTATGCAAAATGTAATCCCATAACTAGTTACTAATGAATCATCGTCCAAGTCATTTTATTATCTACTGTGAATTCATTTTTGCATATATTTTATTATAAGGTTTAACAACCTTCTTACATATATATTTTTTTTAATTGAAAAAAATCCAAGAATCCAACGTTAATATTTATATTTGGATTAAAACGTTCAAAATTTTGCAAGGTACGTAGTTCTCGTTAATTGTTTTGCAAGTAATTTAAATTTCAAGATGGTTTTGTCATTGAATTTTAATGCGAAATTTGAGGAGCAAATATTCAATTCTTAATTATTTGACGCTATATTCTTTGTTTTTCGTTAGTAAAATTTGAGTTATGTTAATATAATGTTGGTATGTCGAATTTTCTCCGCATTTTAGCCAGCTTTGAGAGCGAAAGAATATACTTTATTGTTCATTAATTCTATTCAATAATCCTATTCAATCTTATTTAGAGAAACATTCGCAATGCCATTTTCCCATTGGGAAGAAAAACTCCGTTTGTTGAAAAAGGAGAAAAGGAGGCCGTTCTATCAACAGCGTCATTTGTCCAAGAAATTTAAAAAAAACATTTTTTTTTAACTTTGTGGCTCACAGACCGCAAAGACTCAGCACCGTATATAATAAGCGCTGATTGTCGAAAATTTCACGACTGAGTCATCCGGAGAAGGGGAGATTTAATTAATAAGAGCAATGGCGAAAAATATTTTCCCGGACTCCAAGTTTTCTTTTTTTTTCTTTTTTTTCCCGGGGACGAACTTTTTCCTTAACCATTTTCCCCCTCAATCTTGGACGGAGAATGGGAATCATTGTGGACTCCTTCCTTGTGGATGCCTGCGAAAAAATGAATCTTTTTTTAAATAAGTTTTTCTCTCTGGTCCTCTTTCAACCCCACACTTCCGTTTCCTCACCACCACGAGCGCACCGATCGAACGTTTTCGTCACGGGTTGTAGAAAATACGGGAGGGATCGGAAAGAAAGAGAAATCTGAGGTTCCTTTTCCCTCGAAAATGGGAAAATGGGGAAGCGTTCGGAAGGAGTGGATATGATGTTGGGGGTGGGGAGATGCGTGCGGGTGGAACGGATTAAGGATGGATTGGAAGGTGGCAAAAGGCTTGGCTTTCTGGGGCGGTGCACAGTTGTCTGAATCCTAAAATATGAGGAAAGATAAGTCCTAAGTGGTATTTTTTCGTATTGCACGAAAGTAAATGATATATATGGTAAGTAAACGAAGAAAGTAGAATGATCCTCACTAATTTAAGGCATAGAGGCAATATATATACACCTTGAAATAAAACTAATATTTGTCTTACAGAAAAAAAACTCTTAACAATAATAATAAAATATTAGCAATTTAGTGCAAAATATTCTATATCGCTAAAAAAATTGATAAATTTTGAAAGAATGTGAAGCCAAAATTCAGCTGGAAATCTGCGGAACTCTTTATGAAATTCCTCGTAGAAAACAGGTTACGACATTACTCTGACAACGACGAATACTCCTCAGAAAAAGAAACTTACAGCCTCATTAACTGATAAAATAAAACTTTTTATTACATAGACAAGATAAAGACAGTTTGTTGACAAAAAAGATGCCCAATATATTTACGTATTAATATCTATTGTTGAAGTAACTAATTACAAATTCAATAAAAGTTTGACGCCGAGAAACGGTCCGCAAATGCAGCCGAGCGCATTCCATGTTTGAGGTAGCATATTGAAGGGAATTATTTGATAAAATGGGTTAAATATAAGCAAATGTGATACACTAGTGAAGTAAGATCTGGTGCTTTCCCGGCGTGCGAGTTTTTCAGAATTTTGTCGTGCTTCCGTCC
Organism: Ceriagrion tenellum; assembly: GCA_963169105.1. Lineage (NCBI taxonomy): Eukaryota > Metazoa > Arthropoda > Insecta > Odonata > Coenagrionidae > Ceriagrion > Ceriagrion tenellum. The sequence goes on along the minus strand of OY720635.1, from coordinate 108,682,219 downwards.
GGGTAAGAGGGTCCATATTTACCAACGTTTTTTCGAATCTTAGACAAGTAAATGATATATATGGGAAGTACACGAAGAAAGTAGAATAATTATCACTAAATAACCTCCTCAGTCCCGAGACATACCCAGCATTATTTTTGGAAAATTCTTCATACTTACGTTTTGCGTTGTGAGCCATGTTTGCAGAGTTAATATCTCTGTGAATCAAGGTTCTTAATAATGCTGCCACTTATCATCAAGCGCTGAACTAGTGGCGTTGCCAATATTTTGCGTTGCCAAGCGGGAAAAAATTCAAAATTCTGAGTATTGTATACAATACGCTAGGACCGAGGAGGTTAAAGGCATAAAATGTATATATTCCTTAAAATTAAACTAATATTTGAGCTACTTGAAAAGCTATCAACAGGGTATCACTTTTGTTTATATTTTACCACTTTTATCGAATGATTCCCTTCGACACCAGTCTTGGTTTAATGTAATACAGTACAAAAATAGTCAGAATATACATTTAGAAAAAAAAAAAAACATTTTTTCCGCTTTTTTTTCGATTTCACCTCTGCCCTGAGGACGATGCTCGAGTCGAACATCGGCCAACACAAAACGTCGGCCAACATGGACCAACTCACCCCAACGGAACCCCCTTGAAAAATATTGATACTCCATTCTCAGTGTATTGCAATACAGTACAAAAATAGTCAGGATATTCATTTTGAAAAAAAACTTTCTTTTCCGCTTTTTTTCGATTTAAGACTACTGTGCAGCGATGATGTAACGGGATAGTGGGGAGGAGTTTTGCGGGTTGGAGGCTGGGGAGAGAGAACGTGGTTCCGGTGGAGGGTGGTTGGCAGAAGGGGTGGCGAAGGATGGGTTCGGGGGTGGTGGTCGGGTGGGAATGATATCCGCTTATCCCGCTCCAATGGCTCGAAAACAATCGGGTGCAGATTCAAGCCACCAGGCCGGATTCCCGACTCCTTCGCCACACCCCTTCATCCATCCGCCGTATTCCCTCTGCCATAACCTCTTTCTTCCTCTCCTTCCCTCGCCATTCCATCCAATCCGGTCGTCTGTACGCGAGTAGCATCCCTCAGAAGTTCATCTTCTTCGGCAAGCGGTGCGAGATTGGAGTTGAATGAATGGCGGAAAAAGACCTCCCGCTCCGTGGCGGGCAACTGGGACTGTAAAGCCTACTCCTACTTGAACCGAATCGAGTGCGTTACCAATGCTTTCCATCCTGCTCGGTTGGCTCCATTGAGAAAGATAGAGAAGGCGCTTTTACGATGATCAACGCCAAAAGTTATAAAGTGTGTGTGCCCTGTCCACCATATTTTTCCACCATATTTGTAACCCCGATATTCCTATAGAGTTTATGCACTGATTTCCCTTCCCTTCCGGGGTAGGCACATTTACAAAGTATCACTCATAAATGCATATTTGCGCACCTAACTCTGCTTCAATAATTTCCTCCATACTGATATATCCTTGCAAACCTCTTTTTCCTTGTTTACTCCCATACACTGCTTTATACACGCTCTCCTGTTTTTAAGACTCCTAACATTCTTTTTCCTGAGAAATTCCTCGATCACATTCAATCACAACTTTCTCGGCCTACCTCTACCTCTCGTACCATTCATTTCACTCTTATATAACTGTTTCGTTATGCGATTGTCATCCATTCTCTCAACATGGCCAAACCAACGAAGCACACTCCTTTCATTTATGTCCATTACTGGAGTACCTAACCCACACTCATTCATGACGCACTCATTCCTGACCCTATTCATCCTACTTTTGCTGCAAAAACTCCTCAGATAAATCATACCTACGGCGTTTAATCTACTCTTATGTTTATCCTCACGTACCCATGTTTCAATCACACACAAAAAAGTGGGGAGAAGGACACTTTTGTACGCGGAAATTTACGCTTCCTTAGACAGGCACTCATTTCTTGATATGCTTCACATGCTATCTACCCATTTTCTTCCAGAATTTTGTTACGTATCCGCATTCCCGGTGAAAAAAGGTGAAAATGAGTAAAATCCACGGCAATATGCAGTCAATATGTATTTATTAGAGTTAATTATCTCAAATTTCAATATTCACACCTGCTAATTATTCCACTGTGTTGCGGTATCCAATGGAAAATAAGGAAAGAGCAGAGTTAAAGAATATTGTTGTTATTTCGAGTGTTGCCCTCTTCATCTACCCCAATGGTTGGGTCCCTCGGGGGAGCTGTCAAGAGATATTTAGATTAGGCATGGACTATGAGATAGGCGGCAATATCTTCTTAGCAAAGATTGGGAAGGAAGATCTAAGCAACGCAACTGAAAAAACTTCAGCTAAATTTAATCGCTAAAAAATCCGGGTTGAGTGGGAATTCTACATCATCGTCATTGGACATCCAGTGAAAAATTTGTTTTGCTGCAAATATCAGTTCTACTCTTTCACCTGATAACGTCCTTGTAGCTTTCATATTTCATTTACCTTTTCAGTTGGCCTGCGTATTTTCCCCTTAGTCTCCCCAGTAGGGCTTGCCCTATTGCTTATTGTGTTGCAAACGTCCAATAATTCGCTGTGTCAAAGTGTGGCCTATCCATCTGGACCTAACTTCTTGATAATGTCGGCCCCGGTGGCGGCGGGGTAAAGTCCTCGCCTGCTATCTCGAGGGTCGCGGATTCGAGTCCCGCCTGGGTAGAATATTATCTGCCCAGGACATGGATGTATGTGTTTCGTCCGTTGTTACAGTTGTTCACCCGACGTGAAATGACCTAATGTGCTGTATTCGGGGCAGTAAATAAATAAATAAATAATTTGCTGTGTATGAGTTTCCCCTCCCTTATTTTTCTGTACACTTTCTTCTTAATGAGCCTTGCACTCAATCGATCTTCAGCATCAAGTTTTAAAAGTCTCTTATATTACCTCTTCGATCTCTCCAATTGCATATATCTTAGAACTGCTAGCTCAAAAATCCATACAAATATTTCTGTCACCTAATCGGTTTACTCTTTCCATATTGGCTACCATATTTCCTTGAAACGGATATAAAAATGAGATCACAACCACTTAAAAAAAATTTCTCATCTCGCCACGAAAGAATTTTCATTTGTTTAGGCTCATAAAGTCAGTTCTTTTAAAGCAAGTACTTGATCTTACTTCGAAAACGGGTGGCGAGAGAACCAAGAGGTGTAGAAAAAAAAACAGATTGAACGCTGTCGAAGTTCATTCCTAAGAAAAAAAAATTGCGCGTCAGATTTTCGATTGCATTTCACGTTCTGAATCTAGAGGCAAAAATAAACCGGAAAAATGGAAAATGTTTGCCTGAATTTCGAATTTTGAATAACGTGGTGACATAACTATCCAAGCTATAACAAAAAAAATAATTTTTTTATCGTGGAAAACTAGATCAGAAACAAAATCATCTTGGTCCGTATTTGCTTCGACCATTCGTTCGGAAGCCAGAGTTGTAAAACCGGGAAGGGACCCCAAAAAATCACCACATTTATACTTTTTGGGACGATCAAGTTGAAAATTCCAGGTTTTCGGATTTTTTCCAGCGGTTGCTCAAAAGAAGCCTCACGATTGCCAAATTTTTAGTCTCCAATACGTCTAGAAGTGGGTTAAATTTTCATGCGTGAGTGATTACACATAAAGTATGGTTAATTCGAGATTAAACGAAATGTTTGGGAAATAGGAAACATTTTACTTATAAGAGATTAAAGTCACAGGCTATGGCATTAAAATAAGGTATTTCTTTAGGCGTCGTGCTATCCGCTTGCTATGCAATGTCGCAACAGTTTACAATGATGCATCACGACTGCCCAGTAAGGGTAGGAATGTTCCCGGCCGCGATCGATTATAGGGAGAGTGTGTGCAAAATAAATTTCGCCTGCAAACCCTTTGCATCACTACTTTGGCGTAATATTTTTCCGGCAGAAATATTTCCAGAGCCGCATTTTTGTCGCCTCTCATATTCCCGACTACTTTGTGAGAAAAAAAATGAGTTCCGGCGCACACCAATTCGCCACGCCCTACCGCTTCCCCCCCCCTTGGGGCGGTCCTGTTTATGTTTTATTCTCCTGATTTTTTCTCCCAACAGAGGCGCCGAGGCTCATCCCGAAAACAAGAGCATACCGATCCATACGACACATCCCTCCTCCCCCCCCCTTCCAAGTGGTCACAAGCGGCCACGGCAAATCTGTTGTTCCTGCGTAGCACGCAACCCCCATGGCTCTCTTGTGTAACCTTTTGTATGCGTGCTTAGGGGTTACCCGGTGGGAGTTATTCTTCTCGTTCTCTCTCTACAAATTCGGCATTCATTCCATCATCGTTGGCCTGGTATTGTCTTCTCGTTTAACGCGCCGAACCTACCCCTATATTTTTTTCTCTCAACCCTGAAGCTGGCATCTCACCTATTTCGAGCTACCTCTTGCTGCCAATAGACATTGCATTAATAAGATGTGTCAATTTGCTTTGATATTTCAGGATATGTTACATATTCTTCATGAATTCGATACGTTAGTCACGAATCTTATCATCCTTCGTGGTCAAAGGCGTTATTTCTGAAATGAATGTGGAAGAAGATGAATATTCCATTTCGAAGTTGCATTTAGCATTTGAATATACATATACTTATAGACAATATACATTGCGCTGTCATTGTACATCATCACTGATGTCTGCAGAAATATTTATTTCAACATCAAATTTGTCAATAGGCTCTCAGTAATCAATGGTTTATTTTGCACTGATATAATTTGAAATTCATCTTTAATTACATTTATTTTAAACAAATATTTATAATTACTGATAAAACATAAATATTAGTTTAAATTTTCAAAGTAATTGGTTATCCTAGAACATGATCTTGGTCTTGTTTTAAAAATTTAAATAGGCAGTATTTCCAAGCAACCATCAACGATAACCTTGATTAATAAATGGATTTTGTAATAATTACATTTGTTTGTAACAAATAAATTTGTAAAGAGTCAACAAACAAGGCGGGAGAATTAAGGTGGGTCTATCGCTTTGGAAAGGAGGCTAACTATACCAGTTAGATGATGAGAGCCGCTGCGGTATTGCCTCTTGGGGGTTAGAGCGAATCCAACATACTAGTGAATTTTTATTCGGTATCATATTCGAGTATAAATATCTATCGCACCTTCTGTAGCTTCCCTCTCCAATTTTTATCCTCCTTTCTGATGTCGTGTGAGTTCACGCATGGTATATTTGCTTCTGTCTCTCTTCTATCAACCGCTCCCTCAAACATGTATGGCCTTGTGTCTCTACCTTCAGAATTCCATGACCTGAACACTCTACCTTTCTGTCGTTTTCTAACAGTCGTTCTTAGACACATTTTTGCGGATTAAAATCAGGATATTAATGTTTTCGTTAACGCAAGAGGAGCCATTGGTCCAGGATTTATAACGAATACATTGACCATTGACAAGATTCCCCAATAACGTATATAAATTGCGTGCTCATATTATAGTGTTTTAAGATGAGATTTAAATGCTGAACCCTTCCTTTTTCGCTTGATTTCGTTTTTATATTTCGAGTATAACTGCCACAAAATATGATAAATCGACTCACCATTTTAACATATTTTAAGTTAGTTGCATGTTATCAGCAGAAACATGCCAGCACAATAGTTTTGATGTTTTGGTTATCAGTTCTTCTACCTTTGTAAGGTCATGATTTTAAGAGAAAATAAGAACGATGCAAACTTTTTAGCACTAAAAACTTTACATTATTTCCTTTTTTCAAAATAAGGTATGCTCACTTGAGAAAGTTTAAACGATACAAAAGTTAGATTTTCTTATTTTAGGTTTTATTATAAATCCTTGAAGTCTGCTACGTACCTTGAATATTTAAAAAAAAACACATTCCTTTCCCCATGAGAAATGTAGCCCACTCAAATTGCGGCTACGCGGAGTAACTATGTTTTCTATCGAAGTGAGTATTCATAAGAGTAATTTCGAAATTATTTATTGAGATAATTTAGGACTTCATTGAATTTTTAATTGAATTAATCGTTAATTACAGTGCAAAAAAAAACTATGTCATAGATTTCACTCAGGATGAACACTACTCAGGCTGGACTTGGGCTGCCGACCTCAGAACAAGCAGAAAAAGACTCGATCCCGTCGCGTCGCTACTGAGGGCGACTCAGAAGATATGTGTAGGCAAAAAATTATCATTTTTTCAAAATTTTGTTCATTCCAAATTTCTATCGCTCGACCTTCAAGATCTCGGCTACATTACTTTGGATGTAAATCAGAACTGTCTCTATTGAATTCAACATATTTGATTAAATATTGCAATATATTTTTTTTAAACCATAAACACTTTTCTGTTCTTTAATATATTGCAACATGCACAAAGTCATCAATAACTTATTGAAGTGCGAACGTCATAAACGGTGAACAAATTAGAGTTTCTGCTTTTCTAAGATTTCTATAAAGTGGTTAACCCTTTCTTTGCTGTTGATAAGGGAATAAATATGGAAAGCATATACTACGAAGTAAAACTTTGTTTTTTCTCGATGAATAACGTGGGTAAAATCTTCTCGGATAACGTTTGGGGATAATATTTCCATTTTCTCTAAAGGATGAATTTTACCCGCGTGTGATTCCCAAGAACAGCTTACATGCACTACGGTATTTAAACAGCTGTGCATTTGGGAAAGGTTTCGTTGCTTTTAAAAAAATGCTTCTTCTCAGTCACTTATGTCCACTGCGAAGTTTTTTGACGTTACTGCGCTTGGCCACCACGCACCCCCGGCGCACGACCTTCGACGCCCTCGCATTGCACCGCCTTCATCACTCCACCACGCCTCACCGCCCGATCAATGTTCCCCCGCAAAACGTCCCTCTCCCGACCGTTCTTCCCCAAAGGACCTATTTCTCTTTCCACCCGCACGCTCGCTGTGAATATGGGAGAATTGCGCGCCAGATATTTGGAAATAAAAGGCGCCAAGCTGGCTTCCCATCCGCCAGCCGTCTTTGTCCGCCTCGCTCAGTGCATGAGTATGCGTGAGTGGAGAAGATAGAGAGAGACTGGAGAGATAGAGGAACCGTGGTTTTAGTATTTGTGAGTCGTGTCGAGGGGTGGGATTGCGGGGGATTGGTCGGACGGAAAACGATTTCGGAGAGAGAGGAGGAGATGGGCGGTGTGCGTGCTGCAGGCTTTCTCCCTGTGTGTGCAGGTGGACGCAATCTGGATGGTCCCGGTGTGTTCGTGTCGGAGATGTTTGGAAGGGGAGGAACGGGGAATAGGGGAGGAGGTGTTCTCCCCCCTTGGCCGATTTGTCTGGCGGTCTGTTGCCATGCGAGTACAGAAGCGGCGGAGAGGATGAGAAAAGGGGCACCTCCAGCCATCTCCGAAGGAACTGGTCTAGTTTTCTTTTAACCTAGCGGAATATTGAGTTTCAGGTATGGCTTTTACCTCGTGGGCAGCGGCGCAAAGCACATGTTCCATGCGTGTGATTGAATACAAATGCTAGACTATAAATTTTCGTTATTTTGGTTTAAATAATTTTGCTCTTGCTGATAAAAGCTGTAACCTGTAGAGTACCAGAAGTGAGGTACAAAATAAGCAGTTGATTCTACAGATACTTATTTTTAATAGAATTCCTGGAAAAGAGGCCAAATCCAGCATTATTTGCTTGAAATTTAAGCATTTTGAATTTCATCACGGCAGTTATTGGCATTAAAAATTGGTAAAATTCCTATTTTTAATTTGTAATAGATTTATCTGGAGCGTTTCATTCTTACATACAATTTTTCGCTAAATTGGAATTTATATTGTAAATTAGAAAGTATTATTCCCCGAATGTTCACTCAATCCCCCATTTAACCTCCTTGGTCCTGGCGTATTGTATACAATACACAGAATTTTGAATTTTTTCCCGCTTAGCAACGCAAAATATTGGCAACGCCACTAGTTCAGCGCTCACTGATAAGTGATAGCATCATTAAGAACCTTCATTCACAGAGATATTAACTCTGCAAACATGGCTGACAACGCAAAACGTAAGTATGAAGAATTTTCCAAAAATGATGCTGGGTATGTCTCGGGACTGAGGAGGGTAATGCAATATATTAGAAAATAGCTTTCTAAAGTTGATGAGATTCTTATATTTTATTTTTCTTCCAATTTTTGGGAGATTTTTATTGTTACATAGTTTTCTGCGATGATGGTATTTATGTTATTTATAGGGAAGGATTATTTCTCCCTTGTTTGTCCAATCCCCCACTTAATACTATGTTATTAAGAAAATAACTTTCAAAAGTTGATAAAATTCCTATATTCAATTTTTATTTGGTTAATCGTGAGTTTTTCGTTCTTACATAAAGCTTTCCAATAAAATGGAATTTATATTATAAATCGAAAAGTACTATTTCCCCCGTGTTCTCTGAATTTCCCTTTTAATACTATTTATTGGGAAATAATTAAATAAAAATTAATTGAATTTCTATGCATATTTTTATTCCATTTTTTTGGGAGTTTTTCATTGTTACTGTTTTTTGCGATGATGGAATATATATTATAAATAGAAAAGTAATATTTCCCCCGTGTTCTTCCAATCTCCCATTCACTTCTACATTATTTCAATTTGCGACAAAAGAAGCAGAAAAGTGGGATCGATATTTTATAATATTGAATAGAGATCACTCTTTTCAAATGGTAGCCAGAATATGAATGAAATCACATATTATTTTTATGGCGGAAACGCCTTAAGACTACTATTTTACATCATCTCTCCAGTGGTCTATATCATCTTACTACTGCACGAATCGCAAGAAACCACCCGATAAAAGACACTTCGGCATATAAACTGGCTAAAGTACTCGGCGAGATGTCTAGGGATACAGTTTCAAGTCCCGGTCACGGTGAACGATGTTCTCTTCTTGGCAGATAAGGAGACTGCAGAATGGAAAATTAACCTCCTTCCACCATTATCTTCTCGCTGTAAAAATTAGCATTAAAAATATTTGGCATGAGAAAATTTTCAGACTCAAAGGTTTTTGAATGAATTATTGCTTTTATAAACAATACCGGAGTAATTTTGGCACAATTCATCAAATATCAGTCATATCAATAGTTAATCGTCTTGACCCTGTACGAGCAGTATGTTATTGGCATGGGAGTGATTAATAAATAGATTATGTTTACTTGATTCTCTATTCGTAAAAATTGCTGTGCGTTAATTATTTTATTTTTTTTAGTAGAAATATAATATTTATTCAGAGAGACATGTTACAAAAACAGTATTTTTGTAGTATTATTGTTACAATACAGTTTATATATGTTTAATTGTAAGACTAAATGACATTGAAAAAGTTACCAACCAAAAAAATAAGGAAAAATATATCTTTGTCATAAGTTTTTTTAAACAATGAAATAAAATATAAAGAAAAAAAAAGATCTTGGTCCTGCTAAGCCGAGGCTTGTCAGCAGGTGCCATTGCTATACGAATCAGTAATCGGATAGTAAACTTATCAAATATGTACCGTTTCTTTACAGTGGGAAACAAACCATATGTACGTAATGATAACAATATACATATACTATTAGAAATTCACCTGTCACACACAGAGTTTACATTAGGGCAACAGAATGTTTTTAAGTAGCCGAGAACAGTGCTTTCACATACATTTAACGCAGTTTAGCAGTATATGCACACATTTTGACGCTAGAAAATACATTTTTTACATACATAATACATAAATACACATACAATACATAAATATAATAAATATAATCGCGAGTGTTATTGTTCTCACGATTTTTTAAAAGCTATTTCTTCTAATCAGTAGTTTTCCCGAGTATCTATGCATTCCATCACTGAAGTTGTTGTTCGTGCTTAACCATTTTTTCATTAATAGCTCATAGTTTTATCCATTGGACAACAAGGGTTTTATGACCCAGGACAGAAGCTTGCTTTCTTCTGCCCATCTTTCATATGTTCCTCATCAATTTTTTTACTCTCACCTCCGCGGTCAGTATTGTTTTTTTAGGAAATCTAATTTTTTTCATTTATACTCCTCATTCAATGAGTCGTTTTAAGCAATACTTTTTCTGGGTGGATAAGTCTCATGGGCTCGAAGGCTCTTTCTATTTCATATTTACTTCTTTCTCCTGCGGTGAATTTAACATGACCTTGAGATTGAATTGAAGAATTGTTCCGATAAGCGATTTATCTACTGTTTACTCGGAACCTAATATTATAACCATAACGTTTCTTCCTCATCGTTATATGATTCTGATTTACCTGATATGAAGGACTACAATGTGTTATTGAATGGAAATAGAAGCTAATTTTTTTCCGTGGCTAGTTCGAATTTGATGTTCTTCTTCGCCTCCTTCTGTGCATTCCTCACCGCGGTCAGTGTAGTTTTTTTAAGGAACCAAAATATTGTACTTGCATAATCCTCCAGAGTTAATGACACGTTTCATGAAATTGCTTTTTATTTCGGAGAAGTATCAGGTGCCTAAAGATTTCTTCATTCCTTTCCACATTCCCGTTTAGCACATTCCATATGTTCACTAGTCCAAGAAACGTCAGGGTTTGATTCATTGTCCAAACTAGCGGGGAACTACTATTCTTACCGGTTCGTTTCTTCGACAGTTATCTAAGATTCTGATATTTAATGAATGAAAATTAAAGCTTACTTTATTCAGTTATTAGTTTGAATTTATGGTCTTAGTTACCTTCTATGCATTGTTCACCGAGGTCTATGCAGTTTTTTTTAGGAATCTATATGATTTTTCTTTAATCCTCCTGAGACAAAAATCCGTTAGATGTCTCACTTTTTGTGTCGGATGAGCGTCATGTGCTTTAAGGACTTTTCCTTTCATTTATGCTTTGTCGTTAAGCGAATGTCATATTTTCGCGTGTCCATGTAATAGCAGGGATGTGCCGATAAGGGGTGTGTATACCATTAGCGCGGGACTTAATTTTTTAACTCTCTCGTTTTTCTCTCGCCGTTGAAGGATTCTGATGTTTGTTTTCGGATCCCGGATGGCTCTTCACCACCGCACCTCGACTGCGCCACCGGCAGTTAACGATCGAGATATCTGAATGAGTTTTACGACGGGGTTGTCGTAAAAAAAAAAAACTTTCGGAGAGGGCGCAATTCTTCTCCGTCGAACACTCTTGATGATGGCCTCCGTCACGGTCCATGAAATTTTATTCCCCAATTATTATGGTTGGAGAGTTTCAGGAAGAGCTACCCTATCGCACCATTGACAAAATTGCTGTGAGCTGCGCCCCAAACACCTTCTCGATATTAACTTTGGGAATTTCATCCGGCGAAGAATAGAATTCCGAAGGAAGGTCGATTCACCTTATCCTGAGCATTCTACCTTTTCAGTAGGCTGAACATAGTAGAACTAATCGTGTTGCTATTTTTTTCTAAATCCATGATTACGTCCCTGCCTATATTTTTAATTATCTTCATTGCTACGTAAGTAAATTAATCAGCTTCTCCGCCATCCAAAGATTCAGCTTCACCATACATTCCTGATACTACATTTAGTTGTATATGTATTACTAATTAATAACATAAGAATTACATCTAAAGAGTAGTACCGTACAATAGGGTTACTTGAGTACATTTTTGACGTATTTTTGAACCTGCAGCAAGCTATGTTTATTTCGCAGTCCAATTTAATTGTTCTTGTGAAAGCTTCAATCCTCATGACCACAATCAGCTATTGCTTAGGTTCTATGTGCATTACAATGGTTATAAAAACATTTTTAAAATGTACTAATGTTATCCCATTAATTGGGGTCAATTTAGGTCGAGCGTATATCTCATTGAAATAACATAGCAGAGACTTGTGTACTATTCTCACCCCATCACAAACGTTTCCTCAGATTCTCAAGAAGTAGCAAGGCCAATTTCTGATTAAAAAATATATTTTCAACATGTTTTAAGATTTTTAAGAATATTTTGTCAATTTTCAACTTCACGGTCGTCTCTGTGTTATGTCACCAAAAAATAATAGAAGCCACACCTAAATAGATATCAACTTTTATCATGGAGTAACAACAAAAATGCTGAAAAAACTTTTAAGTGGGAATAAATTTAACCCTGTCTCTTCATCTTTCCTTTAAGAAGGTCAGTCTTTGACCTCAGTCTCTGTTGTGTAGTTTCGATACGGCCTTGATCCCAATTTACGAACATACTGCCGTGGCATTGTTTCTGGAATGAAAACGTTGTCTTTTATATTGAAAAAATATGTGTACTAAACTCACCCTCCCAACCTGTAGACTAAACAGGTGTACTAAACTGACCCCACCAAGCTTTTTTAGCAAACTACTACATTAACGAATGCAGATAGAAAAACAGATGTTATCGCAAATTAAACAGGGATATATTGTTACGAAAATTCACACTTACCTTTGATTCGGGAACAATCGCAATCGTGTTGACATCAATAGATTTGTAGAACTGAACAACTCACTCCTAAAACAGACTTGTATATAACCCCGTTATGAAAATTCAAAATCGAAAGAAACGATTGTTGACCAGTGTAACCAACCCAAAGAAACTTTACCTACACAATAAAACTGACATCTCTTGTCAAATTTTTGAACTACGACAAATTATCAAATGCTAAATGTATGAAAACGAGGTTGTAACATTTTCACCCCTACGTACTAAAGTAACCCCACTTTACGGTATACTATAAGAGATAAACTATAGAGCTTACGAAACTTGATGTTGAAGGCAGATGATGGATAAATAAGAAATGGAGAAGCGTGCAGAAGACTAGAAGAAGAAAGTACCACATGGAACACTATGCCGAGAAGAATAACCAGATAGATTGGACACACTATGAGGGACAATGTGGTTGTGATGAATATGATTGGAGGAAAAGTAAAGGTAAAATCCCCGTGAGGGTTCCCATGGAATAGTTCGGTAGTAGATTCCCTAGTTCGGTAAGGGGCAGATATTTTGATATTTATGGAAGTCTTAGATATTCTTCTTTAAAATGAGAGTAAAATAAATTTTGAGGGGTAAAATCATATTTTGCTCCAAATACCTAAAAGTTTTTCAGCTTGCGGATGGGCGAGCTACTCTTTAAACGTCGACGGATTACATTATTTCTGGACGAATGGGAAACGCCAACGCCGCATCCGTGAACAACGCCAGGTCAAAGTCAAAGGAACCTCTTGAAAATCTAGACCGCAGTCTTAATAATTGTCATTATATTCCTCGCTCGTACTCCATCTGCCTCTCCATCTGATTCTCCCACCCTCTCTCAACGCCTCCCTCTTTTCATTACTACCCGGGACGATGAATGATGCCTCTCCCATTCATAATTTCATTCATCATTCACCTCATTCCTCCTCCTCTCCCTCATCTTTTTTTTACCTATCCCTTTCCCTGGAGCTTTCTCTCCCTCTCTCTCTCTCTCCGTGGAGGCGTATGGCGTGCACTCAGAGGCTTGGGTCCAGCACGTCGGACCCGCCGGCTCCCATCACCTTCTCTTCCCGTCTCCTCTCCGAGCGAGGCATCCAGAAGTTTTATTATATTTTTTTGTTTTAAGGGTTTGGTCGTCGCGTGGAATGCAAATGAGGGGACCCCCCCCCTGTATTACTCTTGCTCGGCTCTCCCTTTCCCTTCACCCTTCCTCACCGCCTCCTGGTCGCCCCCTGTCCTTTCCCTTGGACAAGTTGGGGGACGGGAAGGTTGCGTGGGTGTATGGACTGCGGAGAGCATGCGGTGTCTTGACGCACCGCGAAACCCCTCCGTATCTCCCACTGCCATTCGCTTTGCTCCTTTGATTTGCATATCTCATACTCACTCAATCCGCATGGCCAAATATTTTTCGCGACATAAAAGCCTTTTCGTAAGTTATTCCGTTGGTAATGTTTGTATATATTTTTCTACATTTCATAAATATATTTTTTCGGTATTATTCGCATATTTTTCATAATTTTTATGCCCTTTCGTTATGAAATAATCATTTTGACGTCATCGTTTACGTATTTTTTGCAACATAAATGCCTTTTTTTAGATATTTTGTCGTTATTGGACTCATGTTTGTCACATCAATCCGATGGCCACATATTATTCGCAACATAAACGTCTTTTCGTAAATTATTCCTTTGGTAATGCTTGTATATTTTTCTACTATTTTTATAATGCATTTCATTTAACACTCTTTTGGTTTTATTTGCATATTTCTCCCTAATTTTTATGCCCTTTCGTTATAAAAAAACTTGATGACGGTATCGTTTGCATATTTTTTTACAAATTAAATTATTTTTCATTAATTTTTTGGCGTTATTGTACCCATTTTTGTCACCTAAATCCGTATGGCCACATATTTTTCGCAACATAAACGCCTTTTCGTAAATTATTCCGTTGGTAATGGTTGTATATTTTTCTACTATTGTTACGCATTTCATGAAACATTTATTCGGGTTTATTTGCTCATTTTTCCATAATTTTTATGACCTTTCGTTAAAAAGAAATTTTGACGGTATAGTTTGCATATTTTTTTGCCAACTTTAATGCATATTCATAAATGTGTTCGTCGTTATTGTAATCATGTTTTTCACCTCTCAACGTTGTTAATATGAATTTTCCCATGTGATCAAGTATTGCACAAATTTGTAATTTGTGAAATACTTGATCACAATGTAATGTGGTAATTTATCGGGTGGTCCTTCCCGAAGTCTTATGGTTACCTTTTCCAGATCATCTGCAGCCTTCTATCATTTCCTCGGCTGTTTGTCGTTCACCCAGAGTTTTTTTATGTTCTTCTTATTTACTACCTTCTGTCATTTTGTCTATTTACTTGTAATCTCTTTTTGCACAAAAGTTACTGAAAATTCCATCTAATGGTGCCCCGAACTGAGCCGTAACGAGACAATGCACCGCCTGGTTGCAAATTGAATTATATCCCCGGAAGTATTGAGATCGTCTCATTAAATATTGAAACCGTCTTATTTTCTGTCTTTCTAGAGTAAAAAATTTTGAATACTGAAAAGTTAGAGATTTTAGAACTCATTTTCTACCTTACAAGGCTGTTTTTAATTTCATTTAATAATAATTCCCATTGATTCATTTGTATGAGAACACTACAGGAGCCTATAATATTGGCAAAAATTACTGAATAGAGAATTAAAATATTTACGACTAATATCAACTATAGCCACTAGAAAAACACATTATCACACAAACCACAGAAAATATAATAAACTATAGGTGGAAGTTGAACGAGGTCGTAAAAAAAAGATCTGCAGATGGATTTTTAGCAGCTAGGGAATTAAAACCGCTCAGTTTTCTGAAGAAAAGAGTTATCTTGTATACGGAAAGCCGGAATTAAGGACTCATATCCTATTGATGTTCTAGAATTAACGAGATGATATAGAAGGGATAAAAATGCTGGACAATCATTATTACGGATAGCCCTCATAAAAATAATTCTCGACGTATGTAGATCAGATTTTTGTTTAAAATTAGATCTTTTTTGCCAACTTTAATGCATATTCATAAATGTGTTCGTCGTTATTGTAATCATATAGATCTTGTAGTCTACGTTTTGTACGATGACCTAGTACATTTTCTCAGTAATGATGATGAGTGAGTAGGCCTTATAAGCTGAGCAATGAATGATAAAGGTTTTATGCGTCACTCTTGAAGTGAAGAACATAATTGAAGGCAAAATAGAGGGAAAAGCTCCCAGAGGGAGACCCAGGAATAAGTTCATGGACCAAATAAAGAGGAAAGTACATAGGAAGACATGCCATGAGGTAAAGGAACTAGCATTTGATAGGGAAAGGTAGAGGACTGCAGTCAACCAATCTTAGGAGTGCACGGCCAATGAAGTCACTCTCACCAGTTACTGTGCACTTGAGAGGTCGCTTAGGAGGCAAAATACAAAGGAATCTTTGAGCATCCTCTCTTTAAGGGATAGCAGCTTTTTTATCCATTCCATGAGCAAAAATAGGGAAAAAATCTACAAATTCTGAAGATTCACGCGATATTTGTTGAGACGAAATATCACTGTACATCACGATCTCTTCAATCACGACCCCCTCACGTACTTTTGTCCTCCACATCCCCCAATGAATTGTGACGCCTTTATATGATGCTTGAAAAGTTTGTTCCTTCATGGCAATCAGCCGCCGTTAAGGTGCTACCTCCTGGATTCAATGAGGCCTGACCGCCCATAAGGGGTGCGGCTCTGAATTGTAAATATAACATTACCTCTCAAAACCTCCTTAAACATTTTTTCTTGTCATCGTCAGTTTCTTGCTATTCTCAAAAATGATAATTTGTGAATCATGGTAGAAAATATTCAACGGCTAGAATGTCGACCTTCCACCAAGTAAATCCTTCAAATTTTGAATCTAGCCGTTAAATATTTTCTACAATAATTCCCAAATTTTTTTAGTCGAGAATATCATGAAGTTGACGAAGACAAGAAAAGATGTTAAAGGAGGTTTTGAGAGGTAAACTTATACTTACAGTTCAGAGCCGCACTCTTATTGAGTGGTTAGGCGTCATTAAGTACAGTAGGCGGCATCTGAGGGGCGGCTGATTGCCATGAAGAAATAAAATTTCGACGCATCATATTAAGACATCACAGTACCGGTGTACATGATCATGGCGTAATTAGCGAAACCGGTTTTACTGTTAGTAATAAAGCTGTGGAAGACAAAATGTTTGATTTACTATAATTCAACGGCTAACGTAAAACAATACAAAGCCGATGGTCAAAGTTTTCTGTCGGTCGCAACGTAACTCAATGTAAATATTTTAATCGCGGTTGGGCGAGTGTAAAATATTCAGCAACGGTTCGTGAACATTTGGTGTCCATTTCATTTGCATTTATCACCTGTCTGGTTCCACTTAACACCAGGCGCGTAACTGTTTGAAAATGTGGAATATATTATTCATGGAAATTACGACAGAACATGAAATTAAAATGTCATAAATACAATAGATTCATTTAAATTTGTACTTGATAATTCTTTCGGACGTTCCGATCCGCCAGTTAACTTTGAACGAATGAAGCCATTCGTGTTACTATTGAGTTAAAGTGAGTCTAAAAGCAATTTTCATAACTTTAAGTGAATGCTGAATTCTGCAAAAATTTCAAGTAGCAATTTGGCCGCTTTGATCTGTCCATGCATCTTTTACAAGGGTAAGTCCATATATTACTCGCAAAACTGGATATAGGCAACAATAATCAAAGTAACTTCCTGATATTTATTTCACTCTTCCACATGTTCACCCTCAACATTCAAACACTTTTCTCATCCCTTTGCAAGTCCTCGATGACCGACAGCAAATAGGTCTTTTGTCTGCTGTGGAAGCCAGCGAGTAACCACCCTAGACTACGGCATCATCATTTTCAAAACGTCGGTCACAGAAATGATATTTTAGGGGCCCGAACGGATGAAAACCACTGGGGTCGGGACTTTACGGTGGATGTTCCGAGCGTTCCCAATGCAATGTTTACGATCGATGCTAACGATGAAATGCTGACGTTTCCGACATATACATTGACTTTCCCTCGTAACACAAACATGGCAGCACCCTTCTGCTGTATTTTACCCTTTCACACGTGAAAAAGCTGGAACTGGAAAAATATTGTTCATATTGTTTAAGTTTCCGAAAAATGTCATAGATATTGAGTTCCCTTTCATGATTTTATCTCAAAACTGTCTCTTCCGTTCAATCTATCTGGTGGCATCTGAGGGGCGGCTGGTTGCCATGAAGAAATTAACTTTCGTAGTATCATATAAAGACATTCACAATCCGTTATAAAGACATTCACAATTTGTCTGTTTCCATTTGTCACGAGCAGTGACAATATTTTCCATAATTTATCTATTACAAAATTGCGTTAGTACTTTGTATTTTTAGTGCAGTAACTGACGCAATCTTTTCGCGATATTAGTGTCATCGTGCATTCTCTCTTTATCGGAAGAAGACGGAGAAGGATAACCTACTTGCATCTTAGAGCATCTATCTCTGGTATTTTGAAATGGTGCTCGCCGTTTTTGAATCATTAATCTTTATATGAGTGACTTGAACGAAAGGTAAAACCTAATATCCCTATTTTTGACCAAAGAAAATATCCTAAAACAATACCTCTTCAGCCAAAAGAGGCTATCTCATGTCAAATTCACTCCCTCATCAACGCCCAGTACAAACTATCCATGTTGTCTACTGCCAACTTTAAGTATATGGCGCACATAACGATGGGGTATAATCCTCGCCTGCACATCTGATTGGTCGCTGGTTCGAGCCCCGCGAGGTTGGAGTTCTCACCACTGAGGACATGGTTGTTTGTGTGCATCTGTTGTAGAAGTCCGTTGTTGTAGATTTTCGGCCACAGTGGCAGCAGGGTAAAACCCTCGCCTGCTAACCCGAGGGTCGCGGGTTCGAATCTCGTCTGGGTAGAATATTATCTTCCCAGGATACGGGTGTTTGTGTCTCGTCTGTTGTTACTGTTATTCACCCGACGTAAATTGGCCTATTGCGCTGTATTCGGGATAGTGAAGATAAAATAAATAAATAAATAAAATTTAATTGCGATGTTAGAAGGAAAATGAGGGAATGTGGATTCATACGAAGTCTTTACATTTAATATCCATTGAGAAAAACGATTTTCGAAACCTTTTACAAAGCTGGTCGAGATGATTACAACGTTTATATATCCGTGCTTTTGCGTTCAAATATATAGCATTGACTGAATTTTTTTCTTTTTAATTGTTGGTTGCGCCGTTATCATTCATCATTTGCGACAAAACTTACAACGCCATAGTATGTAGAATCTGACGGATAAAATACCGCAACAAGATTCAAAAGTTGAAGATTTGTTATGGCGGAAGGTCGACATAGTAATAAATCAAACTTTGTATCTTCCGCAGTTTTATTATAAAGAGTACTGCTGGTTTCGGCTGTTAAACCATCAAGATGGCGTAACTACCGACACTAACATTACTCTATAATAAAACTGTGGGAGATACAAAGTTTGATATATTACAATACCGCAACAAGTCCAAGTCATACCTGTCTCCGTCATTATTCAGTACTTTCCAAGGTACGTAGCCCGACTTGTACCATATATTCAGCGTCTCGTGATCAGGGATTTACCTTCATAGATCTCCGGGGTGGAAGAGGAAGGGATGTAATAAGGATTCTAACCGACCCCCGTCCTATTCCGTTCCCCCCCAAACGTCCCCCAAATACCCACTCCTCCAGCGCTTTGGGTCCCAACGTGGTGGAAACAAAGTAGTCGTCCCCACACCTCCTTCTCTATTTATTCCGTGTTATTGAAAACATATTGGATGCGAGGGAGAGTAGAGAAGCGAAGATGAGAGGCGCCGGGAGCCGCAGGGTTTTTTTTTCGCGGCCGGTGGGCGCGGAGGAGTAGGAGATAGAGGGAGTGAGAGGTCGCCGGGGAATCGTTCGGGAAATATAACGCTCGCTCGTGGATAGGTTGTGGAATATCTTCCGCTTTCCACCTCAGTCTGCCCCTCTCTATTTCTCTCTCTATCTCGCCCCTTTTTTTCCTTTCTCTCTCCGGGGAAACCTTCGTCGGGTCCTCATTCATTCCTTCCTTTCTCGAGGATCTTCCTTTTCTCTTTCTATCTCCTCCACCTCTCGCGTCGCCCGCCGTGAGAACGTTTTCTGGACGCCTCCATTCGTAGGAACTGGGTTTTCCTGATTCCTCGACTGAGTGGACCATTTTCTCGGTGAATTCGGGAGCAAATGATGAGATGTAGATGAAGGAAAGAAATAGTCTGTGAAAAATCCGGGGACCGTTTGAAACGGAGTAAAGGCCTCTTTACATGATTCTTGTGTTTGAACTATTACAAAAATGGTGTTACAAAACATAAATTTCCGAAATGATGGAGTCAATTTAACTTATGATTCATTTTTCAATACACTTCTATGCGGGATGGTCTGTGAAGATGTCAGTGACGTCATCGTAGCAGACTTGGCGCAAGCAACCATTTCACTGCTGAAAATTGAACTGAACTGGGAATGATTAAAATCTTACAGTGCAAGGGCTGGTTTACGCATGGTAGTCACTTCCATGACAGTAGCCTTGAAAGTCGCTCACGATCGAGTCTTCAATATGTTGGTACGGACTTCCATGCTATTGGGTTAGTTGGTGGTAATAATCGAATGGTTCGCACTTGCAGATAAAATGGCTGACAAAAATACATTTAGAAGATTGATGAAAAACTTCAAGGGTTTCCGGAAGAAGGAAAAGAAGTAATGACACTTGGACGGAAGAGAGTAGAAGAAAACATTGAAAAAATATGAAAAGCTATTGAAGAGCGATAAATGAAGTGGAAAATAAGAAACGATAATAAAAGCGTTGCGACATTTCACGTGATCCTTGTACGGCCAAAATCAAGAGAGGAAGGAACATCCTGAATCGATACTTAGAAGTCGTGTTTCCCGAAAATCCACAATAATTTTTGAAATAATAATATCTGCTTGGATTCATGGGTCATTAATAATATGACTCAAACGATAAATATTGATAGATACCAAAGCCGCAGTGATGTTGGTGAAACCGAATCACGTGGTCAGAGCGCACGCAGCCCAGCAAAGTGTCTGAGGCGCTCTCGTAAAATGACTCGAAATGGAGTAGTATTCCATTTTTAAATTCATACTTCTTCATCTTATTATTTTCCTTTAGATAGATGACAGATCTGTTTCTTCAGAAATACTTTCTCCCACACCTGGTCCTTATGTAGAGAAGTCTCTCCATCTCAGCTGGTCGTCCCGGGAGAGAGTGACCCTCTGGAATTCCGCGTAATACAATCTTGCGAATCTGTGAGTCATCCATTCTTCACCCATGGACACAGTACAGAAATATCATACTAATATTATTTATTTATTGCGGTGGTTGTCTT
The DNA here is from genome assembly GCA_963169105.1 of Ceriagrion tenellum. Classification (NCBI taxonomy): domain Eukaryota; kingdom Metazoa; phylum Arthropoda; class Insecta; order Odonata; family Coenagrionidae; genus Ceriagrion; species Ceriagrion tenellum. Next base: position 108,661,311 of record OY720635.1, on the reverse strand, counting down.
GCGGGTTTTAGGAATGCCTCCTGCTGTAGACCGAATGCCAGGACGATACCACTCCAGTTAGGGGCGTTAAACATTGTTCGCGAGCAGTGATACTTCAGTTTAGACGATATGATTGAGTGCGCACTCACATACTCGTAAGAATAGATTCGTTCTAATGTGGTAATGTGAACATAATTTTATTTTTTTGCACGTTTGAATGTATATTTTTATCTGTCTCAATGGAAAATAAATACTCATTAGACTTAAGTCAGAAGTTCCCAGGTAGTGGTCGATCGTATTTTCAAGCCTAGAGCCTATGCTGTCCAGAACAGTAAACACGATCACTTTTGGTCTGAAAGTAGCACGATCAGTGTGGATTGGATGTAAAATTTGACTTTTTTCTTCAAATGGAAGTAATATCTGGATGTGGAGAGTAATTTTCTCTATTTCTCGACTGCCTTTTCTCAAGGGTCGGTTTGGGGAAATCATAAAAATTCCCTGGAGTGAATTCTCAGGGAGGGAATTCTCAGGAAAGGCTGGGTGGAAAAGCTCGCTCTCCGTACAAAGGCGAGTCGTCAGAAAGTGTGGTGAAGTAAGAAGACCGAGAAAAGTGGGACGCCTTCATTACACCTCCTTCCTGAGAAAGAATTTTTTCCAACCCCGTCACACACCGTCCGTTTTCTCGTTTTTACCTCCTTTATTCTCGCTCCTCACGATCTGATTCACCACCAATCACAGTAGGTACCATCGGAAAATAATTCGTCTTTTCTGCACTTGGTATGCCGGGTTATTTTAGCAGAAGTCTAGTTTCCCTGCACGCACCAGTCACTTTTGGAAGACGCTGACCGTGGAGAAAGAGGTCTCCCGAAAATTACTTAAGCCAAAGCACGCTTAGTATATTTCCACAGTAATGATGTCCCTGTATCTCTCTTTAATTAGTCGATCTACGTAATTTTTCCACGTAGATGAAAGTAGGCGTGTGTACTCAAGCATTTATGTGGGAATGTATAAAAATACGCTACTCTTGGAATACAGCCTTTAAGTGGCGGAAGGGCTAACGTATTCCGATATCCAATAGAGTTGGTCTGGTGGGAACGATAATAATTGAGGATACCCGGTAGACGACAGGAAAAATCCCATATGAAGAGTAGCGTTTTACTTTTCCAAAATGTGGATCTGAGGAAATTAGATGAGAGTAGACTGCCTAGTGGTTTTAGTAAAAGTTGTCATCTTATATTTTTTAATAGACTGCCTAAGTTTCAAATCTAGATGTGTGAAAGAATATGCGATGGACAAAATACAAGAAGAGGAAGGATGTTCTTGTTATAACGGGTAGGATGAAGAGGGGCCGGCTGTATGACGAGCTGATGAGTTAAGTAAATCCTGGAGATTAGGGCACACGGCTGTGAAATACAATGTAAGTATTTTCATTTCCATCTAAGCCTACGGTTGCCATTAGAATACCTCTATTCCTAAGAATAAATACTTTTGTATGCATGATTATTTATTTTTTACTTCATTACGAAGAAACCGATCGATTAATTATCTTGAAAATTTGCATTCTTGTGGATGATTTCCTCGGAAAGGTCTTATGATATAGAAATAATGTTCCAGAGCAGCAAGGGCTTGAAAGTGGGGTCTCATGTTGTTGGAGAAGGTTCCCAAACAAGGATTTTGCGCACTTATGGATAGATTTTTGAAAGTAGAGCGAATTCTCTTGTTTTCAGACACAAGAATGAGGTCCCGTTCGAATCTGGGGCCCAAAACCGCACTCTCTCTCACCTTGTTTATCCTAGTGTGCAGGCTTTTGCATCTGTTGATAGGTGGCGGCGAAGTGTTAGAGTTTGACTACGTCTCGAGCATTTTAGTCCTAAAATGCTCTGTGCACAGTTAAACTCGATAACTTCGCCACTTTGCCACCTTATTTATCTTGTTAGCGGATTAAATGGCGAAACGATTATTTAAAAATTGTGTTGACAATTAGTTTACTGCACCGGTATAATACAAGTCTTTGTGCGAAAGTCCTCAAGGGATGCAGAGAAACTTATGAATGAAAGATGAAAATAATGGTAACGTACTAATGAATTCTTTGGATCTAAGCTAGGCACATTAACTAGTGATGATACTTGAAGCAGAGTGATGAGATCCGTCGTGGACAAGTGTGTTGTGAGTTACAGTGGTCACTTTTTGGAAAATGAGGTTGAAAAAAAATATATATATATTCAACCCTAGTGCGGCTTAAGACTTTGAGCGAGATAGTTCCCTAGTCATTATGGAGACCGTATTCGAATTATATGTTTTAATGTCAACAGCTGTTGGAAGCATGAATTAAATGTTGCACTATTACTGGTGCAATGTTATACTTCTACACGACTGAAATTCTAAGAAAAAATAAACATGTCTCTCTACAAGTCTTTAACTTGACTCAATTCTTTCGCGCGGTGCGTTTGAAATGCCTTCACAACGGAAAGTTATTTGTGATTATGAAAAAATTACAGCGGTGACAACATGATTTATTTACAAAAATTTTTGAGAAAACATATGAACGACACGCTTTTAGTTTTTTGACGAAATCTAGGTTCTATAGAATCTTTGTGTTTTAAATAATATCCCTATGGAGTGACTACATGCACCATTTCCCTTGTAAAATGACTGGTGTTTTTTTGGCAAATATCTCGGAAAGTAGTTTCATAAGGGATATTATGGCATCTTTAGAAGGGTGAGATATTTTTCATTATATTGAGACTGAATTCATTGATTTTCTCGGCGAAATGATATTTTTCTCAAACTATAAAAATATCGAGTAAAGCCTGAAGACAGATTCTTGCCTTTAATAATTGTGCGAAATTTACGTTGGAAAAATTCTGTCCGCTAGTTTCGTTGTTTTTTTTAAATGTCCAAAGTAAGCACTCTTTGTGTTTAAAGTTTGGCTTTACCCCGTTGACTGTAGCGCTTAGCGCTAGCGCACGGGTGCCTCTGGCATAACATGCACGGTACCTGTGAGGACAACTTGTACCTTAACTGCCTCATAAGATCCACAGTGGGAGAGGACGCCTTAGTAGCTTAATAGGTTAGAGCACTCGGAGCAAAATCGAGGGATCTGGGTTCGATAACCAGTCCAGACGAATGATTTTTCCACTGTGGTTCTCACACAATTGTGTGATCCATAGAGGGTGGCTTTGTTAAAGTTACTGCACGGCTGGTTCCGTGGTTCCTTGGAAAAAGCTCTTACCTCTGATACGCGTAAAAAGCGTACAAACGGAGGAATGTTTCTGCACACCTACCTAAATCGTGAAAAAAAACTGACTTACACCAACATGTTCTCTCGACGGTTTATATAGGGGTGAATGCATAAATAAACGCACCCCTTCGCGCTCAGTCTGATGGATTTCGGTGATCTTTCGCTCGTTTCGCCTCGCTATCTGTTTCAGTCTTTCTCCCTCTGTCTCTCAAGGGAGATGTGAACACAAGGGTGAATGGCGGAGAGCCATATAGTTCCCTCGAAATGGTCAAGGGACGACAATACGAGGCGACCCTCTCACTTAATGACTCGGACGACGCTGCCGTGTGGAGTGGGTGTGCGTCCCGGTTTTGGGTTCCCGTGCAGTGAGAGAGAGAGAGAGAGAGAGAGAGAGAGAGAGAGAGAGAGAGAGAGAGAGAGAGAGAGAGAGGCATTGCCCTGCCGGGCCGGTTGGGGTTTGGCGAGTCCCGGAAAGACCCCCCTTGGCTTTGCTGTTTTATTTCATTGCTGATTGCTCTCCCTTCTCCTCGTGCCTTGAGCGTTCCTACGCGGAGATTTCTTTTCGAGTGCTCTGGGAGAGACATTTTAACAGTTATGTGGAGGTTCTCCCTTCCTTTTTATCCGCTGAAGGCGAGGAGAGCGGACTCCACGGCCGGGGAGACGTTTGCAGATGTTTGCCGGTTGATGAAGAAATTATGTTTTCGCCATTAAAAGATGAGTTTGCTGAAGATAAAATCGGCGGAGGATGCTGAAAATAAAATAGACAGACGAAACAAGAAATGATCAAGAGTACAGAAGAGTAGAAGAGGAAAGGACCCTATGGAATACGATACAGAAAAGACGAGCATGATGGATTGGACACATCCTGAGACACAATGGGTTTGCAAAGAACATAGTTGAAGGCAAAATAGAGGGAAGATTGCCAAGAGAAAGACCCAGGAATAAGTTCATGGACCAAATAAAGAGGAAAATAGATAGGAAGTGATACAAGGAGGTAAGGAAACTAGCATTAGATAGGGAAGGGTGGAGGGCTGCAGTTAACCAATCTTATGATTGAACAACCAATGAATGACATTAAAAGCGTGAAAAATGATGCAGTAGACCCAAAGTTTGACAGCAAAGTTAATGGTGGTCATGTCGGTATTAATAAATTGCAAACTTGGTTAAAAATATGCCATTTTCACAGGAGCTGAACTCAATAATGGGGAGTGGTGCGGAAGCCAACTAACATCTACATACCACGCTGCGAGCCGCTGCGTGGGCATGTGGCAGAAGATTTTAGGACACCAGGCGTGCAATGGATAAGGGTTTTGGAAGGTGAATTGGCTACGTGTATTATGGGAGTGTGTTTTGTGGAGCACAATTTTTATTGTGGTCGCTTATTGTGCGCGAAGAGAACGAGTTTTTGTTCCTATCTGTTCGACAATGTATTTTTCTCATTTTATTGCTTCTGTCGCACCTAGAGATGTAGTCAGACGTCATGATAATATACCCTATGTCGCTCCGCTCTGGAACATGTTTTCGCGTAATGAAATGATATTTCATCTTTAAATTGAGACATTTTTGGAGACTAATGCTTCATCGAATATTATGGTCGTGAACTGACGTATAACCGTGGTTGGAAAATCAATTATACAGCGTATGACTTGCCTTATAGAAGTTTTTCATTCTGTTTCCCATCCCATTAACATCCCAGAACACCGATTGCCAGCAGGATGTATGAAATTTCAGATTCTCTACTCATACCATTTTCACATTATTTAAGGCTGATATATATTTTTCCAGAAAGCCAAAAACATCTCGATAACGCTATAAAATACAGAAAAAAACAAAATATACTTGACAATGAGGGCATACGGTCGGAGTAAAACTTAATTAGATTATCATTGTTTTTTGAGGTCTGGAAAGCATCTACAATGGAATGTAAAAGAGCATTGCTTAGTAGCGTCAATTTTTTATTCATGTGGTGGAATTTCGATTTAATGTAACATTTTATTATCTTTATATATGAAACAAAATGTCCCCAGTAACGTATGTAAACCTTTATGAAAAGCAAAGTATGTGTTCATTTGGTACAGTTATTTTGCTAAAAACAATGGAAAGGGGAGGGGGAAATGAAAATGGAACCCTACACCAATCTATGTAAACAGTTTGAGATGAGCCTTCATTTGGGTCATTCCTGTCGGTAGTTTCATTCCGATGTAATTAAAACGACTCAATTTCATCCCTATTATCGCCGTGTTGATTTATCCCAGAATAAGTGTTTATTTAAAAATAATAAAAGTTCGACATGTTTGCACTTCGAGCGAATTTCGAAACTTGAGCACGTCTCCCGCGAACTTAAATGGTCTGCGAATAGTTTTATTTTTTTTTAATGCGCAAGTCTCTCTCTCTCTCTCATCTCTCCACTAAACTTACTCCTCCGCCCTCGAGTCACAATTTTGATCCCCATGCCCTTTTCCGCACGGCGTTCCGTCTTTTTTTTATTCTCTCCCGCTATACTACTTCCCTCTCCGAGACAACCCTTCGAACGCTCATCCTGCTAAGCCCTGAGTCCACTCGTGGAACTCTATCCAGAAAAGGTTTACATAGCGCCGACGAAGGAACTCGCTGGGAATCCTCCAAAATCCCCCGGGATACGACCGACTTCCCACCCCTCCCGACATCCACCCCCTTCCCTCTTCACATATCCCCTCCCCGTCCATCTCTTCCCACACCACTCTCCTCCCTCCTTCCCACTTCCTCTCGCGAGTAAAATAAAAAAAGAGACCTCCTCCGCCTTCTTTCTCCCATTACTCGACAATTGTCCCCCTTTTAGCCGTTCTCTCATGAGCTATCTCGTAAAGGGACCAGGGTTGCTCTCACGACGGGGAACACTAGGGACGGGCAAACCTGTTCATTTTTGGGAACTCGTTCGCCCGGCACCGGTCCTCTTTGCAACCCGTTACTTTTTTTATTGGCGGCCATTTATTTTTATTTTTAATATATATTCATGGTGTTTTAAGAAAGTAAAAAATACAAGAAGTACTTGGTACGTTGTAATGAGGCGTTTAAGAATGTTGGAAAATGAGGCCTCCTCCTCCACCTTCTTTCTCTCATTACTTGAAAAGGCCTTGGAAAAACTTGCCCACCTTTAATCGGTTCCTCATGAGCAGCCTGCTCAGTGAGCAGGGTTGCTCTCTTGGTGGGGAACACTAAAGAGACGGGCAAACCCGATCATTTTTGGGAAACTCGTTATTTCGGGACCGGTTCTCTTTGCAACCTGTTCCTTTTTTATTGGTGACCATGTATTTTTTTTTTAATGTGTTTATGGTGATTAAATAAAGTAAAAAAACCTTATATATGCACCAAAGTACTTAGTATCTCGTAATGACGGCGTTTAAGTATTTTGGATGAAGTAAAAATGGAAGGTAATATCCCCTAACTTTTACACGATTTCGTAAAAACGTTTCATTTATATAAAAAATCCCCCGGCATACGGCAGACTGCCCTCCCCCCCGACATCCACCCCTTCCCGCGTCACATATCCCCTGCCCGTCCATCTCATCTCACACCACTCTCTAACTTCCTCCCCGCTTCCTCTCGAGAGTTAAATAAAATGGAAACCTCCCCCTCCACCTTCTTTTTTCCATTACTCGGACAAGTGCCCACCGTTAACCGTTCCGTCATGAGCAGCCCTGCTCAATGAGTGAACGAATTTCTCTGCTCACTGAGCTCAGTGAGCAGGGAAACTCGTTCGCTCGGGATCGGTTTTCTTTGCAACCCGATCCTTTTATATTGGTGGCCATTTATTTTTATTTTTAATATGCTCTTGGAGTTTAAAGAAAGTAAAGAATGAATGAAACAACACCTGGTTATGATGTTGTGACCCGGATATGGGCTGTCGATTTCCCATCTCTTCAGGATGAAAACAGTTGGATTTCCTCTTTTCTTATTGGTGCATTCGGTGGATTTCTCTTTGTATATGTATATTATTCTATTTGGCAGAGCTGAGAAGAGCCAAAGAGAAACGGTCTCGGAAGTGTGACCTTTCACGTTCCTTGTCGTCAATCGTTATTTGTTCGAAAACATCCGTCTCTGTTTTCCTATATAATCGCACGGAAAGTTGGTCAATGGTTAATTGGGCCCTTTCAAGGCAGTATGGGCCCTGTCGAGACAAGCGGGTTATTTTGATCCGTGGTCATAATTTGGCTAAGTCATGTAGCCGATACTGAGGAGTCGAGGCGTCTGGCCTGCTCATCAGTAGCCGCAGCGCCTGTGCTTGCTACTTCTCTCCTTCCCGAGACGCAGTAATATTCTTGTTTGGCTTTTCGAGGCGCACATTTTGGTTCCTTTCATTAAATGATTAATACTTGGTTTAAATAAAGTTTCATTTTCCTTTCAAAACCTATTTGTGATTATTCGATCCACCGACCCCAAGGGCAAGAATCCACGCGATAATAAATGTGTTCGAGTCCCGTCTCGGGACGGGGCCCGGTATTAACAATGACTCCGCCCTTTAGTTGAAGCAACACGACCTAGGTTTCAGCATATTATCTGATGATAGCATGATATACTGAAACCTATATCGAGTTGCTTCAAAAAAAGTGTTGAAAAATAACCAGTTGTTTTTTTATTCATTATGAAGGAGTTCCACCGAGTAACGCCAGAGAAAGTGTCTTAAATTGAAACTAAAAAAACCTAGAAGTACTTCGTGCATCGTAATGGCGACGTTTAAGAACGTTGGAGGCAATAAAAGATGGAAATAATATCACCAAATTTTACATGATCTCGTTAAAATGTTTCCTTTATGTAAAGAAAAAAGTACTGCTAATTACACCGTAAGCATCAGCAGATGAATTGAAAGTAATGACGGAGCTAAAGGAACGACAGACCGAAAGGAACGAAGAACCGAAAGGACCGACGGACCGAAAGGAACGAAGGACCGAATGGAACTGTCGTTCCATAGAAGTCGGTCCTCGGTCCTTCCGTTCAATCCATGGACCGTTCCTTCGGGAACGACTCACATCTAGAACACTTGCTCAGTGAGCATTTTTTTCACCGAACAGGCGTCACCACCAGACGTGTTTCTTTTCGCCATATTCTATTCAGAAATTCCTCGAAAATAGCACAATTTGAACTCCACACCCTTGTGCAATAAATGCTGCGACGTCCACCCATGAAATTATCGAGGCAGATTTCTTCCAGAATAAGGACCTTGGTGACCTATCCATGAAAGCCTCGGAGTTTCCGAACTACGACATAATGTTAGCGAACATCCTCAAAATTTCCAAATATAGTCATTTGAAATGCTGCGAATTTATATTAATGATATAGTCCAAGTCAAGATCAGAAGCATGGACCATTGGAAAAGCTGACCATAACAGACTAGAAGCCTCCAAAACCTGGTGCTGGAGGAGGATACAGAAGATAAAATGGACGGAAAAAGTAAGAAATGATGAAATGTGCAGATGAGTAGACGAGGAGAGGACCACATGAAAAACTATAGAAAAAAAGAAGAACAAGGTGGACTGGACAAACTCTGACACACAATGGGTTTGTGAAGAGCATCACTGAAGGTAAAATAGAGAGAAAAGTCCTCCGAGGAAGACCCAGGAATATGTTCATGGACCAAATAAAGAGGAAAGTGCAAAGAAAGAGATACCAGGATATAAGGGAACTAGCATAATTTAGGGAAGGTTGGAGGGCTGCAGTCAATAAATCTTAGGATTTAACGACCAATGAAGAAGTCAAAGTTAAATCCTTCTGCAAATGCTAACTTCTGGTGCCCTGTTCAGGAAATATTCACCAAATGGACTAGGATTTTTCCGTCCCCGAAAATGGCATGATTTTGACGGGACCACCTCGAACTGTTCAAACGATTCCAGTAAATTAGGACGAATTCTTCAATTGGACTGTGATTTTTCAATCCTGGAAAATGACGTGATTTGGACCTCACAACCTCAAACAAAGTAAAAGTATGCCAGTAAATCAAGAAGTATTCTTCGCTCGGACTTTTGTCCTTGGGTTTTTCAATCCTCAAAAATGATGTCGCAAACTCGAACAATTCAAATAATGCCCGTAAAATGATGCAGCGATGAGACATTGTCACGGCCGAATCCTTCTTGAATAAGACCCTCGGCCTCCCACCTCGTCACACGTCCACGACTTTCTTTATCCGACCGTCCCATCTCGGCTCGACAGATCGATGTGATGTCACCACTGCCACGCCACGAGCTACCGGGTGCGGAGAGGTAGGAGTATCCTAAGTGGGTGGGGGGGGGCTTTTACCTACCATACCCTCCCGCCCCCGACTAACTGCTTTCGTCCCCCCCTCCCCCTGGCTCCCCTCTCCAAGGCGTCAGACCTAGCTCGTCTTCCCGGCATGTTTGTCCCCCGGGGCGGCCCTGCCCCCTTCTCACTCACACGCTTCGCATTGCTCTCGTCCCTTCTCCTCCTCCTCCTCTTCCCTTTGGCCGAAAGGCTTGTCATTTCTCTCAACCTCACCCCGCGTTGGTCGCCACAATTGAGGTACATAGGGAGGGCGCTTGCTATGGTGGCCTATACTAAAGGCTGTATCATTGGTTTCAGAGCGACACAGAGAATATTATCATGACGCCTCTCTACATCTCTAGGTATCGGATGAAAAGGTAAGAGATAGATGCTACTCCACTCTGGTTAGGCCACGCCTCGAATACGCCGCGAGAATTTGGTCATAAAGATTTAACCAAAAACATTAATACAATACAAAGAAAAGCAGCGCGCTTAGTTAAAAACTGCTACGAACGAAGATATAGTGTTTCACAACTGTTAGAGGGATTAAGGTGGGAGCCCCTAGAGACTCGGAGGCTGCACGCTAGGCTTAGACTGCTTGAGATATTCAGAACTGATGTGTTTCAGAGCGACACAGAGAATTTTATCATGACGCCTCACTACATTTCTAGGTCTGACAGATGCAATAAAATAAGAGAGATACACTGCCGAACAGATAGGTACAATAACTTGTCCTTTCCGCGCACGATAAGCAGCCATAATTAAAACTGAGCTCCTCTAAATTCACTTCCAAAATACATTTCATCATATCACCTCCCAAACCTTATCCCTTACATCTTTACAAGGCTGGTGTCCTAACACCCCCTGCCACAGGCCCATGTGGCGGCTCGCGGGGTAGTATGTAGATGTAGATATAATTTGTCCATTCTGTCGAGCTATCCAAAGGAAATTACAAAAAGAGCAGGAATAACCAATATGGTTGTTATTTCGGTTGTCAGGCTACATCATGACGTAATGCCCTCTCCCATCTACCTCAATTGGCGCCACCTTTGAGGACGTGAACAATTAGAGTAGAGGGAGTAGCGCGCTCTATCGTTGCACTGTATTTCCACATAGTGCATGCAGAGATGCCATATTAGTTACCCTATGCTATTGCATACAATTATTATTGCGCGCCTCTGACATATTCCAAGGCAGTTCCTTCGCGGTGAAGCCTTAATCCATTGCCATGTGCTCAGAGTTTTTTGGCTAATTGTATACTTGGAAGCGGATTGTAGCGAACAATTTGAGAACTGCGTTAACTCTTCATTCGGACTCCTTCTTAACGAGAGTGTGACTCAAGCGCATTTTTATATAAATGCTAACGTATTCAACCTTACGCGTGCATATCCGCGTTCCACAGATTTTTTTTAATTGACCCCATTTTTATTTCCATCACAATAAGGAATATAATGACGCTCTTGGGATTTTCAAGGTATTGTTTGACCGTTATTTATTTATTTCTGTAGCTTAAACGCATCGTCAATCAAAAATATTGGAAGCTATATTTTTTTCCCTTTTAATAAATTGAGAATTCGGCGGGTAATGGAATGGTTTTAATGAGGAATGGAAAAAGGATGGAGAGAAACCTTGCGCAGGCATCTCATCTCGATGTAAGGGGCCAATGGGTAATCAGTTAAACCAGTTAAGATAGTTTGAGCGAAAAATAATTTTATTTAGAAATCAATGAATTTGGTCTCATTTTAAAGAAAAATATCTCACCTATCCAATGACACCAAAAATTCTACCTATAACCACATTACTTTCGGAGATATTTGCCAAAAAGTACCAGCCCTTTTACATGGGAAATGGCACGTGTATGCACTCCAGAGTGACATTATTTACAAAATGAGGTATATCTAACACTTAAATGTCGTAGAAAAACTAACAGTATGTAGTTTGTACGTTTTTTCAACTATTATTGAAAATTAATCGTATTGTCACCACAGTAGGTTCTTGGGTATCACAATAAACCTTCCGTTTTGAAGGAGTTTTAAACGTAGCGCGCGAACAAAATGAGTCAAGTTAAAGACTTATTTAGATATTTTAATTTTATTACTTACCATTTCTGTCATATAAAACTCTATTACTTCACCATTAATAATGCAATTTTTAATTTATGTGTCCTACAGCTGGTGAAATTAAAACATATAATTCGAATATGATCTCTATTATGACTAGGGAACTATCTCGCTCGGACTTCCTTAAAAGGTATTTAGTTAAAATAATAATGAAAATTATCTGCGACTTATTGTAGCGATAAAGTTATCTAAGTGAATCTAACGTATGTAATCAATTTTAGTTTTCTCAGTAGCTTGAATTTAGAATAATTGTTTTTTTTAAATTTAGAATCAAACCATTTATCTCATGGAGTTCCGAAATAATTTCACCGTAAAAGTTCTAGATTATTTTATTTTTTAGTTTTTTTGTTTATCATAAATCATTCATGTTTTTAGAAGGCGACTATATAAAACTATAGGCGATGATTGTGAAAATTTTGACCATAATTTAGTTCATAGCGCTTGAAGCGATTTCGTCGTATACTTGGATATGAAAGTATGGGGAGGAATTTTTAGGGGATTCATATCTGGAATGCTCTCGATAGCCTATTTTTGAAAAGATAAACACATTGCAAGCGGGATAAAACTACTTCCTAGCGGCCAAATTGCGAGTCACTTGTGTATTTACTGCCTCCCTTATCGAATTCTATGATCAATGGAGAATCGTCTCGGGACTTCTCCTCCGCATTCTCGGATCCGAGAGCATTTTTTATGGTCCCAAGGGAGGAAGGAAACAAATGCAACCTTTATGAAGCGACGCTTGTGCTCGTGTATGTAGTTGATAGCTGGTTACACGAATGGAGGCTCCTTAAATCCGTTCCAATGTCTTTGATCGACTGCTCTTCCGTACGACTCCTTGATACTGCCCCGTAAAAGTAAGAGCATAAACATAAAACTACACTCTGAACACAAAATAGGTCGAGAACGATTTGCTTTCAATGTACTTTAGGCGGTTTCGAAAATTTCTTTCCCGATTTCGAGGCCATTATTCGGTGTCTTTGATTTAAATGAGAAAAAATTAATAACATCTCTAAAAATTTAGATATCTTGATCTAAAAAATAGAACTTTGGTATTGTCAATCGTTGTCTTGATCAATGATATGGTACGAAGTCACTCGCACGGGTACATAAACTCCAAGGATTGAAATTTTCCATGAAAATTCGTCAATTCCGTCCTTATATAAACGACAATGTTGGTTTTATCCCCCGCGACAGTGGCTTTGGAAGCACGACTATCCCCGCAATGTAGAATGGAGGCGTGAACATCTAGTTCGCATAAATCCCCCTCGAAATTCGCCTTAAAGGAAGATGGCTAGGTGGTGTACCTAGCTAATACGCCTGGCCGGCAAATGGGAGATCTAGATTCTAATCCCGGTTAAGTCTAATTATTTTTTCATGGCGGATTTCAACCCTTGGAGAACTTAAATACATTTCCACACAGTTTATTCCCACAGTCCGACCTAGGTTTCGACAATGCTTACGTCATATTCAAGGTGGCATTAATGAAAATTGAAAATGACATAAGCATTGTCGAAATCTAGGTCGGTGTGTGAGAATTAATTGCTCGGAAATATGAGAAAGGTGTTTTCTTATGGATAATCATATCTTTATCCAATTTTCCGCAAGATATCACCTGATTTATCAAACGTTTTATAAAAATTTACGCAAATGAAGAGAAATTATTAAAATAACATAACTTTTACTCTAGATGTGTTGGTATAAAATGTTACGGAGAACATTCGTGGCATTTGCTTCTACCAATTATTATATTTGTGGAACCTGGAATCACCTAAAATTATCACTTTTCATGTTTATTCTTAGCTATGGTTGGATAGTTTTGTTTTACATACAAGTTCCCTTCAAAGAATATTGGGATGGAGACTATAAAATAAGAATACAGAATTCATTCTATTCGAACATACCGATCAATTACTACATTTACCAATCGATCTCAGGTCGATCGGAGCGGATCAGCGGCTCATTAGCTCAGTCAGGCTGAGATTTCAGATAGATTTGAATTGGCGGGTCTGTGGCGCTCCCCGTTATTCTTTTGGTTGTCATTGAGAAAAAAAATCGTTTTTATTCAAGGAGTGTATTATAACCTGCTGTATCAAGATTGCACCAATGGCGAGTGATGTGACGTTGATGATATCGCAGCACAACGCAATTCTACCTCCAATTGGGCAATTTTATTCACTTGAAATGCGACTGAAATTTCTCAACTTCAAATAATTTTTTGATGCACTCGTTTACACACTGGGTAAATCGTGCTTCAACTGATAGATTCGATTATTCAATATCGATGTTTTCATTCTCTGATGGTAAACTAGGCGATCTGAGTCGGCTCGCTCGGAATATTTAGATCGGTCGATCGATAGATTAAGATCAACCTAAGATCGATTGGTAAACGTAATGTATGTAAGGTTGCTCGCCGTCATTCCTGTCAAAATAAGGCCACTCTGGGTGGGTCATTTTTGGCGGCAAACCAGGCTTCACTCTCGTGCATTCAGACGACATTCACTCTGTTCTTCTCACTACGTGGCATCTCCACTCCATATAGTGAGCTTTCGATTTGCGGCTAGAGCCGGCGATCGACGACGATCGCCACGCCGCGGTGCTTTCGATTTAGCGGAATAGCCGTCTATCGCCAGCTATCCGTGGCACTCCGCTATGAGGAGAGCCGAACAAAGCAAGATAGATTTGTGCAACTGCCGTCTATCGCCGTTCTAAATCCAAAGCACCCATCAACTTGTAAATGGCGGGCACTCGACCGACGTGCTTCAAGTGATAGATTCGATTATTCAATATTCGATTATTCAATATTCGATTATTCAATATCGATGTTTTCATTCTCTGATGGTAAACTAGGCGATCTGAGTTGGCTCTCTCGGAATTTTTAGATCGGTCCAAGTTCAGATCGACCTGAGATTGATTGTTAAACATATTTTATCTAAGGTTGCTCGTCGTCCTTCCTTTCAAATATGGCCATTCTAGGTGGATCATTTTTCGCGGAAAACCAGGCTTCACTCCCGTGCATTCAGACATCATTTACTCTGTTCTCACTACGTGGCATCTCCTCTCCATAAAAACTTGTAAATGGCGGGCACTCGACCGACGACCTCCGCACAGTGGGTCCCAGTATATGGAAAAATGGGACATGGTGAGAAAAATAAAGTATTCAGGTAAATCTTTTGTGCAGTATGTTTGGATAGAGTAAGTGATGACGCATCAAAATTCGAAGATCCTGAGCCGGTATCACGCACCTTTACTGTTAGAGGTAATATAAGAGAACGCTCAGGTAAGGTATGCATTCTGTTAATAATCGAAAGTCAAATACGCGTTAAATTCGGTGTCGCTTACATAGAAGACTGTTGCATCGATTGTAATTCAAAGAACTAGATTCATCTCCGGAAGTATGTACTATTTATATATTTACGTAAAAATCCATTGTTAAGTTGTCATTTTTGTCATTTCAAATTGAAAATTATGAAAATTAGAGAACTTTAATCCGCGAAATATAATTATAATTAGCGAAAAGTTCACTCATTCCATGATATTCCGTCAAAAAAATCTATTGGAAAGTGTAACTAACATCACTAAGTATACAAAAACCTCATAAGTGTGTGCCGATATTTGCCTATATTAATTTTATGGTCCTACTTGCACTAAATAAAATCTATTCGCACAAATATTGCAAAAAAATGAAATCCGCAAGTTTTCACATTTAATGGAAAAAAATTCAATTGTTTCGACATCATATTCGTATTCAGCGACCCCGAAAACCCGTATACACCAAAATTCATCTTGATCTGAGAAAAATCTTTTCATGTCCCAGAAATACATGTGCCGAGGACCACTGTGCGCCGCCGTGTTCCCTCAGAGGCGTGGCCCTTCTCCGGACGAGTTTCCGCCGACTCGGTGGAAAGGCGGCCGGTGAAATATCAAAAGAGCGACCGCTTTGCATATTCAACGCTCTATCTCTCTCTCTCTCTCTCCGCTCACGAAAGGAATTGATTTCGCGCGACCCGATAAATGCCCTTTTACCCCGCCGACCGCGACTCCGCCTCCTTCCGCCGAACTCCGGAACTGCCAGCCGGGTGGATAGCGGTTAGGAGTTGGTTCCCCGTAAAAATTACGCGAATGTTATTTTATTCATGTTCTTACAGAAAAACGTGTCCTCCATTATATATGAGCAATGAAAATACCACTCATGAGTGATACATTTTTCCGAGAACTGGACTTGAAGTTGCATTGGGTTAAATGTTAGATTAGATTGCGTGAAAAATGGGAAGAGTATTATTTATTTTAGCAAAGGCGATATTCGTAATGAATTGTTCAAAGGAAGGCTACACTTACAGGGAGTCCATTGGCAATATAATGCCATTTAATTCATATTATGTCTACAGGAGAATAGATAACCGTGTCCTTCGTTTGATGTGAACTACACAGTACTATAACTTCCTATAAATTTCCCTAATTGAATATGAAACTACATGTTGTTTATTACGATAATGAGGTGTAAAAATTAGGGAATATACCTATGCTATTTTTTGAGTCTCATACAATGCTCTAACAGGAAAAAAACTGCTTTAGTTGCTAAATTTCTCAGGAACTCAATTTGCAGTAAAATGTTGGCATGCCCATTATATCTTTTTTAATTTGTTAGAAAGGAACTGTAATACTTGTAGTTATAGTAGTGTACTTGTGTATCGGTCCCGGTGCTGACGGGGTATAGTTCTCGCCTAACTCGAACCCGGGGGTCGCGGGATCGATTCCTGACTGGGTGGATTTTCCACCACGCAAAAATTTAATCCGTTTCTTTTCCACGAGTGGTATAATACAACAGTTCAAAACAGGTTCAAGCCAGCAAATAAAATTGATATAAATCTCTTGATATCTCTGGAAAGCATATAAAAAAAGCATGCAGATGGAAGTGATACACAGCTATCTTGCACGCATCAATTTGCAAGCTTTTACCCAGGCCACTGGGTGGAGTCTAGTTCGTGCGTCAGTCTCAATTTCCCCAAAGGGAGATATAATTTTCTACTCACACACACTGAAGCGTGCGAGAGCGTCCATTTCAGCTCAGAATGCCCGGCATTCTTGGGTTTAAGTTATTGTCTCGCGCTTGGGCGCAGTGGCCCGAAGGAGCTCTTCATCCAGTTGGGACGGCTCAATCCGTTAGAACACTCTCTACTTGGTTTATGTGCACCTCATGCATTATTTTTTATGCTCCTTGAGAGTATCCAAGGTGTATCCCGTGAAAAATTCCAGGGCACAGTTAAGAGAAAGAATGGTATAGTATGTTGTATGCAACGCAGCGACCTTATGGAGCCCCCGGGTGTGGATATTGCTGGAAGCACTCAAGATTATTTTGCGAAGTATCTTGTGAATTAACTACGCTAGCTTGCTATCTCCTCAGTTATTTTCAAAACGAATGATTCCATCGAATAAGTGCCACTATGAACATCTGAGTTAAGGATTGAGCTCATTAACATACGAAATACGAGCGCGTTGCCGTAATGCAATCGGGGAACCATGGCAATATCCAGACTTTGGCCAGTAAGTTTGCACTTGGGAGGACTAATTTAATAGAAGTTCTCTCTAAGTTTCAGTAGCATTTCTCTCGATATGATAATATTATCTTACTTTCTTGAAAGGTTGAGTAGCAATAAAATTCTTCCGATGAATTAATTTTCTCGTATGTAGTACCCTAGATTTCTTATTTACCAAGCAAAATTAACGATTGAGACAATCGAAATGAAAGTAATGTTGGAGAATATCTCGTAAGCTTTAGATTGGGTTCACTTTTGGTCGAATAATTTTCAAATAACTCAAATGTGTTAACTGTTACAAGCTTGGGCTCGATGGGTAAGATATCTACATCTACATCTACGTCATACCCTGCAAGCCACCCAATGGATGTGTGGCAGGGGGTGCTTCCACACCAGGCATGCATCAATAATACTGCAGAACACCGAAACTGCATCGGAACCAGCGTACCACACATGCAACGCGACAATTAAAATCTAATAACCAAGAAACATTCTATTCATCTACATCTACATCTACACCTACATCTAC
Source organism: Ceriagrion tenellum (assembly GCA_963169105.1). Lineage (NCBI taxonomy): Eukaryota > Metazoa > Arthropoda > Insecta > Odonata > Coenagrionidae > Ceriagrion > Ceriagrion tenellum. Next base: position 108,643,656 of record OY720635.1, on the reverse strand, counting down.
ATCTACGTACTACCCTGTGAGCCACCACGAGGGTGTGTGGCAGGGGGTGAAGATCACCAAACATGCACTATTGACATGCAAGTAGGATATTTAAGGGAGACATGCTAGAGAACAGGGTCACATGCAGCTAGATGGTTAGTATCTACATAATAAGAAAGGGATTATTGGTTGTTATTACATGCATCAGACACTACAGACTACTCTAACTATAGTTCACCTACGCCCTTTAATTCATGCCCTTTGCCACACATTTCATGCCCTTTGCTACGCTGCCTATTGTTCTCTCTTTTAGTACGCGGGAAAAATTACATTTTAAATCTATCGGTACGACAATCTATCTCTCTAATCTTGTTAATATGATCAAACCTAGCATTATACGCAGGGGTTCTCAATATATATCTAACGTCATCTGTGAACAAATCGGTTTCGAATTTACTTCAAAGGTTTAACCTAAATCTTAACCTGCGTTCTGATAGTAATTCCCATCCTAGTTCTTCTATTAAACTCGTAACACTTATACAATTATCATAACGGCCTTTAAAAAATCTATCGGATCTCCTTTGCACACACTCTAATTCTTTTATCATACCTTCCTCGTACGGATCCCATATACTAGCGGCATATTATAAATGAGGCCTGACAAGTGTAAAATAGCTTCTTTCTCGTAATCTCTCATCGCATTTGCCTAGAATCCTTTTTACGAACCCTAATGTACGGTTTGCTACACTAGTTATTTCCCTGACGCGTTTCCCCCATGACATGTCTTCAGTGATGGTGAAGCCTAAGTATTTAATTGATTCTACGTTAGATATTTTATTTTCTTTGATGATATCTTCGTCACGAGTTTAAAACCTGCTGTAGAGTGTCCCAGCCAAATCTGCTTGCTCAACATATACAAACACATGCATAGAGAGTGTAGATAATTGGTATTTCAAGTGAAAATAATATCAAGATCAAATGAACAGCTTCGTAAAAGGCAGTATATGAGGTGATGACTATTATTATCTCAAATAAAGTACATCTTATACTTTTCCCAGAAATTCGAGGTTGAATCGGAGGCATGAACAAATTTACGTGCAAATGGAAATTTTTGCCAGTTTATACTCGCGTTTGGAATATGTGCTAGGAATGGGAATGGTTGGGCTCATACGGTTTTGATGCCGGGTATTAAGGAAACTGGAGTCGCATTCTTACGTCTCTGAATGCACGTTTAATTTTTTTTAAAGCGAGGCGAAAAAAAGTCTTGGACCTCAGTTCAATTATGTTTTTTTCTTCACATCCAAAAGAAGGAATCAAAAATAATTAGGAAAATTTTCAGGTCCAAAGCGCAATTACAAACAAATAAACAGATTAGAGAAATTAAAGTAATTATAAAATATACAGAAATACATTCCAATGTGAACAAAACGCAGACTGAAATTTTAAGGGCCTATTAAAAGAATGGAACCCAAGAGATTAACAATACAAATTGTGGGTTTAACGAAAAATTATGTAAGGAAAAATCTGAAAATATAAATTTCACAGCTGCAATTCAGGAAGAACTGAAGGGAAGCAGGGATAACTCAACAAGAAGTCCAGGGTAGAAAAATATTTCGCAAAGAGAATTAACGATCGAATGGTTGCCGAACAAGTAAACCGTTAGAGGACTGGAACCACCCGGTCGGATGAAAGAAAGAAGGCCCATTCAGAAAGAATAAAAAATTGCAGAGAAAGGCAATGCCAGAATAACGCAAAAGTTAATACTTCGCCTGGTCCAAACGGTTTACAATTAATTACAAACGTTCGGGCCGAACGTGATGAATTGTAACATTGCAGTCAGAACTTCGTTGGGATATTTTTCATCCCAACCTAATTATACTGTTTATGTGTTAAAACTCACCAGATAAGAAGTAATGGAAATGATTCTAGAATTGTATTAAAAATTACTTTCCTCAATTAAAGTAATTTATGACATTGTTTCACGGCGCGGTATACGGATTTTAGATAAAAATTCCATTGAAGTATACTGTTTGCAAATTTCGGACACGGCGTGATACTTTGACATTTTTATCATCTGTTTTTATGGCGAAAATGTGCGTTATTTCGTGTTTAGAAGAATGTCTGAGCACATGAATCTGAAATATTATCACAGAACCACCATTTGCAAAACGACAACGTGTAAACATAGCCGTCGAAAAAAGTGTCATTTAGAATTCCGCCTCGAAATTCGCGAGTGTTTTTTTCGCCAAATTTCCCCATCAGAGGACGAAGGTTCGCGCTCCAACGGAAGTGGAGTTTATACTGCGATCTCAATCTGTAAAGTTCGTTCTGTGAACTCGGGTGAGATTTTTCAAGTCGACTGAGGACTGGTTGAAGGCGACTTCGAGTCCGATAGGGCTTTTTTCTGTTTTATTTCTGTCAACTTTTTTCTGTTTTATTTTTGTCCCCCCTCATTTGGTTCATTAACTTATCCCTGGACTTTTACCTCTATTTTACCATAGAGTGCCACGCTTCACACGAATGTTTCCACATACTGTTTCCTGGTTTTTCAGTTCCATCTAGTAAAAAAAAACCTATATACTGTGACGTCTGTATTAAAGTTTTTAAAAAAGTGATTTCTACCAGCATATTTCGTTGCTTCCGTAGAGTTTTACAGTAACACGTGAGAATACCGTTTACGATAGCATAGAGTTATCAAAAAGGAAAATCGATATGGTGCCATTTCTTCACTTTTACCTAAGAACACCACTTATAGGAACAAGTGTACACAGATTCGTGAAAATCTGAACATAATCAAAGATCATTAAAATCACCTTAAGTCCTGAAATATTTAGTTTAGATTCCTTTAAATGTTGATGGTCTGATTGCAACCAGAAGAAAGGGCTGACGTGCTGTGCGACGGTATATAAAACGCTCGGCATATTTCGTCACGCCCAAAATTTCACACTGGTCGAGCGCGACTCTCCGTTCAAAAACCGTGAATATAATATTAAGAGCTCCGCGAGCGAGGCTTGAAGTGTCCCATGAGTCGTCTTTCGTTAAAATAAACGAGAGAACGAGGAGAAGAAATGCGTGTTTTCTCCCGGAGAGTCCCGCGTTCCATTTTATTCCTCGAAGCATAACCTCGGAATACCTCCCTTGCAAGACGAGAGAGGCTCTGAACGTTCCCATCCCCTCAAACCTCTGGTTTTTGTTACCCCCTTTACCCCTGGAAACGAAAACCGGCCATCCGGTCAAATGTGCTCGCATACATATGGATGAAGGTTGGAGTTGAACCAGCCCGTTCCCAAGGTGAGCCGCAATGTAGTTCCCATTTTCCAATTATTTCCCTGGGAGGCCGACTGAATGGATTTGCACCCGTGCGTGCGGTCTATTCCGCGATATTTCTAATTGAGGAAGGTTAGATTCCGGCATGATACGCGGTGGTATTTCTGGGACTTGTTACTGTGGCCAATATTCCATTCCACGAGCAGTAAGGTGAAATGAAACTAGGTTTCGTTTGCTGAAGAAAGGTGTTAATTTGCCAGGGACCTCGGATACGGAGCGTGTTAAACGGGGCTAAATATTAAAGGTAGGGAAGTAATCTACATACTGCTCTGTGAGCCGCCTCAGATGCGTGTGGCACGAGGTGTTAGGATACCCATTATTCGGAGCGGAAGGAATAGGAAAGAAGTACAGTGATGGGTGAAGGGCAAAGGTGAGTTGAATTTTGACTAAGTGTTATGCTAGTGTCAGACTTTGCTTCAGTTATACAGGGTTGGGCAGAATGGACTCCCTGATTTGAAATATTATTATTTATCTCCAGGTACTAAAATCAATTTTTGCATGTCAAAAATGTGTTTTCCCAAACAAATAATAATCCTTTTTCAGACAATAGCAAATATATATTTGTTTCTTCCCACAGGAATTGAATTAAAGATGGGAAGTCATTTAAAAAAAAAAGTCCATTCTGCCCCACCCTGTATATATTAATTTACTTATTTGAACTTTAAGAGGGTAACTGCTCCTGATTACATATTTCTTAAAATGAACTCTTTTTTTTACATACACAAGCACCCATGTCCTGGGCAGACAATACTCTACCGGGACTCGAACCCGCGACCCTCGGGTTAGCAGGCGAGGACTTTACCCCGCCGCCAATTGGAATAATCTACATAGTGCCCTGCGGGCCGCCTCGATGCGAATGACACGAGAAGTGAGGTCTAAATCTACACTTACATACTGCCCTGCGAGCCGCCGCATTGGCGTGTGGCAGTGGTGTTAGGACACCAGCCTTGTAAATATGTAAGGGATATGGTTTTGGGAGGTGAAATGGTGACGTGCACTATGGAAATGTATAGAGTAGAGCTCATTCTTAATTATGGTCACTTAAAAATGCAATGGTTACGTGCATAATGGGAATGTATTTAGTGGAGCTCAGTTCTTATTGTGTATGGTGCGTGGTAAGAATGAATTTTTTTACCAATCACCTCAACATTATATCTCTCTTATTTTATCGCTGCTTTCAGTTCTAGAGATAAAGTGCGAGGTCACGATAGATGTGAATACGTGTATTCAATTTCTTGGTTGTATTTTCAGAGCGACTTAGATACACACCAATGTTGAAGCATAGGGAAAATTTCAATAGAGCGGGGATGTAAGTCTAAAGCTAGGTATACATTTATCATAGCGTTTAAGATAATGTCTCTGTTGGCACTAACTTTGAGGTGGAAGTAATTTTGGATCACGAAGGACGCCACGTAGTGTCACTCCTGGCGCTCCGTGCTATCACTTTTAATGTAGGACCATGCATGTGAAATAGCGTATTTTTTTCCATGATGTCAACTGCCTTAGCGTTACTAAGATCCAAGGCAAGAAAAAGGTCGTGAAAATGCTAAGAGTTCTATGTGTTTACTTTGGTTGATATCCCGCTCTTCTTTGCTGTGTTCGTGAATGATGTGTTGGAAGAGAGAGTTTGATGGTGAGTGTATATATTTCTCATTCCGAGGTTTTCTTCGCTTGTAGATGTGGTGCCAAGTTGCAATATTTCCCATCGAGCCAACCAAAATTTTGTGCGAACTTTTTTGGATAACTTTTGTTCTACGATTTGTTTGCCATAAGCAATCTTAAACATGCACAATGGGTCTTTTCTTTTCATACAGATATTCTAAATGACATTTAGGGTGTTTTTTTAGGGATGATTGCCATGTAAAGTATCATAAAAATCAAAATATCCCCATCTTATCTACCTACATGCCATTCGTCATTGAACATTCATCGATTGAGAAAAATATCTGGTAAAATTCAGAAATATATTCAGATGGATCTGATTTTGGTCGATTGTGAAATATCGCACGGGATGGTAAATGTAAATCTTAGCATTCTAATCAATATATGCAAATATTAATTTTCTGTGTAAAACTGCCTGGCGCGAGCGAAGCAGTGCAGACGTCAAGAGATTAGACACGTATGTACCGCGCGAGAATCATGGCTGCCTGCTATGGTCATTTGAATAAAATTTGAGACTTTTCGAAAATCAAATAATATCGTTTATTTTCTTATTTCCCTACATAAATTATCAGTGAGCTATTTTATGCCTTTAAGCGATACATTTCTTCAGGAAATATTTACTTTTTTTTGCAGAAAATTGAATTGAAAGTTTTTATTGATTGTCCTGGGGTCCATGCCCTTTACGAACAAAAAAATATATGCATAGCGATGCGAGACAGTGAGCAAAATAAGAAAAAAATAAAGAATATAAAATGGCAAAGGTGAATAGATGTATGATGCATTACATTTTTACATATAAATTATACAGTACAAATAAGACACAGTTGACAAGTGTGCAAATGGAATTGTGAAGTACTACATATAATGAATTCCAAATTCAGCAAACAAGTTCAAGATATAAGTATACAAAAACAACATTAAGCATCAGAAAATAATACACTATAATAATTCATTTTGAAAGTTGAGAGAGAGGGACTATTTTTTATATGTTTAGGTAGATTCTTCCATAGATGACACACTGTTACGATGAAAGAATTTTGGAAATTAGTCGACTTATGACTGGGAAAATATAAAAATTCTGAATCAAATCTGGTACACATTTTCCTTGTGGATGACAGGGCAACAAATTGATCAAACAGATATTCTGGGGAATTTTCGTCGAATTGAGAATACAAAAAACAACCTAAGAAGTATTTTCTCCGAGTCTTAACATTGAGCCATCGAAGTTCTTTATAATAGGGGGTCAAATGGTCATCCCCACGAAGGTTAAAAATACACCTGATGCATAAATTCAATGCTCGGTGAAGGTTGGCGTTATCGTCTTGGTTTAAGTCATTGTACACCAGGCAGCAGTAATCGAACATAGGAAAAACTAACGTTGAAATGAACATTTTCCTTGTGTGTTGAGGAAGAAGTTTAGAAAGTACTTTGAGTTGGTGTAGAATAGAATTGATTTTGCTAGAAATGTTATTCACATGGTTCTTCCATGACAAGCTTGTGTTAATAGTTATCCCAAGATTTCGAACGGAGTTTGAGTAAGGTATGGAGGCTCCGTCAACTAATATTTGAGGTGTATTATCTGAGTGGATATGATTTTATATCCTGGTGCTTCCAACAATCATTGATTTGGTTTTATTTGCGTTTGGAACAAATTTATTTCGCCGGACCCAATCAGTGATAGCCTTTATATCCTCAAAATATAACTTTATAAAAATTATTTCGCGGGTCAAGCCTTGTTTTCAGCGTTTTGATCGACATAATTACTTCAAAATCAGCTCGAGGCTGTTGCCGCCCCATACATCTCCCTCTCAATCACCCATTATGCTCAGTGATCATGCAGTGGAGATGTTTTGGACGTTCAAATCGGAAAGATATATTCATAATAAGACCCTGCAGACCGGAAGACGCGGCTGGAGAAACGTTTGTCACCAAAAGACATCACGTGGAGGAATACTCGATTGCTGACTATCAAAGAAAAATAAATGCCGCAGAAACCTTCGTGCCAAATTTAAGAATATATTTAGTACCTTCCTCGGAAATTTTTCTAGAATGAGTTTCATCGACTTGCGGCATCATCAGGTGCAAGGATAACAAATTTCAACATTGGTTCACAAATAAAATCGAGAGTGGATGGGAAGGAAAGTGGTATGTTGGTGGGAATATTGGAGCAAATTTCGGGATAATAATTTATGTCTTTATTTAGGAGTGAATATAGGACTGTACAGTCCACTCGTACAATTAATTCGAATTTGACTGACACAAACATCCATGTCCAGGGCAGTGAATTAACTACCCAGGCGAGATTCCAACCCGCGACCCTAGGGTTAGCAGGCGACGACTTTACCCTACCGCCACCGAGGCTGACATAGCCGAGGATAGGCAGGCAGGCATCACTCTGGTGAGGAAAGGATGGGGTGGGATGGTTGATGTCAACTGGGGGGGGGGAGGGGAGGCGGAGGGTATCTTCCCCCAGACACCGGTGGAGCGAGACAAGAGGGCAAACGGCGCCAACACCAGGACTCATCGCCGCCCACATCAAAACCCTCCACCTCTTCAATGCCGCATACTCACTCTCTCCTCTCGCCTATACCTCCCATATAACGGGTCCTTAACCCTTCCTCGCCCCACACCGTCTCGCAATTCCGCCCTTCCCATCTCTCTCCCTTGCATTCGCCACCTCTCTTCCCTTCCTCTCCCGAAACCCGGAGACGGAGACGACAGGCCATTAGTCGGAATGGTTTCGGTATTAGGAGGAGTGGGAGGGAGGCTGCGTTCGAGGAGTCTGGGGGTCTCCATCCACCCATCCATCCTCTCTTCCTCTTGCTTCACTCCACCGGTCCGGAATACTGCCTTTCGTCTTCCAAACACTCGGGCAGACGCGAGGCACGGGACTTCGTTCGGATCGCGAGACTGAAACCCACCTCCATCTTTGGGTTCTGTATATGTCTGTCTTTCCCTCTCGTTTGAGCCTATACCCGTGTCAATCACTCCGAACTTTGTATCGCGATGTTGTCCTCACCTTCTCTTCCCATTGTTAATCCCTGTTCTAGTTTCCACATCGTAACCATTTTCCAGTAATTATTAAACGTAGAGAGCTTTATTTTGGGATTACATCTTGGAAAATTTACTCAACTTAAAAAATGTACAAGTTTTCCCGTGGAATACATAATTAAGAAGATATTATGCAAGAACTGAAAAAAAATCCGAAAATTAAACGGTTCTTCTCGAAAAAAATGACGCACGTTGGAGCTCCCAGATCACAATATTGGATTTATACCGTCAGTCCAAGCCCAAACAACATAAAAAAATACAAACTACCCGAGCTTATGAATTTAAAAATGGACTAGACTTTGGAAACTGAAATGTAAATTCCTTGACTATCATATTCCTTTTAAGAGGCAACTTTTACAGTCGGGGATGAAGAATCGTTTCTTGAAAATGACGTTTGTTTACTACGTTGCTCTGTGTCCTCATCTTCTCTCCCCATTATTGATCCCTCTTCTAGGTATCCCCCTCATAGGAATTTTTTAGTATTTATTAAACAAAGACAGTTTTATTGGACATCTCACCCTGCAAAATTTAATATATTTAAAAATAACAGTAAAAGTTTTCCCGTAGAATACAGAGTTAAGAAGATACTAGGCGAAACCTAACCAAAAATACGAAAATTATACGGTTGCTCTCGAAAAAAATGACGCGCGCTGGTGCGCCGAATTAAAAAACTTGGATTAATTCCGTCAGTTCAAACCCAAAAAAAAATTAAAAAATCACAACTACCCGAGCTTTTGCATGTAATAAATTTAGTACCTTCCGCGGATCCTTGCGGGTATTGTGGTACAACGTGATTCGCCGAATTGCGGAAACATCAGGGGCATAAGTAACAATATTCAGTATAGGAATACGTAAGAAATGGGCTGGGATAAAAGACAGTACTTAAGGCACAAATTTTCGGCACATGCGTGAAAAAAATCAAATAATGCATAAATCACCCAAGCATTTTTTTCTGATAATAGTTTGAGAATAGAGCATTTCAGAGGTCATACGCTACCCTTACTAAAAGCAAAATCGGAGACCTAAAGGGACCATCGTTTGCTGAATTCAGCTGGAGTGACCTATTTAAATTTAATTTTAATAAAATATAATAAATAAAAAATAATAATGTAGATGCATTCGTTCATGGGGACATCTCGACCCATTAATCCAGGTCAGATTCTCGTGAATTCCCATCCTTTCATCACCGTGTGAGGATATGGCCGCCGACTCACTGCGAAACCTCCGCCCGCCATCCCTCCCAGTCGATCTCATCGTTTAACCCTTTGAGTGCGGCATGACGTGATATCACGTCATTTTGTCTTCACGCTGGAGCTGATGACGTGATATCACGTCATGGGTACCGTGAGTGTTCCAGCTTTAATTATGGAACTATTACTAGGCCCCCTAGTGAAAGCTGGAACACTCACGGTACCCATGTCGTGATATCACGTCATCAGCTCCAGCGTGAAGACAAAATGACGTGATATCACGTCATGCCGCACTCAAAGGGTTAAGACAACCCTTTCCTCTCCCACCGTCCCTTCAATCCCCAGCCGCTTATTCAACATACAGGGTGTTGCAAAAAAACGCCGACAACGGAAGTGAGGTAGTACATTGAAATATGTTGATCATTTTTAAATAAGGTACCAATGTCTGGAAATGATGCGTTTTCACACTATGACTAGTTAATGATATCTCAAGATCAGTGTTAGTTCGAAGGATTTCAAGACTCATTACTTGACAACACCTCACGGGTACGAACCCGTGATACGTGAAAGAACGACGAGTCGATGGATTGGCAGAGGGGGATCAGTCCCGTGGCCTCCGAGATCACCTGATCACCCCCTCGACTGCTTTTTGTAGGGCGACATGAGGCAGTTTGTTTATCAGATTCCAGAAGAGTCACGTATGGATCTTATACCCCGAATCCGCGCTGCTGCAGAAATAATTCAAACGAGGTCAGGCGTATTTGAACGTGTGCGCCTATCACTACACCGCCGATGTACGCTATGCAGTGAGATGGAAGGTTGTAACACGTATTTCCTTCGTTATAGTTCTGCTTTGTATTTTGCCCCAGCTTGCTCGTCGGAAAAGAAAATACATGAAACATTGCAGGTTTAGAGATACGGTTGCAATTTACTTAACAAAATGAAATATTCAATTTACAGACAATTTAAATTATGAAAATAATTACTTATATCCTAAGGTCATGACCAACTATATATTCTAATTTACACACAAGTTTGGCATATGAATAATTATTCCTTCTTTTAAGTATCTTGTCCAATTATTTGCCACACTTCTCCACTTAAACTTTTCACAACATCCAGTCACAAACTTAAGTCTTGGCCAATTCAAAACCTCTTGCCTTATGGCTTCTTGTATCTTATATGAAAATAAAAGTTTGTAGTTACAACCCAATTATTCGACGACGCAGGTTGGCTTGTCCCTCTGTGGTCTGGAAAATCCTCTCAGCCTGCGTAGTGTTCGTCCTTGTCGGGCCCTCAGCTCTTGGGTCTCGTCCTGTTGTAAGATCTCCCGTTCCTCTCCTTAATTCCAGCTCCTTTGTCAATTCTCCTTTTCTACGTGGGCTATGTCTCACACGACGCCACACTCTGGAACTTCCTCTACCAAAACTTGCGTGCTGTCCTGGCACGACCGTACACTCCGACGGTTTTATCTACAAAAATCCCTGCGTGCTGTCCTGGCACGACCGTACACTCCGACGGTTTCCTCTACACTCCCCAGCTCCTTTTGTTGCCGACGCTTTCACTCCCTCGGTCTATTGTTTATTCTCAATTCACAATATGGTGGGTCCCTTATTGTTATAATAAGCCATGAGGTAGTCAAAGAAAAAAATGGCGAGGCCAGCGTTATGTTACAAGGTGGATATTTTGAGAACTTGATGTGACTGTGGCAGAATTGTCAAGTATTCAAACGGAACTCTCAGCTACTCAAAGTGTGAAAACGCATCATATCCGGACATTGGTACCTGATTAACCCTCTTATGGCCAGTTGCAGAAACGTAACATATTTATTCCATAAAGTTATGGGACCCATAAGCCATGGCAACCATTCAATAAGTGTTGCACAAACATTCAATAAATTCATTGGTCTCATAACTTATAGCATGGAGTTATGAGTTCCATAAGTAGCCAAGATGGCGGATGCGCAATGAACCGCTTAGTGATTTTTTTACTTGATGAAAGAGTTATTTTGAGAAAAATGACCAATTAATTTCCTATTACTGGCTAATTATTATGTGCATTATCAATTATTCATAGGCTAAACTTTGATAACTTTTATCCGGCGGTGGATGATTAGATCAAATATTCGAGGCTATTAACTATTGGTAAATAAGTTAAGTAACTAATAGATGTGTTCATGCAACCCGAATATATTTATGAGTTCTATAACTTTATGGATCTCATAACTATTGATTCCATAACTAAGTTTTCTTGCAACCGGCCATTAGTGCCAACGAAATTTGGTGATACCAGCAAAAAGTGCCAGCATGAATTTGGGGGTTTTGTAGCACCTTATGAAAAAAAAACAATATGAAGTTACTATTTTAGATATGAATGTAATTTGTTCTATTTTTTGCTAAAAATGAATTCATTGTTGTTTATAATATTCTGATACATTTCATAAAGGATAAATGTAATTATTACAACAAAATTAGTTTGAAAAATAATTTGTGCTCGAGCCGATATATCGGCTCATGGCACTTTTCACCTGTGGAGCAAAAGCCGATGTATCGGCCTGTGGCACTAATGACCAGTTGCAGGAACGACATATATGTATTATATAAAGTTATGGGACCCATAAGCCATGGCAACCATTCAATAAGTGTTGCAGAAACATTCTATAAGTTTATTAGTTTCATAACTTATAGCATGGAGTTATGAGTTCCATAAGCAGCCAATATGGCGGATGCGCAATGATCCGCTTGGTGATTTTTTTACTTGATGAAAGAGTTATTTTGAGAAAAATGACCAATTAATTTCCTATTACTGGCTAATTATTATGTGCATTAGCAATTATTCATAGGCTATACTTTCATAACATTTATCTGGCAGTAGGAGATAAAATCAAATATTCGAAACTATGAACTATCGGTATATAAGTTATGAAACTAGTAGATGTGTTCCTGCAACCCGAGCATTTTTATGAGATCGACAACTTTATGGATCTCTCATAGCTATTGATTCCATGACGAAATCTTCTTGCAAGCGGCCATGAGAGGGTTAAAAAATGATAAACATATTTAAATGTACTACCTCACCTCCGTTGTCGGTGTTTTTTTGCAACACCCTGTAATATGGTCAGGGCCACCCTCTCTCATCCTCACGCCTCCAACCTCCTCATCTCCTCATATTTCCCCGCGCCGTTGCCCTTTAGCCGCTCCGCCGATGACTCCCTTACATCCTCCCGGTCAATTATACACAGCCCCTTACATACGTTTTGCCCGGGTTCCAACCCGCCCCCCACTCTAATGAACGCGTCGTCTATATCTCATCGACTCCCTTATCCGTGGCCTCTCTTCCCTCGGGAAGACCTCCAGCCGAACCCCGGCAAACTCAAGCTGTCTCGCTAACCCAAGCCTTTACGTCCCGCCCCCCCTCTTTGGTATTTCATCTATATCTACACCTATGTCATACCCTGCAAGCCACCCAAAGGGTGTGTGGCAGGGGGTGCTTCCACACCAGGCATGCATGAATGATACGGTAGAACACCGAAATTACATTGAAACCAGCGTACCACGCATGCAACGCGCCAATTAAAAATCTACTAACCAAGAAACATTCTATCGTCAATCGTTCCAACATGCAAGGGATACAAAGATTACTACTACGGATTCAAAATATCATGCATAAATAAGAACGTCAATATTTACATCATGCATAAATTAGAACGTAGAGAATATAAAGAAAAAGATCTACTGTCTAGCTATTGTCACTATTCGCACTATTCATGACGATGATCACAGCTGTTATGGTCCCGAATGGTACGCGGAAAAAATGACATTTTATACCTATCGGTTCTAAAATCTATCTCTTAATTTCATTGGCGCGATCTAATCTGTCGTAGCACGAGGGGGTTAATACTATGTTTTTTACGTCGTCAGAGAAATGATTTTCCTGAAATTTAGTTAAGAGGCTAAGCCTATAATTTAATCTAAGCTGTGATAGCGATTCCCATCCAAATTCTTCTAACAATCCAGACACACTAGCCAACTTATCGTAGCATCGTTTCACAAACCTAGCTCCTCTTCGCTGCACGCGATCTAACTCTGATATCAACCCCGCTTCGTATGGATCCCATACACTAACAGCATATTCCAGATGAGGCCTAACGATTGAAAAATATCAACGTTCTTTCACTGATTTGAAATGGGATGAGTGCTGCATGCCTAGTGTGTAATCACCCCGTGCCACACACCCTACATCTACATCAACGTAATACCCTGCGAGCCACCACGAGGGTGTGTGGCAGGGGGTGAAGATCACAAAACATGCACTATTGACATGCAACTGGGATATTTAAATGAGACATGCTATAAAATTGGGTCACATGGAGCTAGATGGTTAGTATGTACATAATAAGAAAGGGAAAACTCGCTTGTCACTATTCGCACTATCCATGACGACGATCACAGCTGTTATGGTCCCGAATGTTACGCGGAAAAAATGACATTTTATATCAATCGGTTCTAAAGTCTATCTCTCTAATTTCATCGGCGCGATATAATCTGCCGTAGCACGAGGGGGTTAATAGTACGTTTTTAACGTCGTCAGAGAAATTTTTTTCCTGAAATTTAGTTAGAAGGTTAAGCCTATAATTTAATCTAAGCTGTGATAGCGATTCCCATCCAAATTATTCTAACAATCCAGACACACTAGCAAACTTATCGTAGCATCGTTTTACAAACTGAGCTGCTTTCCGATTTAGTCGTAGGCTGACGCTCTCGCGCGGTTATCGTCGACGTAGATGCTATAGGAGAGAAGTGGAGGAGGGTGTGAGGAAGTCGCGGCGAGTGAAGGAGGTAGAGAAGAGAGTTGGGAGGCAGAGGGAGTGAGATGGACTGAGGAGGCTCGCCACTTACTCCACTTGACTCAAATACTCCATGTACTTCATCCAAGATAATGGCGTCGTTGACAGAAATCCATCCAATCAGTAAATACGTCTAATAAATGAAATTCTCTCTTCTGCTATTTTGCGATACTCCATATTTTCACAATATTTAATCGGAAATAACTTTTACAAAGACCACACTTCACGCGTCGAACACGACCCGGGTTTCAACGATTTATCGTCATCATCAGGTGTGTGTTTTTTTCGCCACAACGTCTCTCCTTATATACGTTTCCACAGTTAGAAGGTGGAGGAAAAAGAATGTTGGGAGGTCGAGCGAAGTCATAGCAAAATATTTTAAAGAGCACTGGGTGTTGTTATTGAGTGATGTAAGGTGGGGATCTGATGGAGGATTAACACTAGAACCGCCGTAGGTTTTACTACCCCTCCGACCGCCAAGGGGTAATTTTGACCCCTCTTCATTTTAATTAGAAAATAAATTACTGTATCCTTAAAAAAGAGATACATTTGTTAATTTTTTTATCTAAAATTACATAGAACGATTATTTTTTAATATTTTTATTATCATTTTAGCAAGTTAAACTAAATTATGATCACTTACATGTAAGGTTTTTTAAAACAATTTTGTACATAAATCACATATGGGTACATAAATGCGGCAAAATAATTAACAATTATGTAAGTTATTATTAGAAATAATATTTTTATCGTTTATAAACTGGTATACAAATTTTAACGACTTTTTTCATAAAATTATTAGTGAACACAATTGTAGAGCACATCAATGTGCAGACCAGACATGTTTTGCTTATCTTGCCACAGCAGGATCGACAAACGAATTTTTTGCATGATTTGCATTTGTCGGAAGCTTTATTACCTTTACACTTTCCAATCTGGAATTTTTACGGGCGCGACCCTGATTATTCTCTTCCCGTTTTTCTTCACCTTCTCCATCATCGGATTCTGATGTTTCCTCAGTAGGAAGGTATTTGTTGCGTAGCTCCTCCGCTAATATTCTGATAAATTCTCTTCGCCGCAGATATTCACCTGTTACTTTTCTGTAAACAGTAAATGCATTTATCGTGGCCAAATCTAAAATATTGAAAAATGTGTGGATTGACCCCTCGGCGGTTCTAGTGTTAAGGGAAGGAGAATGGGGGAAGGAAGCAACTGCAATAAGGATATGCGATGAGGCAGGGAACAAGCATTCATTAACCTTAATCTTCCGAGCTTGTCTTTCCGGCACAAATATGGACTTTAATGGACCGTCAGTCGAGCTCTACGCTAGTCAAAGCAAAAGCTTTCTTATTTATTATATTTTTAAATTTATTGAGAGTTGAACCGTACAGTTTTCCGTTTTGCGTATGAGCGTGTTTGGCACATTGAGTGTACATTTAAAAAACCCCAGCCAGCAAGGCCTAAGGCTATGGAAAACCCAGTAAGATAATGGTTAATCAGAATGACTCCTGGGTCAAACAACTTCTTTAAAATTGCTAACTGTTCCCGGAAGTTAAGCTCCCGGCCATTACAAACACATAAAATTTCTACCTCGAAGCAGCTCATATGGTCATGATCCGTCTAATGCCGAGCATCTCTAATGCCGTTTGTGGAATGATCGAGGGAAGGTAATCACATGACCAAAACTCCCACATGGTAGTCTTTGTTTCAACCTCACGATTGTCAAAAAATTGCTTACTTGGTGCCATTTCTTCTTCTGGGATTCAACCGTGTTGTTGTTTCTCTGACAACGTGTCTCCTTCTATTCTGGAGGCATCCTCAGATCTAAGATTTCAGCGCTCTTTTCGGCCGGACATACGAGGCGGGTGTTTTAAGTAAGTACCGTTTAGAAATTCGGCCACTGCAGTGCTACGGTCGGCATTTAGTATATGCACCCTGTGTACCTACATCTGTTAGGAAGCCACAGACGCCATCACGAAAAAATTCGACCTCGTTTACGTTTGTTGGTGAGTACTTAAAATACCTTCGCCGATCGAGAATCCCGCCGACTGTGAAATACGCGCTGTGATTAGTTTTCATAGTCCTAAAGGCGTGAAAGCGGCTGTAATTTATCGTCAGATCAGTGAAGTTTGTAGAAAAAAACATTATGAGCGATGGAATGGTATGGAAATATGTTAGAACTTTTAGATAATCCAAAAAGAAGGAGTGGTATGCTGTAGCATCCACGACGATACCCGTCCTCACACGGCTAATCAAACTCGAGGTCTCATCGGATCATTTGGCTGAGAACAACTTGATCATCCTCTGTGCAGTCCTTATCTAGTGACCAGTGACTACCACTTGTTTTTGCATTTGATCATGTATCTGGCTGGTCAGCACCACGACGACGATGATGAGGTCAAAACGACCGTGTTGCAGTGGTTGTCAAATCAGGCGGCAGACTTATATGAGGATGGTATTCAAAAGCTGGTTCTACGATGCGATAAGTGCTTTCATATAAATGTAAATTATGTAGAAAAGTAGATTGAGGTACATGTTTTCATGTAAAAATAAAATTGTTAAGAACAGCATACTTTTTAAAATTTCAATACGGTACTTGAAAAAAATGACGAGTCGAACATAGTGTCGCTTTTGATTGCCTGCCAATTTTGGCGCCATTTTTCATTTACTTTCTCCGATATGTGTTAGGACTCTCTCCTAGGTGGTCACTTGGTGTAAAATAGAGAAGATGACTACAATCTAACGACCTCCTGAAAGAGAATCCAAGCGTACATCGGAGGGAGAAAAATATAAAATGGCTCCAAAAGCGTTTTTATCGATATCGATTTTTTATCTATAGAAATTTGCCTTTTCTCATACTCGTTACTTCCCAGGGAAAACTTCAATTTATGATACATGTATCCTAAAATATACAATCAACAGTAATATAGAATTAAACTACAGCTTTTATCGGCATCTAAATAAAAGATTTCATGTTTAGCCGGTGAATAGAATGGAGAAAGGCTTTAAGGGATTCCATCCGGGTTGGGAGGTTGAAACCGCTGTCCCGGTTGATCTTTCTCCTGAAGAGAAAACTCAACCGGGACAGCGGATGGAATCCCTTGTAGCCTTTCTCCATTCTATCCACCGGGAAAACCTGAAATCTTTTATCACCGTTTTATTAGTTGGAGCAGATAGTTTTCCCCACCGTTCTAAACCCTAACCACTGAACCTATCTCGGCTGATGTGCTACTTGACAATAGTGTTGGAGATTGTTGAAAGACGTCCGGCCTCAGGACCTGACCTTTTAGGTTCTTTATTTAGGTGAAGCAGACGCGATGTATCGACGAAAGCGGAGTATCCAGGCTGGTGATCACGGTGATGTCTCGCCCGTTATCTCCGTCGCTATCCGTCGCGCCGATTTCCATGCTCCGCATTGTTCGCGATCACGGGTTTTTGCCACTCGTTTCGCGACGAGGAGTAATCGCAATCTCGCGCGAAGCTCGAAGGACGCCGGCAACACTTCCGCCGTGGCTGGCCTTATCTAACGACCAAGATAACGGGTGCTCTCGTGATGAAAGTACTCGATAGGGCCCCAGTTTCTTTTGAAGCTAGGGTACAACGATTTGTCACGGCGTTGCTTTTAGAACTAACGCGTGAAAATTCGAAAGAATGGTGAAGGATCAACAAGTGAAACGGCGAAATTTACCACGAAATAAATGGAAGTGGGGAAATAGCGACGTCTAATGAAGTAGTGATCGTATGGCAGCTGAACGACGGTTTGTAATGATGAGCATTAGAGTGGGATAAATGCATTGAAAATGGTGCATCTGGGAAGAGTTTGCGGTAAGTTTAGAATAGAATAGAATAGAAAATAGTCTTTATTGTTCTGAGACTTTAAGTCTCCTGGAACATGGAAAAGAAATAAATACATGCCATAACATAAAAGATTACAAAAAAACTATGCAATTTTACAGAGGTAATCAGTCATGTTTCTCTTGAACATAGAAATTGTGATAGAGGTTCTAACATTTACAGGTAAACAATTCCATAACTTGCATGAGGAAATTAGGAATGAGTGCTCAAATAATAAGGCATGGAATTTAGGGACTAAGAATAACTCAGTGACACGAGTTGATCTTTTTCCTGTATCTACATTACATATAAAATTTTCATACAAATAGGTGGGGTTTTTGGATTTCAGGACCTTGAACGCGTATAAAGCCTTTTGCAGTTTTCGGCGTTTATCCAATTTCAGCCACTTAATTCTTTTGTAATAAGGCGTGACGTGTTCATCATAGCGGATGTTGAAAACAAAACGCAGACAGGAGTTTTGAAGACGCTGCAGCTTAATGCACAGTTCTGAGTTAACATCTGAGAAAATGATTGAACAATAGTCAAAGTCTTTTAGGGAGATTAGGGAGTTTAGGGAGTAGGGGATGGATTGTATTTTGAGGAGGCGACCGACAGCTAAGGTCATTTGTGCCATAGGGAACACGTGAAGGAGGAAAGGTGGATAGGAACTCTGCGTCGGCATTGGCTCGCTCTTAACGAAAGGCGCCAAGGGGACCACGGTTTAACGTCTCATCCGACAGAAGGAGTACTGTACTTGAAGTGCCCTCCACAAGACACTCAAGTAGGAATCGGTTTTCTCTAAAAAAACATCCTCCTATGCAGGGATATGAACCCTGGCCGCCTGTAGGGTTTGCCAGTACTCTGGCTGCCACACCAACCCTATCCCCAGGAAGGATAAATTTAAATGTGACTGGGTCGTGAAAAACGTGAGTTAGATGCCCTAGTAATGGACACTTGTGAAAGGAGAGTACTTGTAGATTTGTACTACTTAAGAAAAATGGATGAAAATTGAATAACGAATCAGATAGTGGGTTGAGTGGTGTGGAATGGTGTGGATCGCGAAAGTCATGGGTAAATGAGGCGGAAGGGACGCTTGTAATATTATTACTGGTCAGAGCCGAGCCACGACCCTGGTCATTTGGGACCCTGGTCATAAAGATTAGACCAAAAAAAATAATAAAATCCGAAGTACATCTGCGCGCTTCATTAAAAACTGCTATGAGCGAACATATAGTGTTTCACAACTTTTAGAGGAATGAAGGTGGGAGCCCTTAGAGACTCGGAGGTTACACGCTAGGCTTAGGTTGCTTGAGAAATTCTAAACTATTGTGTTTCAGAGCGACACAGGGAATATTATCATGACGCCTCACTACATATCTAGGTCTGACAGAAGCGATAAAATAAGTAAGATACGTTGCCGAACAGATAGGTACAAAAACTCGTTTTTTCCGCGCGCAATAAGTGACCATAATAAAAACTGATCTCCACTAAATATACTCTCATAATACACGCCACTATTTCGACTCCCAAAACCTTATATCTTTACACGGCTGATGTCCTAACACCCCCTCCCGCACGCCCATGCAGCGGCTCGCAGGGTATTATGTAGCTGTAGATGTAGAAGAGTAGGACACCGTGTACGAGTATGAAGGAGATTATGGCATTAGGGTATGCAAGAATAGGGCATTTTTGACAAAAATAGAATATCTGCTTTAGCTTAGCATGCATATCACCGAGAGTTAAACTTTGTTGCCCGTGCTCAAGCCGAAAGTTAAAAGCTTGATGGTAATGCTTTATTAGATATGTTAACTTTGTGCGACACTCCTATTCTACCTGTCAAAAGACGGTGGTTGCATTTAATTTACACATCAGTGGAGTTGAATTCCATTCGTAAAAGACCCCGTGCTTTAGGTAGCGCAGTTGAAAATACATCGAGGCAGAACTCACGGGTGCCATGACGCAGTATTCCTGGGAAAAAAACACCTTCAATAGTAGGTATACCAGCGATTGTTATGCGCCATTTTTTTAGTTAACGCATCAGGCAGGGACAATATCAAGGTTTTAAATTGCTGTTCCGTGAAAACTGAATATATTTGGTATACATATTTAATAAATCATAATTATAATTCAATAATAATTTATTCCTCCAGAAACAAGGAAAACGTTCGTAAAAAAATTAGGAAATTTGGAAGTTAAGTATCCCAGACGCCCATTTGCCTTTTTTAGGGTGCCATCTGTTAAATTTATATAAATTTAAATAAATAAATATAATTCTCATGACAAAAAAAACATTTGCATACAAGGAGAAAAACCAAAATGTTTTACAAAATGCAGATAACATAGACTGTGATAACCAAAAATACAAATCATATGAACCTAGCCATGCAATCTTTAGATATTTCGATTAGTCAATAACCATGTTTGACTTATCCAAAGAACTATTACAATCGATTTCTCTTTTATGCTATTTGAAAGTTCATTATAGAATTCAGGTCCCATAAATAAAAAAGGATCTTTTTATCCTTCTATTCAATCAAAAATGTCTACTATTTCAAAATTTCTGTCTTTTGATCCTTCTATTCAAACAAAAATGTCTACTATTTCAAAATTTCTGTCTTTTGTTCCTTCTATTCAAACAAAAATGTCTATTATTTCAAAATTTCTGTCCACGAGTAGTGTGTGCCTAGAGGGTAGAAATATGTCGATAGGTTGCCCAAAGCTTAGCCAGTGCGCATCGTTCCGTTCGTGTTCTTTGGCGGACGCTGGTGTACGCTGATGTACTCCGATCTGTACCGACTTCTACTCTTTCGATTGAAAGCTTATTGAGCCAAGGAGATAGCCCCATTAGACTCTCCCAGCCGACGATCTCGTCCGGTCATTGAACGGCGACTTTCGAAGCGATTAGGCTTTTATCTCACTATGGAACTCGATATTAGCATACACGACCACGAGCTATATGAATACATGTTTTTATGTGAAAAACTGGAATTTAAAACTTGAGTTAAATGAGACATGATATTCAAAACCGTAGGACCGTCACAATGCTTTGTTTGCATTAATTATTTCGAAAGTTCGGCATGAATTCCAAGAAAGTGCCTGCATTGAGACAAAACCAGGTTAGGCGGACGAAATATTTATATACTTTGCTATCCATTTTTTGTACTGCCACTTGGAGCAGTTGTGACCTGGATATTAGTGGTAGGATGACCAAGAACCGGAATGACTCGACTGATCCCAATGGGCCCCACTGACTATTTGTGCATCTCTCCGTGCCATTATATAGGGGAGCCGAGACAAGAATGTATTCGGCCTGGAGACAATGGATGGGGTGGGGAAATAGGAAGGTACTGACGTCAAGTAAAGGGATAGGTCCCACCTCAGATACAGTTACAGCTATTCTGAGCTCTGCCAAATAACATTATAGACATAAACAAAGAGAAATCAAACGAATGCATACTTAAGAAAAAAGGAAAACAACGGTTTCCATCTGGAAGAAATGGGAACTTGACAGCCAATACCCTGGTCACAACAGAGCCAATCAAAGACTAATAACATTTTTTTCTGAATCAGGTACCTGAAATAAAGAAAAATATGGGGACTTCATGTATTGATTAACTTTACTGGCAAAATTGAGAACATCATAAAGACAGATCTGAGAAGTTTTTACAACCAGTTTTCCCCCCTTTTTTAACATCAAAATAATATATGGACGCGTACCATCAATTTCAACGAAATCAATACGCTTTCAATAAAGTGTATACATCCAAACTTAAACTTACGAGTGGCATGTGAGGAGCTCTGAAGGCAGGTGGAAAGAGGACGAATGGTTTTCAGAACGAAGACCACCCAAAGGGAGTAAAATACGTTCAAATATACAGAAGTAGATGCTAAGCTAGGGTATGTGACGATATATAGACGTATATCGTCATTTTTTACACACACATGTTGGATATAATTACTATGACTGCCATAGAAAATCAACCTTCGATAATCATCGTGCATTCTACCTCATATTTCGCCTGTGGTCAGGTTTCGGTATATCGTGATTGGAAACCCAACCATCGCCACATCGATGTCAGCGATAGTTTACGGCATTAATACATGAAAATTTTGTCGATATTCGATATTTACGGGGTAATCGGGGTGATCAATACCGTTAAAGATATTCCGGTCGATATATCGTGAAGTAGTCTTGTCGATATATCGAGAAATTGTCATGTCGATATTCTGCCAAATATGCATCTTGCGATATCGCGAAATATTAATTTCGATTTATCAAGAAATAGTGATGTCGATATATCGCGAAATTGTCATTTCGATTTATCGTGAAATAGTCTATTTGATCGTTGTCATTGAATCGTTGAAACTTCATGTCGATTAATCGAAGCATCCTCTCTGTTAGTTGGCCTGGGAAACGTGTGAGAATGAGAGAAGGGCCAAGTATAAATCTCGATAGTTTTATCACAATGCCAGCACATGTACGACGACATTATCGAGAGGTTAGATGCCGTCAGTTATCCGCATGTTAATATATCGAGGCACACCCTCAGCTTGGTTGTCGGGGAACAGCGTGGGATTGAGTTAAGGACCCAGTATAAAAGCCTCGGTAGTTTTTCGCCTGGTTGACGAGAGAAAAAAGGGGCAAAGGAGGTTATTATTTTAAAGGGTTGCGTGAGGGGTCGTGTTTTTTTTCCTCCCTCATTGAAGAGAGGGAGGACGGTATGAGATAGTCAAGGCAGAGGATGCCGCAGGGAACGTGTGCTTTCGTCCAATGTGGAACACGAGAAGAGAGAGAGGTTGAATGGGGCATTAAACAGACATCCCCTACCTCCTCCTCCTCCTCCACCCACACACAAGGGCTGTGAGGGTTGGTTTTTGCGAGGTTCAGAGAGGGTTGAGATGAGGAGCGCGTCTCGGAGGTGGAACAAGGAGAGGTGGAAGAGGGTGGGTCGTAAAACGAGACTGGAAAGGGTTTGCGAAGAGAGGAGATTGTCCTTTAATGATTCGGAGAGCGACAAAGGCTGCGTGTTCAAGATACTGAAGCTCCGTGAGAAGCGGCTGGATCTCGCCATTTTTAAAGCCAGCATTGCAGGAACATACCTTTTTTTCGATTGTGGGTGAGCGACTTCTCACAAAAATGTTTTGTGACCGTGAGTACTTTCCGCAGGTGATCGAGAAACATGAGTTAATCAAGGAGTCTCATTCGTAAATTTATACAAGATTTTCCATGTTTTCTCATCATATTCAAATAAAACTCTAACTAACCTTGCATGCAATCTCCGGCATGATATAATCTTTCATGTTTTCATTTCTTGCAGTTCTATTTATTCGTTGCATAAATAATACTAACCATTAGTTGTATCCTGAGTAGTGTGCTGCATGGTAGCATGTTCTTCTACGTGTCACTCTCCTGGTTTCTGGTCTGACTGCGTACCGTTGTCCTGACTGCTTTTGGTCTGCACCTGGCATCCCGGGGAACGAGCGCGGTTCTTATTTGAACTGGAATTAGTGCTGCATGCCTGGTGTGGAATCACTCCGTGCCACAAACCCTACTGGTGGCTTGCACGGTATTTCGTAGATGTAGATGCAGAATTGCTTATGTGAGTTTTAAGAACTATGAGACAGAAATGTGGTCTTCTGAATAACTTGCTGAAAATATTTTACTACTTACAGTGATATATCAACCTTTTTGGAGGGAATGGTTAAAGTTACGAGAGCTTACTTAGTTACTTATTCATTTTGATAAACGATTGAATATACTCTCATTGCGTCATTATATAGCACAGTAGATTGTATTCTGACAAAAATTATTTCACTAATTAGGGCAGAGACATTGGTTGTTGTTTATCTTGGCAACAATATGCTTCTGCATGGGACTAGTTGAAACTTGTAAAAGTTCTGCAAACAGATTTGCAGAGCCACTTTCGTGTGAAAATCATGCGAAAACTCGCTTGATGTACCTGGTACAATGAATTTGCCAGTGTTAAACCCTCATGAGAAATGTTTACTTTTGCACTTGCATGCATCAGTGGTAATTTTTGTATCTATTGCCATGTGAACCGCGCCATAAGCCTGTTATGTCAAGGTTAACACCAGAGGATTTCTCTTTCAGCTCATGTCAGGAGCAAACTTCTACTCAAGAATGTCTCCTTCCGTATGAGTGAAAAGTTTGCTGACATCTTTCTCATGAGTGGGCCAGTGGTATCGATGAGGAAGTAACTTCCCCATGTAACATCTGGTGTCGCCATTTGCTCTAGGGAGCTAGCTGTTTATTATGAGGGTGTCCAAATCGCTTTCCCCAAAAGGGCAACGTGTATTCCGGAAGATATTTTCCTTAATGTACGCGGCCATTATTGCTTCCGAGAAATGGTGTAGAGTGATAAATCTGCTATTTCGTTGAACATATGGTACACGACTTTTCGGTTTCTTCGTCTTCCTTTTCGAGTTGAATATGATGTGGGCAGTGGTTTGCTTTCTTTTACTTCTCCTCCGAAGATTTCTTCATCCTTCCACTGTGGTTTCTCCTCCTTTCTTCAGACTAGGTGATATTTGGCCTTTTTCAATTGCTTATCCAGTTGCTAATATATAAATCTACCTTTGAAATATCTCTTTGTTGGAGGTCACTTGGAGGTTATTGCCATTTCCCACCACTTATATTAAGGTAGTTTTGAGCGAGATAGTTCCCTAGAAATAATGGAGACCATAGTCGAATTATACGCTTTAATTTCAGCAGATGTAGGAAGTGTGAATTAAATATTGTATTATTAACGGCGGAATACTATACTTTTCGTTGCATGAATTCTTAGTAATTGAATACAAATATCTCAATGAGTCTTTAACCTGAGTTAAATGCAGTAGGTTTAAAACTACTTCAGAACGGAAGGTGTTTTTTTGAGCCTGAAAAAATTACGTCGGTGACAAAAACATGCAAACTACACGATGTTAGTTTTTTTTTGGGAGAGAAGGGAACGGAAACGGAAGGGGAACAAATGTTATCTACTTACTAGCAAAGGTCCCCGTTGAAATTCAACGGGGGATGAAAGAAAGACAGGGCATATAGGTTGTAGGTTCGAGTCATTCATGAGGTGTATTTTTTTTCCAGGCAAATCAGCTATAATTTTAGTTTTATTTTTTAATTCAGCAGATGAAAACCGCATTACCTTATGTTTACCGAGTTTCGACATTCTTTTGCGGTAACTTATGGAAACTAAACTACAGGCTGTTTGCATTCCAGAGGCTTTTCATATTAATATAACATCGTGGCATTCTCCCGTTTTACATGGGTCCAACTTAAATGATTCCACTTGAAATGAATTCAGCCAATTTTAGGCAAAAATATCCCTGAAAATATCATAATTAGCAACATGTCAGTGTACGGCCTAGATTTCCACTGTAATACCTATCTCTAGATATAAAACCCAGCCGCCATTGAAAAGGTCCCATTTACCTTCTAAAGCTAATGCTATTTCAACGGTTACCAAGGAAATATCCTATTGTTGACGGAAGTAAAATTCATGATTTTGACATAAAAAATGCGAAAATTCTAGGGAAATTTTATTAGTATAAGAAAATTGAATGAGAAAATGAGAAACGGCAATCTTTAATCCATCTAATGGCGAAAACTATAGCCTTATATCTTTAGTATAACTAATTAAAATAAGCAACAAGAGAAACCTCTGCACTTGAACCAAAATGTTTAGATTTGAGTTTTTCAAACACATAAGTCACCAGACGGCCCAATATGATTTTCACTAAAATCGGTTCACTCGTTCAATACTTATGAGGCTCTTAAGAAAGCATTCTTTTGGAACCTTAGGGCCCTCTGGAGCCCCAGCATGACTTACGATCCCATGATTATTGTACATTCAGTATAGGTATATTTTACGTGTTTCTATTACAGGCAAGAATTATCTTCCAGGGCCAATTTGTTGTGATAAATGGGCCCACTTGAGGGCCTTCTAGGGCCCCCAGGCCCTTGTTATATAGCCTATGCATGAACCAGATATATCAAGTATCTTCCTGCCAAATTTTGTTTCAATCGATTCAGTGGTTTATGAGTGATTGAGTAACAGACAGACTGACACCACTAGATTTTTATGTGATGGAATATAATTTATAGCATTTCACAAGTTAATTTTGTTTTATTTGTAGATTACTATGTGAGGGATTTGTGGTCGTGATATGCTTCCTCAGTTTTTGTTTCAAATTTCGATGATTCTCTATCTATTGATCCGTTGGCGAAATATCTCGCTCTGCTCTACATCTCCTCCGAAAGCTCTGTCACTCTTTAATCCTCTCAGTAGAAGCAGATGCTCAAGCGTTTAAACTGTGAGCAAAACCTTTGAGGAATGTTTTTTTTCTACTTTAGTGGACGTGTAATAATGCTAAAAAGAGCCTGAATGTGACCATTCCTCGCGTCACGTGGTTACGGACAATATACTGACGAAATTTATTCGTCGACGTACAATAACTGGTCATAACTAAACGTTCAATAGCTAGATTTTCGTTTGTAGCCGGTTTACTGGCATGTTCTTGTCATTAAATATACATAATATGAGAAAAATGTAAATAAATTCCCTCTGATAGGAATGAATATTATCTCAAAAAATGAATGCTCCAGAGAGATGTATCGTGGAAAAAGCTTTTCCATTGGTTGCCAAGGAAGGACACTGTTGTTTACCACGGAGAGAAATTGTGATTTTCCGGGAGAAAAATGTTACTCTTCAGTAATACAACCCATTAGAACGGTATATTTAGTTGCGCTGACTATATTTATAGGTATTTTATTGGTCTGATATTTAATATTTCCGAATTTCTTTTTACGTTAACGTATTTAGATATGATAAATACTCTTTTCGATTTCGATTCGATTTCGATACTCTTTTCGATGTTTTCTAACATTTTCTAATTTAGTCCTTAACATCGCTACTTCACATTAAATTTAAACAATGATATATTGAGCAGAGATTATTAGATTTTCGTTTTTAACCGGTGTATTGGCATGTTCTTGTCATAAAATATACACATTACGTGAAAAATGCAATACAATCCGAGCCTATCCTCGGTCTGGCCAATTTTAGGAGTAACTGTACTGAAATTTTGCTTATTTAAGTCAATTAAGTCCATCAAATCATCTACTTTCCCATAAGGAATTCTATGTGCCAACGTCGTCTGCTTGGGTGGATGATATGTTCTGCCGTCTAGTTCCCCCGTCCGCCGCGGCCTCAAAATCAAGCCAATCAAACGCCCGGAGCTTCACTGGCCGGACAAACTGGACTGAAACAAATGTGAGCATTTCGTGGCAGTTAACTTCTCGCTCAAGTTGAGTGGAGTAGGGAGGAGAGGTAGAAAGGGTGCTAGCGGGAGAGGAATAGGTCGAGTCTAAAATGCACGTGTGGCCACGGACGACGCGACGGGTACGTACCAGCATGAGATTCGAAGTAGAGGCCATCTCTTCTTACCCCCCATGGCTATTAGCGCGCCAGCCACGCTTCAGTCAGCCCCGTCGATCGCCCGTCAATCCTGCCTCTGTCCCTGACTCTCACTCTGCTTGTGTGTCCAGCGGGCACTTGTTAGAAGGTGCTCTTCAAGTTAAATGTGGTTCCATGTGTAACAACGAGCGGAGGGATACCTGACCGAGCGTTTACCTAAGTGTTCGTCCGCCTTGGACGTCCAATGGTGAAGGACTATTTCATGCCTGCTCATGTATTTCCACCTCTCCCTACGATATCACCAGAGCAGGCGTTGGCCCGCATTGACACGGGGAACGTGTGGTCAGGCGCTCTCGCTTCATTCTGTTAAATATACAAGTTTCGCTGAATGGCTGTGTTCAATCTTCATTTTATTCGACGCCTAAAGAATATCCCAGCTCAATGACGTGTATCTCTGCTTGATATGTTCGTAGAATTTGATTCTGTGACCGCAGAGGGTCAGTAGTTATATTAGGGTTTTAGGAGCGTCACATGCCAAGGTTTTATCATGCTGTTTTGTCGAAGAACTTCGAAGGTTCTGAAACAAACGCATCGGGTTCATTCCAGAGGATATTTTGAAACCCACGAGTGCTTTGTGTTACTAGTGCGATACCCATCTGGCTACCGTGGCCGGAATAAATGATAAATGTTCAGACTGTTCGTGTGCCATGTCTTTACAGTGCTAAAATGAGCAAATCCTGACTACCGAGGTAATTTTCCTGCTCGATGAACTTCAAATTGTTGAGTTCAGCGGGACGAAGACCGATTGCTGCGACTCATTTGTTAATTCCTTTCCAGAGAGGAGGCTAATTGTGACGCCGAGCATCACGTGACACGAAGGGTGCGTCCCTGCAACCTCTCCGCTTCGCATTTGTCTCGCTGCAAAGACCTGCGCTGCCTGGCCTGGGGTTCCGCTTGTGCGCTTGGGTGAGTGATGTTTCCGCTCATCTTCCGCCTCATCCTCCTCCCTCTTTGCACCTTTTCACAACTCTTAACCTCGTTTCTCTTCCACTGCGTTTTGAGCATGCCGGTCTGCTCATTCCATTGAAAACAAGCGTGGCAGAAAATGCTTCATTTTCACGATTAGTTATTTGTTCGCCGTTGCACGGTCCTAATTTTGCGAGAATAAAGCGCTGCAGTCGACATTTTGAGACCTAGTTTTACTCGTACTCGTCTAAGGATGAACGCGAGTTGATAATTTTTTTCTTGCCTTTCATGCCAAGCGTTGTTTTGGTCTGTTTTTCAAGGTAAAACCAATTTTTCTCGTTGCAAAGTTATTTTGAGTTTAAGAAAAAGTGCGACAGAATGAGAATAAAGACTCGGGGAAATTTGTAAGTCGAATTCATTAGGAAGGAAGTTGAATACGTAATACACGTTGAAAGTTTAATTCTCGCTAATCCGCAATTCGGAGACGTTTATGATTAGATAACGAATGGTTATTTACGGCGACGAACTATTTTCTCAGTTAGCGGTCATACATAAACAAGTGTGAAAGGGCATGAATAGAGACGCCGACTTTTTTTTGGCTAGGAATCTGAAATTTAGTAAAATTATTAAGAGCTTTTGGTTGTTTATATTAACTCTCCTTATTTTTTTCTTGCCTTTCATGCCAAGCGTTGTTTTGGTCTGTTTTTCAAGGTAAAACCAATTTTTCTCGTTGCAAAGTCATTTGAGTTTAAGAAAAAGTGCGACAGAATGAGAATAACGACTTGGGGAAATTTGTAAGTCGAATTCATTAGGAAGGAAGTTGAATACGTAATACACGTTGAAAGTTTAATTCTCGCTAATCCGCAATTCAGAGACGTTTATGGTTAGATAACGAATGGTTATTTACGGTGACGAATTATTTTCTCAGTTAGCGGTCATACCTAAACAAGTGTGAAAGGGCATGGATGGAGACGCCGATTTTTATTCACTAGGAATCTAAAATTTAGTAAAATTATTAAGAGCCTTTGGTTGTTTCTATTAACTCTCCTTATTTTTCTGGAATTGATAGACCCCTGCGGCGTCCGTATGCACTGCGCCAAAGTCACCTTGCGTTTTACAGCTGGGGAAGTCTTTGGTAGGAGTTGCCTCTGGAGTGTTATAAAAATACTCCTGGGGGATTGTGTTTGAACCGCTCGTAACTTAAGACTCACGTGGTACGACAACAAAGGTGATTTTGGTGAGCCGGTATGACTCGGATGGCTATCTTAAGCATCTGATATGTTGTTTATTCTGTCTCTAATCGGGATATAAAAATCAATTAATAATTAATCGGATATGACGAGAAAACATCTTAGTGTACGCCACACTTTAAGGTAGTCCGAGCGAAATATCATTTTACTTAGAAATCAATGAATTTGGTCTCATTTTAAAGAAAAATATCTCACCCTTCTAATTTCTCCAAAAAAATTCAACCACTTATCATATTGCTTTAGGAGTTATTTGCCAAAAAATACCAGCCCCTTTAACATGGGAAATGGTACGTGTAAGCACTCCAGAGAGACATTATTTACTAAATGAAGAATTTCTAACACTTTGATGTCGTAAAAACTAACAACGCATAGTTTGAATGTTTTCTCAACTGTATTTGAAAAATTAACCATACTGTCATCGCAATACGTTCTTGGGAATCACAAAAAAACTTTCGGTTTTGAAGGAGTTTCAAACGGACCGCGCGAAAAAAATGAATCAAATTGAAGACATGCTGAAATTTTTATTTAACTTTTTACCATTTCTGTCATATAAAACTATAGTATTGCACCATTAATAATGCAATATTTTATTTATGTATTCTATAGCTGGTGAAAAAAAACATATAGTTCGAATATGGTCTCTATTATGTCTAGGGAACTATCTCGCTCGGACTACCTTAAATGGTAATTGCCAACCCTAGGTTTCGACTGCACAGCAATCATAACCAAGGCCTGTCATTGCTGTGCAGTCGAAACCTGGGTCGGTAATAAACATTTAAAGTGTGGAATATAATATTTTTCCATCACTTCTGTGACAATGCTCCACAAAGTTACGCCTTCCATCATTTATATTATCCACGAACGATATTAACGCGAGAAAAACGCGATCGGAAAGGCTGTGTGAGATTTTGTCAAATGATTAAAATACAACAAAACCCATACACCCTTCGTGACTATACCGCGTGGCGCCTCAGTCACGTGCTCATGATTATCTCGAGTGGTTCAAACACAACCTTCTTGGAGTATTTTTTCCGTATCCTACGAATATAAATTTGCCTCAGAAAATTATTGATCTTAAAGTTACAAGGATTATTACCCGCACGTCTGGCAGTGTTGTAGGCCTATTCAAACCAAATTTTCAAGCCTAGGGGATATCCTACCTAGAGTGTGAGGCATTGCAGTTCATAGCTTGTGATGGGAAAGCCAGGTCTGCTGAAGTGCTGAGGACAGCGTAGAGTGTGTGCGCAGCTGATAACCTCGAGACTCCCCACTGATAACCTCGAGGTCTTTTCACGTGTGGAGGTTCCGACGAGTAACATGAACGGTCTCGCTTTGGCCACTCAGATAAGGGTCTCTTCTCATGATACCTTTCTCTCGCTGAATGAGAGTAAAATATGTCTCCGTGAAAGTTATAAGAAAACATTGTTTCTTCCATGTTCACACAATTACGACTGAGCGTACTAGCGTGAAATCAATTTGTTTGCCACTTATTTTGTGTAAATCGATAACTACGAATTCAATATATACAAATCAATTGATTGTGGCGTTTCGCTGTGAAGCGACGAGAAGGAATAACTCATAATGAAAACGATGTACAGTTCCACTACGTTTTAATGCTGTATACCGGTTTTGACGTCTATAGCATTATTTTCAGGGCAAGGAGTTGAAGCAAGAAATACAGTTGAAAACAGTTGATTGTCCTGAAAATGACGCTATAGACAGGTATTGAGATATAGTTGAAACCGGTAGACATCGTTTAAACATAGTGGAACTGTTCACCGTTTTTTATGATTCAGTCAATATATTCCTTAATAAAACGTTCGAGTATTATATTTGTATTCTCTATATCAAATGCATCGTTCGCATAGAAACCAAAGTTTTTCAGTCGGTTGATTTGTCGACAAATTCCCTTTCCTATTGGGAAATATCAAATGCATTTTATTCCCTTGAAGCCTTTTTTTTTCTCTTTTGCATAACAAAATTATAAATACTGTTCGCACAAAGTGGAGACCAACGCTAAGCGAAATAAATTATAGTATAGGCTCTTATTTTTTCAGACGAATTTCGTCTAGCTTTCCAGTTCGTGAGATATTTGGAAAAAAAATTATCGTAAAGTCGCTCAAAATCACGCATCTTTGATGAGCCATCCTCTTGACGACCGGCGGTATCGTTTAAGGCGATGATAAATTAATATAAAACGCAACGTTTTATCTGTCTTTTTTTCCACTTAGAATCGCTATCTTTCCATATTCACACCGCCACTGTGATCGGACTTTTATGTGTTCCTATCCACTTTATTTCTATGTATCTGTTTGAATTATTTATATATGTATTTACCGCTGTGCAGTCTGAGTGAATGAACGAATGATTACCCATATAGTTTGGGTAGTGGTCCTTTCCAGCTGAAGAAAGGTTCTTACCGGAAAGCTTCCAAGACAGTGGACACCGGTGTTGCCATCTGCCTATCTGTGAGTGTCCCCTAATAAAGAAAAATATTTTTCCCACCATTCATCAACAATAATGGTTGTAGCAACCAATAGTGGTATCTCTGGGAATAACATAAAATATAGAAGAGGAATTAAGCGTAAAAATATATGCTAGCAACAAGGCGTTGAAGTTGGAGAAGGATAGACAGAAGGATACAAGTCGACATTTACATATAGATGATCCATGGCGACACCAGTGCCCACTGATATACCCATCTTTCCTTCTCAAACTTCAACTTCAATATTTCGCCATAATCGAATGATATTTGACCAAATTTTCTTCGTGAGCGAATTAATACGTTTGCTATTCTGCTCTGCTTAGCCAATAGACATTAACTGCATCATTATTGGTTCTGATTTATTGCATGCCAAAGTTTTCATCTTTGAGTCTTTGATCCTCCATCTTGTCCTTCTTCGAAGATATTACAAGCTTTAGTTGATGCTTTGATTGTCAGCGCGTGAAATGTGGAATGAAGTTAAATCACAAGGGGACAAAAGCAATGAGAGTCTCTTGGAGAAACACTTGTAGCTACTGTTATCTGTCCCTTATGCTGAAGACATGTGCTGACATTTATGCTGGAAATACGGCGAAAGTAGGACGTGATATCGGGAAATCCGCTGCCGATACGGCAGTTTCGTTTAGTTTTTTTTTTAATCCTCAAGGTTGAAAATAACTAGATCACCTCTAACCTAGAATGTGTAATTTTGTCAGTTACTGTATTTTGGCTGTTATTGTTGTAAAAGTTGGTTAAAAATAGCTAGGTGTCACGCCTAACCATTGTTTCAACAAAATGTTAAAATATAATTTTCTTCTGAATTTCGAATACCGAACAACTTCAGTTAAACTAAGGAAAACATGTAAAATATAATACTTGTAACGACCATTACCGCATGTATGGTCAGTTACGCCTTATTGTCAGATGGGCATCAATGAAATACGGTCCTAGGCTTTTTTTATCGACTAACTTTATTTATAGAAACGTGTTCCGAAATGGCGTTGAAGTTGGAGAAGGATAGATGTGCATATCAGTCGACACTCACAGATAGATGATTCACGGCGACACCAGTGTCTACTGATATACCTATCTATCCTTCATATACATCTACGTCATACCCTGCAAGCCACCCAAAGGGTGTGTGGCAGGGGGTGCTTCCACACCAGGCATGCATGAATGACACGGTAGAACACCGAAATTACATTGAAACCCGCGTACCACACATGCAAAGCGCCAATTAAAAATCTAATACCCAAGAAACATTCTATCTTCAATCGTTCCAACATGCAAGGGATACAAAGACTACTACTACAGATTCAAAATATCATGCATAAGTAAGAACATCAATATTTACATCATGCATAAATAAGAGAGTAGAGAATATAATGAGAAAGATTTACAGTCTGCCTATTGTCACAATTCGAACTATTCATGACGACGATCACAGCTGTTATGGTCCCGAATGGTACGCGGAAAAAATGACATTTTATGCCTATCGGTTCTACAATCTAGCTCTAATTTATTGGTGCGAGCTAATCTGCCGTAGTACGAGGGGGCTAATAGTATGTTTTTTACGTCGTCAGTGAAATAATTTTCCTGAAATTTAGTTAGGAGGTTAAGCCTATAATTTAGTCTACGCTGTGATAGCGATTCCCATCCTAATTCTTCTAACAGTCCAGACACACTAGCAAACTTATCGTAGCATCGTTTCACAAACCTAGCTCCTCTTCGCTGTACGCGATCTAACTCTGATATCAACCCCGTTTCGTATGGATCCCATACACTAACAGCATATTCCAGATGAGGCCTAACGATTGAAACCCAAACCCAACCCAAACCAATAAATCCAACTAATTAATCCTTCTCAAACTTCGTCTTGTTGCTAGCGTATAATATTACATTTATTTCCTTTCCTTTATTTTATGCATTTGTTACGAAGGAAAAGAAGGTGTCTCCTCCACGAGGCTGCCAGAAGCACTCTGTAAATTACTCTGAAAGAGAATTTTTCCCGGTATTTATTTCGCAATGTGTCTTCCTCCATCGATTTTTCTTCCCATCGCTTCTTTCGCCTCGGCTTGCTCTCTCTCGGTCGGGTCCCCGGTATTGTTGGCGGTGGTGTTTTCCAGCCCCCCAGTGACGCCCTGCCATTTTCATTCCCTCCGCTTGCTGTGCTGCTATTCAACGCGTGATATGTATACATGCATTTTTTCTTCTTATTCTTCCACTCCTTTCTTACCTCCGTCGGGGAATATACCTCTCCGCGTCGTTGTCGGCGTTCGTATTGATTAACAGAGTCCGGAAGGAGGCGAATTCAGTCCATCCTCTTAGAAATGCAGTGCTGTGTGTGTGTTTGTGTGTGAGCGTGGATGCGTCGTTTCATCCTCGTTCGACTGGAGTGAGAGGGGAACAAATCAAATGTTTCCCCCATCGCGCTGACTGATCGGCGTTTCCATTGAGACCGTCGTCTTTTCGAGGCGAGGAGTTCCCACCGTCGTCATCGTCACCCTCCATCTCGCCCTCTCGCCCCTCCCCCACCTCCTCGCCCCCCCTTCCTCCCCCCTTATGTTCGTGACTATATATGCTGAGTGTTCTGGGATATTTGTACCTGATGATGACGTGCTACGTCGAAACCCGGGTCGTTTACAATAAATAAATGTGAAATCACAAAGTTACTGCTTCTCATTCAAGAGGCGAGGAGTGTTTGATAGAATCAAATTGTTATTATTCTTGCAGCGCACGTTGCTTTTAGTGGTGTCTATCGAACGGTACCCATTGCTCGTTGGGGGGGGGGGGAGGGAGTTTTAATGAGCATTCGGGTCGAATTGACGAATCGTCCCTCCGAATGCAAACCGATCCCAACATTACCCCGCTATCCTTCCCTCGCTGAATAATAATATAATTTATCACTACGCCTTGATATCACTGTCGTATGTTATGGCATTTGATTTGGCACCCAAATCAGTCAAATTTATAACTAATTAATTCAGGCTTGACTTAATGGAAACTCTCCATATCAGAAATCAAAATATTCTAGTAATGGTCCACTAAATAGATATATTCTTTACGACCCGGGTTTCATCACATAATGACATCTTCAGGTGTCACCTGAATTTATCTATTTATTCTATAATGTATTTAATAATTCGATTTAGTGGACCATTGCTGGAATATTTTGATTTCCAGTCTAATTTAGATTTGCGCCACCTCATAAACTTTTTCGTACATTTTTTTTTACCAAATACTCT
Organism: Ceriagrion tenellum; assembly: GCA_963169105.1. Classification (NCBI taxonomy): domain Eukaryota; kingdom Metazoa; phylum Arthropoda; class Insecta; order Odonata; family Coenagrionidae; genus Ceriagrion; species Ceriagrion tenellum. The sequence goes on along the minus strand of OY720635.1, from coordinate 108,608,393 downwards.
CCCTATAATGGTCTCATCCATGTGCCACAGTTTTTAGGGAACGCATTAGCGGTACCTATATCTCCTATACGGAAATATCCCCATAATAGTATTTGAGCGTTGGCTGTGCGGACACTTGAGATGTAGCGAATGAGTCAAGGTTTATAATATTTTTTTTTGATTGATGTGCTAGTATTGAGCCTTAGGGTGGACGATTTTCGGAATTTCACATACAAATTCGCAAGTGACCGGGATCTAGCAACACTTGAGTTTGTGCGTAGAGAATTCGAAGTCAAGCAAGAGTGAGATGGCCAGAGCGCGGGCGGCGGAGTGGTTAGTGTGATTGCACTGGAGCATGTGCATCGAGGGTTCGATCCCCGCCCGATTGCTTTTGACACTCGAGGTTTAAGATAATGGGTTAAGCATGTTTTTCATTACTTCAAAGCTTAAAATTTAGCATTGTGAGTAGAATTAAAAGTCTTGATGTATTCGATTTTTAGGCGTTAAAACGAGGAAATTCAACTTTTATAAACAATTTATTTAAAGAATGGCAATTAGCTGTTTTCATACTTTGTTTTAACTTCAGTTTTGCTTTAAAAAGAGCAAATGCAATGTCTTAGAACTTGAATAAGGCGTTAGCGTTTCTCTTTGAGTCCTGTTGCGGATTCAGTTTAAATAAAATATAAACGCGGGCTTAACTGCCACCGAGTACAAGTGACATCTCTCTTTTACTTGATCATCCGAAAACCTTCCTATTGTACGCTTAGCAAATCCTAGTTTCTTTGATGCTGTACCGCATATCTTTGTATGTGTGTTACCCACGATATATCTCAAGTTATAAAAATGGATACAGTAAGTTATTTGTTACATATCGGTATCTTCTGTTGATAATCCGAGAGGTGATGGTGATCTACTAACCTCATAATGTGTAATTAAGAACGTTTTTGCGTGTCCCATACCATTTAATACGCCCAAAACAGATCGCATCAATGGTTTATCGGCCACCGCAATAAATCAAGGCGGGGTATCGCCGCGATTCGACGGCCGTAATGATTCGGCCGAAGGCGATCAGCAAAAATCAAAAGTGAAGGCGGGGAAATCACGACGTCGAAGGGACTTTAAACGAGAAACACGAAGTTTTTATTTTGTACCCCGCCGAAAATCCCTTAAAACCCTGGAAAATACCCTCGGTGATAGGGAGGAGGAGCCCTACGGCTCGGGTCGTGTTTCCCTTGGAGTTCTCATCAATTAATGTCACGGCTTCGGAGGCTGGAGACGGATCAATCGCGGGAGAGGCGAGATTCGACGCCGGATAATGAGGCCGGGGGTGGCCGGGGGAGGAGGAAGGAATATGCGGGGCCGCCGTTCAGGCAAATACTCTCCTTGCTCCATTCGCTTTACGTAACTCGCTGCGAGCTTCCAAGTATCGGCTACGTCGCGGCCGATATACCGGACGGTACACCGGCTACGCTTGAGAACCTCACACTGCAAAACATAGAAATTTTCAGTTCGTACAAAAGTTGCTCAATTTCAGCATTCTTGGAATTGAACTTTTTGATATTTTCAGTAAAAAAACTTACTGAAATTCAGCCTGAAATGCCTGAAATGAAGTTAGTCTTAAATATCAGCAAACCTATACATTTTTGTCTCATTAAAGGTACTTAGTTTCCACAAAAATAAGTATACATTTGATTTTAGAGTTATAGTTAAAGCTGAATGGCATATATTTTTATGTTTTCAATAAATACTGGTGGAAGTTTTGATGTAGCCTTTTTATTGTGAGAAAAACTCTATCCGAAATGTAGGTTGATAACAAAATTTAGGTCAATAGTGTCATCATTAAAATTTAGTGGAAAATTTTCTGAATTTCAGCAAGTTTTTCTTTCTTTTAAGTTAAAGTTTAAGTTGCTGGATTTCAGAAAATTTGGGGGAAAATATTTTACATTGTATGTCACTATTGACGTTTATTTACCGCAACGGAGCGTGTCTCCTAGCATAACGGTGATTACACCGACGTACTGATCCATCACGAATGGGTCGGATGAGCCCGAGTTGTTCTAGGAGAAGATTTTTTCTTATTTTCTCGTTGCTGAATGGAACAATTAGTACTAGAACATGAAAGCCCTCGGATTGAAACAATTGACGGGAATAGGGAAAGAGGAGGTGAAATCGTAGCGCCCGATAACTGGTTCGCGACAATGATATGACGGAGCCAAACTGGTAATAATCCCGTTTCCACTATTTATAATCTTGCCTATCATCATGCAGTCGACCCCGCATGTATAACACAAGTCGATGCCGAAGGGTAGGAGGTCATAGCCATATTTAGTTGTAACTTCTGTTGTTACTACACTGCAGAGATAAAACACAAGAACACGACCCGGGTTTCAATACATGAGTATCATCATCAGGTGTAACCAAAGGTCTGTAACACTCTTATATATTGGAAGACAAAAAAGGGGACTACATGGGGGGCGGCGAAAGAAGTCCCTCTCTTCCTCCCCCCTCGCCTCCTTTCTTCCACCCTCCCTACCCCCTTTCTTCCCTCCAATATATACGAAGTATATATATACTACGAAGCGAAGTGTACTTCTCCTCACTTTGTTGTATGGTAGTGAAACATGGGTATGTCAGGATGGACATAAGAGTAGACTAAATGCCGTGGGTATGAGTTATCTGAGGAATCTTCGCGGCAAAAGTAGGATGGATAGGGTCAGGAAAGAGTGGGTAATAAATGAATGTGGGTTAGATGCTCCAGTAATGGACATATATGAAAGGAGTGTGCTTCGTTGGTTTGGCCATGTTGAGAGAATGGATGAGAGTCGAATAACGAAACAGGTATACGATAAGAGAGTTCCCGATCTGTGGTTGCACCTGATGATGATACTCATTTATTGAAACCCGGGTCGTGTTTTTGTGTTTTATCTCTGCAGTCTAGTAAAAATTACAACTAAATATGGCTATGGAAATATGCCACGACGAAACCAAATATGTTGTCTTATTTGATAGGAGGCCGGTCTTGCTTTTCTCAAAATCATATAGATTTTTACGGACGCAGGTCCCTAACACCTTCCTTCATCTCAGTAATCCTTCATTCTACCTCTCTTCATTCCGTCCTTTGTCTCCCTAACGTTCTCTCTCCTTTATATGAAAAGACCAAATTATATTAGATGATATTATCACTTGTTTACTATAATCATTTGCTGTTTTTCTGCCCTATAAAATATTTGTTCGTTTGCTTTTTCATTTTTTTATTAATAGGTATTACAGATTGTAAATTATTGTTTTAACATATTGTTTAGAATTTTAGATGATTGATCTTGAGACTGTTTTTCATTTATTTCGCTCATTTGAGGTTTCTCTTTGCTGACTTGAAAGTTGTTTGTTTTCCTTTATTTGTAAGACTTAGTTTCCAAATAGCCACATATTATAATATATATGTTTTGTATTCTATTCCTCTTGAAGGCATGTAAAATGATTTAATGTTCTAAGGGACTTTGTCCCAGGACGATAAAATTGTATTCCATTCTATTCCATTCCTTTGAGCGCATTCTCATTCTTCCTCGTTTACCCAGCATCCTCCTCTGTATCACGGCCTTCGCCAATAGCTTCCTGTTTCAATCATCTACACTGCCACCTCCTAAATCTCCTCCAGAAGTTTCCTCTCCTAACCCACCACTTCTTATGTAATGCTCCTTTCCGTCCAACCCACTTTCTCCCATTGTTCCACCTCTGTAACAAATGTTGTCTCTTCTCTTTCCTCTGTTTTCTCCTTTGTTAATTTATTTTTTCTTTATTATAAAGCGCGAATTTAGCCATGTAGTAAGTGTGGGTGAATAAATAAAATATCGCAACCTAAGTCATGTTTATGAAATAAAAGATTTCTTTACGAAGTACACGGTACATAAAGCAGTCACTTGGAGCATAAAGGCTTTGAACGCTCTTTTTCCAACCGAACTTAACTAGTTAATTGTTATACCATCCACGAACACATCATAACTGAAGAGATTAATGTTACATTTTATATTTAGTTTTAATTTCTTAAGTAAAATTGTAGGGCCTTGGCTGGATTTTATCGGTTTTATTTGCTTAGTAACGGTTGTTTATAAATATGCGTGAGAGAGTTTTGATTGTCGTGCTGGTCCAGAGTAGATATGTTTTGATCCTGGAAGAATTTTGAGGATTTATAAAGATATTTTTTTATCTTTAATTCGGCTGATTTTCTTATTTTTATCATCCTGAGTGTCCTGTGGACTTTGGTGGTGATTTGGTGGTTGGTAGGTGATTTTTAAAAATCACCTAGCGCCCTGAAACTAAAAATGCCAAAATAACCCCCCCCCTTTCTCTACCGTCGAGGCTCTGAGAGACATTTGGAGTTATAATCTCTTTACCAATGAAGTAGCACAAAAGGTTAAATATGACATAATGACACCGTAGTGCTAAAAAAGAATAGAAATGGTTGTAAAAATATGTCATCAGGAACCATAATGTTTTCGCTGCATCAAAGTATGCATTTTTTTACAATCGAACCCTTTATGAAGCCTGAACAGGCTTGTTGTCTGCCATGACTGTTATGAGAAATTCGACGACTTTTGATGTGTTCAACTTCCAAAAAATTGTTATCCTCTCCCGTTCGAGGAAAATTGAAATCCGATAATAAAATATTCGACGAATTTTTCGGGTGATTCAGTGTTGAACGACTTTTCAAATTTCTTCCGAAGCTTTGCTCAAAAAACACAGTTCAGTTCCGCTGTTTTGATTAATTACTAATTGACTTTATATTCACTCGAAAAGCTTCACGAAATAAATTTCCCCCCATAATTTTATCGCCACCGTTCATAAATTGAACTTTGGTAAATAGAAGGGAAGTTAGCGCAGTCGGTAACACGGTTTGTGAAGCACGCCTTTGAAGACCCCGTCTCCGCTTGGAGCCTTTAGGCCGTGGAGAGAGAGTTTCTGCATGGCTTGAGGGAAGTTCTCCGCTCGCAAATAGCGCGCGCCCATCCTCTCCTCAATCGACGACAAAGGTGCAAGCAGGGCGGCACGAAATTAACGGGGGACCTCGCTGACACGATTATTCCCGGGGAAAATTGTCGCCACCTTGGGCAACTCCCAAATATAATTATCCAGTATTAAAAACAAAAGAAACTAAGTTTGTTTGAATATTCTCTGGTCGCAGCGCGCGTCAAACGTCACGTGGAAATGAAGATGATTAACAATTTCTTCCATTTTCGTCCGTGCCACACAATTTAAAAATATTTAATATTATTTTGCCGGTATCTTTAAAAAACAGTATTACTAATCTTATAAAAAAAAAGATTGCTGTATTGCATATGATAATTGCTCGAAAATGAAGATGCTCGACAGTTTTTTCACCTTCGATTGAATGACAGAATAAATACACATTTTCTGCATGTTATTGTAAAAACACATGCAGAGTCATCTTAACGCGATTTATGCATATGTGGGATTACACATGTCTACTTGAAGCTATATTCAAACAATCCTTGTACTTTTACCGTAATGTTTAGCAATGTATTACACGTTTCGCAGCCTTCTGCATCCTTAGGTACAAAGGATTTAGGGATTGTTTTTAATACGTATTCAAGTATAAAACACTTCCAGGAAATGACGCCTCAGGGTGTAGAGTTAATACATATCGAGTTTGCTTTCTTTGAATCAAAGTACAGGGTGCTGCAGCGTAATTTACTGGGTTGAATTGGCCAATAAAAAAATATCTCAAAGGTGTCGTTGTAATTATTATTTCTCCATTTTCTACAACATATAAGTGAAGCAATACATACAGCATACGGTAGGTACAGTGCATACAAAATGCAGTACATACATACAGTACAGTTTTACTTTTCAAATCAGCAAATTATGCTGCCGCACCCTGTATATGAAGAAACTTCTAATGAGAGAGAAATTACTTAGCGTATTATTTTATTTGGATCGAATTACAAATTTTAGGGAATATATTCTTTGTTTCCTAATTTAAATAGTATGTCCAATTAAATATACCCAATACCATTATAATGAAGCAATATGGTACTTTATAAAATTTTTGTCATCATCAGTGGACGCATCCAAGGATTGATATGTTGGAACATCATTCTCCACGATAAATATTCATTATTATCCAGCGACTTTAGCTTTTTTTTCCTTTACGTTTTCCCATTTGGTTCTGAGATATTGCATGCTTAACTTTTCACCTTATAGTCTTCGCTCTTGTTATTCATTTCTTCCATCTTCAAAAATGTTACATTCATCATTTTAAAAACTCCTTTTGTTTTAATCCACACTATTTATTTAATAAAACCGACCCAGGTTTCGACACCACAACTGTGCCATCAGCTGGATTGCCATAAAAGCAGTTGTGATGTCAAAACCCGGGTCGGTTTTACTAAATAAATAGTGTGGATTAGAACAAAAGTAGTTTTAAAAACGATTAATGTTAGTAACTTCCACCAAGTAAATCCTGAGGTGCTTACTTAAAAAGATTACAATTTAGTCGATACTTAGATTACCAGTGCGGCATGAAGATTAATCATAAGTGAAAAAAAGTAATGAGATTCTCTGGGATAAACACTTGTAGTTACTAATGGCAGGCCTTTATTCTGTAGGTATGACCTGACATTTATGTTGTAGGTACGGTAAAAGCAGAACGTGACAAACGCAACAGATACGGTTAATTTTTTTATTTTTTTGAAATCCTCAAGGTTGAAAATAACTGAATCAACTCAAACCTCAAAATGTGTCATTTTTTCGGTCACTGTATTGCGGATTATAAGGGTGGAATTGTTGTAACAGTTGCTTAAAAAAATCAAGCTTTCATGTCGAACCATAAGTTTTTTAAAAAATTTAATATAATTTTATCGTCAATTTCGAAAATCCCACCGGAAAACTTAAGTTCAACTAAGGCAAACATATAATATTTACATAATATAACATGATATAACAATATTATAACACACAAATATAATATTTTTGATGACCTTTAGTAACTCATATTAGTCTTCTCTACGTAAATGACTTGAATACAGTAGTAAAAAATAGCAAGCTAGACAAGGGATAGATAGTAATATAGTAGGCTGGCTAGGAGACTTCTTACATGAACGCGTTCAAAGGGTGGTATTAGATGGTGTCAGCTCAGGCGAAATAAAAGTTACATCGGGTGTTCCCCAGGGAAGCGTGATAGGTCCAATTTTATTTCTTCTCTACGTAAATGACTTGAATACAGTAGTAAAAAATAGCAAGCTCCGTCTTTTTGCCGATGATGCAGTAGTGCATAAGGAAATTAGAAATGAAGAGGACAGTCAGTCTTTAGCTAAGGATTTAGATACCATTGATGATTGGTGTGATAGTTGGCAGCTAGAATTAAATTTGAAGAAATGCGCGATAATGAACTTTTGGAAAAAGAATGGCTTTCCCCGGAATAATTATTGCATCAAAGAAAAGAAAATATCTAACGTAGAATCTATTAAATAGTTAGGCGTCATCATCACTGAAGACATATCATGGGGGAAACACATCAGGGAAATAACTAGTGTAGCAAACCTTAGATTAGGATTGGTAAAAAGGGTTCTAGGCAAATGCGATGAGAGAGTACGAGAAAGAAGCTATTTTATACTTGTCAGGCCTCATTAAGAATATGCCGCTAGTATATGGGATCCGAACGAGGAAGGTATGATAAAAGAATTAGAGCGCGTGCAAAGGAGATCCGCTAGATTCGTTAAAGGCCGTTATGATAATTGTATAAGTGTTACGAGTTTAATAGAAGAACTAGGATGGGAATTACTATCAGAACGCAGGTTAAAATTTAGGTTAAACCTTTTAAGTAAATACGAAACTGAGTTGTTCACAGATGACGTTAGATATACATTGAGAACCACTGCGTGTTATGCTAGGTTTGATCAGATTAACAAGATTAGAGAGATATATTGTCGTACCGATAGATTTAAAATGTCATTTTTCCCGCGAACCATAAGAGAGAACAATAGGCAGGGTAGCAAAGGGATAGGTAGGTGAAATATAGTAAGAGTAGTCTGTAGTGCATGATGCATGTAACAACAACCAATAATCCCTTTCTTATTATGTAGATACTAACCATGTGACCCTCTTATCTAGCATACCTTCATTAAATATCCTACTTGCATGTCAATAGTGCATGTTTGGTGATCTTCAACCCCTGCCACACACCCTCGTGGTGGCTCGCAGGGTATTACGTAGATGAAGATTAGTAGTAACCTCAAAATCCGTATTTCTGTCAGTTAATGTCTTTTGGCTTAGCAGGGTAGTGTTGCTTCTTTGTTTTTCCCCATCGGTAAATATCCTCGTTATCGTGGCTGGAGTTAAAATTGAATTCGCATGAGGGGAAAAAAATTCGGGTCCAGAAACCTACAACGCTCAATATTTCAAGAGCTGTGGGAGGGATGGCATCGTTGCTCGCTGCGTTTTTACGCGAGCAAAATGGGTAGCGATACAAACATCCACATTCCTCATGGGACGTATTCCCGTCACCGGAGACGGAGACGAAAAATAAAATTATAAGCGCCAGACTGGAAGAGACAAAGATCTTGTCACGAGGATATCGTAGCAGCTGTCGGTTGACGTTTATTTTCATTTCACCCCTCTTGTTTCGCTCATTATAATCTTCCTTCGCCTCCTCGTAGGTGTCTCTCCGGTCAGGATTGCCAACTGATATCGAATTCATTCGCGAAATTGAAGTGAAGATTCGTCAGTCATATGATACATGTAAAATGATGTAAATCACTAGTTTTTCCGATAAATAGGAATCCTATATTACTCATAAATGGTTTCTTTAAGAGCGTCGTAACTCTTCAGCAGCGAATCTTGTAAAAAATTTCCATGGTAGTTATTTTTGCAATTTTTGACAAATATGCCGATGGAGTTCGTATTTAATTGATATTTTTAATGATTTAGAGGCGCCATTTTTTTTGCTAGATGGAAATACGCTCCGTATATTCATTTAGCAGACACATAATTAATTTATAAAACGCGCTACTCAGAAAAGCGCCGTTAATATAATTTTTTTAATTTTTACTTTATATTATTTTATTTATTTTATTGAATTTCTAAAATACTTCCACATCAATACTTTTGTTAAGTATATGTCGATTAAAATAAATAAAAAGTTTAAATGAAGTCAATACTGTCCTGAAAAGTAGGTACATTTGTCGCTAGTCTCTCACATCCATGCATGTGATGCCTCCAAAGAGTCATAAAGGCCTCCAGATCTATAGCGTGAGTGTGATAAGTTTGGCAACACTGTTTCCACCCAGCCGCACCTCGCCCTCGCCCCCTGCCTCGCTCATTTCCTCGGCGTCGCCGCCGCTCCCGCCGCGGACTCCCTGCGGAGATCCCGCCGACGCGCGAAGATGAGCGAGTGCCGTCGCCATCGTGTATGCGTGTTCGTGCTTTAGTCGGAAGAGCACGCGGACCGAGTGTCTTTTCGCTTAAAAGAAGTTCAACCGCGACAGAATGACTCAAAACAAATATTGAATTCGCCAATAACTTGTTAGGAAATCATTCGTAATTATTACAATCAATTTATGCAAAAGTAATTACTGGCTCCAATGGCTGCATAAGGTGTTACTCTAAAAGCTAATTCGCCAAATTATCTGCACACTCTAACCCTTATGATAGTTGAGGCATATCTTAAGCGGATCTATTTTTTTTTACATATGATACAGAGCAAACGAAACGGAATTCAGTGCTTGTTATGACGTAACCAACCCCAGTGGGATGTCCTTAAGGGAAATGTATTATTTTGAAATATTCAAATGGAAATTCGACGAAGTCTTTGAACTATCTCGTTCAAACTACCTTAATGGACAGTAAAATACGGCGGAAAACGCTTCCACAGACATCTACACGCTTTTGTTTTACGCCTTTGCGTTGATACTTAAAGGAAATCTGTTTGTGTAGGTCTATAGAATAAGGAATAATATTTACAAAGAGTGTCGTAATCTTTCGCTCTTTCCTTTCTACATAATTATTTCGACCGCGGAAGAAACGTGAATTTGACGAAAATAAGGTGAGAGCTCCGGAACTTACGACGTATATTAAACAATTCTTTGTACTTAGGGTAAAATGGGAAACCTTCATCTCTTTGGAGGATTATTAAAATGTGGAATATTGGATATTATAACGTTACCCTGAGCGTGCTCATGAACTCATGCAAACTACTTATATTCCACTATTCCGTGAGTGGCGCTGTTGTCCGGGGTGGGATAAAGTTCTGTATTACCAAATTATGGTCATTCTTTTCCGCGAGCTTTGCTGTCAGGCGAGGGACGTGATTGGCCCAAGACGAGTCACATGATTTGTCCGCCATTTCTGGCTCATGCCTGCATTGAGAGATGTATTAGTGAACATTGGTGACTGGTGTGTTGAAAATCTCAGGAATGCTAATTCTGTGGTTCGTTTAAAACCGCTAACACGCCGTCAATATATCATTTGTCAGTTATTCATTGAAATAATCATTGCCGGCTATCTTCTCACGACGCATTATCATGTTCCTAAAGAATGTTATTAATCCTCACGGACGTAAAGGTCTATTATTCTGCCATCGTACAATACAAATCTCCCTTCTCCATGAGCCGAAAATGGCAAACGCGCTAGTTGACGAAGAAGTTGACAACACTTTCCTAATACAGAACTTATTAGGGCGGGACTTGGAGGAAAACGCGAAGATCTCTCTTGGGCTGCGGCGGAAGCCAAAATTAAAAGAATGCTCTCGGGTGAGATATACAGCTCCCTTAAATACCAATTGTGGTTACACTTTCAACCCCTTCCCCCACTAAAGTATTCATATTGGAGAGCATCTAACGGAACATTTCAGAGCCCCAGCCGTCGGTTCGAAGGTTGAGACTTCTGTGAATTGGGATGGGATACGTATGGGGATGAAAGATCGTCATTCGGGTGCTGGGGGAGAGGGCGGGAGAGAGGGGAAACGAGAGAGAGGGCGAATGGTGGAGGTTTTCCTGGGGTTGATATGGGTTCGTCCCGGACGCGGAGGACAAGAATTAGTCAAAGAGAGCGTGGATGTCGTGAGACCGCCGAGCCAATTTGGCGGACTACATATCTCTTCATTAAGTTTGGCGAGAGGCGAGGCCGTTCCGGTGACTGACGGCTTTTGTAATCTTCAATCCCTGGAGCGTAGGCATAGAAGGGGAGAAGAGGGAGTGTAGTATTTGGTATATGGTAGGGCGAAGTAGAGAGACTGAATTTTGGGGGCACGAAATCAATTAAACCCCTCTCCTCCCCCGCGTTCCACCTCTCATTCTCCCGACAACGGTTTGTGAGGAAGGACGCACAGTAAGCCTCGTTGACGACGACTCAACTAGGTGTAACTTTGCTTAGTCTCGCTCCAAACAAGGAACAGAGGGTGAGATCTCCACTCAATCACGGTCTACCTCTTCAGAAATGGAGAGTACAATCAATTAAGAGGACGCATCATACCCTTCGGTAAGGAAAAGTTCTGTCAAAAATCCACAAGATGGCGTCACTCGCACCCGATCGAGGCGTTTTGGTGCCAGGAGTCTCCTACTCCAGGATAACTCTTGCACAAGGCAACAGTCGTCGGTAAGTTTTAGCCAAGTCTCCGGCGCGTAAGTACAGGCAGCGCTGATATAAGATCTGTGAAAGAAGACTGAACTAATTGCATCACCGTCGGAGCACATCATGGCCGAAAACCATTCAGGTAGCTTGTAGAAATATACCAATTATAGATTCTATCTTACATCCGTGACGGCTGTTACTTAGCATTCCGATAGAGGAGGGATTGATACATCTCCATTAGTTTTAGATATGTCAATAATAATAATAGTTTTTATAAAAATGTACCCTACATCTTGCCGTTTTCCCGATGGCTTAATTATGCCCCGGGATAAATTTATCATATTTCAGATACGAGCCTCCCTTGGCAAAGGTCTATTCTTTACACTATAAAAATTTCAAGTTGATGACGTAAGACTTTTACAAAAAATCTGGGGTCGGAAATCATCACAAATCCGACCTGTCGAGCGAGTGTGATGCTTCGCCTTAACGAGGTATTTCAGGAACGTGAGTTTCGAATTTACTCGAAACAGGTCAGTGAGGCATAATATTACACACTGCGTTCGATTTTTGGATAAATAAAATTCTAGTTTTACTGATGCTGTCAGAGGAGTAGAGGAGGTAAGGACCATGTGGAATATGATACAGAATAGAAGAATCAGATAGACTGGACACACTCTTTACGCTGGGACACAATCAACGTGTACGTGTAACGTGAGCCGTTAACGGGAATACGCGAAAAGATGGCCGACGGGAAAGTATAGCAAACGGACACAATCAACGTGTACGGGGAGTACGTGTGCGCGAGAGATGGGCAACTTTCATCTCTTCCCGTGTCCCGTACACGGGAAACCAATCAGAATAGTCCTGATAATCCGGGAATGGGAGCCATCTGTCGGCAGATTCATCCAACTGCTGAAGATAGCTCTTGGCGAAGATTACTTATTTACTTTCACACTTGTTTACACCGTGATCTCTTAGCTGCGCCTGCGTTAGTCAATTGTTACTCCGGGCCGCGTTAACGTCGATTGTGTCCGCTGACTTGCGTTCCCCGTCTCCCGTTGTCCCGTTCACGTCTCGCGTCACACGTACACGTTGATTGTGTCCCAGCCTTTAGGCACAATGAGTTTGTAAATAATACAGTTATATAATTATATTTCTATAAATAATTCTATAAATATTAAAATGTTCTAGTATTTTTAGTGTGCGTTATGATTGCAAGACATTGGTCATATGTTGAGTATTTTTTTTACTTGATCTGACGGAGTGATGACCAAACTTTACTTTGACGGTGACATCACGCGGGAAACATCTCGAGGTATTCTCATATCCAATCGAGGTGTATTTCTCACCTTAAGACATGCAGTATTCAACCCGAAATGTAGACGCTCACCTGCAAAAAAAGAAACGATAGCATTAGTGAAGTGATAACCAAATTCAGCATGACTTGTGTACAGCTTATTTAATAGGAATTTTGTGTTGTTAATGATCCAAAAATGATCCTACAGAAGAGTAGAAGGGGAATGGACCACATATATGGAACATGATACAGAAAAGAAGAGCCAGATGTATTGGACACACTCTTAGGCACAATGGGTTTGTGGAGAACATAATTGAAGGTAAAATGGAGTGAAAATGTCCCAGAGGAGGAGCCAGGAATAAGTTCATGGATCAAATAAAGAGGAAAGTACATAGGACGTGATACCAGGAAGTGAGGGAACTAGCATTATGCCTGAATCACACGATCATTTTTTCCGTCCCTTTTAAGGGATAGCTCCAATGATAGCTCAAATGATCCCTCGAAAATGATCGTGTGACTCGAACAAAGTCAGGGATAGGGATACCTATAGTCAGGCAAACAAGCGATAGGGATCCCTGTAGCTTTTTCCATCCCTGGGCACGTCCCTTTTTCCGTCCCTGGAGGCATCACTGACTCCACCATTTAGCCAATCAAGAGTGCTCGGCCGCAAAGAGCGACTCTAACGCCACGTTCGGCTTTCAATGGAATGAGAGTAGTAAACAAATAGAAATGATGCGAAAAGGGACGGAAAAAATTATGGAAAAAGGGACGGCCAAAATGACCGTGTGATTCAGAAAATGATAACTCGAGCTATCATTGTCACGGTCCCTGAAAAGCTATCATTGGAGCTATCCCTTGAAAGGGACGGAAAAAATGATCTTGTGATTCAGGCATTAGATAGGGAGGGGTGGAGGGCTGCAGTCAACCAATCCTAGGATTGCACGATCAATTATAAACATTTTAGTGCCAGCCGTGCCTGATGACCTATTTCACTTTACTATAGAGCTTAGGTCATAGCAACTCAAGATAAACGGAGATACTTATAAAGGGCTGAGATGAATTGTGCCATGAAATTATTTATACTCTTCCACACTAGAATTAATATTTCGATCAAGCATCCGGTAACGAAGTTACCGTTTACTAAAATGTGCAATTGCGACTTATCAAGTGACGAATTGTCTGGTTTTGAATTTTCTCGGTCAAGAAGTGTAGCAATCACGCATTGTCCGTTTACCAAAAGTCGGTAGCAGAATGTATGAACATACTTAAAAATAATTTGGGAAATGAACGCCATTCCCTCCCCCTGAGTTTCTCTACCAGAGATTCTGCGCCTTTCAGATCCTGCAGTAATTCCTCATTCGCTGATGGATCTGAAGTTAGGTTACATAGTTCCCGCTAGAGCACAAATACTACTATGCTCAAATTCGAGGGAAATCACCGCCTTCAGACCGTGAAATTGAGGTACATATTCGTTACCTCTGGGGCTGAATTAACTACTATGATTTTCAAAAAGTTAAGTTGCCTTGGATTTTGGGATATAATTTTCAATGAGTTTTGCGTTAATTTTTTCCACCACTGTACATAAGAATACATGAACTATTTCATGAGGAAAATTGTACAGCTTTAAGAGGCTTCACCCAATGTTAAAAACCTCCATTCCGTTACTAAACACCCTATTGGCATCAGTTAGACACCATATCAGAATTTTGTCACTATTTTTTGGTCTGCAGCCTAACAGCTAAGTTCAGTGTTTCTCGTTTAAGTTCACCTTTAGCGTTTCTCATTGAAAAAACTCTATCTTTTATGTCCATTTACCCGCTTTATGTCGTATGTACACTTTTTTATTGCAAAATATGTCTATTTTTCTATATACTTATTGAATTTGGCCTGTCACGTTTTTTTTCTCAAGCGATCATCTGCGTGGAAAGATTCCGGTAGATATACCAGTACATTAATTTGTTTCTTTGGTGATACGACCTTAGCTGAAAGCGGTGCGAACGTAAGTGTGAGATTTATTTTCCATCCGCTTTTACTCACGCAGTCGGTAGGACAGCGTCATTAAAAAAAATGAAGAGGCCTCGCTGATAGGGTTGACGGCCACCAGCGGCGCAAAACTTTGCCCGCAGCCTTTTATTTAAACTGTCTCCGCAGAATTCCTTTTTCAAGCCTAAAATATGGCGCCCTTGTTTTATTTCCTCGCCGTCATCCCGCCCTTTCAACCGGAGGAAAATTTCCCCACCCGCCCGAATAGCTACGTATCTGTGCTGGTCATACTGAGTTGAACACGCTCCTGTCGGTTAAACCATAAATTGAATTAGATCCCGTATTTTTCTTACACTGACTGATTGTCGAAAAACGTGTCCGTTGCTCGATACATATGCACAAATCTTGCCTTTTCACACTATTTTCATTGGTGTAACTGGCGGAGATGGGAGAAAAGTATTCTTCCTCCATTATTTTACGATATATCGCACACAAAAGGCCGCTTTACGCGGTTCATTTTATTGTACATAAGAATACCTACATGAACTATTTCATGAGGAAAATTTTACGGCGTAAAGAGGCAAATTGTATGATAATCTGAATGACTGAAGGGGAAATAGAACCTGCTTTAATTTGATTCTTTTTTCTGGTACATTCTGTCATACATTCATTTGTACAACATAAAGTACCTCGTAAGGAGGCCTAAAAGCAAATTCTACTAGGAAATTGAATGAATATAAATTTCAGGCACCTTCCCTTGACGGTTTTTGTATTATCAGTGAAAAACTGCGATTACTGAAGTCAAAACATTAATCCCGGTTGCCATTGGCTATCTCAGTGTTGTCAAGTGATCGAAGTAAAAGCGATTGCAATTAGTTCCAACGTACGCCGCATTCAGACGCCAATGAGTTTTACGTTAATTTTTTCCACCACTGTACATAAGAATTCATGAACTATTTAATGAGGAAAATTTTACAGCGTAAATAGGCAAATTGTATGATAATCTGAATGACTGAAGGGGAAATAGAACCTGCTTTAATTTCATTCTTTTTCTGGTACATTCTGTCATACATTCATTTGTACAACATAAAGTACCGAGTAAGGCGGCCTGAAAGCAAATTATACAAGCAAATTGAATGGATATAAATTTCAGGCACCTCTCTTCTAGGTTTTTGTATTATCAGTAATTACTGACGTCAAAACAGAGTAATTTAACAGATTTGGCGCTTTGCTCAGTGTTTGCTTTGCTTTGCTCCGTTTTTCATAGACAGAGCACGTCGACCGAGAAAGGAGTGTTCTTTTTTAACGGCGCCAAAGTGGGCGAAAATGAAATTCAGAATTTGTTTCGAGCCATACAGTCTCGGTGCAGTTATCTTAAGAACCGCCGCGGTGTGGCGAGGGAACTTACTCCCACATGGAACCCTCGTCCTGTCTAAGCTGACAAGCTCTAACGGCACCATATCTAATCTCACGGATAAGATGACTCCATCGCTGCGTGAGTTGGTAATTATTTGCGCTCAGTTTGCGTAAATTTTTTTTATCAAGTTCAATCTGGACCGTAAAGCGGAAATTTCCCTCTGCCCGAGTCGATTAGGTTTTTGACCTCTACTTCTAGTAGGTTAACTATGGTGAATCTATTGATTGTTAGGGGACTCAAAGCATCCATAAAAAACAGTGATGTGTTGATTCATCCACATCTACATGTTTCCTTGCGAGCCGCAGTATGGACCTGTGGCAGGGGGTGTTAAGGCACCAGCCGCGTTAAGGTGTAAAGGTTTTTTGGAGGTAAAATGGTGAAGTGTACAATGGCTGTGTTTTAAGTAGAGCTCAGTTTTTATCATGGTAATTAATTGTACGTGGAAAAAACGGTCTTTTGTTCCTCTTTGTTCCGCAGTGTATCTCTCTTCTTTTTTCGCTTCTGTCGGACCTAGAAATGTAGCGTGGCATCAAAACGATATTCCACGTGTCGCTCTGAAACATGTCCTTGCTAAAAAATAAATGGAATATAACTCGGTTCAACTTTGTGGAGGTCCATGTTGATTAGTAAAAATAACTTTTACACTCCAATGGCCAGTTCACATGTCAATAATTTATTGCACAATCCGGTTTTCGATGACTGACATATTCAGGTTCTCACTGTAAGAGCCTTGCACGATAGTTCACAAGCACGGAGATATTGACGGATGTGAAACGAGAAATAAGTAAGTGCGATCATTCTGGGTACATACAGGTCGTGGACACTGGGCCTGGAGTGTTCATTTTCCGAGACATTCATCCACCAGCGACGCCAACGGGAGGGCTGCTATCTGACGGGGCGCACGTGTTGGATTGAGTTCTAAAAGTTAAATGTAATTGCATGTGTGATAATGAGCGGAGAGACACCTATTCGATCTAATTGTGAAGAACTATTGGATGTCCATTTAGGTATATATACCCCTACATGTAATATTGCCGTGGTTACCGAAAGACTACATAGTCAAGCAGTTGGCAGGACGATGCAGTTAGGATTAATCGGTAAGTCCACCGGGTGAGAGACTCCATAGGTGCAGACGTTTTAGGCTAAGACGATGGACGACTCGGACAACGAAACGTCGTCACCTATACAGAGTGTCCCATTGATCGAGTGTCATTTTTGACCTGTAGTTTTAGACACTTTCTTTCAACCGACATGGTTGAAATTTGGCATCTAGATAGAAAAAGGTTGTAAATTTTGTTGAGTGTAAGCAAAATTCTATAAATATGACCTTTTGACCCAAGAAATAAGGTCCAACCAAAAATACAAATTTTGCTTTATGGGCTTTCAATGTTAAATTATTCGAAATTCCAAAAAGACAGAATTATCTTGCGAAACTTTCAATTAATAGGTTTTTGGGCACGGAGAACATGATGGAAGAACTTTCGAGTTCGAAAATGCAACCATGACCCCTGAAAGGGCACAGTCAAGGTCACAGGGGTGACAAAAAGTGAATCATAGGTTTACAAACCTGTCGAATCATAGGTTTAAAAAGGTGCCAAGGTCGACGGTAAGGTCTTCAGATCCCTCTTGTCATTCCTTGACCTGCAAGGGTTACTCAGGGGTCAAAGGTCACAGGGTTGAAAAAAGGTGAATCGGGCCTACAAACGTATCGAATCATAGGTTAAAAAAGGTGCCAAGGTCAATGGTAAGGTCTTCAGATCCCTCTTGTCATTCCTTGACCTTCAAGGGTAACTTGGAGAGTACCCTCTCTCACCTCTCACCCGGTGGACTTCCCCGAATAGAGCTACTCAACATCTCACGCCGGGAAAGCCTCATATCTTACTTCTGTTAGGTTTACCTTTCCAATACAACCACGAGCCGCCATAGTGTACGTTAGCCCACACTGGCACGAGGAACGTATAATAAGGCGCTTTCGCTATATTCCGTTGAATGTACAAGCTACCGTAAATGGGTAATTTCTATCTTCATTACACTTGACGTTTCGAAAGTACCGGTAGTTTGAGCGAAATATCATTTCTTCTAGAAATCAATGAAGTTGGGCTCGTTTTAAAGAAAAATACCTCATCCTTCCAAAGATATCATTATAATAGCCCCTTACCGCCCTACTTTCCGAGATATTTGACGAAAAATACCAGACCTTCTACATGGAAAATGGTACGTGTATGCACTCCAGATAGATATTATTGAAAAAAATGGAGAATTCCTAACACCTAGATCATGTCGATGAATTCGCAGTCCTTAGTATGTTTTGTCAACTATTTTTTAAAACAAACCATATTGTCACCGCCATAATTTTTTCAGGATCACAAGAAACCTTCTAGTGTGAAAGAGTTTCAAACATACCGCACGAACAAAATGAGTAGAGTTAAAGACTTGATTCATTTTTGTGGTTACTTTTATTTAATTACTTAGAATTTCAGTCATATTAAAGTATATTATTGCGCCATAGATAATTCAATATTTTATTCATGCTTCCCACAGCTTCAGAAATTAAAACGTATAATGCATATATGGTCTCATTTACGATTAGGGTTCTATCTCGATCAAACTACCTTTAATACGCGCGTTCCCGTCGCGTTTTGCGCGTTGACGTCGCGCCTGCGTCACGTCCCTGCAAACCAGCCGAGAACCCCTTTAAACCCCATTTGCGCGCGAAATCGCGACGCCCGGTTTAATTCCCGGAGACTCCTGCCACCGTCCTACCAGCGTTCCTGGCAACGGCAAGCGAGTGTGCTCAAAGAGGTGGGGTTGACTTGGAGTGAAATTGATTGGGGCGTCCAATACCGGCTGATTCGGGAGGAGGTGGGGCAGTTTGGCTCTTCTGGTCACGTGGCATGGAGAAGTCTGGAGGAAGGGATGGAGGATTGAACAAGAAGGATTGGATTATGTCGGAGGGGATTTGAGTCGCTGTAGCTTCAGTGTCTTTCTTTTCGGCTCAGTTAGTTTGAGCGAAATAATATTTCACCTAGAAATCAATGCATTTGGTCTCAATCGAAATAAAAATATCTCACTTTTCCAATGTCACTAAAAATTCAACCCCTTACCAAACAACTTTCCCAGATATTTGCCAAGAAAAATTCTGGCTCTTTTACATTGGAAATGGTACGCGAATGCACTTCAGAGAGACTTTATATAAAAATGAGGCATTTATAACACCTAATTCTCCTCCAAAAATTATCAGTGTGAAGTTCGCATGCTTTCTCATCTATTTCTTAAATTAATTTAATTTTAACTAATCATATTTTCACTGCAGTAAATTCTTTGGGATCACAAAAAAATTTCCGTTTTGAATGAGTTTCAAACGTACAGCGCGAAAAAAATGAATCAGATTAAAGACTATTTTAGATATTTTCATTTATTTAGTTACAATTTCTGTCAAATAAACCTATATTATTGCACCATTAATAATACAATATTGAATTCATGTGTCCCACAGCTATTGAAATTAAAACGTGTAATTCGAATATGGTCTCTATTCTGACTAGGGATCTATCTCGCACAAACTACCTTATTGGGCGCTTCACATTTGTTTTGGTACGATGCTCAGATGCAACGGAACTGTTGCTTTCCATTTTTCCAGTCTTTATTCCACCTGAATTTTTTCAGGTTTTCAATTTAAATCATGAGTTTTTTTTGTGTTATTGAACTGGAAAAATACGAGGGTGAACATTCAAGAGCCATAACTTTTATATTACCATAATTTTTGGTTATCCCTATGCAGCAGAGTGAACAACATTACAAATGCATGAATACATGCGTATATGATATGATGATATGATAAATTGTTGCTTGCAGTACATGAGTGAATGCATGTCATTTCTCGACGTTGTTGACTCATTGTATTATCTATATCTCTATTTGTATGGTCTACATATTTTTAGTTGCCCAATATCTCTTTGGGTAAATAGATTATGATCAAAAAGTTTGCTGCGGTAATATTATTCCTTGCTAGTGTGTGTCTCAATGATTGTTCTTTTGTTTTTCTTTGTCTACGAAAGTTCTAGTTCCGCAAAATCCGCTAGTTTTTCTTAAAAGAATTTTCGTGCAGTAAATTTCTGTTATTCCTTTTCAATTGCGAAGCAAACAAAGTGGGAAGTTTTCCTCTTCCTTCAATGCTTTTATTATGCTCTCAAGCCCTTACTACTAGGAGTGCACAATAGGAGGGGGAAAAATAAAGCCGCAAAACTATGCTGGCTTGCTATTCGGAGCCACATTCATTCACGTGCCCCGCTCTCGGCAACCTGTGGTTGTTCATGTCCCTTTTGTCCACGTATTTGCCTTTATCCTCAGTTATTATTGTGGAAAATCGGCATTAATTTCGCTACATGTCCTCCGCTGCATAAACGTTGCTGGACGTGACCTTAATCTTGTGCAGACAAAGCACAACAAGCAATACTGCTGCACACTTGCCGTGTCTTTTATGTTCTTTTCCGCTTATGCCCGGGAGTGTACGTCTGTTCAAAGCGGGGAGGGAGTTCATTACAGCGGAAAGTATGAAGAGATTAAAAAAAAAATACCAAAAAGAAAATTGACGCAGGAAGAATGCCACCACGAGTCAGGGATGGCAATCGAAAGGGAACTGAAGCGAAAAAAGAGGAAGTTAAATCTGAATGACTTCGTTCAGTCGGATAAATTTTAAAATGACAAGAAATGAGGTCGAATCCGATGAGCGTCAGCACGAGTCTTTAAGTCCCACTGCAGTCGGAATTATCCTGGAGAAACGTCGAACGGGACTCTTGTCTGTCGGAGTTAAACTACTGAAAAAAAACCTTTTCGGGCTCAATCGTGATTATAAAAACGTTGACCCATTCCAAAAATTGTGAGCCCAAGTATGGATGTAGGGACATAAGAGATCGCATTGGCGCAAACTTTTGTGGAACCTATGGATTTACATATTTTAAAATAAACACACGTACAATTTCCACACTTTTATTTTCGTCACCGACCATGGTTTCAGCACATTATGCCACCATCAGGGTACAATATACCCTCTACAAGGAGTAGGGATGACACATCGACATCGATGTATCGGGCTACTCGATGTTGTTTGGCCGAGACATCGAAAAAATCGAGTATTGAAGTAATCCAATGAAAATTGATTATGTGGTGACTACTTTTATAAACATTGAAAAATCGACTACTCGTTTTTTAGTCGATGTAGCATCCCTGGGGTACTTCTTCTTTACGTGATCAGGCCCAGTGGACCACGCGATGTCAGGACCAAGGCTCTCCATTCTTCTCTTCTTTTGGCTATTTCCCTCCAATCTTCCCAGGCTTCAATTTGCTATAGATACTCTCTTATATTGTCCAACCATCTTTTCTTTGGTCTTCCCCTTGGTCTATTCCCCTCCGGGCTCATGTGATTTGTAGGTTTAGGATATCGTTAATCCGTTCCACATGTCCTATCCATTCCAATCTCCTGCTTCTTTGTAATCCTACTATGGTGTCGTCTCGATAAAGGTCATATAGTTCCTGATTATGTTGTCTTCTCCATTCCCCTGTTAATTCGTCTTGGACTGCCCCATATATTTTCCTAAGCACCCGCCTCTCAAATATTAAGAGTTTGTTTAGATCCCTGGGATACAGTAATCCAAAGTCTCATCCTTTTATAAATTTTACAAAGTGGAGGAAGAGAATGGAAAGGGGGAGGAGAACGAAGATAGCAAGTGAATGTTGGAACAGCGAGGGGGGGGAAGACGGGAAGGGGGAGGCTATGGGAAAGTTTGAGAATTGGTGAGGGAGGGTGCCGGGAGAGTGTTGGTATTGGGTGACGGGCACAGACCTTCTGTAACATGCTGGGAAGTTTGAGGTTTAGGAGAGGTGAATAGGCAACCGTAATATCATTACATAGTCGAAATTCGCTGTTACACACTTCAAACCTTTCGATAAAGTCTAATTTGTAACTTCTGGACATACAATGTAGGACTTCCGCGTCAAAATCACTAAAACGTCTAAAAGTGTTTGGAAAAACATTAGTAAAGGGGTAAATGTACCTGTACACATTTGGAGTAAAGTACCCTTATGATAGCATAATGTGCTGAACCATGGTCGTTGACGATAATAAAGTGTGGAAATTGTGCAAGTGATTATTTTCAACTATGGATATCCATAGGTTCTACAAAGTTTGTGCCAATGCGCTCTATTACTTGACTCGGTATTTGAGTATTAACGTTGGCCACCAAATATACCCTGGTGAGTTCTGAAAGAAATACGTACATTCGTGTTTATAAATATGCAAATATCTATGGGAACACTATATTCGGCGTCAAAGTCACTGGCTTCCCCTAAAGTCCATATAAGCTACTCATTCACCTTGCCATCTTCCTACTACGGTATTCTATTTCACGGGACAAGTAATGTGAGCGCCCGACCCGTAGGTTCGCGCAGATCCAATCGGCGAGTACGAGGCCATTTTGTTTCTCGGGCAGTTTTTTTAGTATGATTTATATGGGGTTTTAGGTTAAAAGATGAAGAGGACGAAGGTTTTATGCAAGAGAATAAAAGATTGTCCCAAGTAGTGTAAAAAAGAGATCTTTGAGATAAGGAAAACCCAAAATAGGGGACGCGCAGGGGTAATGTTAAGGTATAAATGAGGAGGTTCATGGAAAGAAATTGGTGGTAGGAGGTCATTCTTTCCCAAGATTACATAATAAACATTACTATGATGTCAGAAGGCATCTCCACCTTCTGAAGCTGGTGGACTCTGCCAGATGCAGGTGGTGCGAAGAAGAGGACGAGACAACATCTCACATCCTCTGCGACTGCCCGGCCCTGATGAGGACTAGAATTAGGCACCTGGGATCTCCCTTTTTGGAACCAGCTGAAGTTAGGGGTATCCCCATTGAGGACATTCTGGCCTTCAGTAAGGCCATCAATCTCTTTGGGTGATACAAACAAGGTGGTCAGCACAAAGGACCAACAGGTCTAGGTGCCCCAGGTCCTCCTCGAGGAACTCCACCGAAATTCAATCTAATCTAATCTAATGATGTCAGAAATTTGTTTTCAGTGATGTAGATCCTGACTTCTTATGGTGGCAAGAATTCATTTACGGCACAAGTGTTACTGATGGGATAATATGACGCATAGTAATAGGTAATTAATTAATGGGACGATTGAGGAGTTTCTTCGTTGTCAGGCAGGCAGAGGACCTAGTGGGAGAACATTATTCAAGAATGCATAGGACGCATCCAAAGGGAAAGGTTCGGAGGTCAATTAGGTCATTAATGTCGGTAAGCCAATAGAGAAGGCCAGTTATAGCCCTTGCCTCTCCAATTCTAATTCATTCTAATGCACTCGATAATTTCTAATGCTACTAATTAGTGTCGTATATTTTGTAATAGTGCTGTCAAAACTTCGCTGTTTGCATGACTTAAAGACATTCCCTTTCATATTGATGATGATTCAAACGAAAAAATTTGAAGGTGCCGCAGTGCTTATTAAGTGAATAAGTGAAATAGAAGGCACTCCGTACAATACACTCCGTAAAATGCCTTTACCAAAGGCAACCTTCTCGACGAGTGAATTTATACCGTTCCGATGATTGAAACTCATTACCACAGGCCAGTTAAAATTAGTTAAGCGCTTAATTAAGTTAGTCCGAGCGAGATAGTTCTCTAATCATAATAGATACCATATTCGAATCATACGTTTTGATTTCACCAGCTGTAGGATACAATAATTAAATATTGCACTATTAATGGTGCAATATTATATTTTTACATGACAGAAATTGTAAGTAATTAAATGAAAATATCTAAATAAGTCTTTAACTAAGACTCATTTTTTTCGCACGGTGCGTTTGAAACTCCCTAAACACGGGAGGTTTTTTTTTGATACCCAAGAACCTATTGCGGTGACAATATGATTTTTTTTTCAAATATAGTTGAGAAAACATACAAACTACACGCGACATCTAAGTGTAGGAAATGCCTCATTTTTTATATAAGGTCTCTCTGGAGTGCACACACGTACCATTTCCCATGTAAAAGCGCTGGTATTTTTTGGCAAACATCTCCGAAAGTAATGTGGTAAGGGGTTGAATTTTTTGTGTCATTGGATAGGTGAGATATTTCTCTCTAGAATGAGACCAAAATCATTGATTTCTAAGTATAATGATTTTTCGATCAAACTGCCTTAAAGGATCACGAAATATATGAATTAATACGTGAATTGTTGTCAAAGTGAAATATGGAAACCCACGTACTGACGATTACTATGTAATTCTTAACCTAAGACTTACCTTTCTTAAACTGAGGACTTACAACATAAAATAAATTGAATGTGTCCGCATTTATTGAAGCATATCTTCGAGGGAAAAGTGGTTTCCATTTCTGGGAAAAAAAATTCAGTTAAATTTATAGCTATTTAGTTAGCTTACGTTGGATGCTTGGTTTATAAAATTGCTATATTTTTCGTCATATTTTATTTCTTTTCAGTCTAAAAAATGTAGTATTTTTTACGAAAAATTATTGACAAACGCCCAAGATACCTGCCAGTTTAGCCGAGTTTTAAAAGTCCCGCCACATTGCCAATCTTACGAGATGGTGCTAATGCCCTTATTTACAGGTCGCCTCCCTTGATAAAACCGGTCCACCAACCTAAAGGAGTGTCGAGACAAAAGATTCACGAGAGGAATGGAGAGAAAAGAAAACGGGAGACCAGAAAGAAAGAGGAGGGAATAAAATGTCAGGAAAATGAAAACCGTTGCGAGTCGAATGGCGTCGACGCCTCTCCTTACCTCCCCTCATTTCCTTCCCCTCTCTCCTCTCCCTCCCCTTCAGCGATCCGCCCCCCCCCCCCTCCATCAACAATGGTTCGCGGGACATGAAAAGGAACTTGAAGGGATGTCTGGGGCCGACAAAGAGGATATGTCGGGAGGCCGTGCGGTGTGGAAGGAAGGGGAGGGAGGAGGCCATTGGGGAACAGCGGGTGATGATCGATTTCTGAAATGGATATATATGTGTATATATATGTATGTATATATATATCTGTAATTTGATGGAGGGATGGAGGAGGAGGAAGATGGGAAGAGAAGGAGGAAAGGGTAAGACGCGTGTGGAGAAGAGCGGCCAAGTCTTGAGGAGGTGGGGACCGTTATCCCGGGCCGTTTTTTTCGCACGAAAGACCTATTATTTAAAAACGCTTTTTAATAATTAGAGAAGTAAGGCCATCAAACATTCTTAGAGTTAAAAATGAATTCTAAATTACGAATAGGAAACATTATTGATATATCCATGGAAAATCAACTATTATTTATCCATTTTCGCGTTGATTGATTCAATGTCGTTCAATCCTAAGATTGGTTGACTGTAGTCCTCCGCTCTTCCCTGTCTAATGCTAGTTCCCTTACCTCCCGGTATCTCTTTCTATGTACTTCCCTCTTTATTTGGTCCATAAACTTATTCCTGGGTCTTCCTCTGGGAACCTTTCCCTCTATTTTGCCTTCAATTACGTTCTTCACAAATCCATTGTGTCTCAAGGCGTGTTCAATTCATCTGGTTCTTCTTTGCTGTATGGTGTTCCATATGGTTCCTTTCTCTTCTACTCTTCTGTGCACTTCATCTTTTCTTATTTTTTTCGTCCATTTTATCTCCAGCATCCTCCTCCAGTACCAGGTCTTGAAGGCGTCTAGTCTGTTCTGGTCAGCTTTTCCAATGGTCCATGCTTCCGATCCACACTCCCACGCTCCACTCTCCGCTAATTGTGAAGGTCTATTATATGCTTGTTCATGTATGTATACTTCTACAAATGATATCGCCACAGCAGATGTTGGCCCGCATTGACACGGGGAACGTGTGATCACACGCTTTCGCTATATTCTGTAAATTATACTAGTTTCCCTAAATGGCTGTGATCCATCTTCCTTATACTCGACGCTTCGAGAATTTACCCTGTCTTCCAATGAGTCCCCTAGCGTTGTCACTAATTTTGAAATGCACTCACGAGAGCGAAAACGGATTCGTCATTCGCCAAATTTTGCCAGGTGCTTAAAGTCACTAAATTGTGCCTTATTGACCGTGAGGGCAACTAAAATGGGAGCATTTTTTGATCGCTTTTATATTCATGCAATCATTTTGGAGGGATAGTCTGTAAGTGATCAAGTTCATCACCTATTGCCTACGTTTAGCATTTTGATTTCGGCATCGTCAGAGCATGAACTATTGACATGGGTTAATGGAAATTCAGCGTGAGATTCAGCCTGGTCTGCCAATGAACACACAGATTAGTTTTATCTCAAGTTAATAGTTTAATCTTTCGCCCCGGTGATGCAGAAATTAAACAGCGAAACGTTGGCGGGAGGTGATTAAATTGATTATTTCAAATCCTACCGTTCCGAAATAATTGTAAGGTATTAGGACAGTAGCTGTGTATATCAATCTCCTATAGTGGTTTGCGTCGTTGGTAACGGTAACTCAAAAGAAGTAACAGTAATCTCATCCAGGGCGTGTGTCTGACCAGTTTAAGATACTTTCGATCGCGTAACTAAGGGGTCACGTGGTAAAATAACAAGTAGTTCGAGATTTCGGTGTAGTAAAACCACTCATAAAGGTGGGTTTACAGATGGAAATTGTCTTCTATGGAAGTAGCGATATCTCGAATCGTATCGCCACTCGCAGTTCATCATTCTGAGTACACATAACTTCCGGCTTTTCCCAAACAAACGGATGACAAAAGTAAACAATGAATGTGGTAATTAGGAAAATCGCCAAAATGTGGCAAAAATGGGGTTCTCACATCACTGTTTGAGTTCGCATTGCATAAGTCCCATAGACATTAATTGGTTTAATAATTTTGTATAAACTGCATGAATTGTGCATTATTACATCGTATCAAGCATGAGAATTATGACAGTGATTATAATTATCAAATAAGAGATAAGTCAGAAACCGTACCTAAGGGGTTCTTTAGCATTGAAAATGTTTTAGAGCACAAATAAAAATTTACATAAGCAACAATGAGTCATCCTCGTAGTAAGTCCTAGTAAGTAAAATCTCCGTTAGCTGTCATGTGACCAAGATTCCTATCGGATGCGTTGCGCTTTTATCGCAGGATCGATATGCTACTTGCAGGCAAAATAGAAGCCAGTCCATTGTATCTGCAAGTGCAAACCGCTTGGTACTCTGTACTTATTGATTATTTCTTAAATTGAATGGAACTGTATGCTGTTTATTGCCATTGTTAACCTTTTTTTATACATTTTATCATCTGAACCAAATCTCAATAATAATGGCCAAGATTATTTTGGTGAGAATAAAAAAGTTACAGAATATTCATTATTTTGCGATCGTCAGCTAAAATATCAACCGCATCGTTTCGGAGGTCTCCCTGAATAAATAAATTGATTCATGAATAAATGAAGCGTGAATCGGGAATCAAAGGAATGTAACCGAAGTAGCCGTCTATGCATTTACTATGGGAACTTTGGCCGTTTTATTCCTGCATAAAGGTGATTATTCGCATGTATATGGGACTTAAAGCCAATCGATTCCGCATTCTGAAAAACCCTTAATGATGAACATTGTGTTGCTCAATCGTATGTAGTGATGTATCGTTGCAAACGCTCATCTTAATTTCTGAATTACGAATCGGTGATTGATGATTGCTGGTTCATCCGCGTCCACCTGTAGAACAGTGCAAGCATTTTAATTGAAACATTCTCAACGGATGCTGCAGGTGAGCTCCAAGGTCGCGAGATTAATTGAACCAACATCAATATTTAATGTGTGCCCATTTTATTTGTTTTGCAGTGAAATGATACACATTTTTTTAACTCGGTGAACCCTAAATTCAGGAGAAAAAAACAGTGCATGGATAAAAGAGATACGTGCACCCTATCTTTCTCGTTAAATGGAGTGTGTACATCGTCCTAACCGGATAACGAGACAACCACGAGCGCAGCAGGATTAACCGTTACATCTTTACGTTTCAATACGGTCAATTATTTCCTCGCTCGTACTAAATGGATAAACCGGCGGTGAGATGCGCGGCGTAGGAAAAAAAAATTAACCCTTTTGGGAAGGAAGGAGTAAAAAAAAGAAGGGGAGGAAAGCGCTATCAAAACCAATTAACGAGTTTATCTCGCTCGCTCTCCCCCGAGTGGATATATAATTATGAGGCCAGGTGAAGCGAGAAGGATTGATGATGCAGGTGAAGGGGTCGCCCCTTTTGCTTCCACCCCCTTCCCCCACCCCCCGCAACCCCCTTGCGCCCCTGCCGTCTCCTCCACCCTCCCCCCTCCTTTTCCACCGCTCTCTCGGGAAAACTAGGCCACAGGAAACCCCCCCGGGGAATGGGTTAGGGTGGAGCATCACCACCCTCATCCCCATAGCCCTTCCCCCCTGTGCACGGCGGGCTCAGGGGGGACGATTTCAGTGGTGGGGGGGGAGGCGGCCTTCTGAGGGGTAGTATGACAATCGCAACTTTTACCAATCGATATGAACTTGGACCGATCTGAAAATTCCCAGCGAGCCGACTCAGATCACCTGCTTCACCAACACAGACTGAAAATATCGATATTGTACATTCAAATCTATCAGTTGAAGCATGATTGACCTTATACGTTAACAAGTGCAAATTTAGAAATTTTCAGTCGCATTCTGAGTGAAGAAAATTGCCCAATGG
The DNA here is from genome assembly GCA_963169105.1 of Ceriagrion tenellum. Taxonomy (NCBI): domain Eukaryota; kingdom Metazoa; phylum Arthropoda; class Insecta; order Odonata; family Coenagrionidae; genus Ceriagrion; species Ceriagrion tenellum. Next base: position 108,579,453 of record OY720635.1, on the reverse strand, counting down.
AGGCAGATTTAGATGTACCTCGATATCATTAACGTCGCTTCCCTCGCCATTGCTGTACTTTTGTCACAACTGGTTACAACACACGCCTTGAATAATAACGATTATATTTTATTTCCAAAAGACAACCTAAAGAATAACGAGGAGCGCCACGGACCCGCTGGTTTAGATTGATCTGAATCTCTGACTGGCTGAGATAGCCGGTCGAGTCGGCCCGCTTCTCAGATCGATCCCACTAACCCGTAGCGTTTACCACACCAAGCCGATCCCGGTCAGATCAATCTGAGATCGATTGGTAAACGTAGAGAATGAGTCTCATTTACTATACCTGTGTTAACTGTTTTAAGGTAGTTTGAGCGTGATAGTTCCCTGGTCATAATTGAGACCTATTCGAAATATATGTTTTAATTTTAGCAGCTCTATGAAGCACGAATTAAATGCTACATTATTAATTGTGCGATAATATACTTGTACATGACTGAAATTCTTGGTAATCAAATAAAAATATCCACATTTGTCTTTAAATTGACTCATATTTACATCGGAACATTCACAACTCCTACACAACGGAAGGCTATTTGCGATTCTGAAAAAAACTACTGCGGTGACGATGCGATTTATTTTCAAAAATAGTCAAGAAAGCATACAAAGTAGATCCTGTAAATTTTTTTAGGAGATGTAGGTGTTAAAAATGATTCTTTTTTTAAATAACATCTCTCTGGAGTGCGTTACTCACTATTTTTCAAGTAAAAGGGCTGGCTTAAACTGTAAAAAATCTCGGAAAGTAATTCGATTATGGGCCGATATTTTGGTATCTTTGAAAGAGTAAGATGTTTTTCGCGAAAATGAGACCACGTTCATTGATTTCTAGGTGAAATGATAATTCGCTCAAACTACCTTAAGGGTGGAAAATGGGCTGACATGAGTTATTATTTCACAAAGATATTTTTTATCACCACATCTTTTTTATGTTTGACCATACTTTTATGACAATGAGCTAAATTGTACAGATTTATATGTACCATCAGGTGGTTCTTTGTTTTTTAGAGAGCCTGAGATGATAACTCACACGAAAAAGCTTGCATAACCTATGAATTAAGGCATTTTTTAGAATCTGGGAAATCAAGTATAATTAAATGTAGATAACAGGAAACAGAAAGTAAATTCATTCCCGTGGAGCATGATACTCTATGAATCGGAAGCATGGACTATTGAAAAAGCTGACCAGAAAAGACTAGAAGCCTTCGAAACCTGATGCTGGAGGAGGATGCTGAAGATGAAACGGACGTACAAAATAAGAAATGATGAAGTGCACAGAAGGGTAAAAGAGGAAAGGACCATATGGAACACTATAGAGAAATGAAAAGCAACATGGATTTGTCACACCCTGAGATACAATGAGTTTGTGAGGAGTATAATTGAAGGTAAAAGTCCCCAGAGGAAGACCCAGGAATAAGTTCATGGACAACTAAAGAGGAATGTACTTAGGAAGAGATACTAGGAAGTAAGGGAACTAGCATTGGATAGGGAAGGATGGAGGGCTGCAGTCAACCAATATTTGTTTTTTACGACCAACGATGAGTGCATCATAAGGTTGAATTAATTTGCAGCCCGCGAAAATACTGTGGCGCAAAACGTAGTTTTCATCGTTCATAAAAATAAAATTGTTGACATAAATTTACCCACTAGCAGTGCACAACGTAATTTATGACCGTTTAAGGTAGTCCGAGCGAGATAGTTCCCTAGTCATAATAGAGACCATATTCGAATTATACGTCTTAACTTCAGCAGCTGTAGGACACATCAATTAAATATTGCATTATTGATGGCGTAATAATACAGTTCTATATGACAGAAATTGTAAGTAATTAAATGAAAATATCTAAATAAGTCTTTAACTTGACTCATTTTTTTCGCGCGGTGCGTTTGAAACTCCCTAAACACGGGAGGTTTTTTTTTTGATACCCAAGAACCTATTGCGGTGACAATATGATTTTTTTTCAAATATAGTTGAGAAAACATACAAACTACACGCTGTTAGTATTTTTGCGACATCTACGTGTTAGAATATCTCATTTTTATTATAAGGTCTCTCTGGAGTGCATACACGTACCATTTCCCATGTAAAAGGGCTGGTATTTTTTGGCAATATCTCCGAAAGTAATGTGGTAAGGGGTTGCATTTTTGGTGTCATTAGAGGGGTGAGAAATTTTTCTTAAAATGAGACCGAATTCATTGATTTCTTAGTAAAATGATATTTCGCTCGGACTACCTTAACATTGCACAATGCAGCAATATTTTAGGACTGTAAGTATATCCGCCGCGATGATTGTGGGTTTGGGGGGAAATGAATCAGGGAGCAAGTCGGTAGCTTGTTTGACACAGACTTTATTCCACCTTCTGCATCTACACCGCACCAAGGTCCCCGCGAAACTCCTCGGGGCGCGCTACTCCCACACCCACGCTCCCTCAGAGGGCATCACCAAGGGACCACACCCCTTCCAACTCATTGGCCGCCAAGTGCTGACGCCATTCATCTTACCCATTTGCGACAATCTTAATATTCTTCTCTTCCTCGGTCCTTTATGGGAGATGAGATAGTGCATGGCCTAATTTGCTCCTCTCTTCCTGTTTGGGCAATGGGAGGCGAGATAGTGCACAATCTGAATGGCTCCTCTCTTCCTCTGTCCAGAAAGTGCACCGCTCAGCATCGTTCCCATGCCCGAATGGTCTCTCGTCTCTCGTGCCTTCCTTATCATACTAACAATATACTTACAGGACTTAACTTGAGACTTCATCCTCGTCTCCAACTACTGCGTTCCAGTCGCCCATTACAATTTGGTTCTTATTGCCCGGGACTTCGCTGATTTTCTCCTCTATCTGCTCATACACCTCATCCACATCTTCCTCCCTCCCAGAGCATTACAAATATGGAATATTTCGCTATCAAGCCACCGCAGTACTGCAAGATTGTTCCATTCACAGCGATAAATGATTTTTCATTAACGGAAATAAATAGAATGCAAATATTTTAATCTATCACGGTCAAGTCGCTACTGGCAATGGGATAAAAAATATATGAAACTTACTTTTCAGCCCGGGAATAGAACCACCTTAAGTTACTTTATGTCCCCACATTATGCTCTCACGTTTAATTTGAACCGTCTGAGGCTTTGTAGGGGTTGGTGGAGCGATGAGGACAGTCGGAGGCGTGGCAAGACATGCTGTATCGGGATGGGGATGACATGCTCTGGTTTATGAATGGTAGGGTGGAAAGGAAGCCCTTAGATTGAATGGCTTGTGGGTAATGGAGGGTAAAAATAATCAGCGATTACAGAAATAAATTTAAGGACGGTAATGAGACTCGGAAGTCGCTCACGAGCTCGTCGTGTGTTGGGACGTCGTCGTGGAACTTTAATTTACGTTCAACCCGACCAATTGGTGAATGACGAAGAAAATGATGTTCCATGTGAGCTGCAAATGGAATTTCTATCTCAGGTTCACAAGCCAGTTTGGCAATAAATGGTTCCAAGTACGAAAAAAATATTCAGTTGGATGTATTTTATAAATAATACAAGTTGTTTGGTAACTTTGTGGTATTCCATATTTGTTCTTTCAGAGGATTTAATGGTTACATTTACAAAACCACAACTTAAAAACACACACGACCCGGGTTTCAACGCTTAAGCGTTATCTTCAGGTGGCCTTTTAAGTTGTCGTTTTGTAAATGTAACCATTAAATCCTCTGAAAGAAAAAAAAGGATGTATTTAATTATTTAGTTTCTCTTTTTGCTGACGTCAATAATTCGTATTTCAAAATTTTCTGTGTTTTTTCTCTATTCCTTCTTCGTTGAGTACTGAAAATGGTACTGCACAATTTCAATTGGATATTACTCACAGTATGCTGATTTCTATGCAATAATAGCGACCAGTTTCTCTTGAGGGAGTCAAGTACAAATTACTCATATCACGTTGAAACTACCAAATTAATATATCTATGAATTTTTCTAAGTCAGATTCCAAAAAAAATCCTACGAACTTCCAAACGGTACTATTAAGCTGAACTCCAAAGCCTATGGCATAGCGTTCTGTTCTTGGTTATTTTCTGTATGATGCTCTTCTTTTGCTCTGGCTAGCGAAAGGTTTCCGCTGACCACCACTGATCGTCCTACCTCCCCCTTCGTCTTTCCTTTCCCCTTCACTCTCACCACCTCCCAATATACATGGCGCTGTACACATGATATACTTACGTCATGATGCCTTAACGAGCGAAACCTTGGTTGTAATTAATACTATACCCGTGTAATTAACTAAATTTTTAGTGATTTTTCAGTGATGTATCGTTTCCTGGTAATCTCGCCTGAGTCGTCAAATTATTGCCACGCCTGTACCATCCGAAGCGTGGCAAATAGTAAGTACGTGGCACTGATTGACATTGCTACTGCATGCAGACTGAACTAACAGGTCTTTCGATATCCATTGTATTCTTCCTCCGATATAGGTCTTCGCAACCATTTCCAACACATGTCCACCATTAATGTGCTATTTGAGCATTTACTGGCATTCCTTACCCAAGGAAATCTGCAAACGCATGGAATTATGCGGTACAAGTATTAGTTTGGAATACAAAATGCACAACCAAATTAACAAAAACTTCGAACTACCTGCACTATGCCTATGGGGAATACAGAAAAATAAGCACATTAATGGCGATTTTTGTACGTTGCGAAGACCTACATCGAAGGACGAACACAATCGATGATCAACCTCGAATAAACTATAGTCGAGTCAGTTATCTCAACCTGCGATTGTGGTCGATGTTTTGCGATATTTAGTATGTCAATGGAAGATGAGACCCATTCTGTTCCCCACGACCAGGCCCGTTTCCACGGGTGAAAAGGGCCTGGGCGTGGGCATCAGTATGAGGATGATTTGATGAGTGGTGCATAGCGTGAGTGTGCTCCTGAAAATTTAAGTATTAAAGTTTGAAAACTATTACCTTGTAAGTATTGAAAAGAAGACCAGATGAACTGGGAATTAGAGAAAAATTATTTGGATTAAAACACGTAAATACAATCGAAAAATATTGGTGCCCTGATTCACTAAAAATGGATTCTCGTGATGCTCCAATAATTAAATCTGTGACCTATCCAATTTCACAGTTTGTTTTAAAAACAGTAGCGACATCTGTGGGGGGCATTTGTCAACACAGGAAAGAAAATGGAATAAGCAAATCTTGTAACTGGAATTTAGTCTACTTCCCTTGAGTTAGAAACCTGAAATTTGGCCAATAGCCCCATTTTTTGAGACAATAATGAAATCAATCCTAACGACTGAAACACTGACGATAATTATTTGACTCCGCGTTTAATGAAATTTCAAATTAAGCTGCGCCTATGTGTCGGAATTAATTCTTGCTATTAAAATTTAACCTTATTCCCGATAAATTAGAGCTCCGAAATTTGGCCCAACCTTATCCTCACACACTGACTGTTCCGTTCCAAAATCCGCTCAAAAAAGGCGTAGCGTTATTAACATTCCTGAAAAAATAAATAGTTCAAAGGCATTGGAGTTTGATCCATAGCGAAAATCAGATATTCTTATAATAAAGTAAAATTTCATTACAAGTAACTGAAAGCTAATAAGTAAAAAAAATAATTACATTTTAAAAACAAACTTTTCAAGGAAAAAGGTTTTCGTAAATAACAAAATGCTCTTAAAAAGGAATAAAAATTGTTTTTCAGCTACCACCCAGTTCGTCATGCAACTAAAAATAATAGTTTTGGCGCTGAACATGAGTCCGACTAACACATTGATGGAACTGAAACGGATGTCATAAAGAATGAATATGTTGAAGTAATAATCGTCGTATGTCTAAGCGATGCAATTTATTAAATGTATACTCATTGTAACTCTTAACTTGGTTTCCATATTTGCAAAATCACATTAGTGCAATTTCCACACTGTTATTTTCGTCACCGTCCATAGTTTCGGCACATTATGTAATCATCAGGGTTATTACTCCAAATGCAAAGTGTTTTGTATGGTCCTTTCCACTTCTACTCTTCTGTAAACTTCAATATTTCTTATTTTGTCCGTCCATATTATCTTTAGCATCGTATTCCAGCAGGCTTCTAGTCTGTTCTGTTCTCCTTTTTCAATGGCCCATGCTTCCGATCCATAGAGTGACAATCTGCACAGTAATATTTTCACATGCTTTTCTCCAGGCTATTTTCCTACCCTCTTTAAACACAGCAGTTGCCTTTTAACTACGAAAGACAACTGCTATGTTAAAAAAACAGTAGACTACAAGCTAGAAAAGAGCCTGTGAAAACTTTCGTATGCGGCGTGGCACTCTATGGATCTAAAGCACCTATTGACCATTAGAGAAGCTGACCAGAACAGACTCGAAGCCTTGGAAACCTGGTGCTGGAAGAGGATGCTGAAGATAAAATGGACGGACAAAATTAGAAATTATGTAGTGCACAGAAGAGTGGAAGAGGAAAAGAACATATTTAACACCATACAGAAAAGAAGAACCAGCTGGATTTGACACACTCTCAGGCACAATGGCTTAGTGAAGAACGTTATTGAAGGTAAAAATTGAGGGAAAAGTCCCTAAAGGAAGACCCAGGAATAAGTGCATGGTTCCAAATAAAGAGTATAGTCGATAGGAAGGGTGACCAGGAAGTATGAACCATTGGAAAAGCTCATTAAGTATTATTATATTTACTATTAATAAATGTTACTGCACGACACTAAAGCATGCAGAAAACAAAATCGCACCGAATATTTCAAGTGGGGTGACTATTGGCCGTCGATGTGTCTTTTTCTGCGCACCAGGAGAGGAGGGGCTGGATGGCACGAGGTGGGGTGACCCCGTAAGGTTAAGGAGGAGCCCGTCACATCAACACGCCGTCCTCCGGATAAACCCTTTCTTTCGTTTCTCAACCCGCCGTAAGGTGGAACCCAGGGCCCATCCTTCGAACAAGGCTCCTTTTTTCTCCAGTCCCTTACAAGCCACGGTGCATGTCCGGCCCCCGGGGAGGAAGCAAACCCCTCTTTGCCTTTTACCTTCCCCTCTCCCCTTGCCTTGTCTCGACCCACAACAAGCTCCTTAGTTTCTTCAGCCTCGTCCTCGCTGTCGTACCAAGACTTATTTGCCTTCCAGATGGGTGAAGGGTGAGAGTGGTCGTGAGAGGACCGAAGGCCACCGAGAACAGACATCTACATACTACCCTGCAAGCCACCTCATGGGCGTGTGGCAGGGGGGTGTTAGGTCACCAGCCGTTTAAAGTAGTAAGGTTTTGAGTGGTGAAATGATGACGTGTATTATGGGAGTGTATTTATTGGAGCTCAGTGTTTATTGTGGTCGATTATTGTGCGCGGAAGGAACGAGTTTTTGTATCTATCTGTTCGACAGTGCATCTCTCTTATTTTGAGGCTTCTGTCAGACCTAGAGATGTAGTGAGGCGTCATGACAATATTCTCTGTGTCGCTCTGAAACACACCAGTTCTGAATTTCTCAAGCAGCTTAAGCCAAGCGTTAAGCCTCCGAGTCCCTAGGGGCTCCCACCTTAATCCCTCAAAAGTTGTGAGACATTATAGTATGTTCGATCTTAGCTTCTTTTAACGAAGCGTGCAGCTTGTCTTTATATTTTATTAATTATTATGGTTAAATCTTTATGACCAGGGTCCATGATTCTCGCTGTGTATTCGAGGTGTGGTCTAACCAGAGCGAAGTAACTTCCCTTTTTTACTTTTTCATCCGAAGACTTTCCTATTATACGCTTAACAAATCCGAGTTTCCTTAATACTAGGCCGCATATGTGTGTTCCCCAGGATATATCAGAAGTTAAGGTGATTCCAAGATATTTAACCGTCTCTGAAGATTATATGTTTACTCCACCCACAGTATAGGTATGGCATTTGCGTGAATACTTTCGCAGGAAGTGGAATTCGTCTAGGTCGTGAGGCGTTGGAAACAAACCTTATCGTGATTGACCCGTAAAACTGCTTATCGCATCACTGAATTCTTACTATGGTTAACGCCACGGCCGTTTTTTCACGAGGCCTTTCATTGCACACTTCTATAGCAGTTTTGCGTATGTATCAAGAAAGAGAGCCCTGAATTAGAGCGGAGAGTATTTTAAAATCTGATTTTTATGTTTTCGTACACGCATTCCAGCCATTCATGGCTTGACACAACATGAGCTCCATTTGAAATGGAAGCATTAGTGCTTTCCTCACTATGCGACTTGAAAAAAGGTGATATTTTGGATTTAACAACATTCGGACTTGCTTTTAATTTAAATCTGCTCCCTAATTTTTCTTAGCTTGGAGAGTGAGTCGTAATTTTCCGGGAACAAAAATAATCCAAACTTTAAGAGAATGGAACAAGAAATCCGTAACACTCCTGAACTGGACTGGAGCGCATGGAGTATTTTTCTAGCTATATCGGGACTATGTAAATATTTTATCTTCGCTGGCAAAAACTATGCCTAATCGTGGATGGTATATAAACAGGCTTTTCCAGTGCTTGTACAGAGATGGTGTATAAAGTATTCGATCATCACTGTAACAAATTAATGTTATCGAATCCACGTTGAAAATAAATTTTGTACTTTTCCATAGTTATTTATTGTAATCGCACAACGCGTTTCGCAGCGTGCTGCATCTTCAGGTACAATTGCTTATATTTAATTTATTAAATGTTACCGTAGTAACCTAACCTTAGGAAGGTGAATTTTGGAGAGCAAACGAATTTTTGGAAAATACTTATTTTCAATATTAAATATGATTCGAATATAAATGTGGACCCCAGAAGTCAAGGGGTCTAATTGAAATTTAAAAAAAACAAGTTAGGAACAGGAATGGGATGTGAAACTATAAATCTTTTAGGTGGTAAAGGGATCCAAGTGATTTTCTTGACAGGTGCTGCTATCTAGGGTAATGCCTCTTAACTACTTAGTGGGTTGTACCAAACATTTTCAACTTTGACTTAAGTTTTCTCAAAGCAACGATTTTGTTACTTAGACGCCTTGACTTCTGGGGTCCTCAAATGTAATATAATTAATTCGAAAATAATACGCTTCCACGGAGTGACAAATGAAGGTGTAAAGTTTAAATTAATGTAAATTATGAGTTCAAAGGATATGACATTTGAATTATTGATTCTTACTACGTACTATTACCCGGAATCAGTAAAAGAAAACTCCTAGTGGTCCAGAAATTGCTACTCCCCCCTTCATACCAAAACCAAGGCTGATTCGCATGCTTGCGTGGCGTGGTAAAGTTACGTTTTAAACTCGTCTATCAAAAGCTTCCGAGGTGATCGCAAACCGAGGCGATTTAATGACCTTTGATTGGATGATACTGCGCCTCGCTTGATACTTGATAAAAGAGTTTTTTTGTATCAAAACAATTCTTTTATCAAGTAATTAAGTCTCCAAGTAATTAATTTTGCATCCGCCATCTTGGCTTCTTATTGAACCGTAACTGAGATGATTGTGATGATACCCAGTGCTCTCGATACTCGTTAAGGCGACGCATCACACTCGCTGGACAAGTCGGATTTGTGATGATTTCCGACCCCAGATTTTTTGTTAAATTCTTACGTCATCAACTTGAAATTTTTATAGTATAAAGTAGAGATGGGTCGGTCGCGAACGAACGAATCAATTCGAACGAATCCTTGAAGTGAGTTGACGAACGGAGTCGTTCGCGGCAATGAACCGTCGTTCCTTACGAATCGTAATGAAAATAGGCGCAACACCCGGCAAAGATGGGAACTAACTGACAGGCGAGGCCACGAGTCCTTGGAAGTTTGGGAATGGAAATGGGCGCACCACTTGACAAAGCAGAGAATCAAGTGAACGACAGGAAGAAACGAGTCCCCCCACTCTTGAAATTTGAAGTCTGAGGGAGGGGGACCTGTGTTCTCGTAGAGCCCGCGGAGAGGGAGGACTCATGAGTCCTCGAGGAGTCAGATTCGGATTAGGATTCAGTTAAGGACTCGGATTCAGATTAGGATTCGGATTCAGATTCAGTTGAGGACTCGGATTCAGATTAGGATTCGGATTCAGATTCAGTTGAGGACTCGGATTCAGATTAGGATTCAGATTCAGTTGAGGACTCAGATTCAGATTAGGACTCAGATTCAGATGAGGACTCGGATTCAGTGATTCCTTGAGGAGTCGCTGGCCTGAGAATCAAATTATACTCAAGGAATTAGTGATCGCGGTGGAATAATGAATTCTTGACTATTAAAATCTTGTCCGTTTGCGCTTGTTCGCAAACTTCTGAAAAATTTCCTCGATATTTGAATAAATAAATTCATAATTCCTTTATCTGCAAACCTACTGAGGCAAATATTTAATCAAAATTATAAATTTTACCAGATATATTTTTTTTAAATTTTTGAGTTTGTTCCATTAATGACGGAGCAGAAACTTTTTTCAAAAGAATAGCATTGAAAAAATGTTCCAAAAGATTTTCGCTGCATTTTAGGCGTATGCTTCCGCAACTTTCAGGAACAGTAGCCTACGAATATTTCGATGAACGCGCTGTACTTCATCCGCCCAAACTTGCATTAGCAGATTTTTTGTAGGTTTTTCACCATTTTTAGAAGTCGTACATGTTTCAGCAACAAATATACTTTTTCTCGTCAGCAGTAGTTTTTAAGGCATGCTTACAGAAGCACTGCATAGTGAAACCTGCCTCAGAGGCCACCTCACTAGGGCGGTCTCATCTGTGTGCGATAAAAATTTTCGGAGAATGTATTTATGATATTATCAATTAAAATTTTACCTCCAATCAGCGGACACTTTCTCTCTTGAGGGAGTTATTTCAAAGGCCTGCTGTTGGCCGCTAAATACAGGTTTCACTATATGTTTAAATTAAAGTTAAAATTTATTTCAATGAACCACTATAATGAAAAAAATTGAACGAGAACGAGATCCAAGAATCGATTCTTTAGATTGAACGACCGATTCAAGACTCGGTCATTGTATTGAACGATGTTGCCCATCTCTAGTATAAAGAATAGACCTTTGCCAAGGGAGGCTCGTACCTGAAATGTGAAAACTTTATCCCGGAGCATAATTAATCCACCGGGAAAACGGCAAGATGTAGGGTATATTTTTACAAAAACTATTATTATTATTGATATATCTAAAACTAATGTAGATGTATCAATACCTCCTCTATCGGAATGCTAAGTAACAGCTGTCACGGATGAAAGATAGAATCTGTAATTGGTATATTTCTACAAGCTACCTGAATGGTTTTCGGCCATGATGTGCTCGGACGGTGATGCAATTACTTCAGTCTTCTTTCACAAATCTTATATCAGCGCTGCCTGTACTTACGTGCCAGGGACTTGGCTACAACTTACCGACGGCTGTTGCCTTGTGCAAGAGTTATCCTGGAGTAAGAGACTCCTTACGCTAAAACGCCTCGATCGGTTGCGAGTAACGCCATCTTGTGGATTTTCGACAGAACTTTTCCTTACCGAAGGGTATGATGCGTCCTCTTAAGGATCAAGTATTGTTTTATGAATACTTTGTCCACACCGTAAGCTTTGGCTGGAAGTCTTTATAAACTGTACTAATGAATGTCCAAGACTTTGCCATAAGACTATGGGAAATAAACAACCAAAAATTTTCAGTAGTTGGCAAAACTATTAACCTAAATGTAAGTTTAACAGGTCTACTGGCCTTTATTCCGGCCTTATCTTTTCCACCCTTTCAGTTGGTTTGCAATTTTTTATTATAGCCTATAAAATAGAGTTATAAAAACAAGTATCTCCTTATCTTCAAAGCTTAAGTGGTTTTGTGTAAAGACTTGGGAGCCATCGCATCATCACAAGTTAAGTTTGAATTTTCGTTCATTCTTTCGTGTTCTTAGATGAAGTATTTACGCGTGGTCATTAGCCACATTAGAAATTTTTTTCTTAATCACAGTACTAACCTAAATGTAAGTTTGACTGTGTTCTATCTTATGAGAGTGACCCGTTGTAACAGTTTATTTATTTCTTTTCACAAATAAACTAACACTTCCGTAGTTTCACTTCGCAAGTATCATAAAACGTTCACCTCAGACCGTTCTCTCGTCTCTCTCTCTCTTTGCGCGTCCCTCTCGTTTCCACGGTGACCGCGTAAACAAACAAACAACGCGGCCATCCGGAACTTATTGTTTTTGCATTATTGTATTATGTACTACTACACTTGCCCCATTGAAAGAAATGTTGAAACAATGAGGAAACAGCATCTTTCAAAGCCTTCACACCCGTCTTTAAATCCCGCTGTGGCCCCAACGCCTTCTAGATCTTAACCCCTTTTCTCACATATCACAATGGCACAAAATCAGATCTTACTACAAATATGAAATGAACTTTAAATTCTTGAGGCCAATAATACTGTTCTTTTAGTCCACCTTTCCACTTTAACACAAGTCTTTGTTTATATGCAAACCCGTTACTATGCACCTGCGCACATTCAGTTTCGTTTTTTTTTAAAGTGTCAGTCCTTAAAGTCCTTAGCACATCACTCACTATTTCCTTGGCCACTTAAATTTTCTCGGCGTTCATTTCCACTCCCTCCATCAGGAACTCTCATGGGGATTCAAAAATGTTCAACAACTTCCTCGCGTCCTCTCGTCGTGGCCTCCGACGCTGTGGGACTCCATAAGTGCCGTGCCGTGGTCCGTTTCCCGATGCGCCTCTGTCTCCGGGCCCTTGCCCTTCTCTGGCTTCCTTCGCTCGCAGTTCCCTCTCATCTGCTGGGCTGCGTCCTTCATTCTCCCTCCGTCGCACGGTATACCTTTCGTGATACGCACCTGGTACGTATCTATTCTTTGGTTCCCCGGGTCGTGGGTAATATCCACCACCTCGATATGGTCTCCCCCCTTCATTTTGCCTCTGCCATCGCTGCCTCTCATGCTGCTCCCGGGTAGCTTCCTCTCTCTCTCTCTTCCCGAGGTCTCTCCCGTCCGGTATTCCTTCGATCCGACGCGGTCATACCTCCCTAACAATGAGAGGAAATCAGGGAGCTTCATAATATTATGGGAAATCATCCCTGGGCTTACTTCTGGTCCACAATGCTGTCTTATCATTTGTATCAGTTCATTATCGGCCATGGGGTGGTCTCAACTCTTTCGCCGCCGCAATCCTGGCTGTCGCGTATTCCACCATAGTCTGATTGGTCGATGGGTTATATCTTCCCGTGTCCAACGCCCGTCGTATCTCCATTTGCTCCTCATCCCCCCCAATACAGTCCGAGGAACATCTCCTTGAAGGATTCCACTTCGGTGTGAAGATGCGAGGTAGCCGCAAACCATTCGCCAGCCTGTCCGGTCATCCCTTGCCGCACAATTTTTAGCGCTTCTGCCTCCGATAATCGGTACATTTCCATATATTCTTCAAGCTCCTTCATATATATCATCGGCCTCGCTTCTCTTCTCCCATTAAAACTCGGGATCCTCAGTTGGATGGTCGACGCTCGCATTCCACTGGGTGCGCGGACATGGTCCTCTCTTAATTTGTTGGCGATTTCCCTTAGTGTGTCTTCGCTGATCTCTGCGTTCGCCTGTTGGTCCATCTTCGCTGACAGTTGTTCAATTAATATTTCGTTTTCTTTCACCTTTTCTTGGGTCACTTCTATCTTCCTTCTATTCTCTTGAGCCTTCTATTTCGTCTCATTTATCCCTCTCTCCACTCGGCACATCATCTGCTCTTGCTTCTCCGCGATTTCCGCTTCGTGGACTGAAAATTTCTCCCTCCATTCTTCCCTAATAGTCTGCAAACTTTCCTTAACCCCTGTTATCAGGTCCTCTTTCTGTTTTATTAGCTCTTCTCTTAGTTCTCCGTCCCTCTTCTGCCGCTCCTCATCTCCCTGCTTCTGATTTATTAGCTCTTCTTTTAGTTCTTCGTCCCGCCTCTTCTGCTCCTCATCTCTCTGCCTCTCTCGTTCGTTTTGTCCCTCCATTTGGTCCCTCAGCTCTTCCTGCATTTTCTTCTGTTCTCTACGTATCTCCCTCAACATGGCCTGAATTCCGCTCTCGACCGGGCCCTCCATCTCAATTTCAAACTCGTACGTCCCTGTACGTACCTATACCCTCCCTCTCTAACATTAATCTTAAACGCTCTTTTAATTCAAATTTTTCCCCTTGCGCCGGTACTCCCCGTTCTTTTGAGATGCTTTGCAATTCCCCCTTCTTTAACTCGTGGAGTTTTCTAGTGACTCCGACCATTTCGCGGTTTCGCTTCTATCCGTTGAAACTTAAACTCAGGTTGCCCGTGGTCCCTTTCTAATCGAGAAGTCTTGCCCCACGTTGGGCGCCAAAATGTAACAGTTCATTTATTTCTTTTCACAAATAAACTAACACTTCCGTAGTTTCACTTCGCAAGTGTCATAAAAGGTTCACTTCAGACTGTTCTCTCGTCTCTCTCTCTCTCTGCGCGTCCCTCTCTTGTTTCCACGGTGACCGCGTAAACAAACAAACAACGCGGCCATCCGCGACTTATTGTTTTTGCATAATTGTATTATGTACTACTACACCGTGATCATTTTAGTGTTGCTACGCCGAAAATGACGCTGTGAATCATTCTAGCTGCTTGTCTCGCGTAACGACTTTTATCTAGCCACGGTAATGAGAAACTTCTATGCTGAGCACGTTGGCTGGATTTACATCCGCGCGTCGTTATGGCAACTAGGCACTTTATATAGAGGATACCATCATCCTGAGGGTCATGTGAAATGACGAGGTTCAGGTGGCGTGCAAGGGGAAGTCAGGTAGATTTCACCGTGATTCATTGATATTACTCTCCTCTTACTGCGGCTGAGGTAGAGAATGGAATAGAAATCCGAGAATTATCACTCATGGTGATAATATTATCATGACTCCTCACTACATCTCTAGGTATGACAGACGCGATGAAATAAGAGAGATACACTGCCGAACAGAAAGGTACAAGAACTCGTTCTTTCCGCGAACAATAAGCCATCACAATAAAAATCAGGCTCGCTAAATACACTCAGATAATTCATGTCACCATTTCATCTCCAAAAAAACTTACACCTTTACACGGCTGGCGACCTAACACCCCCTTCCACACGCCCATGCGGCGGCTCGCGGGGTATTATGTAGATGTAGATGAATTTTTACGTAGGTGTAGCTTCTGTAGCTCCAACTAGCGCATAGATTACACTGACCTGCGAATTAAAACTTTCCGATCATTGCATAATGTTTAAATAGTGATCTTTTATATATCTGGCATGCTGATTCCGGAACTGAAGTCAGTTTTTCTCTATCACATCGGGTATTTTAGCAAAATCAAAATGAAAATATGAGAAATATGAGGCACGCGAACATGCAAGATTTTTATTATCACATGCAAGGAATGCTTCTTCCTTATTATTTTCTCTCAACTGAACACTCCTATATTACACTGATATACTTATGAACATAATATTAAGATATGTAATGTATTTTGCAAACAGATTTGAGGAAAAACAGCCAAATGGACTAAAATTTATCATATATTAAGCCTGATATCATATTGGGAATGGTAAGTCCACAGTCTCTATAATGTCTTGACCTCGTTTAAGGAACTTCTTTGCCTTGCTTTTCGCGTGTTAGGTGTAGTTGTATCTTCTCTCTGAAGTAACCAGCAGTAATATTCCAGCATATTTTTTGTTCTATTTCCCTTGAACAAAATTCGTGCACAGATTGTCCAAGTGAATCGTTCAGACGTTGTTCTTCTCGCGTCAAGCCTATTTCTTCGGCCTCAGTAAATGCTTGTGTTTATTTATCTATTTTTCAAGCACAAATTAATCGATTGGCTCTTTATTTTTTTAGTTTTGAACCGTTCTTAAGAACTCTTTACTGCATGAAAAATTTTATGCTTTTCTATCTGAAAATTTATTCTCATTCAATCAAGTGTTTTCTTCCTCTAATTTATGTAACTAAACATGTTGAAATTTATGTCAATTTAATCACGCGAAGCGAATGAAAATGTGTTCCACGTGCGACGCACGAATCAGAAATTCGTAGTCATTGAATTAAACAAGACTGAGGCTAGGCAGGATCGACAACAATTTAATAAACATGGACACCGCCCTTGAAGTGGATAGCTCCTCCCACGTTGGGGTATATATTGCGTTTAATTGAAAACTACAATATGCCCTCAGGTGAAATATCGTGATAGAGTTACGGTGTGTTCTTAAAACAAGTCCATTTGATGAGAGCAGCAATGACGTCCTTTCGGCAGCCAGGGATTAGAAGTAGGAAAGCCTTGAAGTAGGAAATCCGCATCGACAACGATCCATCGGACAACTCGATGTTTTTTCGCCGTGACATCGAAAGCATAGAGTAGTAAAATAATCGATTAAACATCAGCTCGATATTTTCCAAACACTTACAATCGGACGAATGCTTTAGAATAGGAGAGAGGTGTGTTAAATCATTTGCCTGACTAACAGACGCACTATTACACTGTATCACAAGTCTTTTTAGAATAAAAACCAAGCTCTTCTATTATGCCATCTGTTATTTGTAAAGTGCACTTTCGTATGATTTTGAATTCAGTGTAAAAAGTGGCATATGATAAATAGTAAAACTGTCATAAACCAAAAAAAAAGGGTTAATCAGTATTATAGTTAAATCCAAAACCGCACTAAATGGCCAAGATATTTTCCTGATAAACAATATTGAATGAAGACCACAGTGGTGAGTTTGTATTTCGCCATTGTTCATTGGTACATTATTGAATAAGATTTTAACAAAAAATTTAGTTGGTTCCGTATGATTTTGACCACTACAATACTTTTAGAATTATACCGGTATATAATATCGTTGCTCCATTTACCACACGTATCTTCATTTCATGCTTCCCTATTGTCATCTGTATATTAGCACCTTTAAATTAAGTCCGTATAATTTGGATCATCAATGCTTGAAGTGAAGTCGACGGCGGCCAGTTGTCAAGAGAGGAACTACCGCGGCATGTTCGAACATGAACGGAGGGGGAAGTCCGGAAAGAGGAGGATGGAGGAAGCGAGGGGAATACGGCTGCCAATGGACGATTGGTGGAGATCTATCAGGATACCTAAATTTACGATTGACACCGAGGTAACAGGGGGCCTTACTAAAGTTCGTAGTGCAAAGGTAATCCCTCGAAACAAGCGCGACCAAGCGTTTCGCGAGCCAGGCGATCAGAGAGTCAAAAAACTTGTCAATTTGTGTCTTACGGCCGTCCGTGGCTTTTTACGGCTCTGAGTGACTTCATGGCTTAGAGTAACGGAGGGGTGATTATGTAAAATTTTTAGGACACACGTCAGTTTACAGTTTTAGCTGTTGCGGAGATGCATCTCCTGTGTGAGTCCCAAGTTTGGCCGATTTTGCCGATTGCAGTGCGATAATTAGCACCGTTATAAGCGGTAAACTGAGCATTTAGGAGTCTTTCAATATGAAAATACAATTCCCTACATTAATAACCGGTTGCAAGAACTATTAATAATGGAATCATTAGTTAAGAGATCCATTAAGTTATAGATCTCATAAAAATTGCAGTTGCAGGTACACATCTATTAGTTACTTAACTTATTGACCAATAGTTACTAGCTTTGAATATTTGATCTCATCTTCCTCCGCTGGTTAAGGTTTTTGAAATTTAACCTAAGGATAATTGCTAATGCACATAATAATGACTCAGCAATATTAAATTTTCTGGTCATTTGTCTCCAAATAACTCTTTTATCAAGTAATTAAGTCTCCAAGCGGTTCAATGAGCATCCGCCATATTGGCTACTTATTGAACTCATAACTTCATGCCATAAGTTATGAAACCAATAAATTTATCGTACGTTTATGCAACACCTATTGAATGGTTTCCATGGCTAATGGGTCCTATAATGTTTCTAGAATACATGTGTGTCGTTCCTGCAACTGGCCATAAGTCATTCCAGTTTAGCGCCGAAATTAAAATTGTTACTTACGCGACCAAAAGGTGAGCACGCTGAGCGAATATCTGGCAACTCTGGAAGTGACAATTAAATTTGGAACGCTCTATAGAAACCGCCACCTTAACGTCACGGATCTTGCTTTAAAACCACTCACGGAGGTCTCATATGTCTCCTCACACACCCGAAGATGACGTCTCGTGGAGTGCAAGGCGTGGGCCAGTGTGTTCTCGCGGCCCCGAGTCCCACTCATCCCACGTCTCCTGAGGGCGGCTCATCCAAAGTGTGCCGGTCGGGACGAGAGAGAGAAAAAAGAATCCGAGATGCTTCAAGAAGGAGACGGGGGTTGAAGGAAGGGAAATCCCGGTCGCCGGTGGAAAACAAGCAAACAGGAGGCCAAACAAACACGCAAACAAACCGGCGCAAGAAAGAAAGGGAAGGAAGGACTGGAAAAAAATTTATATGAGAGACCTGAGCAGCAAGAAGGTGGGTAGTCAATGGATGCGAGAAGGCGGGTACGCCTCGTAAAAACGGAGCCGTTTCTTACTTTTTTTTATTCCGGGGGCAGTGAGTGTGTATGTGTGTGTGTGGGACTGAAGAAAATGGAGATGTTTGCAGTGTGAAAACGGAGGAAGGGTCTTTCCACACGGTTATCCTACCGCTGAGAGAGGGAAGGGTTATAAACGGACGAAAATGAGCGGGAGAGGACGGGTGGACTGCGGCGTGTTGAGGAAAGGGTTTCCCCCCTCGGCGTGGGGCATGGGGTGCCAGGGCGAGAGGAAGTTAAGGTTCGAGAGAGAGAGAGATAAGGGAATTGATGCCATCTTCCATCCAGTGACAGTTGCCTCTTCACTCCTCCTCCGGGTCGAACGCCGGGATCGAAAACATCGCAGTCTCCCGCCAACGGAATGGTTGAGGCGCTCACGAAATGAATCGAGGTAATGATTCTGGAGTGGAAGGGGTCCCTGAGCCCCATCTCGCCTTCGTGAGAGGCGTAAAACATCTTCTTCCGAGTCTTAAACTATTAATTTCCCGCATTGGATACCGCACCATGTGTACCCACGGTTTAGCATCAGAAAGATTTTTGTCTTTCCCGTTGAATCTCGTTAATGTTGCGAACCCTTTGCAGAAACTCGGATGGGAATCACTTACAGATCTTTGATAATAAATTAAGAATTAAAATTTAATGCATTTCCTTAAATAATTTATTTTCTGACAACTTAAGTAACATTTTTAGGGTGGGGTTATTTAGTGAAAGACATCGATTCCGGAGGGGTGGAAGGCGTGATAGAGCCAAATTAATGAGAGCTCTTCCGGTTTGAGCTCAAGAGAGGGGAGCAGATGGGAGAGGGGAGTAAATGACGGAAACATTGTAGCAGTTATTAAAGGGTTTCTTATGTTGTGAGGTGTGTATCGCTACGGGAAGGGAAGAAGATTGGGAAGAGTTTTTGCAATTAGCGCGGTGATTGTTGGTGCGTATCTTAAGCGGCGTCGAGCTTTTTCCGATGTATTAAGCTGGGCAGAGTTTACATTGCAAATGGTACACGACATTGCTGGTGAGGCAAAATGAGGGAAGAGGTTGGGGAAGGATGGCGATGGAGGGGAGAAAATGAATATCGGGCATAATTTGCGTATGGAACGATTACAAAGGGAGGAGGTTCGTTTTGATACAACAGGGTTTTTGGAAGATGCTTTTTTATTGTGATTTCTTTCAAGGGAAGCGTAACTTCGTTCATTTTATAATTTCGAGCCCCTAATCAAGAAAACTCTTGTCGAACCTTATAAGAGTCTAATGACTATACTTCTAAATATGTATTTGTCAACATTTTTCGGTGCTAACTGACATAATCCTCCGCTAGAAATCTAATTTTGGCAATTTTTATTTAGTTAATGCAGTTTTTATAAGTGAGAAATAGCACGAGGCATAGGGAAGTCGATAGGAAATCGTCGTAAATAATCATAGGACATAAATATCTTTAATAGAGATCATTCTCACTTACATATACCGAGCAGCCATTCGTTACTCCAGACGACCAGACGCTACATCATTTTTATGATCCTCCTCACTTACTGAATGGTTTTGGAAACTATCTGTCCAAATATATTTCTCACTCCATTGAAAGTCGAGAAAAAGGAGCAGCTTCTTTTTGGAAGGGTATTTCTTTGTTATTTGGCTAAAGATTCTTCTGAAATACGTAAATTGGAACCCGGATTGCATTGGGGCTTTTAAACTTTTTTCAGGAGTAATATAGGTATATTAAACATCTAAAATTGAGCAAAAAATATGGCAAAAGAATTAAATGAAAAATGCAAAAATCTGTTGAAAAGGCTTCATTCCGAAATTGAGCGTTACGATAAAGTAAACCCAAATCGTCATTACCACCGAACTCTAGTGTTACTAACCTTCTGTAACAACTCGGATGGGAATCACTTTCAGATCTTGATAAAAAATCAATTCTTAAAAGTTTATGTATTTTACTATACACTTTTTTTGATGACGTGAGTGACATTTTCCAAAACCCTACACACTATGGTAGATCAGATATTGCGCATATAGGGATGAATTGCTAGAATTTAGATTTCAGAGATTATGTCATTAGGCGCCAACCTTTCAAATTCCAGCAGTTTTAGGATTACGACTTGCCTAAGACTTAGCCATTGATGCTGATGATGGCTGTGGAAGCTGTTGAAACGTTTAGATATTACATTTGAGGTGTAAAGACGAGATCGAATGGCGCTTGATGTCCCCTGCCGCACGCATCTGAAGCATCTCGCAGGGTATTGGGTAGATGCGGATATACTGTCGGCACAAAAATTATATGCACTCGAGTTTGGGCACGAATGAAATATTTACAAAAATACTTAAATAAAAGCTTATCACAGCAAAAATTGTTCTTTTTAATCTGCGTTTTTTTAACGGCAAACTTAATTTTTTTTGATGCACGGTAAGAATTTTTCCTACGGGTGTAACATAAAAAGTACCGGTTTTGAACGGCCTGCGAGCAAACCTCAGATTACGAAAATTCGTAAGTCAAATACAAATACTTCTCTGGCAACCATATGTCAGTGTACGGTAGATAGACATGTTTTCTATACATGTTCTCAGTTTCAGCATATTATCTTCAGCAAGAATATGGTTGTAATTATTTTTGTAAGACTATTGTATTTCAAAACGGTACAAGTAGGTTTAAAAGCAAGTAGGTTTTAACATTCAGGTAAATGTTATAAATATTTCTAATACACCAATAATGTTGCGTCAAAAGAATGATTTTTGTGTCGATATATATGGCAGGATGTTTTGCCAAAATGTTCACTTCCTTTAGTTTTTTTATAAATACCGCGTGGTCACAATATCTTCTGCGTCTCAATAAAACTCGCCTGATGAAATGTTGAAGTAATCTAAGCCTAGCGTCTTGCTTCCGAGTACTAACTACTCCCAACCTAGTTCTTTATTCGTCAGTGTAGCTCTGTTTACTTGTAAGAGTACATGGCGAAGCTTATGGCTTTCCTTTGTATTTGATTCACTTAACGAATTAATGCTTTCTTTGATGGATTCCAAATTCTCGCGGCGTACTCGATATTTGCGTTAATAGAGCATCTCTCTTTTACTTTTTCATCGGAGAACCTTCCTACTATGTACAGTCACTTCATAAAGTATCGCGACACACTATGCTAGCGGTTTGTATAGGTCGGCTTTCGAAGCTGGAAGCACGTTGGCTATCCTGAGCCATATCTGTTGACTATGAGCTTCTCCAGGTACAGTATGATATTTATTGAAAGTCAAGAGGGACAAAGCCACCAGAGATAGTTCAGGATAGCCAACGTATGTCGAGCTTCGACATCCGACCTATACGAACCGCTAGAGTAGTGTGTCGCGATACTTTATGAAGTGACTGTACATATTTGCTTGGCTGATCATAGTTTCTGTAAAGCAGCACCTCAAATGTTTCAAACGTGTCTCCCTCTTGCTAGACTTAATATCAGAGTGATTCTAATGTATTTGACTCCATCTGATTGTATTTTCTTTCAGAGAATTTAATTATAACAATCACAATACCACATACTTACTACACATACACATGCAAATGCCCTCATAATTTAGCGTGATGGCATTTAAGATGAATGCAAATAACTATCACAAAGATCTCGCTGAACCCGAGAGGAAGGTTTATGAAGAAAATTATAAAGTTTCTACTAAAATGAGCGTGTATCTGCTTTTCCTGATACGTAAAAACCCGGAAAAAGAATGACAATAAATCCGGAAAAAGAAAAAAAAAATTTTTGGCTAATCTCAAAATTGTGGAATTGTGTCCCATGTTTATGATAGCAGACTAATCATTTCGATTAATTAAGAGTATTTTGCTTCTTTCGCTTACATTAATTCTTGTGAGGTCATATTATGAACTCAATACAGATGTAAAATATGTACTAATATCTTGATGGATTAAGGCATTTCAAGAATTGAAACCCAAGATGTAAGACGCCGTTACTGCTGTTTTGAAGTTACATAGTTTTTGTCCTATTAACGTGAATAATCTCAGACATATATCTAATTTAATCCAATGCATTTGCTTAGCATTCCACGACGGGCGGGACAGTTTTACTTGCTGGTGGACAGAGGCGCGTCAAGCGTAACATACCATAGGGAAATTAATAATGAGCGTCGCGAATGTACACATATTACTAGAATGTGACAATATAATGCTTGTGATATCACACCCTTGACGAAACTCAACTTTTTGAATCAAACAATAAAAGTTTTTATAGGCTCTGAAGTGAAAAATTCGTGAGTTCTAGAGTAACGAATAATGCCTGTGCTTTTCCCGAGCAGGGAGGCTTAAGAAGGCTCCGAGAGTGGAGGAAGGGGGTGATAGCCCTCCGTCCGCTCCGGCACCCGGGGTGTTTGGAGAAGAGTTCTCCTCTCGATCTTCAACGTCCCTTTTCCTCCCGCCCTTTTGCGCCGCCCGGGCCACCGAAGACGGATGGCCAGGGTAAATAAATGAATGGCGGAGCGTTGAGACATGTGCCCCGGCGCTGGACGAAGGCGCCACTTGCTGTGAGGGTGGCTATGTAGGGTCTACACACTGAGTGCGGGGAACATCTATTCTCTTGCTCCAGCCTGTGTGTGTGTGTGTGTGTAGTCATCCCCTCGACCTTTTGGATTTTAACGTTAAATAAAAAAATATGGCGGATTATCCCTTGATTTCTGATTTGGATTATGATGTGCGTATGTACTTTTTAGCGTGATTTTTTTCCCAAGCCGATGGTGGAGATTTTATTTGAATTTTTTTATTAAATAAATTAGCTGTCATGATCTCACAAATAAAGTTATTGTTCACTTTCCATAAAATGTTATTCACCGACCAAGGTTTCGACATAAGCTATGTCATTCTCTAGGCGAATAAAATTCTGATGAAAGTGAACAAGAACTTTTCTTGTGAGATCATGGCACCTGTACTCCATTTCCACGAAATGACGTCTAATACGCTAAGCTTTATTTAAAAATAAGCTGTTAGGAGGAAAATTGGTTAATTATTGCGAAGTCCATGAATGAAAAAACTCTGTGATAACTGTGTACGTTTAAGGCTAGGCATATTAATACTTGATTCATATGTTTAACGGCGTAGGCTAAAAATGCTTTCTTGACCAAGTTTTACTTGCAAATTGTAAAAGTTATCATGGTGAGCATTAAATATGTCCGAAAATATCTGAAAAAGCATAAAAAACATGTCATTAAATTTTTGACGTGATCTTAGCGTTGGAACTTCCACGTTTTTTAAAAACAAAGAGTCTCTGAAGCGGACAGCCATACAACATCCCTTAGAAAATGGCTAGAGTTTTTTGGAACATATCTCGGAGAGTGGTACAGAGTATGACTTACATTGAAAAATGAGTTATGAAAAATTTCGAAAATTGAATTGCATTGAAAAAGATGGTATATCTTCATTTCAAAGAGGATAATTCATTGACTTTAATATGAAATCGTGTATTAAAATTGCTCACTCTTCTTCAATAGTTAATAAAAAGAGATTAGCTCCTTCTGTAATGTACTTTTATTTGATGGTTTATATAAAAGTGATAATCTCCTACTTTGAATCTTTTTATTTTTCCTCATCTTTCCTTTAAAAGTGGCTTACAGAAGACTACTCTTAGCTTCATTATTCAAACAAAAATTGTTGATTAATCAAACAGGAAAATTGTAAGGTTAGCAATATCTGTTCATAGTTCTATAAAAAATATATAAATATTGAAATATTCTGTAATTTTTAGCATACGTTATGGTAGTAAGATACTGCAATATATATACTTTTATTGCAAGATACTGAAAAATACTTTTTACTTCGTTATGGAAACAAAAACCGTTGATGAAACAAATGGGAAATTGAAAGTTTTCGCAATTTCTGTTAACAGTCCTATAAAATATTAAAATATCTTAGCATTTTTAGCATGAGTTATGATTGTAAGATACCGCACTGATGTAGAAGTATATTTCTTAAATAAATAGAGGGAGTGGTGACCAATCCTTACCTTGACGGTGACATTACATCTCAATGGAAAACATCTCGATAAATTAACATCTCCGGGATTTTGAGACCGGAGTCTCTCTCACCTTGAGACGTGTAGAATTCAACTCAAAATCTAGACGCTCACCTGCAAAAAAGAAACGAAAGTATTAGAGAGATTATTACCAAATTCGGCACGACTTGCGCACAGCTTGTTAATAAGCATTAATTTGGTGCAACTAAATGTGCTTCTTGAAGCGATAACTGTTCGATCATTTGAAACGAAGACCATTTGTGAGACAAGGTTCGCACTCTTACCGATTCATGTTGCTTGAGAAGTAATGATAACTATTCCTTCCTATTTTTGTTTCCGATGTCACAAAAAAGTAATCAGATAATTTTTTTAATCATCAGCAGTAAAGTAATACCTATTGTATTTAAGACACTGTCTCTGGCGTTACTCGGTGGAACTCCTTCATAATGAATGAAAAACAAGATGAATGAATGAAGAACATTGTTATGATTACACACTTTATTTAAAATAGCACGACCCTGGTTTCGGCATATCATGCCATCTCAGTATCAGATCTGATGATGGCATGATATGCCGAAACCTAGGTCGTGTTGTTTAAACAAAGTGTGGTATTATAACCAAGTACTTGTTTTTCATTTACCTATTGTATTTTTGTTAATGTTAAATTTTTCGTGACAATGCATTCACCGTTGATGATCGTTGTACATATTAAACAATGTACATATTAAACAATGTACATATTAAAAAAATACCAGAGATATGCGTGGTTGATGTCGAAGAAGTCAACAAAATCATATCTATTAACGCGCTCAAAATTTGCCTCTTCAGGAGCACACAATATTTAACTGGCCCATTGCTCATCACTTTATCTTCGGAAAATTGGTGTACGCACTTGCTCTCATCTGTACATTTTGACAGTCATGTCCGGGTAAAATTAAAACATATGATTATCTGCTATGAAGCCATCCTTTTTAAAGATTTAAGGGCATGTTTTATTTGCACTCTATGTCTCGTAAGCTGTCGATCTTCATTTATCAAAGCTGTGCGAAAGGTTGACCGAAACCAATCTAGTAAGCAAGATACCTATGATATTCAATTCCTACCAAAAGTACCATAACATGTGAGGGTTTCCTTCAAACCGGCAGCTTTGAAATTGGCAAGACCTGTGTGTTTGCTTATTTCCATCATTCATGTTAGTCCGTAGCGGCGGAAGCAGGCACCGGAGGATGGGCGGTTGTTGCGATGACCTTGACATGAATATTTTAAAAGGGAGACTGGGAGGAACCAGAGGGAGATTAGAATAAAAAAAGTCTACCTTGGCACTATGCTGAGAGTTTGGGTACGGACTGAAGGCACGAAGGTTTCATTCAAAGCCCACGTAGAAGGAAAAAATTTACTTGTGTGTATGATAGGATTTAATCAGAAAGATATGATATTATGGAAGATTAAAACAAATATATTGCCAGATTTTCATCATTTCACGCTTCAAATTTTTTTTTGTTTTATCTTCTAGTCAAAGAACTATTAGTTTTAGAGGTAAGCCATTGACGAATTTAAGTATTTTCGGTAACCATTTTTTTTTAAAGATTTTTCGAGGTGATAGGGCTCTATTTTTTTCAACGCTTTTTATATTTTTGACACCAATTCTGGTTAGCAGATTGATATTAGTTCTTCACAAGTGTAATTACAAAGGGCGTTGAGAAAGCCCTGGAAAAAATCATTGCAGCCACTTATAAGCAATAAGCGCACTGTTGTTTTTAACGAAAGAGTAAGTAGATAATGAGTTTCACTTAACCTAATTCAGTCAGTGAATATAGCAACAGTAGATAGCATATTGATAGATAGTTCAACCTTCGTGAAACATAATGTGAAACAGCATAATGACTGTTAAATAGGACCTGACTTTCGTTGGAGATTGACGGAATGATTTTGGAATTAAGACAAGTCGTAGACCTTCTATGATGCTCAACAGCGGCCGTCATACTCGACTGGTTTGGATATTTGGGGAGGCGACCGACAACTAAGGTCATTTACGCCATAGGGGACAGGCAAGGGAGGAATGGTGGTTAGAAAACACGGCAAGGACATTAGCCTGCTCTTCATGAAAGGCGCCAAGGGGACCACGGCTTAACGTCTCATCCGGCAGACGGAGTACTGCACTTGAAATGCCCTCCACAAGATACTCAAGTAGGGATTGGGTTTTCTGTGAAAAACATCCTCTGTAGGGATTTGAACCCTAGCCGTCCGTATGGTTAGCCAGTACTCTAGCTCAGCGGTTCCCAAACTATAGGTCGTGACCGACCGGTGGGTCGCGCAGGGAAGGTGTCTTTTAAAGCAAAAATTAAATCTTAAATAATTACACAAAAATTCTCTTCAAATATGTTCTGACGCTAAACTACCAATAATAAACGTTAAAAATAATAAAGTGAACACAAGCTATGTAGCCAGTCGAGACAATTTCTGTGAAAGCGAAGAGACCACGCCATGTTGCACGGGTCTGTTGTCTTTTGTCCCGCCGCCGCCGGGTGGTCTGACGAGAATTTGTTTAGGGGAGGGTGGGCGGAGCAAGGGATGGTGTCTCATCACTGAGTCCACTCACCGTCAGTTGTCAAGGTCAGTCAGGAGTGTTCACTTGTGGTGACAATTTAGACGTGTGTTTCGCTGCGTGTGACTGACATTGTTAATATTTTGGTTACGCTCAGTTTGTGTTTTCGCGAAGAAGTCGTAGTGCGAATCGGTTTAACTTGTGCTGTGTATTTTTCCTGAGTCTTTCACTACGGACGCGTGGATAAAGACTGGATCTTTCCGTAAAAGACAGACAGCTACTACTGATGACTTTCCTTCCACATCTAGTGTCAGCGTCTCTTGTGATAATTCTAAATCTAAAGATGAAGTGAATAGTGGCAGTGAAGTGATTAAAGGGGGCAAAGAAAACGTGAAGGAGGCAAAAATCTGTACCCGTAAGTACAACACCGGCTATTTAAAATATGGGTTTGTGTTTTCTGGCTCAGATAACGACCCGTTTCCTCAGTGCGTAATTTGTTTTGAAGTGCTTGCAAATGCAAGTATGAAGCCTTCAAAACTGGAAAGACATTTGTCAACAAAACACAAAAAATTGTCCAGTATTTTTCTTATGTACTATCTTATGTAATATCTTACTTGAATTTTTCCAAAATAGAAAGAAAGAATTTTTGAAGTCAAAATTAATTATAATAAAGTCTACTTTAGGTGAGCAGAATTGACGGATTACAATTGCTTCATATCGCTTGTCCTTATTGATAGCCAAAAGGGGAACTGCTCACACGATAGGGGAGGACATCATTTTACCTGCAGCAAAAATTATTTCACCAGAGTTATTTAGTGGCAAGCGAACAAAAAAAATTGGCGAAACCCCTTTTTCTAATACAACAGTGAAGAGAAGGATCGACGAAATGTCAGATGCTGTAAAACTCTCAATAATCGAAGCTTTAAAGCAAAGCGAGTTCTTTTCGTTACAGCTGGACGAAAGTACAGACGTAGTTGGCTAGGCTAATCTGTTAGCTTTTGTCAGGTTTGAATCCAACGGTGGCGTTGAAGAAGAATTACTGTTTTGTAGATCTTTGCCTTCCACAACAACGGGGGAAGATATTTTTAAATGTCTCGACGGTTTTATTCAAGAAAGCGAAATATAATGGTCGAAATGTGTTGGATTGACGTCAGACGGTGCCCGTGCTATGTCCGGAATTCACTCTGGTTTGATTGCAAAAGTGCGGGAAGTTGCACCCGTCGTTAAGTGGACTCACTGCCGCTTGCGCCGAGAGGCCTTAGCAGTTAAAGGCTCAAAGAAAGTCAGCCGAAAAGAAACCTTGACTGATGCAGTGAAGATTGTAAAATATAACAAATCAAGACCAAAAAACGACCCTGGTTGTTTGCTATATTACGTGATGAAATGGGAAGCGAGAACAAATCACTTCTCCTTCATTGTGAAGTACGATGGATGTCACGAGGAGAAATACTTTCAAGATTGTTTGAACTTCGGGATGAATTAAGATTAATTTCGTTGGAGGATAGTGAGTCAAAATCTGCAAACACTTTTTTGGAGATGTTGAGTGACGAAAACTGGTTAATAAGGCTTGCATATTTAAGTGATGTATTTGGTGCCCTCAACGCTCTTAATCTGACACTGCAAGGGAAGGATGTGCACAAATTCTATGTGCAAGACATAATAGAAGCTACCATTGAAAAACTTGAATGGTGGGCTGACAAAGTGAATGACAATTGTTTTGACGCTTTTTCACTTCTCAGTGAGTTTATTGACTTGAATGAAGTCCAGGTTAACAAAGAAACAGCAGCTGCCATGAAGGAGAACCTTGAAGCAAATGGCCTCAAATTTCAGGTAATACTAACTAATATTATTTATGAATAGTTTGTGAATAATAATGAGAAACTAATATCGAATTAAAAGAAAATTTGCGTGTAAGGTTGATAGCAGTCGTAAAATAATATTTCCAGCATACTTTCGTGGAAATATAAAAAATATATATTTAGAAAATATATAAAAACGAATGACAATTGAGAATATTAAATGAATATTTTCATGTGTCACTAATATCAATTGAAACGCAAATTTGCGGAAAATATTCAAGCTATCTGGGTAATATCTTATTTAATATAGAACTACAAATAAAAATTATGATTTTGTTATCACTAAAATAAAATCATCCCTTTATTTCAGGTTAGGTATAGAAATTGACTAATTTCAAATTATACACATTTGTAAATAGTGTTTAATGTTTGAAAATATTAATCAACTCATATATATATAACCGCACTTATACAGCAAAATATGACTGCTCAAAAATTATATTTATATAGGCCTACTTAAAATTCTTCCTTGTTTTTTAGGAGCTACTTCCTAAAATCCAAGATGAAATGCTCTGGATAAGAAATCCGTTTGATGAAGATTTTATTAAGAACGCAAAGCTCTCATCTGCTGAAGAAGACACCCTGATTGACCTGTCATGTGATTCTGGACTGAAATATGAATTCAAAACCTCTCACTTAATCTCATTTTGGGTAAAGACAAGGGGGGAGTATCAAATCCTTTCAAATGTAGCTTTAAAGGAGCTGATGGGGTTTACAACAACATAATTATGTGAAATTGCTTTTTCAAATTTCATTTTTTTAAGAACAAATATAGGAATAGGCTTAATATTGAGAATGACTCGAGTCTAAAACTATCTAGCTTCCATCCAGATATTGAAAGTCTTGTTAATAGCAAACATGAGCTCCGCAAATCCCATTGAAAGCTGTGTCATTATATAAAATGCATTGATTAGGATAAAATAACTATTTAATTAAACCTTCACCATTTTCATTTTAACATGGACTTCATAGCAAAGTATTATTATTTACACAACGATAATAATGTGTGCTTTTATTAAAAAAAAGAGTAATTCGAAATACAATACCTATTTTTTGTTTTATATATATATATATATATATATATATATATATATATATATATATATATATATATATATAAACAGTTTGCCAGAGGAAGGCAGACGATAAACACAGAGAAACAAAAAAATGAACACACAAAGTTTCTTGATAATTCGGTGCCACTAGCACCTTGTTCGCAAGAGCGTAGAAGACTGACTAAGACTGCGGTTGTGTGTATATATATGTATATATATATATATGTATATAATTTTTAAAAGGTATAAAAAATCTGCAACTCAGGCTGGGTAATATTGGGTCGCGAAAAACATTCCAGGTTTGAGGTGGGTCCCAGGACAGAAAAGTTTGGGAACCGCTGCTCTAGCCAACACACCAACCCGATCCCCCCCATCATACTCTGCTTTCTTGTCTTTCCAAAAGATAACTCTACACAAGGTGTATTAGTAGTTTGATGCAAATATCACTGACCTCAATATAACTTACGGCAAGCATACATGTACTTTTGCCGGACCAAGTATCGTGTGATAAATGCTTAACTCAGTGGCGCGGAGAACAAAAGCTTTTCCTTCGCCGATCCACGACAAGATCGAGAATGCGAGGGGAGGGGGAGAGATGTGTAAGAGAGGTGGTTTTCCCCGCGTAAGACAGAGGATAGCCGCGACAGGAATACTCATTGCACACTTGCACACTCAGTAGAAGCGATGGAGTTTTTGCTGCGCAGGATTGCGGAGATGTAAATTTTTTTATCGCTCTAAGAATCTCATTTACTCGAAGCGCGTGATATTTGTTTGGTTGCCGGAGCAACCGCGTTTTCACATCGCCGCCATCTTTCACGTGGCGGAACTCTGGCGAGTGGACTAGTTCGCGTCCGCAGTAATCGCATGTCTCATTATTTCTGGAGGCGGAAACTTTTGTTGCGTGGCCCCGTTCATTTCCATTACTCATTGGCTGCTGCCGCCGGGAAGCAGTCGAGTCGTCGGCTCTCTCCCCCTCTCGTATTACTCCCTGTCTCCTCCCTGTATTGAGTATTCCTGTCGCAGCGATGCTCTTTCTCCTCACCCGGGTAAACCAACTATTCTTACACATATCTCACCCTCCCCTCGCGTTCTCGATCTTGTCGTGGATCTGAGAAAGAAACGCTATTGTTCTCCGCGCTCCTGATTAGAGTGATTTTTCCAGGGAGACGTGGAGTAATTGGCACGCTTGCCGAAGTCGCCACTCTCGATACTGAATAATTAGAGATATATATCTTGTTAGGAGGTGATACGATGTATTGTTCTCCGCTAGCCTACGGTTCGCAAACTTCTTTTGCTTTCTTCAGGGCTCTTGGAGCATGGGTATTTTGTAAGTTTCTTGCAAAGTACCGCCGAAAGAAACTTGTGACATACATACACTTCAAGGAGGAGGCGAATTACATTTTTCGGAACGTCGGATATTGGAGAAAATTATTAGTTATTTATAAAAAAATAAGAGAAACATTGCCTGATGAGTAATTTTTATTGATCTCCGGCTGCAGGAACGATACGTATGGATTCAATAAAGTTGTGGGACTAGTAAGCCATGACAACCATTTAAAAGGATTTTATTAGGTACAGAGCCATTCCATGAATTTGGTGCGAAGGCTTTCGCGGTGCTCCGATGATGTAAGCTGCATTTTGGGGTTTTCGCCGCGGTTTTGTTTTCTAAGTGGCAGTTTTCGCCAGGTAAAAGTGTCTGTAGTCTGAAGAAGCCTGCTGGAATGCAGGCGAAACTCTTGTCACCAAAAACAACAACGCGGTAAAAACCCCAAAATGCATGATATGTCATTCCACTAATCCATTGGTTTCATAAATGGCTACATAACTTATGGAACGTAATAATGAGTTCCATAAGCATCCAAGACGGCGGACGCGTGACGAACCGCTTGGAGACTTAACGAAATGACAGAATACTTATTATGTGACGAATGAAGTGTTTGTTAACTTTCGTGGGCGTATTACTATGGGCATCAGCAATTATACATAGGATACATCTTCATTTATTTCATTAAAGGTAGAAGACTAGAACAGGCATCCAAAGTTAAGAGCTATTTGTACATAAGTTCTGAAAATCGTAAATATGACCTTGCAACCCGAATATTTTCATGAACCTTATAACTTATTGTATCTCTTAACTATTGATTTCATAACTAAGTACTATAATGCTTCTAGAGAATTTCTATGAAGGTGTTCGCAAAAGTCTAAACAAGAACTGTTCCGCTTTAGCTGTATTTATCGACTTCAGTAAAGCATTCGATACAATCGATACTAACACCCTTCTGAGAAAACTGGAACGATGTGGAATACGGGGAATCCCACTTTCATGGTTAGAATGCTATCTCACTAATAGGATGTTATTTGTTAAATTATTTGATCAGAGCACCACAATTAAATCAATCGCTTCTGGTGTGCCACAAGGTTCAATTTTAGGACCAATTCTTTTCCTTTTTTACATTAATGACATTCTAGATTATATCAGTTATTCCAAAATATACATGTACGCAGATGACATAGCACTTAGCTTGCGTGCAATTAGCAAATCCTTTGACACGGCTAAGTAAAAACTGCAGCAAGACTTTTGTGCCATCCAAAGTTGGTGTCATGATAATAAATTTGTTATCAATGACAAAATGACAGTAACAATGCAATTTCTAAACTCCAAGGAAATGAGAAAATTGATAAATTTAAGATTTCACACGCATCTATACCTACATTCTAGTAAATTTGGATATGAAAGGAAAAGTTGCCATCTTTATTCTTGGTCCTTAATTTCTCAAGTGAACAATTTTAAATATTTAGGGTTGACACTAGAAAAAAATTTGAATTTAGATCACATTTAAATTCTTTGGGTGACAAGATAAGATGCATTTTATATCAGTATTCATATCTGAAATAAATCCTGCTTATTCCCTTGAAAAAATTCATTTACCAGGGTCTTGCTGAACCCTTATTGCGGTATGAAATAACAATCTGGGGTACAACAAACAAATTTTTATTGACAAATGTGGGAAAAATTCAAAATAAGATTGTAATTCAGTTGGATCCATCAGAGAATAATGTGTATACAAGTTATAAAAACCTAAACATACTTCTCTTAACGGATTTATTTCGATATATTGTAATATGTGATAGCCACTTCAGCAATAGGTTTAAAATAGTAAGGAATGCTCAACATGATATAGGACTCCGAAAATCTGAGAAATATAAGGTATCCAAATAGAACAATGTCCACGGAAAGAGAACTTTAGAACATACAGTTCCCAAGTTGTTAAATCACCCACCTCAATCAATAAAATCGATAGAAAAAATCTAAGTGTTAAATTTACAATTAAGACAATGGTTGTATGAAAGTTATAATGAAAATGATTGATGAATTACTTGGGATTATAATATTTATATAATTGGGACATAATATGTATATAACTGAGACATGATGTTTATATAATTAGGGTATAATATTTCTTATACGCAGTAAAACACATGCAATGTAATTGAGATATATTTCCTGTCTTTTTCTTTTCGCTTTACTGCTACTGATATTGTACAAGAAAAGATGTAATTATATTTGAAATACTTTGTATATTTTGGATTGTAAACCAACTTTTGTATTGTAAACTATTTTTGAGTTGCTTTAGGATAACTATTGTTAAAAAATGTTATGAACATTATTTCATATAATTCATTTCGTTGAACTTATATCCGATCACTGAATTTAAAATATGGCACCTGCTGACAAGCCTTTAAAGGCTTAGCAGGACCAAACCGTCTTATTACTTATATATTTGTTATTACTTTTGTAAAACTTTGTAATAAAATTATTATTATTAAAAAAAAGTGTATTTGTAAGCGGCCAACAAAAGAGGGGTCAAGAAAAACCTAATATCTAAATATTTATGCCACGAACACCTGAAAAAGCTCTAAACGATCTTCTGAACCTGTCGTTATTATTTCGTAGCAATTTTTCCACCCTTTATGACTGGCGTCATTGACTTATAGCCAGTTGCAGGAACGTAACATATGTATTCCATAAAGTTATGGGACCCATAAGCCATGGCAACCATTCAATAAGTGTTGCACAAACATTCAATAAATTCATTGGTCTCATAACTTATGGCATGGAGTTATGAGTTCCATAAGTAGACAAGATGGCGGATGCGCAATGAACCGCTTGGAGACTTAATTACTTGATAAAAGAGTTGTTTTCAGACAAGTGACCAGTTTGTTTACTCTTACTGACTACTTATAATGTGCATTATCAATTATTCATAGGATAAACTTTCGTAACTTTTATCCGGCGGTGGAATATTAGATCAAATATTTTAAGCTATTAACTATTGGTAAATAGGTTAAGTAACTAATAGATGTGTTCCTGCAACCCGAATATATTTATGAGTTCTATAACTTTATGGACCTCATAGCTATTGATTCCATAACTAAATTTTCTTGCAACCGGCCATTAAAAGTTTCCGATAAGAGTTACCAGTGTCGCTGGTGAAACTATTGCAAGTAGTTAACAACGTGCGCGTCGCAAAATCCGGGAACGAAGCATACACTTTGTCTCGATTATGGCCAGTTGCAGTAAAGACACGGGTAAATAAAGTTATGGGATATGTAAATTCCTTAAAGTTATGGGACACACAAGCCATGGCAACCATCTAATAAGTGTTGCAGAAGCATTCGAGAAATTTATTGGTTTCGTAACTTATGGAATAGAGTCATGAGTTCCATGAGTAGCCAAGATGGCGGATGGGCAATGAACCGCTTGGACACCTAATTACTTGATAAAATAGCTGTTTTGAGACAAATGACCAGTTTTTTTTTACCGATACTGACTGTTTACCATGTGCATTAGAAACTATTCATAGACTTAACTTTCATAAATTTTATCCCACGGTAGAAGATTAGATCAAATATTCGAAGCTATCAACTATTTGCAAATAAGTTATGTAATTAGTAGACGTGTTCCTGCGACCCGAATATTTTTATGGGATCTATGAATTCATGGCTCTCATAACTATTATTTCCATAACTAAATGTTCTTGTAACCGGCCATTACTCAATAAATGTTTCCCTTTTCTGCGGAGACGCTATATCCCATTCGCCTTTGTAACTTCAGCGTCAAAACTATAATTTTAAATAAAAAATGTAATTCACTAACATTATAACTTTCATTCCAAATATTGAATATATGAATTAGTGAAAATGAAAATTTGTATTTTGAAAAAAATACTTTTGGCTCTCATTGTGCGTGAAAACTAAAACTAAACATTGCAGTGAATGTAACAATTGAGGACCTCAATACCTTGGTGAACTTGGGACAAAAATGAATGTGTCTGCTACTCAAAGTCAGGGATAGTGATTCTTGCAATATTTTGACCGGTGCTCCTCGGATATTTTTGCTGAATTATGAAGTTCATTCAACCGTGGTGGTTACTCATTGGACTTCCTGAGTGGATTAATTCCTCCCCCTCCCCCCCCCTTCCGGCAAAGTGCATGCTCGCTGCAATTCCGCGTACCGGGCGAATTGAAAGCACCCCCACGAGTCCATTCTGCGCTGTAACATGACTAACGATGGAATCATCGCCCCCCGCGACTCGCTCATTGCGTCGGGGCGAGACGAGCTTAATTTAAAACCGCTTTGTTCGCTTGTATTTCCCCGGGGGTCACCGATGTGAGACCGAGAACTATTATCAGGCCCAAAGAAATGCCCGTGCCCTTTTTAACAGTGAATTATTACCTCATTTTGACGCGGAAAAGAAAAAAAAAACTTTTTTCCCCTCGTTATATTTTCTGACCTCGAGAGTAAAGTGACCAGAAACTAGGAGAGTGCTACGTAGACGAACACGCTACCATGCAGTACACTACTGAAGGTACAACTACTCGTTAGTATTTTTAATGCGATAGAACTTATCTATTGCAACTACTAAGGTCCCTAATTCTAGGGGATCGGGTTGGTGTGGTGGCTAGAGTACTGGCTAACCATACGGACGGTCAGGGTTCAAATCACAGCAGAGGAGGATGTTTATCATAGGAAACCCAATCCCTACTTGAGTGTCTAGTGGAGGGCGCCTAAGTGCAGTACTCCGTCTGTCGGATGAGACGTTAAGCCGTGTACCCCTTGGCGCTTTTCGTTAAGAGCAGGCTAATACCGACTCCGGGTTTCTATGCACCCTTCCTCCCTTACCTGTCCCCTATGACCTTAAATGTCGGTCGCCTCCCCAAATATCCAATCCAATATCCCCTATTGTGCGTAGAAAAAATTAAATTTTAAATCAATCAGTTTTAAATCAATCAAAATCCGGTTTAACCGGATAGGACCAACGCATATAAGACTGTGCGAGGAATTAGTCTAGGAATCTACGGAGAGAGCCTCGTACTCGTCGGTAGGGAACGAGGAGTGCAATTGTATAAGCCTGCCATGAGAAGTGATTGGAACTGCGTATGAAGAGAATATGAATATGAGTTGGGAGGAAAGAGAGTAAAGGGAGCCGACGAGAAAGTAATGATTGTATAATCCCAATAATACATATTGGCTTCCCACACCAAGGACTTGGGTTCGATTTCTGTCAGGGGCGAAGATTTTTCAGTTGAATATCTGTTCGTACTTAATAATGAATAAACGTACGAATAAACTCCACTTTCTCAGGCGACATATCGTAGAACAGCATAATGAGTAATGAAGCTCAAATGATTTCGTACTGTCTACAAAATTTTATTTCCACCTCTTGCTACACGTGTTTCGACTGACTAGCAGTCATCATCAGGCAAGACTAATACAACATACTGTTTCATACATTTCTGTTTATGTTGTATTAGTCTTGCCTGATGATTACTGCTAGTCAGTCGAAACACGTGTAGCAAGAGGGGGAAATATAATTTTGTAGACAGTACGAAATCATTTGAGCTTCATTACTTCGTACTTGGAGATAATGTGGGAGGTACTTCAAGTACTCGGTCCAGCGGCCGGGAGTACTTAGAACTTAAGACACCTATACGACCCTCTTTAAGTGTAGGATAATTGCGAAGTCAACTTTTTCTTTACTATTCCTCAATTGTCCAATTATCTTTACCTTTCCTCTCTTATCTCCTGTCTTAAACGGCGCAGATGACCTCAGCTGGTGGACCCCTACCCTAAAAACATGCCCTTCGT
Source organism: Ceriagrion tenellum (assembly GCA_963169105.1). NCBI lineage: Eukaryota > Metazoa > Arthropoda > Insecta > Odonata > Coenagrionidae > Ceriagrion > Ceriagrion tenellum. Next base: position 108,542,350 of record OY720635.1, on the reverse strand, counting down.
CTTAGTTTCTCCAGCTTACCCCATATTGTCTGATATGGATGTTGGGTAAGCGGTGAGCGGAATGAGTAGGTTTCAGGTTATATTGCTTGAATGAAGTGGGGTATGATGTATCCCGGGTTGATGAATGATATAATAAGAGGAGAACAAGATATAACTATAATATATTCGACTATAATAAGACTGTAATATACAACAATAGGTATTCGTGTAGAAGATAAAGTGGACGTACAAAATAAGAAATGATGAAGTGTGCAGAAGAGTGGAAGAGGAAAGGACCAAATGGAACACTATGCAGAAAATAAGAACCAGATGTATTGGACTCACTCTGAGACACAATGGGTTTGTGAAGACATAATTGTAGGTAAAATAGTGGTATAAGTCCTCAGAGGAAGATCCAGGAATAAGTTCATGGGCTAAATTAAGAGAAAAGTAGATAGAGCTACCAGGAAGTAAGGGAGCTAGCATCAGATAGGGAAGGTTGGAGGAATTTGTACTCCTGACTAAACTTATCTCTTCTGGTGTATCATCTTTAATTATAAATAAATAATTTAAAATTCCCGAGACAGCTATTTCTCCCCTCTTTTACTATGAGAATATTTAAAATATATTTATTAATCTCTGGTATTGTGAGACATGCGGTGGGGGGGTACTGCCGTGTTCAATTTACCCTATTAGTTGAGGCAACTCCCAAAAAACCAGTTCCACCATTGGCTTATCATATATGCGCTTTGAGTATCTCTCAGCTTGCGTTTTATTCGCTCGTCTACAATTTTTCTCACCCGGATTTGAACCCAAGTCTCGCAGTAGCCGAAAGCTCTGCCAACAGAATTGAATATCAACTACTAAGTACCTTTCTTTTCCTTGTAAATCTTTCTTCAACAGACTCTTTGTAGACTCGACCCTCATCCCTTCATTCAATCCAATTATAAATAATTAATTTAAACATTCAAGAGACAGCTATTTCTCCCCACTTTCATGTTGCGAGAGCTATTCTCTCATCAAGAGGCACGGAAAAGTGACTCGACCTTGTGCTCCGGCAGTCCAGCATCGTCGTAGACCCGATTCAAATACCTTTCCCCTTGGCAGACGACAGATCTCTCTGAAACCCTATACTACTTGTCAACCGTTCCCCCCATATTTCCCTTCGCGTCCCGAATATCTTCAATCCTAGTGAAAGATTTATACAGGATACAGGCTATCACCTGAGTGGCGAAAATAAGTTCGGGGGTGTGTGAAGAGGGATGGGGGCGTGGAGGGGTGGGGGGAGAGTGTGGTGGATGACGTCAGACCATGGGGGCGGAGGTCGGGAAAGGAAACAACTTTTTGAGGCCATAAATTTTCTTCCCGCGCGCAAGTTTCACCTCTCTTACCGCTCTCACCGTTCCGGGATTTGAGGAGTGGGGGAGGAAAGGGAGGAAAAGGTGTTTTTTTTTGGGTTTGGGGAGAAAGGGAGAGCAGAGAGACTCCAGGCAAATGAGAAGAGCAAGTTTATAATGTATCCCATATACTTACATCTACATTCTACCTAAATAATCCTTCGGAGGGGCGTGTGGATGGTGGTGTTAGGACACCAACCATGTGAATGTGAGGGAATTGGCATTAGGAACTGGTCATTAATTTGCAGTAAATTAGGGCTCTTAATTAATGAATAGAAACTTTATACCGTAGTTTATCCGCTCCCTCTAAAAGAATCAAACGTTTACAAGGTCCTACATACTCCATTTTTAGAAGTGAGGCAAATATACCTTGTTGAATGAACTACGCATTGAAGGTGGTTGTAAAAGAATATTATCGCTCGTGCAAACGATTCGCAGATCTTTATTTATGAGATTTTTCGGATGCCTTGCCTTCAAATTTTTTGGCAATTTACCACCCTCTCTGAAAATTTATCAATTGTCTTCATGCTATCTCAAAAAGTGATATGGCATGTCTGCTTAGTTTTGAAGGGGTGGCGTTTTTTAAAAGTAAAGCTCAATATAAGTTGTCTTCAATATTTTATAAATTTGATCTGTGACCAAAATCTTAAAATTTGCATATGCTATTCAGTTTTTCGGAGTAATACGTTGTTGAGCACATATTTGTCAAAATATATGTTTTATTTTTATCTTTTTTCTTCGGCAAGTTGTCATTTTTAATCTTTTTTTGAGCACCAATTTCACCTCATCAATACCGAATCTTTACTATTTTATAATAATTGAGCGTATTATAGAGGTATGGAGCCAAGATTCTAATGGCTTGCTATTCCGAAGTTTCCTGAATCGTAATTCAACAGTGGCGGAGAGGATCAATAGAAACTGGGGTTGGATGAAACGAATACTTGGCCTGTAGCGTTCTGTCAATCGGATGTGACATTTCCTACCTCATCTGCATCTTCTGCTTCTGCATCAGCTCGCGGTTCAAGTTTGTGATTTGCCTGTATAAGGGTCACTTACCAACCATATTTGCTATAGCTATTTGCTAACAGTAATTTATTGCCACGAAACCCTATGCCATCTCCATGTCTTAGTGTATTCTACAATTTGTAACGTATAAGGTATAACCGCTGTCCTTCGTCACACATACCCTCGCTACTAGATCGGAGAGATATGGAACTCTCATCTTTGTCAAAAATTTTCCAAAGTTCGAAAAGTAGTCGGCGGCTTTCCAGAATTAAATACTGACTAGACACGTTTAGCTTCCTTATTTCTACCATCCTCTTTCGCACATCCTCTGTTGCCAATGTTTAGTCGAGATAAACATTGGGAGAGAATACCAAAGGCACACAGTTAAAGATTTTAAAATTAAGAGAAAGTTTTGTCAAAAATTTTCCAAAGTTCGAAAAGTAGTCGGCAGCTTTCCAGAATTAAATACTGACTAGACACGTTTAGCTTCCTTATTTCTGCCATCCTCATTGGCACATCCTCTGTTTTCAATGTTTAGTCGAGATAAACATTGGGAGAGAATACCAAAAGCACACAGTTAAAGATTTTTAGATGAATAGAGATGGCGAACAAAGGTACGAATTTTTTAAAACAGCATGTCAGGTGAAACCTTTTCGTTTCTTATTCAACCAAACAAACTTTTCCAAGTTCTCCAAATAAATCTCTGAATATTACAAACTCACGGTAAATATTTGGTTTTTGAGATTTGGAATGTAAAAAAAGAATTAATTTTAGCTACTGTTTCCACATATGATTACAGTCTTCTAGACTCCATAAGCTGACAATTCTTGTCACGCAGTTATTTCTGGCTACTCATGTAACTTACTTCAGGCTTCTTCCTTTAGTTTTTATGGCAGAATTTCTTCGGTGCTTAACCCCAGCTCCTACCCGATAATTATAAATGTATTAAAAAATAAATTTTACATCCCAATGAATGCATGTTAGTCCTTTAAATCGCATGTAATGCCTTTAAACTGTCTGGACGGGCCTCAGTGCTCCTCTCCCTGGAGCAGTTACTTCATTTTTTTCATTTTATGATGCATATTTTACATGATTTCATGATTAAGGTATTCTCGTACGTCATAAGTTTAGAAATGGTGATAACCGTAGAATTTCAGAAAATTTGGCTCCGCTAGAGAACATAATACTGAAGTATAAAATACTCCGAGGTTTAAAACTATTTATTATAAGTATCTTGCGTAAGAGCAAAGTTTGGATGCTAGGCGATTTCCAATGCCGCGACGAACGTCAAATAGTATGTTATTTATTTCCGAAAAAAAAAACTTGACGGACCTTCAGCTTTCAATTTCTTTTCTCCGATTTTCAAACGCGCTGACTCCTGAGTGTTAGTTATAGTTAGCGCGTTTTGGGACGATGGCACAGATGTTGTTTCCTTCATTTGCCAGATATTTATTGATTGATGTATCCTCTGTTTAATAACACCCATGAGATTATATCTACCTTCCCATTGTTCGCTTTTTTGCAAATTGAACTTGCATTTGCAGATGTATGCGAGAATGGACGAAGATTTAAGGAGAAGGTTTTTCTAATATAAAAAATTCCACTTCCGCAGAAAGCTGTTTACAACACGGGAGTTTTAAAATTCAATCCCGTGCCAAAAACTTTTGGCACATTAGCACACTACCGCAATAACTGAAACAAAAATATGTAATTTCAGTAGTAATAGCGATGCATGGCTAGAAGAAAGTTGTAACTGAAAATATATTTCAGGATTTCACCGGGTCAACGTTTCCATAATACCAACGTTTTGATATCCCGGCGTGTTACTGATGTCACTCAAGAGTTTTCCAATTTTATCGAAGGGAAAAGAATAAGGTCTTATTTTATTCCAGTATAATTTGCATATTTTGTAACATATTTGTTTTATAAGAAGTATATTCAGGCGTCACTTTGTAAAAATTTGTTATGCTCATGAATAAAAATAAAAGTTTTACTATATTCACACTTTTTTATTATCCAATGAGGCTCTGTGTTGAAAACCGGTCAGTGAATAATACAAAAGTGTGAAAATGGTTAAAGTTTTCTTTTTATCCATGAATATTTATTTTAATGGATAGGAAAATGATTATTATTAAAATTAATGAAATAAAAAATTAATGAAAACCATGGAAATGCAAGGTATTTTTCCGCCAAACTTATCAGTTAATGCCGCTGCTCTGAAACTAGTCGCACAGGAATGTATTATGGTGGAAATCACACAGTTGTTTTTACGTCAGTGAACTAATGTATTCCATTTAGTTTAGCCTTTAACCGTGGAATTGAAGCTAAGAAATGCGTCCATGGAAGCAGTGTTTATAAACAACACAAATGAAACGTGGAAATAAAGGAAAAATTGGCATTAAATCACATCAGAAAATGTGAAGTGGAAGACCTGAATTTAAAATAAAACGGTTATTTTCCAGGAGGACTAGTCCAGATTCACAGTGGGCGTGGGAACGTAGTTCTCAGCAAGAGCTCCTCGAAGACAGCCTTTCCTCAAAAAAGAAAAGAAAAAGGTCGATTTCGGAGTATCCTACCATTCTCGAGCCAACCCGTATCCCCGTCTTGTGGATTCCTCCCTGTCGATATCTGTCTTTCGATAGAAACGGAATCTAAATAAAGGCGTTCTTCTCGCTCTTTGTCCGTCCGCCACAGTCTATTTACTTTTCTCGCTCCCATACGAGGTCTGTCCAACAAACGATCTCAATTTTTTCTCCACTCTCTCTCTCTCTCGCTCTGGAGGAGGAAAAATGTCAAGATTCTTTTCCTGGTTCCATGCAGTGTGGCTTCCGTTAGCGGAAATTTTTGACCGTAATAAAAGAAAGCCATTTATGACTTAGTAAATACTCCATATTCTTTAAGAATCATTCATTCATTAGACATTCGCGTGAAGGGTAGCACTCTATGGATCGGAATAATGGACCATTGGTACAGCTGACCAGAAAAGACTAGAAGCCTTCGAAACTTGGTGCTGGAGGAGGATGCTGAAGATAAAATGGACGGGCAAAATAAGAAATGATGAAGTGTACAGAAGAGTAGAAGAGGAGAGGACCATTTGGAACACAATGGAGAAAAAGAAGAACAAGATGTATTGGACACACACTGAGGCACAATGGGTTTTTGAAGGACATAATTGAAGGTAAAATAGAGGAAAATGTCCTCAGAGGAAGACCCATCAATAATTTTATAGACCAAATTAAGAGGAAAGTACATATGATAAGATACGAGGAAGTAAGGGAACTAGCATTAGATAGGGAAGGGTGGAGGGCTGCAGTCAACCAATCTTTGGATTAAACAACCAATGATGATGATTCTATAAGACAGTAAGATGCACATTTGGCCAAAATGGATGGGTAAACCAATTATTTAAAATGCCGATATAGAATGCATTGCTCGAAAAGTTTTCGCTGTACTGTAATAATTTAATTCAACACATATGAATGGGGAATAATATAAATACGTAGAATTTTAGCTGGCGCAACTGGACAGCCTTTACCCACTTAGGACGAATAACTTTTTTCAATGCCTTTCTTTCCTTTCTACATGCATGGATTGGAACTTAAAAGAAATTAACAGAATATATGAGGATTGACTTATAAATGTGTAATAAATGCCAACCTGTACCATATAGTGCTAATCTCGACCATAACAACACACCATTGCATTCTCTGACGGGCGTATTAAATTAATTTTTAATGAAGGTTAAAAATAACGTCATTCAATCGATGTTTTACGGTCAATTTCTTAGGTCTTAAGATTTTTTCATAGACTTAGCATGCAATAATTTCATCTTTTATGTTTTCTAAATATATTCATCTTTTAGGTTATCTAAATACCTATTTTATTGACTGTTGATTGATCTTTTTCAGAGTGAACGCCTATGGTGTTTTCAATGTCACGTAGGTATATACTTTGATTCTGAAAATTTCCAAACCATCTGTTTCCTCGAAATTTGTTATCCAGATTGGAGGTTTTCATTAGAATGTAATTATCATACTTAAAAATAGTGGAAACAAGTTTGAAATTAATTACATATAAACGTCTTTTAGAAAAATGACGGAGTAATCGTTTATGAGGAGTGCGACATGAAAGTAAATGAATCTTCACCGCATAAACTCAACGCTTTATAAGTAAGATAATATATTTTACGTTATATCAAAATATGAGCTCATGATAACGCTATTTTTCGTAAAGTTCACCTAAAAATAGAAGACGTTTCAAGTATATATGTAATGACTCCTTGCTCTTGAGGGACAAACAAATGAGGACGTGGGTACGCATAGATGCATTGGAATAGAAGCAGTGTGTGACTCGTATTTTCTCAGTTATTATTTTTTAAAACAAATGTTCTCTTGTAGATGAATCTTCTCCTCACTGCAATATTTTTCATGGAATCTTCTTAAAAAATCCCTCTGCTGGGAAGGCACTATTAGACTTGACACAAAACAGTTCAATTTGAAAACCTCACACACTCACATTCATTTAATTATTGGGAAGTTCAATCAAACAACGTTTTCCTCCTATAATTATTAATTTCAAGGTTCTTACAGCTACATGCATATGTAAATAAAATTCCAGGGTGCTATCCTTCATGGCTGAAGAAAATCCTCGCCCAAGCCCCAGAGCTAGTTCACCGGGGTTAAATTATTCCGATCCTACGCTATCTGTTGGAGAAATACCTCTAGTGGGGACGGTATTTCTTCTCAACGAGCAATAATACTGTTATTTCACGTCGTGACATGTCTCACGCGGCCCTTAAACGGAAAAGTACTTCCTGGAATGAATTGCTACTGCACGCAAATGAAACCCGACTCCCTCCTAGAAATCTCGTTCGATAGGGCGGGAATGCCTGCAGCCACAATTGCCGGGGCTATTCAAGAGCGTTGACGCTATGAAATTGCATCGGATATGGTTAAGACTGCTTAACGAGCGTCGTCATCGTCCTAATTAGACACGGAATACCATCACTAGGATAACCGCGGAAGCAGTGAGCCCTTGGAAGTGCCTTACTAGGCTAGTTCTAGGGAGATGATGTCGATAGATAGGCTCTCTACCTTTTGGGTTAGGTTTGAGGGTTGGTATTTGAGCCCATCTGATTGTGTCAACCATCATATCAAGCAACTCCACCCACAAGATATATAATTTCTTCGTGGAGTGCTATGAATGGGTTCAGGTTTACGGTAGAGTGAGCGAAATATCATTTTGCCTATAAATCAGTAAATTTGGTCTCATTTTAAAGAAAAATATCTCACCCTTCCAAAGATACCAATTATTAACCCTTTACCGAACAACTTTCCGAGATTTTGACCAATAATACCACCCCTTTTACATGGAAAATGGTACGTGTATATACTCCATGAAGACCAAATTTAAGAAATGAGGAATTTCTGACACCTAGATCTTGTCAGGAAATTAACAGTGTTTAGTGAGAGTGTGCACAGAAAATTATCAGTTTGTATCTTTCTCAGCTATATTTGGAAATTAAACATATTGTCACCACACTAATTTCTTCGGTATCAGAAAAAAACCTTCTGTTTTGAAGGATTTTATACATACCGCGCGATAAAAATGAGTCAAGTTAAAGACTTATTTAGATTTTTTTATTTAACTACTTATAAATTCCAATCGTATAATAGTATATATATATATATATATATATATATATATATATATATATATATATATATATATATATATATATATATATATTGGCATCATTAATAGTGCTATATTTAATTCATGTGTCTCACAGCTGGTGAAATTGAAACGTATAATTCGAATATAGCCTTTATTATGACTACAGAACTATCTCGCTCAAACTGACTTAAGGAAGTGAGCATTAATGTTAGACTGGGGAAGTGAAGGGAATAACCCAAGTCTGCCACTCAAGAGAGCAGAGTTTCTATCACCTACTGTCGAAGATCCATGTAGCGACTTGCAGGGTAGTGCTGTTGGTGTTATATTATAAACTCTGTCTCCTTCTTCTCTCCCGACCTCCCCCTTGTGTCTAATCCTATTCCGCCGTAACTGCTGTCTCTTCTCCCCATGCCACCCCTGCTGCCTTAAATCAACCCTTAATGGCATGTTCTGCTGAGTAACTCGAAACCTCTTCCATCCCCCCACATATCCACACCCACCCTCCCGTCGTTACTGAAGGCGCCATCCCAGGGGCCCCATCCCTGGGGCCCTTGATCTTCTCTTCCAGGGTTACCTAGCCTCAAAACCCTGTCCCTACCCCTCATCCCATCCAACATTATTATTCTCCTTTCCTCTTTCCTCACTCCCTTGGTGACCTTAAGTTTCCGACTACCAAGGGGTTGATTCGGAAAGAAGTCCATTCCATGACCATGATGATTCTAAGGATTTCGAGGTGTAAAGTTTTGAAAAAAAAGCATGGTTATAACCAGCGATAAATGTGAAATCAAAGAAACTTGGAATATTCGGCCTTATAATGTAACAAATTTAGGTCAAAAATTTCCAATGGCCCATGGCCCAAATCTCCAAATATTTTCTGAGTGCGTGTGTATATGAGATTGCTCTGTTTCTGTCCCTGGCGTGAAATTTAATTTCCGTAAACATACATGTTATTCCAAGAATTTTAATTTAATGGATACAATTTTGTAACCATAATGGTGACGAGATCGAAGAAAGAGATAAAAATGGAATGGTGGAGATGGTTGAATTGGCAGACAATCCGCAGGTCCCGGAACCTTTACTAGAAGAAGTAACATTAACCCTGAAGTCATTTAAAAATGGTAAAGCTCCTGGTGAGGACTCCATTGGTATGGAGTTGTTAAAATATGGAGGTGAGAGTGCATATCTTCCGAGATTAATTCTAAAAGGATGGAAAATAGAGACAATGCCTAATAATTGGAAGGAAGCAATGATATATATCACTTCATGAAAAGGATGACAAAATGGACTGTAAAAACTACAGAGGTATCTCCCTTTTGGACATGTCCTACAAAGTGTCATCGAAAATATTGTTGACCAGATTAAAGGTATATGTTAAAGAAATAATAGGCGATCATCAAGCAGGATTCATGAAGGAGAGGTCAACTACAGATCATATATATGCGTTCTAAAGGAAGTAATAAGTAAATATTGGGAGTACGACAAGTAGGTGCTACATTCTGATAGCAGATTTTAAAAAAGCATATGATTGTATTCTGAGACAAAAAATATGGACCATATTGAGTAAATACAGCATACCAAGAAAATTAATAAACCTAAAATGTGTGTAGAAGGATCCAAAGGTTAGGTGAGAGTAGAAAGAGACTACACAGAAAGTTTTAAAATCAATACAGGAGTTAGACAAGGAGACGGTTTATCTCCTTTACTTTTTAACTTAGCCATAGAGGAAGCGTTAATAAGGGCAATTAATACTCAAGGATGAGCCTATATTGGCGGAAAAAATAACGTATTAGCCTATGCAGATGACGTAGCTCTCATTGCAGAAAATAGAAACGATTTGAAAGCATTAGCAGAGAATGTAACAACAGAATCCAGTAAAGTAGGGCTCAAGGCTAATGAAGATAAAACAAAGTATATGATATCTCGGCAGAGGAGCCGAAAATGCAAAACAGAGGGAATATTCTCCAGAGGAAGACCAAGGAACAGGTTCACGAACCAAATAAAGGGTAAAATACATAGGAAGAGATAATACAGAGGTAAGGGAACTAGCATTAAGTAGGGGAAGGTGGAGGGCTGCAGTCAACCAATCCTAGGATTGAACGACCAATGAATGGATTAAAAAATGTTTTAAGATGATACATCAATTCTATTGAATTTCCCAGGAGTTTACGATTCTTAAACACAGTATTCCGTAACTTGAACTCTATGTCCTCGTAATGCAATAAATTTAAGAAAAAATCTCCGGTGTCAGTAATTAATAGGCACCACTCCAAAAAAAGAAAGAAAAAAAAATTTTATCAACCTTCATCACTTTCAACTTTGTGATGCAGTTCTATTTTTTCCTTCAGTTCGCCGAAGAGGGCCACCTTGTGGCGATGTACGCGTTTCCGACGCACACTCTCGTCATTTCCTGTCTTGTCTTTCTAGGACCAAGCTCATCTTAAGTCTGATTCTCACTGAAGTTGAGCCCATTTGAATGTGTGAGTGAGTGATTTTCTGATTGCTTGTGAGTGTAACTGCTCTGTTTCTGTACCTGGCGTGGAATTTAATTCCCGTAAATATTCACAGATAGTGTGTTTGTGGTTATAACCCTGGCATCCTTAACGGGGTCTCGTTAGCCCTGTGAAGTGTCCCATTTTGGATTGAGCGTGCCCGTCTGTGAGTGATCACTGGCGAGGAATTAACATTCCCGTAAACCACCACAGAGGGATTTTCTGGTTGAGAGGTATTGAGGTTGGTCACCGACGTTTCCCTAAAACCAACACAGCAAAACAATTATTTTTTCTTTCTTTTGGCGAGTGGTGCCAATAAATTACGGCCATTGAAGATTTTTTACCTAAATTTGTTATAGCGCTGAATGTTTTTTTTTTCAAATAATTTGCTACATTCATTCTATAATTTGGTTACCAGTTCTACCCATATCTAATTGACTTGTGATAACACAAATGGATTTAATTAAATTGCGATTATGGAATGGCCAACATTTTAAAACTATGAAAATGACTAAATTCTATCATACACATACATGCTCGATATTGACAACGGATGTAAAATAATATTTTAAAGTAAATTGTTACTTTAATCATGCTACCATGTTATAGATATTATGGATATGGAGATATTGATAGCAACTTACTTGAGGGCAAACATTAAAAATCGCAGAAATTACAAATAGGGAATTACAAGCGACTATATATAGGGGATATTATTTAATATTTATAAACTTGAAGGATGATGGAATCGTGTAAATCTGCATGGTACCTTCCAATCAACCTCAAGCAAAAACTGTGTCTTTCTGGTTAGGCCCCACCTCGGATACGCCGCGAGCATTTGGGACCCTGGTCAAATAGATTTAACCAAAAGAAATTAATAAAATACAAGGGAAACAGCGCGCTTCGTTAAAAACTGCCACGAGCGTACACATAGTGTCTCACAAATTTTAGAGGGATTAAGGTTGGAGCCCCTAGAGACACGGAGGGTAAACGCTAGTATTAGCTTGCTTGAGAAATTCAGAACTTTTGTGTTTCAGAGCGACACAGAGAGTATTATCATGACGGCCTACTGCATCTCTAGGTCTGACAGATGCGATAAAATAAGAGAGATATATTGCCGAACAGATAGGTACAAAATCTCGTTATTTCCGCGCACAATAGGCGACCGTAATAAAAAACTGTGGTCCTCTAAATACGCTCTCATTATACATTCAACCATTTCATCATCTCGAAACCTCATCACTTACATCTTCGCTCGGCTGATGCCTTAACACCCCCCGCCACATACCCATGAAGCGGCTCGCAGTGTAGTATCTAGACCAGAGGTGGCCAACCCGCGGCCCGCCTTGAACATTTTTCCTGTCCGCGAGATTCATCACATTTTAATACAATAACTTTAACACAGTAATTATAACTCATTATGTTTCAATTTTTCACTCCAGAAAAATTTCTATAGTGGGTCTAAATCTAATATGGGGATATATAATTTTATATGCGGCCAGCGGAGTTATGATGCATTTCCAAAGTGGCCCGCAAGATCATTTTGGTTGGTGATCCCTGATCTAGGCGTACTTGGATGGATGATGAGGCCCATTCCGTTATTCTCACCCAGGCTCTTTTTTAACTGGTTGTGGGCTGAAGTATGAGGATGATTGAATGAGGGGTGCTAACAGGAGAGTGGGCCTAAAAATTTAAGCATTTAATTTCCACGACTATTACATTATAAGTACTGAAAATAAGATCAAATAATTGGGTTTTAGAGGGAACGAATTTGGATTAAAATACGTTAGTTCATTTGAAAAATATTGGTGCCCTGATTCACTGAAAACTGCTTCACGATATGCTCCAAAAATTAAAATCTGTGTCCTGTCCTATTTCCTCGTATTCCACTTTACACTTTGAAAAAAATTTTAAGTTTTATTTTAATTTTTGTAATTATTTATTTATTTTTTTATTTAATTTTTTTAATTCTATAATTTTTATTACTCTTTCTTTAAATTATTTGATTAATATATTTATATTACTCTTTTTTTAAATAACTTTCGCTATTATTTAGATTATTCATGTGGCGCCTCAAGTGACTGCTGCCCAATTTAACTCTTCAGTCAGGTAGCCCTTTAGAAAGAAACGGTCAAGTTCCGGGTGTGTCCCCGAGAGATGTAGTAGAGACGGCGACCCACCTGCTCAGGTTCCCTCACACTCCCATCTTGAACCCGAACCCCATTCTCCTCCCTTGGCCCTCCTCCGTCTTCCATCCATCTCCGTATCCGAGCTCTTCCATCCTCGCACATTCGTCTCCTTGGATATATATGAACATCTTTTGTCTTTGCCTCCCGGTGAAACATGTGCCCCGGCGACCTCCCGCATCCATCATGCCGAGACAAGCGGGACGCAAATGCCGGGCGCCGCGCCGCGTCTTTGACGTATTGCGTGGTGCGGGGAGCGATCCGCGTCCGTTGGAGCGGAATCCTCGACGGGGGATGATACACGCTCGCGTCACGACCCCTTCGGGTCGCGTGGGCGTTGTGTTCCGCGGGAATGAGTGATTGTTGGCGGTTGGACCGAGTTTGTCGCTAGTGACGCTGACTCTGCTGGCGTGTTTAGCCGTCTTGATCCAGATTCTTCATACCCTAACTCGGTTTTTCCCACAGAATGATTTAAAAAAAATGAAAAAGAATTTTTAAGCATACTTCTCTCAAAAAATTAATTTAAAAAAATCTAAAAAAAAAGAAATATTTGAACATCGTAGTACTAAAAAATAAAAAAAATATTTCCTCTAGTGAATGAACATTTAGCCTAGAACTGGAAATTTTAAATTTAATTCAAGGAAATGAGCCACATAACGATAATACCACAAGTGTGGTGCGCTCCTCCATATAAGATATCAACACATATTCATTAAATATGAAGATTTTGGTATTCAATGGAATAGAGAGCTTCAATATACAATTTCCAGAAAATCTTTAAATGAACTTAAGTTAAGTTGCAAAATTTAAATGAGGTTCAGATAAAGATTCGCTATCGCGAAATAGATACCGGTACCGGACTCTCCTGGTATCAAATTTGTCAAGGTAATTCTTAGTCACATCAATTTTTATTTTAGAAATACATGAAAATTTGAGTAAAACTAGATTAGTAGTGAGTAAACGTCTCTAAGTTAAATTTGGGGTCGATATACCGCATAGTTAGTTAGGTATTGCTCATTAAAATTGAATTTTACTCTATTTATAACTAATAAATTTAGGCTTCACTTTGTGAAACCTCTCCATATCGGAAATCAAAAACTGTTAAGTAATGGTCCACTTATATTTTTATTGTTTACGACCCGGGTTTCGTCACGTAATGAAATAATGTATACATTGTATTTTATATTTCTAAGGAAAAAGTATGTTTATTGTTCCTATCTTTCCCCTCCCACTCCCCCCCCCCTTCCCGCCGCCCGGTATTTTCTCCAATCAGCCCAACGCTTCCCCCCCCCCTCGCCGACCCCTCCCTACCTGCCCCTTACCCATTACACCATACTCCAACGGTTTTTCCCTCTCCTCCCCCTTCCCCTCCCCGCCTTCCTCTGCACCTGATTTTGTATATATACCCATGTGGGATAATCTTTGTACCTGAAGATGTCATTACGTGACGAAACCCGGGTCGTAAACAATAAAAATATTAGTGGACCATTACTTAAATGTTTTTGATTTACTCAATTTTATAAGGAAAACAACGAAATTCAAGAAGTAAATCACTTATAACTGAAAAGTATATTCTGTTACCTCAAAAAACATCATTAAAAGAGATGAGACGTATTTTGCTTGCATAACTTTGCAATTTCTGAACGAATGGCCACATATTTTTTTAACGAGTGAATACAATATCAAGCGTAAGCGTAAAAATACGCAGTGATGATCAAAATACGGCTATACTGCATTAGGTGGTCCTTATTTTTCGGAAAATTCAAATTTCTCTTGGGACACCCCATAATTTTGTGTCATTGGATCAGAAAATGAAGCAAACAAAATATTATTGCATTTGCAGCAGGGGAAGATGTGCCGCATCGGACCTCAAGTTTTGAAATTTCGACAACTTTCATGTTTCTCAGCCATAAATTGTTACTTTTCTAAATTTAAATAGATGGATTTCATTACAATTTAAGAATGCATTACATTCTTAAAGTTTATCTATTTATTTAAAGTTGATGAGTTAATGTAAGATTACACGTTTTCCCGGCGAATGATACAGATGAATCCATCTCGGGTTTCCTACCGGGTTAGATTCTCAATAACGGCCGACGTTTCGACAGGAGACTTTCCTGCCATCTTCAAGGCTGTCGGGGATCGCGTTGGTGTGGTGGCTAGAGTACTCGCCTACCACACGGGCGGCCAGGGATCATATCCCAGCAGAGGCGGATGTTTTTCATCGGAAACCCGATCCCTACTTGAGTGTCATGTGGAGGGCACTTCAAGTACAGTACTCCGTCTGTCGAATGAGACCTTAAACCGTGGTCTCCTCGGCGCCTATCGTTAAAAGCAGGCAAATGATGACGCCGGGTTTCTATCCACCCTTCCTCCCTTACCTATCCGCTATGTCGCAAATGACCTTAGCCGTCTGTCGCCTCCCCAAAAACCAAATCAAGGCTGTGTTGTTCGGTAGTTTAGATATGGCAAAAATATTGGCATTACGTATTTGCAAAAGTATCTTAGTATTATTATTGGATCAGTGAAAATCTACATTGGGAATAACTTCCGCATGAAGCTCAGTGTTATTCGTTAATCTTGGACAAAATGCGCTCGATAGACATTCTCAATGGATCGTTCTATTTTCCACACAAACAGGCTTCACTTATGTGCTTGACGACGCTATTTACTATCAGAATATTTAAAATATATTCCTTAATCTCTGGTATTGTGAGACATGCGGGGGGGGTGTCACTGCCGATTTTAATTTACCCTATTAGTTGAGGCAACTCCCAAAAAACCAGTTCCACCATTGGCTTATCATATATGTGCTTTGAGTATCTCTCAGCTTGCGTTTTATTCGCTCGTCTACAATTTTTTCTCACCCGGATTTGAACCCAGGTCTCTCAGTAGCCGAAAGCTCTGCCAACAGAATTGAATATCAACTACTAAGTACCTTTCTTTTCCTAGTAAATCTTTTTTCAGCAGACTCTTTCTAGACACGACCCTCATTCCTTCATTCAATCCATCATTTCATTCGATTACAAAGCGTCATTTGAACTTCAGTAATGGAGATTTTATCTATTTATTTTCAAATTACTCGCATCAATAAAATGAAAATGATCGATGAAATTCCGTATTAGTAAAAATGAAACATTCCGCTTAAGAGATGGTGGTGACAGTTTCACAGTCGGATGAGATATGGATGTGAGGGAGACAGAAGAATGCCTTAAAAAAATGGAAGCGATGAGTGAGCATTAATGATGAAGAAAATAGCATACTATTTATTGCCGGTGATATTATACTTCACTTGGGGATGGAGAGTTTGAATATTGTCACCTCTATGTGAGAGGAAGGCTTTTGGTTGATGTGATATTGTGTTCATTAGATTGTTAGTCGGGGGAGCATTCGACGGGAGCTCGGGCACCTAGACATCGAGTGGTCCATTGTGCCAACCCCATTGTTACCCTGCCTGCCAAATGCAGACAGGGGACAAGAGCGCCACAGTGAAGGTATGAATGGTCACCCATCCAACCCCCGTCCGAGACCAACATTGCTAAACTCCAGTGATCTTACGGGAACTGGTGTTTCAATGAGGCTAGGCCCTTACCTACTGAGTTTATTACTAAATTTCATTAGCTTAGATAGCATTAGAGAACTGCTCTTATGATTCAAAATTCATTCCCAAAGTTTTTCTCAGTATTGGTAACTTAGCTTTGCGCAATATCAAGGGATCCGGATTCGATTCCCGGTGAAGGCGCATGGTTTACCCTCCGTAGAATATTGCAAATATATACACAAGTTGGTCATTCGGTAAAGATAATATGGTAGCTGGTCCCGGGATCTTAAAAAAATAGTAACTTTTATTTCATTTACGATCGGTAGCGCCATTTAAGGATTTATCTACTATACAAAAGGCTTCACGTTTGTATGTATAAGTCAGTTGTCGGACGTAGTGATTCAGTTGTGCGCCAATAGAAATCAAGCGATCTCCAATATTCGTTCCCCAATAACTGAATCTGGTCACGGGCGCATTCATTTTTCAAAAGACTGATCACATGGAAACTGTTTAATAACACCTACGCTACTTCACCAATAATCTCGAACACAAAATAATCTTTTAAACTTAGATATTATATATTTTTAACCATAAGTACATGCAATTATAACTCGTAACTTTGTGATTCCACGTATCATTATTTGGAACGACCCGGGTTTCGACGTTCAACGCCATCTTCAGGTTATGAACGTCGAACGTTGAATACGGCTGAACGTTGAACGTCGAAACCCGGATCGTTCCAAATAAAGATACGTGGAATCACAAAGTTAAGAGTTATCATTATAATGTCAACAAATTTCACAAGGTTACGCCTGAAACTACCAATTACATGGGTACATGTATTGTTTTCACCGGAACTAAAAAAATTACATCCATTTCTTAATTAATCACATTTTGGCAAATTTGACAACATTTTAGCCTGCCTCAGGAGGCTTTTTCAACTAAAAGTTTCGAAATTGATCGACATTTATGATAAACCAGGCGGAGTTTGAAGGAGCATTTCCCTTCAAGGGGCTGACAAATCTTGCTCCAGTGACGTCTCGTCATCCGGAAACAAAATAGCAATGGGACTGGGAATCGAGAGGGGGAAGGAGACCATCTCCAAACATGGTCGTATCAACGTCTCCGGCTCACAGTTTACCTCCTCCCTCCCGGCCATCCGTCCCCCCCCCCCCCCCCAAGGGGCGTAAAAACCACAGCCAAGCAGTTCCCATCTCGTCTTCTCGTCACCATCTCGGCCGACAGAGGGGTCTCATAAACTACTCGCATCAAGTAGGACACCCGTGCTCTCGTGTCGCCGCATCGCCGGCTCTTCCCTCGGGTCACACTCTCCATCATTCTCGCGCGACCCTCTTCGCCGTCATCATGCACCCTTCAGAAAGTTTCTTCGCTTAAATGAATAACATGCGAGTTCTCAGTGGCTTTAAATTTTAATGAATCGGGCGATATCTTGTGGAAATTGGTCGCAGATATCATGACCACAAAAGATAAAACTTTGTAATATTTCAACACAAATTATTCTCATACACATTCCTAGGTTTCGATAATGTTTTTTTTATCATCTTCAAGGTTTTATCGCTAAACAAACCGCTTCTCGACTCTTACCTTTGAATGCGTGTTTATAAACTACAGAATAGGTTACAGCGCGTAACTAAGAACAACAATTCCCTATTTGAAACTCTATTTCCTTCAGAAGCGTAAGTAGCTATCGTGCCAATGTGATTTAAATCCATCCCATTTACATCCCTTTGCAATTTTTACTCTTCTGCATTCAGTGTCTAATTCAATAGTTCAATTCAATTCAATTCGTACTCATCAACCTTCTTCCAAGATGTCCTCTCTGCCAACAATCCCCCTTATTTTTTGTTTATATCATCATGACAGTCCAAAATTATGAAAGCATGTTAAAAAACTAACAATAAAAAAAACAAAATTTAATTCAATGTTAGACAAATGACTAAATATGTAAAGAAAAAAGTGATTATTGGTTATCGCTGTATTACCCAGTCATACAATTGACAGGCGTCATGGTTCCATTCGTTTTGTCCAAAAGCTTTCATTTTTCCCTGAAAATGACTTAAGCATTGTCGAAGCCTAGTTCGGTGTGTTAGAATTAGTTGTGTGAAAGTATAACAAAGTTCTATTTTTTGTAAAATAATGTTATCCAACCCTAGTGGTTTGGAGAAGCTGAAGAATCGCAATTAAAAAATACTTTTAAAGATAATAAAATAAAATAATTCATTCGTTCATTTTTCCATGGCCACCTCTCCGCGCCTCGCCAATGTCGATATAAAACAGTCTCCGGCGTTTTCTCTTTGGAAAATTTTTATCTTCTTCACATTGAAATCAGTAACTGAGAATGATTTCACACTTGATCTCAGACTTGATCACCATGTTGTGACCACCAACTTAGGTTTCCTTTTTTTTTTAAGAGAACTATGGAACTAGCTAGCCTCGCGGTTACCTCAACGGAGTCAACCCACTATTGATCACACATTTGTGTGAAATTCACAGTGAAAAAATCATTCGCCTGGACTGGGAATCGAACCCAGACCCCTCAATTTCGCGCCGAGTGTTCTAACAAATTAAACTACCCAGGCGTCCTCTCCCACATATTATACCATTTCCAGTGAAAAGCCTTGCGTGGATCGCCTTTGTATGGTACGTGAATTAAAATGGCTCTTGTTTATCAGAATTGAGATAAGTAATGTTTTCCATCTCAATAAATGATCGCTGTGAAGTGCTTATTAAGATGTTAAAGTTTCGTCACTCCTGTATTGGTGACCCGTGCCCCAAGGGCTCTATATATTCCGAAACTAAACATGCGTTTGTCGGACGAAGAGAACTCCCTTTCGGGGTAAAGTTCAATAGTAAGGCACTGACGGACCAATATTTCGTCGGTTTTTATGTACAGTCACTTCATAAAGTATCGCGACACTTTATGCTAGCGGTTTGTATAGGTCGGCTTTCGAAGCTGGAAGTACGTTGGCTATCCTGAGCCATCTCTGTTGACTATGAGCATTTCCAGGTACAGTATGATATTTATTGAAAGTCAAGAGGGACACAGCCACCAGAGATAGTTCAGGATAGCCAACTTATTTCGAGCTACGACATCCGACCTATACAAACCGCTAGCGTAGTGTTTCGCGATACTTTATGAAGTGACTGTACCTATCTGCGTTTTTTAGATAGTCTCTCGCGCATTTCGAGCCTTCCCCAAAGGGTTCTACCCAGCACCTCTGCACCACTGTGGAGTAGCCCACACCATTCCCATCCCCTCCCAGCACATGGTGCGTTGCCCTCTCCCGCCGTTCAGAGGAATGAGATTTTACGCATTGCCTTTTGAACTCCGATACTAGGTGACACATTTTGAGAGGGATTCACGGGAAGGTTTGAGACTGATATTGGGGGGAGGTACAAGTATAAGAATGCTTATTTCAATTTGACCGCCAATGTTAATTGGGATATTCATACAGTGAAACCCCTCTTAACGACCACTCCTATCAAACGACCACCCCTCACAACGACCATTTGTCAGTGGAACCGTTGGGAGGTCACTAAATTCAGGTTTCACTGTATGTATACATCAAATTAATATGCATTGAAATTTCTCAGGAGAAACTAAATAATGAGGATGCATAAGTTCCACATAACTTCGCAGTAATCCTCGGATTTTATAAATAATGAGGAAATAAACACCATCTGTATAGGGTTTAACAAAACCGTCGCTTCAAGAGTTTTTCCAATTTTTTCAAATCAGCCGTCCGTTCATTCCCCTAGGATCTGAACCCCAGTCGAACGACTACCCCTCATAATGACCATTTTTCAGCGGAACCGTCGGTGGTCGCTTAATACAGGTTTCACTGAATTTTCTGCTGCAGTCAATCAATCTTAGAACTGAACGACCAATAAATGAATTACCAAACTGAATACTTCCGAAAACGTGCGGAAAGTTTGTCGTCGATCATGACTACAAAAATCTGCGCGAGAAACGAAAAGGAGTTTCGAAAAATTTTTTACAGTGTATTTTTGGGAGCTTTCCATTCTGTCCAATGCTATGCTCACTTCAGACCTCACATTTCAGTGGACAAATAATCTTTTCAGACAGTGTGAACATCAAATCAAAGCTGAAGTAGAGTTTATGTGCGCCAGACCATAAAATAACTAAAAAATCAAATACAAGATTGAAGTTTCAGGTCAAATAAGAATTATGTAAAAAAAATTTAATTTTTGCGTCAGACATTAAATGAAGACATGACGAAAAAGAAAAATCTCTTAGTGAATTCCACACTTAAACTTTTATCACCGACCTAGGTTTCGATAGCCTTGCAATCATTTTTCAAGGTCTTTTGGGTCAAAGCCTTGAAAATGATTGCAAGGTCAAGGCCTTGAAAATAATTTGCAAGGCAATCGAAACCTAGGTTGGTAGTAAAATTTTAAATGTGGAATTTACTAAGAGGTTTTTTCTTCATGTCCGTGGTAACCTTCCACAAAGTTACGCCTTCAACCATTAATTTTATACATTGAATGAACTTGGGAAATCAAATTCAAGGTTGTTCGTTTTGGCCTAAATATTAACGAATGCGTCAGGTGTGAGTATTGTAAAAATTGTTATTTGTACATGGTAAAAATCTTACGTTTTAAAATAAGTTTTTTGAATGATTCTGATATCTGTGTGGGTATATACAAAACCTGACGAAAGAACAAATCAAACTTGATGGACCCCAGTGCCATTCGTGACTCTAGGCAGAAAAAAGGCAGAAATGGATTCTCCGGTGTGTACAGCGAGATTCGATGAAGCAATATTTGGAAATTTAACTTAAATGAAAACATTCCACTGTCCACTGAAACTTGAATTGCTCAACAATTTAAATGCCTCAGCATCTCTTCCGCGAGCATCATAAAATGAATGAAAATAATGGTTGTATGTACCTAATGATGTGATCCTCCCACTTGTTCAATAGCGCTGCTGCCTTCTCTTCCAAACAGTGTAATGATAGTCGTTTTCCATCCATTAAATGCCCTACGCGGCACACTTCCAAACAAATTGCGGGCAATTTTCATGAGCACTTAAGTGTGTTTGAGAAGAGATGAGCTGCGATAGTTACATCCGCGACGGATGCTTGCGCGTTGGTTTTCAATCAATACGTCAAAATTGAGAGTTTGCGAATACTCTGGGGTGAAATTCTTCCCTATGAAAGTCGTTGGTTTGGGCAAATTCGTCAGCTCAAAAAAATAAAATATCAGCCGTTATCAAGTGAATGTTACCAATAATATGCAACCTAACGGCAGGTTACCGCACATTTCACTGCGCATACATCGTCGTTCGTGTACGATGAAGTGCGCTGATGGGTTTCAATCTGCTCCTGCTTACACTCCTTGAATATGGAGTCACCAACATGCACTTTTCATTTACATTTGTCAAGCTCTGCGATTGGTATTTCAATACGAAAGAATTTTATTCCAACACGACCAAGACGTCAGCATTACTTTTAACATTTATGGACAATATGCCCAATATTGATATTCTACATGGTATTTTTTGGCTAAATGATTAGGCTTCACATTCACACATAATTGAGACGCGAGCCAAATATCGCGGTATCGCAACATCAAAAAAACACAGAATTGGTGTAAAAAGCTTAAAGTTTATCATTGTTAGAATCTCATTTTACGAAAAGTAACAAGTTTGCAGTTGATGACAAATCTTTTTCTAAGCTAAACATTGACTTAAAAGTTACCTCTTGCAACCATAGAACCACTTTTAAAGAGGTTCTCAGAACTGTTGATCATTAACGACTATTTTATTACAAAATTTCAATAGATGTAATAAGCCCATTTGCTTATCAGGTGGGACGGAAGAAGTACAACGGACATGAAGCGGAGAATAGCCCAAGGTTAGGAGGCGTTCATGGGAAAATTACAACTACTATCCTCATAGGAGATACAACTACAAACCAGGAAACATTATGTGAAAGCATTCCTGTGAAGTGTGGCACTCTATGGACCGGAAACATGGACTATTGGAAAATCTGACCAGAAAAGACTAGAAGTCTTCAAAAAGTGGTGCTCGAGGAGGATGCTGAAGATCAAATGGGCCGACAAAATAAGAAATGATGAAGTGCACAGAAGAGTAGAAGAGGAAAGAGCCATGTGGAACACCATACAGAAAAGAAGAACAGGATGGATTGGACATATTTTGAGAGACAATGGGTTTGTGAATAATTTAACTGAAGGTAGCATAGAGGGAAAAGTCCCCAGGGGAAGATCCAGAAATAAGTTCATGGACCCGATTACGAGGAAAGTGCATAGGGAGAAATACCAGGAGGTAAGGGAACTAGCATTAGATAGGGAAGGGTGGAAGGCTACAGTCAACCAATCTTAGGATTGAACAACCAATAGTAGAGTCATGAGCTGCAGGATTTTTTCTCGAGTTTCCCATTGTACTGAAGATAAAATGTCAGCCAACCTTGCAACATTGTCAGCAGGTCGGATGAGTCAAAGATATTCCACTTTAGTTGTCCAAGTTCGACATAGAAACGTTTGCTTACATGAGGCGTTTTACCCGATTAGAAATCCAGGATAATCTCCAACATCTAATTCACATAGGGAGCACCATATACTTCTTCAGTAAATGGCTGTTATTTTGTAATAAGTTCATGGGCCTGATAAAGATGAAAGTATATACTTAGGGAGAGATACCAGGAGGTAAGGGATCTAGGATAAGATAGGGAAGGATGGAGGGCTGCAGTCAACCAATCTTAGGATTGAAGGACCAATGAATGGAAATAGTTTATCTGTTATGAGGTAGCAAAGAAAGAAGCGTCCATTTTTTGGTCCAAGATCCTCCCCTCATTTATGTTAGCTACATTTATTTATAATACTCATTGTCTTTAAAAGTTATTTCGTGGAAAAGTTAAGTGACTCAACGCCTCAGTTTCACTACGTGGCGGCTTCTTATTCGTCAAAGTTCCGTATAAACTTAGATAATTCACTTGCATGCGACTGTGGAGGGAGCTTATGGGGCTTTGTGGGCCGCGGGGGAACTCCGCCCCGACCGACGCGTCGTTCTCGCGAACCCACCGCAGGAGTCGTGAAAGTCTGCCGCTGCTGCTGCTTCTGCTGTGTGTGACACGGCTTAATACCCTTTTGAGTGGGTAAGTGAACTGTTTTGCCGCAGGATGAGCAGAAAGAAGTTTTTATCCCCCCCCCCCACACTCGCCTCATGGAGCATAAAAGCTCCAGACTCCATTTCCGCGGTTCGAAATTACCATCCGGTTTTAATCTTGTTCCGCGTTTGCGCGCAATTTCACTCCCTCGGCGCGTCTCCTCCACCGAAGCGTTCGTCTTTTGTCTCCCTCTCTCTCTATCTCTCCTCT
The DNA here is from genome assembly GCA_963169105.1 of Ceriagrion tenellum. Classification (NCBI taxonomy): domain Eukaryota; kingdom Metazoa; phylum Arthropoda; class Insecta; order Odonata; family Coenagrionidae; genus Ceriagrion; species Ceriagrion tenellum. Next base: position 108,518,698 of record OY720635.1, on the reverse strand, counting down.
CCCACGATGTCCCCCTCCTCAACCCTCGTTCTAACTAACTCAATGCTGACGTGCCGCGCCCCATAGGTTACGATGATAACCATGGTTGGTTTCTCGCAGCGGGTTTTTTCCTGTAAAGAATGTAAACCAATTAATCCTCAAGTTTTTCCCGCACGAATAACTTATCCTGTACCCGCGATGGAAGAAGCCAGGAAGCCCAAGCGAATAAGGTTTTCTTCCAGGAGAGGAGTCTGCTGACAACTAGCATGGAAGTACTTCACTAGAGCAGTGGTCGGCAAACCGCGGCTCTTTTGAAAATATTCAAACATAGCAGGTGAAATTTTGATCAAATTGCCATGAGAAAAATTCGGCCTGGACCGGGAAACGAACCACGGACCTTTGGTTTGCCGGACCAATGTGCAGACCACTACGCTATCCAGGCTTCCTGATTCTCATGGCAATTTTGGTGGATACAATGAAACTAGATCTTAGGCCCTTGCGGTCCATCAAAGATGGCAACGCAAGGGAGTAAGAGGGCTTCAATGAAGCCACACCCAAGGGACAGTATCCCACACCAGACACTTATGCCGTGCTTAGCCATTTGGAAATAATTCAAACATAGCAGGTGAAATTTTTATGAAATTGCCATGAGAAAAATTCGGCCTGGACCCCAGGACTTCACTAGAGCAGTGGTCGGCAAACCTTTGCCTCTTTTTCCCCTTGAGTGTGGCTCATTCACGAAATACAAAGTTCAGGCGCGCACGTATTCAATTTTATCAATAAATAATATCGTTATTAGGTATGATATCAGGTTTTAATCAACGCACCTATAGTTTAACTAAGACTCAAAACTTCAAGCAAAATTTATTAAGTTAATTTTAAGGAGCGTTGTGGAGTGAAAGGAAATATATTGTCGAGAATTGAGAAAGGTTTACTGAAATGGTTTGTACTTATAGAGAGGGTGAATCAAAGGAGATAGAAGAAACAAGTGAACGAGACGAGTGCGGATGGGAAAGTTGGACGGGGCCGTACTCAGCAAACGTACCTCAATCAGATTGAGGACGGTTTTTGTAAAGGGCAGCTTAGGAGTACCCCAATCAAGTTAGTAACAGTGTACCTACCCATATAGTTTAAGTTTAAAAAATTTGGCTCCCAAATGAAAGTTCAGTCGTTGTACTGTTGATATTTGGCTCTGTTGATTAATGAGTTTGCCGACCACTGCACTTAATTATATACGAGGGTAAGTCAATAAATAACTCAAAAAACTGGATAGAGGCAATAAAGATCAAAGTGACTCCCTGAAATTTATTTCACTTGTCTACCTATTCACCCTGTACATTCAGACACTTATCCCATCTCTTTACAAGTCCTTTGATAGCAAGCAGCAAAGAAGTCTTTTGTTTGCTGTCGCCGCCAACCTATAACCTCTTGGACTACGGCATCATCATTTTCAGAACGTAGGCCACCCAAATGATTTTTATTTTTGGAGGCCGAACAGATGAAAATCACTAGGGGATAATTCGGGACTGTACGTTGGATGTTCCAAGCGTTACCAATGAAATATCTACGACTGATGCTGACGACAAAGTTCTGACGTTTGCGTTTGTATACAATGCGAATGAAGGGCTGTACAAAAGTAAATTCGTTTTTTAATGTAAATAAACATATTTGAATCATTTCCGGGCATTTTTTCACGTTATTCACAAACCTGAACCATGAGTCTTAAGATTTACGAGGCGTTTCCAGTAGCGTATACCTAAGATAGCATCACCACTCTATAGTCAATTTAGGCGAAAGTTTTTAAATTGCATCGTTGCTCTTATGACATGAATTATAAATTCCACCCTAATTAACAGATTTACTTGAGTGCAGTGTGCTCCGAGAATTTAATTTCAACTTATTTAAAATGTTATTGAAATTTTTTCACTCAACGACTCACGATTAGCGCTTCTTTCACCTCAAGGCATGTAAAAAAAAGTGCGATTCTGACTGTCGAGGCTTTTATTTTTGGACGGATGGCACAAAATGGAGAAAAATAGGGAGTAGGGGAGCCGAGGGGGATGGTTTCGGAGAAATTCTGCCGGTCATCGGGCCGGCGCGGCGGGCCAGAGGGACTGCCCCCGTTGCGTGGGCGGGCGGTTCGTTCGGACGAAGTGGTATTTGGGGGGGGGGGGGGAGAGGAAGGGGTTGGCGATACAAGCGCGCACACACGAAAACACGATAAATCAAGCCTCTGTGCGGCGCACAAAACGATCGAGATGAAGAATTATGGATTGCCGGCGGCGGCGACGAGAGACCGGCGAGAGAAATGGGAATCATCGGGGAGAATTTAAAGCGTCCTCTTCTCTTTCTCTTTCTCTGTGTGCGAGATTGTGTGCGCGCGTGTTCGGTTTGAGAGGGAATCGTTGGAGATGTGAGCGGAATCGGTTCAGGAACCGGAGAGGGAATCGATTGACATGAAAATCCTACTAATGTACTTGGTCTATTAATATACTTACTTGAGATTGGAGACTCGTTGGAGATGTGAGCGGACTCGGTTCAGGAACCGGAGAGGGAATCGACTGACAAGAAAATCCTACTAGTATACTTGGTCTATTAATATACTTACTTGAGATTGGAGACTCGTTGGAGATGTGAGCGGACTCGGTTCAGGAACCGGAGAGGGAATCGATTGACAAGAAAATCCTACTAATATACTTGATCCTGAGAAAACAAGGAAATAAACGAGGGACATGCAACTCGGAGAAATGGTGTACGCTTAAATATCTTTCTCGGGCTTCGCATCGGGTAATGTTTTCATAATCCGCCGACGTTTCGGAAAACGACTTGTTTTCCATTTTCAAGGCACGTGTTATTTCGGCCGTAAACCACTATAAGGACAGAAATGGATGGAAATGGTTACCAGACCACTGTCCAGCGCTACCCAGGCTTCCTAATTCTCATGGCGGATACAATGAAATTCCTAATTTTGGTGGATACAATGAAACTATATCTTTGGCCCTTGCGGTCCATCAAAGACGGCAACGCAAGGGAGTAAGAGGGCTTCAGAGAAGCCACACCCAAGGGACAGTATCCTCGGAAAAATTTCTATTTATTGATAAAACTGAATACGTGCGCGCCTGAACTTTGTATTTTGTGGATGAGCCACTCTCAAGGGGTAAAAGAGCCGTGGTTTGCCGACCACTGCTCTAGTGAAGTCCCGGTCCAGGCCGAATTTTTTTTTCATGGCTATTTCATCAAAATTTCACCTGCTATGTTTGAATTATCTCCAAATTGCCAAGCACGGTATAAGTGTTTGGTTGACGCTTGTTGAGAAATGGTCGCGAAATGGACAGAAATGATTGGAAATTGACAGAAATGGCTAGAAATGGACATAAATGGTTAGAAATGGACATAAACGGTTAGAAATGGATGGAAATGGCTAGAAATCGACAGAAATGTACAGAAATGGTTAGAAGAAATGAACAGAAATGGTCGGAAATGGACAGAAATGGACATTAATAGATGGAAATGGTTAGGAATGGATAGAGATGGCTGAAATGGAAATGCGGTGTACACTTGTTTTTGAAGTTGCGTACCCTCGGGAAAAAATAAGGGAGCACTTAAATAAAACGTGAGGATTTCCATGGCTGCCGAAAATACGAAATTGAAAATTGTCTCGGCAATGAGGAAGCCTGGATCGCGAGGTGGTCTATGCATTAGTCTTTCAAGCCCACGGTTCGATTCCAGCAATCTTTAAATCAGCATGCACTTACTTCTTTAACGTGGACTCTCCTTTCGTATTTTTTTATTTATTTAAATTGAAAATCATCCGCATTCCCGATGAATACTATTGTAAAATTGAGTAGAATCCACAGCACTATAGCACAGCAAATAAACAAAACTTTGTAAGTTTTACGTAGAGTATTTATTGTACTACAGGTTTCGTCGAATAGTCGATATCACTAGGTCCTACAATAAATACTCTACGTCAAACTGACAAAGTTTTGTTTATTTCTTAGCATGGAAAACTTTTACAAAGTAAAGGCTGAAACTATTGAATTAAAAAAGTTTGGTTGTTATTTCGGTTGTTACGCTTTATTTGGATGACGTAATGCCATCTCCATCTACCTCATTGGTAGGGGGTGTTTCATCATTGTTTCATAGTACTGTAGTTGTTCTGATGAAGGCTTCTGCGGGGCTTAGATGGAGGTTGATTCTTTTTTTCGGGTTTTTCGCCGCGTTGGTTCATGTTGAGGACAATATTTCGCCGGCTGTCCTGCTGGCTTCCTCAGGTCCATGTCGCAAAACCATGAACCTGAGGAAGCCAGCAGGAAAGCCGTGGAAATATTGTCCTCAACATGAACCAACGCGGCGGAAAACCCGAAAAAAGGAATCAACCTCCACTGTAGTTGTTGTCACTCTGGCTTATTCGCTTATTTCCACAGATATTTAAATAACAAAAAAAAAACCTCACAACCACTTCGAAATTTTCCCTAAGATGAACGTCAGGACTATAAGCTTGTCTAAATTTGACGGAAACTATGCTGCATCAACTGATATGGAAGGAATTGGAAGAAATCACCGAGATATGATTGTGCTCCGGAAGCAAATATATGGCATGACAAACAATTTCATTTTTTTCTTCACAAAAATTAATAAAGGTTCGGCTCCAAAATTTTTGTTTCTTTTTCTTTTTTAAATTGAAGTTTCCAAGATTAAAAGGTTCAGGGTGATTTAGCAAAGTTGAAATGAAATGAGTTTCGAGAGAAATGGCTCTCATTAGATCACTCAACCGCGTGAAATTTCTCATTTCCATGAAAAAGTGAATCCTTTGATCAATTATCACACGCCGACAAAGCGAAATTTCAAACGAGAAAGTGGAGAAGGTTCTGCAAATTTCTTACGCGTAATCGTTTACGACGAACTTTCAAACTGAGTTAAAACTTGATTCCCCTTGAAATGATTAACGAATACACTTCGTCATTATCTACGATGCTAAATTCTGATTTGGCTCGACCTTAAAAGGGTAGTTTAAAGACAGTTTAAGGTGAAACAACTGCTTTTCTCAGCATCGCAATGCGAAACGTTACTACGCGGAACGAGAGGAGGGTTAATAGCAGGGGATTATTTGGATTTATTTAGTAATGAGCTACTGAGAATTACTCTTGATTTAATTGCACGATTGCTTGAAATGATTGATTTAGTCATTGACGTACTAGCCATCCACACAGATTCCAGGGGAAAATGCTCTAAAATGTCAAAAAAAAGACGAAACAGAAGTTTTTTTCTAAAAAAATGTATTTAAAGCACGAAGGCCGTACTTAGTAAAAGAATTTTTTTTTCATGAGAGAAAAAAATTCCACTCCCCTGATTCAATATGATACCGGAATGCCTGTCATTCTTATGATTTCCCTGTTGCGTCTCCATAGGAACTCGAGAACTTGTCGATGAAGCCCTTAAGGAGCCGAGTTTTGAACCGGAGGGATGTTAAGCAAGACAGAATTTTAACGGTGAAACAAATGGTATTGACAGTATGACCCCATTCGAGTATTCCACCGGCTGATAGGAAAGATTATTGGGCAGGACTTATTCTAACGCCCCAGTATCTGGCATTCAGATAAGGTTCACATAAGGAACTAATTCATTAATGCCAACATTTAAATGGTAGAAATGTTGTGTTGACCAACTGAGTCAGTACAGGAATCTGAAGGTGAAAACAATTGTGCTGGTGAAGGACAAAGTGCATTTTATCCTAGCTTATTTTGCATTGCAGATCGTTGAACATTCCGGCAAATAGATTTTTTCTCTCAGAAATGACTTAACCACTCAGTTTCAAGTGATTTATTTTCTAGGAGAGCTCAAAATATTGCTGTCCGAATGCATCTTCCTCAAGTGTTTTTTAAAATTATGTGGTTATCGCCAATCATCGATTCTCTCCGCTTGAACGACGATACGTCAACAGGAGAATAACTTGGCTTGAGCCGCTTAAAAACTTTTCATACGCACCTAGCCACCATGCCCATAAAAATTTGTTTCCGCAGCCACTCCAAGGGACGCCGTAAAACGTTGATGGATTCTAAAGCCGTCATCACTCCCGCCGTGGCAGTTATTGCAAACAAAACGTTGGTTGGATAATAAATACCCCCTTAATGTCTGCGGACGTGAAAGCATGCGTAAAGCGATGAACCGATGAAAAGCGTCTTCTCTCCCGAGTTAATATTGATATTTTGCTTGCAGGAGATTTTAATTCTGCCCTCCTGTCGAATCTTCACTCAACTCTTGAAATTAATCCTAGTTAAAAGTAAACTTAAGGGGGCTCACTACCTCAGCTAAAATCGCCTCTGCAGACCACTTTTATTTTAATTGTCACCCTATTATTTTTTTGTGTAGGAAGTTTAAGTTTTCACATTTTTGTTAGAAAAGAATGTATCTGAGCTTTCATTGAGATACATTTTTCACTTCACTAGACATATTAATGATAATTAGTGTTTTCAGTGACCTTTTTCAGTCATTTTTCACACCTCTTCATTGCCCTTTTTATTCACTAAAAGAAACATATCACGTAGTAAGATCACATAATGGTCTTGGGTATTTAATTTGGTGTCATCTACTTTATTATGCTTGTCACTATAAGGCCTCAGACTTTAAAATGCTAACGCATGTTTCGTGTTTTTTCGCGATCTAGTCACGGCATATGGCCGACTGCCCCCACCTCCTCTGCCGTCACCCCCTCCTCTAACTACTCCCCCCCCCTCGACAGGAAGATTAGGGCTTTCCAATTCCACTCAGGTCTCGGAGGGGAGAAGCCAGTCGAGGAGAATCTGAGAAGTAGTGAGCCCCCTTAGTTTAAATTTTCGTCGATAGACAGACATGCCTCAACAGAAAATGGATTTGACTGAGCAACGTTTACAGCATCGTCATTGGTCGTTCAATCCTAAGATTGGTTATAAACTCGATTAATTCTGGCTTAACTTCGTGAAAATCCATTCTAAAGAATTCAAATGAGATATGGTACTTTTTTCACAGTTTTTTATTTCAGGTCGACCGGTTTCGTCACATAGGCGACATCATCAGGTAATTTCCTTACCTCCTGGTATCTCTTCCTTTGCACTTTCCTCTTTATTTTGCCCACGAACTTAATACTGGGTCTTCCTCTGGTGACTTTTTCCTCTATGTTACGTTCGTTTGTTCTTCAAAAACCCGATGTGTCTCAGGGTGTGTCCAATCCATCTGGTTCGTCTTTCCTGTTTAGTGTTCCATGTGGTCCTATCCTCTTCTGCTCTAAGAGTATACTTCGTCATTTCTTAGCTTATCCTTCCATTTTATCTTCAGCATCCTCATCCAGCACCAGGTTTCGATGGCATCTAGTCTTCTCTGGTCAGCTTTTCCAATGGTCCATGCTTCCGATTCATAGAGTGCTATTCTCCGCTTGATGTCCGTTGTACTTCTTCCCTCCCACGCGATGGTGCTTCCGAGATAGGCGAAGGAATCCGCTTGCTCTAATTTCTCTCCTCTCGGGGTGATTTCTACATTCAGCTTCTCTCCTCCGCATTAGAGCACATGAGTGTGTAAGTTTAGATTATACAAGTAAATGGGTGCTTGCAATTTGCAAGCAAGGGGGGGGGGGAAGTGTTAGATGATGATACTCTTTAAATAAGGAAAAATAACAATGAAAGCTCTAAAGTCTGCGTGCTACATTTAAGCAAAGAAAAGTATAATTCTCGAAAATGAAATACGCGCCCCATGAGGTATGGATACCAGAAAGTTCTAGTTCAAACTTATATTGTATGTCATCCAGTTATTGACGGCTTATCACAATACTATTATCAGTATACCGAAACGAACGTGGAACCACTGGAAGATCATCATAACCTCATTTGACGGCATATAAGACGCTCTTCTACGTTAGATATTTCATTTCAGTGCAGCAAACTTAATAAGAGCTCACATGAAGAATTTTACTATAACAAATTCGATCGGAATCGAGATTTTTAATATACTAATTTTCATATTCAATTTTTCTCTTCCAATCTTCTACGTGGACTGCATGTTTTTTAATGAAAACTACAATATCATGAAGGTTGGTTGGTTGAAATTGGTCGTCAAAGCTACGGTAGAGGCCAAGAAAAAGTTGAATAAATTGTACCAAGTACTTAGCAGTGCGAAAAATGGTATAAAGAGGACTAAATAACATGCACCTAGGTTACCTAACTCATAAATGTAAAGCTATCGCTTGCAAAATCTCGAAGCCTAATCGACTTTTGTAAATTTTCCGATTTTACCCCAAATCGACACATAAATCTAACTCTCCCCTGAAACTGGCCCGCCTCGCTGAGTTCTAAATCTCAAATCGACACTCGGCCCGGCGACAATGGAGAAATATATCCATAGCAACGAAAGTGAAAAAATTTCTAAAATCCCAAATAAAAGTTTAAAAATATCAGTTTTACGGTAGGTAGGAAAGAATCGATTGCAAGAATTAGATTTGTTTAAACATTGAGCCTCATATTTGTGAAAGAATCAGTCATGTAGCTCAATTATTTCATATTTTAATGAACGAAAGAAAAAAGGTCCATACTAAAATTTTTCATTTTTCCCATATAATCCCATGTAAAGCTATCGATTACAATAAATCGAAGCCTAATCGACTTTTTTTTAACTTTTTCGATTTAAGTGATTTGTAGGAGTTAGGATTTTTAAGACGCTAAACTAGAACTTGTGCTTAATTTTACATGAATATAATGCTGAATTGTTAATTAATATCAGCATATAGCCTTTCACCAGCTCTTATGTAAAATGTTTCAACGTTTAGCCTCAAAGCTGATTTTGCCATGTATGTAATATAACTATTAAAATGGTGTTAAAGTTAATTACTCTTTGTTAATTCCGCAGTATTATTTCCTTTGTTTTCTTTGATGTCATGATTTATACCTTCTTTTATTTTGCGTCACATGTCTCTGTATGTAGAATAAACACACAAGTCTTTCTTCCGTTCTCAAACTTGACGGTGACGTGTCTTATTTCACCACGAATCCCTCATAACCCCAGCAATCATGCGAAACTAAAGGTGAAACCTTCCATTTTCTATTAATAGGAGCTTGCAACTTGCAAGCAGGGGGTTTTATGTCAGACAGTGCACGGTAAAATATTAAAAGCGAAAGGAAACTGCTGTTAGAGTCCATTGAAATTCTTTAATTTTGTGCAAAACGCTCAGTAAAATATGTGTTGTTGTAATATATTGTTGCACTACAAAATTTAGACATGCGTCATTAGAAAATGAAATTGAACGAGCATTCTTATTTTTATCGTCAATAATTTTTTTGTCCCAAATTACGAGCGTGGGCTAAAATATTTTCAAAATTTCTGAAAGTTCAGCTCTTCACTGTACAACATCCCTGCGGCAACCCGTGCCATTGTTGAAAAATGTGCTGGAGGAAAATGTCCAAAAGGTAAAGAACGGAAAAGAATGGAAAGAAACAATCATCTGGTACACCTGCGAGCTTAATGTAATTTGTGACAATAGTAAACGTAATTTATATGAGGACCCCAGAAGTCAAGGGGTCTAAGTAACAAGACCATTGTTTAGAGAAAACTTAAGTCAAAGTTGAAAATGTTTGGTACAACCCACTAAGTAGTTAAGAGGCATTACCCTAGATCGCAGCACCTGTCAAGAAAATCACTTGGATCCCTTTATCAACTAAAAGATTAATATTTTCACATCCCTTTCCTGTACCTAACATATTTTTTTTCAAAAATGTCACTTAGACCTCTTGACTTCTGGGGTCCACATATACGTTTGCAAATGGCCCATGAACTTCGCATTTTCAGATTTGTATTTTTCCACGTAGTTCGTTTGAAAAAATTTCTTCATCTGACCGTCGGGCTTTCTAAGGTGAAGGATGTCCTTATACCACTTATTGTTGGTCTGACGAGATCGACGCAGATGAAAAAAAAACGAAAATTCGAGAATTACTGCCGTAAATTTTTCACACAGCGGTCGCAGCATGTTACGCTATATTTTTTCGCATTCACTCTGACCTCGATTGATCGATTACCGTGTCACGCAAACTCTTCACTCCCTTTTTATGAGACAGATTTGACTGTCGCCGAGGAAGGACAATTGTGTGTGGCGAATGGACCGTTATTGAATGCTTTAAAAGCAATGCATGCGTGGCTATGGTGTAGCGAAGTGGGTAATCGGAAGTTTGACTGGTTTGAAATGCTGCAGGATGGCGAACAATGCTGCGAAATACCCCTGTTGCAGTTTCATGTTTTAATGGACGCTTGAGATACGGATAGATTGAGAGTGCTGGGAGGGTTCGAGTGGTCAATGCCCACGTTTCACTCGAAGGTAACACCAAAAATTGCTTCCATAAGAAACCGAAGGGTTAACTAGGTAGTAAACTACTACTTTACCAAGTACTTTTATTGATTTTACTAATTATAAAGTTAATTTATAATTTTTCTCATTTAATAATAATTATTTATGCATTTGTGGCATTCCTATGAAGTACATACGTAGTTACATCTCATCGAGTTTGGGGTTATAATAGTACCATTCGCTCCCATCACCATGAGTGTAACCCGACCTGCGCAGCTGGTGTTCGCATCCTCGAACGGATCGAGTTTCACAAGCTCTCTCAAGTTGCCCGTCAGCCACTCTCATGAAATTGATATATCTCATCAAGTTTGTAATTACGGGCCAAGAAAAAGAGTACCTTTCTTTCGATATGATACCTGATATAAGTAAAAGATCTTCTCGCGGCGTGTAAACAACTCCTTAAATATCGAGTTTCCCCGGGTTAGATTACATCTGGAAAATGTTACCCAATACGAGCCCACAGTTCCCTTAAAAAAGTTGAGGCATGAGGAGGGAAGTTTTCAGTTCCCACGCTCTCTGAAAACGATACTCTTGTTTGTTTAGTTGGAGTGAAGCTGATACTCGCAGAAAACAGTAAACGGAAGCATTCCCCTGTTGAACCCGTTCTACACGGGGCACGTTATTGCAAAATTTGATCAAAGCACGAACGTGCATTTCAAATTGCGTCGTGTAAAGAGGTGGATTGCGAGGACGCATGCATGAATGCATGGAGGCGAGTTGTCAAAATAGCTCCTGCATTAATTCAGTAACTACTGCAAGCCTAATTAAGAAAATCATGCAGTGTTTAACTGTGCAATTTCGTGCCCCGAGTGAAACGGACATTATAGTAAGTTTTATTCGCGTTAAGCATGTATAATATTGAATATCCAATAAATATGAATAATACCCTTATGATTTGCTTTAGTTTTATGCAAGGATAACCTTTAATCATCTCCGGTTGAACAATTTTTATGATTGTTTTGTGATTAGTATTTCAACTTGCCAATTCGAGTATAATTTAACACCACCTTAGGCAGTTCATCAGTGGCTCTACCCTTTCACTGAGAAATCTTATCTTTGGTATCAGTAAAAATAGGTCTAATATATTATTTAACGTTCTCGTATATCATTTGTTGAAAACTTACAAGTTGAGTATATTTACACCAAAATTTGACTTGAATATGAATTTACTCATAAACCTTATGTGTGGTAGTAAATGTATCATCGTATCACGAGGACTATTCTTATGCGCAGTGAAGGGAAAATATTTTTGGGCTTATGGTTAAAATTCGAAATTCGGAATCAATACATTTTTTTTAAATATTCCGAGTTACATTAGGTTTGTTGCAAAGGGTACCAACGTCCTGTGCGTTTATTTATCCTAAATTTGGGAGTGCCCTTGTCCCGTTTGCATTGCCCAAATGTGAAATGCCTTGAAGAAGAAACCTTGTGGAGGAATCGATTGCCCAAAAAATCTTCATTTCATTCTTTCCTGGCTTATATTAAGTAAAACAACAGTCTCTTAGCCCAACTAGCAGCTCATCGGCAGGGATGCACTCACCAGGGAGATAATACTTTCCAAAATCCAAATGTATTGCCTTCCAAATGGATCATCAGGATGCAAGCTTGTCAGACCGCCTTCTCTTCTTCCTAGTATCTTAATCATCAAACAACAAATATCTAAGAATATTTCTCAGCGAAGATTCTTAGAAATTCAAAAAAAATCTACCTAAACCGGTAGAATACTCTAAAAAGTGTGCGTCAATGTGCGTAACTCAGTATTTATCTTGACTCACATAGTCAGGCCGGAGAAACCTTAAGCAAATAAAGAAACGCAATAATGGATACATGTTTGAGCGGGAACGAAGTGGATTGCAGAGAGGAGGGAGCGGAGCGGACGGCTTTATCAAGCCTATTTTTTTTGGATTGATGACTGGTGAAAATGATAACAACTACCCTCTATCCGGGCCGTGAATCTGTCTACGAAGTCGCCCACAAATATTTTTCTCGTCGTCATTTCCATGAACTCGTAATTGGCCACAAGGTGGTTAGACGGGGGATGAGTGTGTGGTCTCCGTTAACTCGGCGAATTGCGAGAAGACCGCCAGCGCCGCTACGTCCGTCCGCCCATCAAACGAAATTGAGAGCCCTTGAAGACATGAAAAGGGGCGCGCGCGCGGAGAGTTCTTTTTTTCTCTCTCGAGTGCCTACTTGTCCCCACTCGTCTGACCCCAGTGGTGGTACGAGCCAATTATGCATGAATAGGGGGAGGAATGAGATGAAAAATTCGGATGATACCGGAGCTCGGAGGCTCGACTGACTATCTGGTTTCATATGCGCATACAAAAAATATACCAACATCGTTTTCGTTACGTTTGTTAACTTTGGCTTTTTTTTCCATGCACTCCTCCCGAATTCCTAGGGTACAAAATTGTCCAGTTCGACTCAAAGTTTTCGTTAATTATGGGCCAACCTTATAAGGATATGCAACCGCAACGAATCAGACGTGTATCGATACGACGCATACCGACGACTTACTGTATTTGGAAAGGGCACTGCGTCATCAAGCTATTACCTGACAACCGAGATAACAGCCATATTGCATAACCCTACTCTCTCCGTACTTTCCTAATGATAGCACGGCGGAATGGACAAATTAGCGGATGTAAAGCAATAATATCAACCATCTGTTTGAAATTTAAGGCAAGTAACTCTTCAGACTTATAATGGCTGCTTAGTACTATAGATTCTACTCAATTTTACAGTAGTTTTTATCGGGAATGCGGACGATTATTAATTTTAATAATTGAGCCAATGAGAGATGAGAAATGAACGAATATGTGTGGACCCCAGAAGTCAAGGGGTGTAAGTGACATTTAAAAAAAACAAGTTAGGTACAGGAATGGGATGTGAAACTATAAATCTTTTAGGTGGAAAGGGATTCAAGGGATGTTCTTGATAGGTGATCCCATCTAGGGTAATGCCTCTTAACTACTTAGTGGGTTGTACCAAACATTTTCAACTTTGACTTAAGTTTTCTCAAAACAACGATTTTGTTACTTAGCCCCTCGACTTCTGGGGTCCTCATATATTAACCCTCAAACGGTACGGTGGGGGTCGGATCCGACCCGAGCGTTTAATTTTCCGTTCCCCTGTTCCCGCCTCTCTTTGTAGGAGGATGAGTTGGCTGGTAATACAAAGACTTCTCTTAACTAGAAACAGGTGCGTCTTCATAATTTTCGATCAGTAAATTTTATTATACAATTAAAATACTTACTGCCAACTTATTTCTATCATAAACCTCATCAAAAAGAGTTCGGGTCGGATCCGACCCAACCGTACCTTCTATTTCGTCTCTCACCACTGTACCGCACGAGGGTTAAAGAAGTGAATGCCGATGTCTGGTAAGCCATTGATAGAAAACATTGTAAAATTGCAAAATCAGTGCGTTAGCTCACAATCGCTATAGGAAAATGAGGGACAAGGATGATGGTGGACTGGCTTCAGCTTCCAGTGTTGGTTAGCATTGCGAGTGCCCTCTACATCTACCTCAAAGCTCAAAACAAGCTCCAAGTTCCTACTTTTTTTTCAATTTATTTCACTCCTGCTTTCTCTGATGAGATTCATTAGATATTGAAAACCAATATTTTGGCTCCAACAAAAAGCCAATTATCCCACGAATATATTTTTCGAGAACACATTAGTAGGTAACCATTGAAACCAACTGCAGCGCCATCTTTATAGAACTAACATATGTATTTCGACTTCAATTTTCACAGTTATTAGCTGGTACAAAAAAAAGACGGTAAATAATGTCTAGTTTATTTATAAACAATTAAATGGGAGTTTATTGCTCCTTCGAAACAGCTTATCATGAAATTAGCATTTATATTAGATAGAAAAAAACAATTTTCCCTCGTGTTTCTCCCGTTAAACACCGCGTACCTTTCAGTTCGACTTGTGAAGATTTCTATGAATACAGTATCAATATTTAAGAAAGGAGGACTGACACCACAAGTTCTGATATAATTCTAATATATTGCAATTTATCTCTGATTAAGAAAGAAAATAAAACATGCAACCAACTAAAGCACCAGAAATTCTTACGAACAAAGCCAAAGTCTTTGATCAAAAAGGTGAACAAATTATAGGAGGACAAGGCAAAATGACCCAAAAAAGTGAAGGCTTTTATTCTAAGGGTCTGTTTTTTTTTCAATAAAATGGAATCCGGGCCCCTAATTCCCAGTAAAAATACCAGCTGAAACTCAGTCAAATTTATTGCGGCCGGATGATTTCCTATAAACCTATAAATTCGAGTAGGAACATATTTCAATTAAATCATTTTATCGAATTTCTACTCCTTTACGTATTAATCCCCATCGAGTCAGCCAACCAGTCACATATTTAATTGCATAACGTTCATTCAACGGTCGAATTATGCATTTGAGGATTTATTTCATTCATTGAATTTCCCCCGAAATGAAAGGTGATCTCCGTGATCTCATTTGTTTCGGCATTTTATGTCCACCACTCACAAAATTCAAAAACAGCTCATCAATCATCCAAAGCAATGATTTGCACTCTGTTTTGTTTTGCTTGCGTCTCACTCTAAAAGTTAAAACGGTAAATTAACTTAGAAATTACTATTGCCGCACCCATTTTTTCCAAAATTTTCCTGTGACAAACTATAATACAAAAAAAATTTGATCTGATATAATTCTAATATATTGATTGATTGAATTGCCACGTGAAAATTCACGAAAATCGAATTTGGAGGTTGACCAGCCTAAACCTACGGCCAGGGCCTTTTTGCCCTATGTATCTACCATATCCGGGAGAATCTCGAGGGTTCTGAAGAGGTACAACATCGAAAGCATCCATAGACCTATGGCCAATTTAAGAGACCGCCTTGTGAGGGCGAAGGACCCAGTTGGCCTCATGACTCCGGGGGTATATAAAATCCCATGCGAATGTGGTGAAGTCTACGTGGGAGAGACTGGGCGAACTATATCCACGCGTCTGAAGGAACACCGTAGGCATTTCCGGCTTGGTCAACCGGAAAAATCAGCAGTAGTTGAGCATAGCCTGAGTCGGGACCATAAGATCATTTGGGATGACACGACTGTTCTTTGGCGATCCGGTCAATTTTGGGATCTCTTAACCAAAGAGGCGATAGAGATAAGGTTGGAGAGGAAGAATTTCAACCGGGATACTCGTTACACGATCAGCAACTCTTGGAATAGAATTCTGAGAAGAATTCAGAACGCCAGAGCTAAGTCCCCGCTGGTCAACGGTCCTCCACCACAACAATCGGGGCTCGACCAATCCCGCCCCGCCTAGCGCCCAAGTAAACAGTCTTTTCAAGCTCGCATCAGTAGCCTTGAGAATGGGTAACGAGTCGGAACCCGAAACGTCGGCTGCCTATGACTATCTTACCCGGTGGCGAGCCCGAGAAATGTACACTAACAAAAAAAATAGTCTAGCCGTAACCAGCCCATTTTTATGTTCGACGATAAAATGTGTTGCACTCAACTTCAGAAATAAAAGTAATATTATATTCGCTTCCTCAACGCATTTCAGTGTCGCAACCCGCGACACTGAAACCGCGATGTTCTTTAATTTTACCCGCAATCACTTCTATGGTAAATTATAATTCAGTGTAACTCCTGGTCCTTAAGGTAGTTTGAGCGAGATAGTTCCCCAGTCATTATGAAAACCAATTTCGAATTTTTAAGTTTTAATGTCAGCAGCTGTAGGAGTCATGAAGTGAATCTTTTTAGTTTAATGGTACTATAATATACCTTCATGTGAATGACAGCCTTAATAATTTTAAAAAAATATCTCTAAAAGTCTTTAAATTGACTTATTTTTCCACTCGGGACGTTTGAAACTCCATAAACGAAGGATTCTCTGTGATTCTGAGAAAATTACT
This sequence comes from Ceriagrion tenellum, assembly GCA_963169105.1. NCBI lineage: Eukaryota > Metazoa > Arthropoda > Insecta > Odonata > Coenagrionidae > Ceriagrion > Ceriagrion tenellum. Next base: position 108,502,445 of record OY720635.1, on the reverse strand, counting down.
GCAGTGACTAAGTATACGATTTATTGTTTAAGAAAAACCTGAAAAAACATACAAACGACACGCTTTCAATTCATAACGAAATCTAGGTGTTAGAAATTTCACACTTTTTAAATAAGGTCCCTCTGTATCAGATGATAAGCGTTGGGACGCGTGATAAGAATAAATATGAGTGGGCATCTCAAAGTTTCATTCTTTTAACTTCCCTCTTCAGTGACTACTCGTAACATTCGTCATGTAAAATTACTGGTATTTTTTTGGCGGATAAATTGGAAAGTAGTTCGGTTGGGGGCTGATGCTTTGGTATCTTTGTAAAATATGATCCTTTTTTCTTTCCAACGAGACTAGATTTATAGATTTATAGGCGAAATGATATTTAACTCGAGTGTAACGTTAGTTTGAGCGATAATAGTTCCTTAGTCATAACGGAGACCATATTCGAATTATACGTTTTAATGTCAGCAGCTGTAGGAAACATACATTAAGTATTTCCCAGTTAATGGCGCAATAGTGTACTTTTGTGTAACTAAAATTCTAAGCAACTGAATAAAAATATCGATGTTAGTCTCTAACTTGACTCATTTTTTACGCGCGGTACGTTTGAAACTCCTTCTCAACGGAAGGTTTTGGGTGATCCTGAACAAATTTCTGCGGTGGAAATATGATTTATTTTCAAAAATAGTTGAGGAAACGTACAAAATAAGCACCGTTAAATTTTTTTACGAGATTTAGGTGTTGAAAATTTCACATTTTTTTTTAAATAAGGTCTGTCTGAAGTGCATGCACGTGCTGTTGCGCCCATGTAAAATAGGCTGGTTTTTTCGTCCAAAATCTCGGTAAGTAGTTTGATAAGGGTCTGATATTTCGTTACCTTTGTGAGAATGAGATTTTTAAATGAGACCAAATTAATTGATATCTAGGTGAACAGATATTACGTTCTAACTACCTTAAGTAATTTATTCGCGAGTTTTGTTTATGGAACCGAAAGGAAATTGATAGACGATTTTTCCATCGTCAAATGCACCATTAAAAAGCTTCATAGAAAGCCGACGTTTTGTATTCATTATTCTGAATTTGTATTCCTTAACAATCCCCTTACGAAATCGTTTGCATTTCGTGACGAAGAATTGAATGACGAGTCTACAAAATCGCCTCAACAATTGACTATTTAGAACTCGCGCGGAATTCTTGGTTGGCAGTTGTTCCTTAGCTACGAACCAAAGATATAATGGTGATGTGCAATAGCGGCGGAAGACCACCTGAGAAGAGGATAAGGGAGAGCGGAATAGGGAGCAGGGTTAATAAAAAGTAAAATTTCGACAGAATTGTGGACGAATATTCCGACACTAGCGATGAAATCCTAATGCATCGCAGGCGGCGATGCGTAAACGAGCCAAAGGTGATACAGCATTCATTGTTATAACCGTCGCGAACGAATTAAAGCAGCCTTTTTACATTGCAGGAAAGAATATTCCTCCGCCGTTAATAATTTAAGAAATGAATTTTTTTAATGAGTAAGAATGCGCCGAAATATTCACTGACTTTCGTGGGAGTACTATGGCGGTAAAATACATTGTGATCACATTAATGGCGGCCGTGAGGTGGAAATAGTTGCGAAGACCCATATCGATGGAGCTACGGGTACATCGAATCGAACGACCCTGCCAATATTACCAATGACCACATGCATGACTAGTTTCTCGCAAATCTGTATAAAAACGAATATAGCTCCAACCACGTTAAGGTGGAGCAGTGGAGCCAGCACAAGCTTCCATGTATACTTTTTTTTCAAGCAAGGAAAAAGTCAGGGGAAGGTTTTACAAACGGATGACTCCACTATAACTTTTAATTATGCTTTTTTTATTTGTAATAAATTACTTCTTATCGCGAAGCTCCTTGAAATAATGAAGGTCATGACTTTTAATTCGATTCAACTTTGAAATTTACTTTGATACTTTTTGAAATAGTTAAGCTGCAAGTGTTTGAACATAATTATTATTTGCTTGCATATAAATATTTTGCATTATTGTAGATTACTTTTTCACGGTGAGGCTCGCTGAAGTGATGAAGATCATGACTGCTAATTCGTTTATCTTAAGCCATTTAAAATTTACTTCGATTCGTTTAGCGAAGGTTTATAAGTATGTGAACATAATTAATATTTGTAATTAACAATGAAGTTCAAACGATATCGTACTGTCTACCAAATTTATTTCAAACTCTTACAACACGTGTTTCAACTGTCTAGCAGTCATCATCAGGTAAGGCTTACCTGATGATAACTGCTAGACAGTTGAAACACGTGTTGTAAGGGTTTGAAATAAATTTGGTAGACAGTACGATGTCGTTGGAGTATCATTGTTAAATTCGTTGTCTCGGGCGTGACTTCATGGAATCGACTTAACATAATGAAAAGTAAAGAAAACTTTGTAATTCCACATAAATATTTAATGTTTAGACTTAGGTTTCGACGTGGCACGTCATCATCTGGTGATGATGATGACGATCCAAGTCGATGATGATGACATCCAGATGATGACGTGCCACGTCAAAACCTAGGTCGTCACAAGATGATGACGTGCCACGTCGAAACCTAGGTCGTACATTAAATGTTTGTGTGGAATTACAAAGTTTTCTTTACTTTTCATTACATCATTGTTAAATATGCTGTTCTACAATATCTCGCCGGAGAAAGTGGAGTTTATTTGTCATTAAGTTGGTATGAGGGAGATAGTCCCATAGTCATAATGGTGACCATATATAATTCTTTAATTTTATTAACGATAGGGTGTTTACGATCCTGAATATAGCACTGCATTAATAATATGATTTATTAGTACAATAGCTGAGAATTCATAGAAACTACACAATATTAATTTTTTTACGAGAACTAGGGGTTAAAAATTCCTCATTTAAAAAAAATGAGTTCTCAATAGAGTGCGCACATTTACCATTTCCCATGTGAAAGGGGTGGTTTTTTCGTCAAAAATCTCGGAAAGTAGATCGGTAAGGGGCTGGTATTTTGGTATCATTGGAAGGGTGAGGTATTTTTCTATATAATGAGACCAAATGCATAGATTTCAAGGTAAAACTATATTTCGCTCAAACTACCTAAAATTTCACTAAAATTAAATTTCAAGTTATATAGTCGTTAAACTTCACACCTTCAGGTGTCACCTCATGGAAGTATTTGTAAAAAAACAATTGCACCTGAAGATGCAGCAATCTGCGAAACGCGCTAAACGGTAATAATAAATAACTGTGGAAAAGTTCAATAATTATTTTAAATATGGATTCCATTATAGGTACATTTTTTTGATTAGTCGATTCAAGCAGACCAAGATGAGTTATATACTGTGTTATTAGATCTAATGTTGCTATACTTACTTGCTTACTCCTCGGCGCCACAGCCCTTGTAGGGCCTTGGCCTCTCCGACGATGTTAGCCCAGACATCACGATTCCCGGCATGCGTTCTCCATCTTTTAATTCCCATCTTTCTCAGATCAACCTCTACATCATCCAACCATCTTTTCCAGGGTCGCCCTCTCAATCTTCTGCCACCAGGATGACCACAAAATATCTTTTTCACCATCCTATCCTCAGGCATTCTCTCGACATATCCTAACCATCTTAATCTATTGCTCTTAATTTCTGTCACTATGTTAGGGTGTTTGTGGAGTTCCTCGAGTTCTCTGTTTCTCCGTATTTTCCACTGTCCACCTTCCTTTGTAGCACCATAAATCTTTCTTAGTACTTTCCTTTCCAATTTTTTAAGTAGCTCTTCTTCTGCCGTGGTCATGGTCCACGTTTCTGAACCGTATATGACCACAGGTCTAATCACTGTTCGGTAAATCTTTGTTTTCAAGTTCCGACTGAGGTTGCGTGACTTGAGCACTTTCAATAAAGCCCGATAAGCCCTATTGCCTGCTGCAATCCTGGCTTTTATTTCTTCATGTATTTCATTATCTTTTGTCACCAGCACTCCCAAATACTTGAAGTTGTTACATCTCTCATACTTATTCCCATTTAATGTTATAGATTTATCTCGAACAGTAGTACTTTTCCTGGAAGAGAACAAGTACTGATACTATACTTTTATATGACTGAAATTCCGAGTCGTCAAAATAAAATTTCTATGTCTTCAAGTTGACTATTTTTTCAATACGGTACGTTTTAAACTCCTTCCCAACGATGGGGTGTTTATGTTCCTGTAAATATTGCTGCAGTGTGAATATGATTTATTGTAATAATAGTTGAGAAAAATTACAAACTACATTATGTTAATTTTTTGACGAAATCAAGTTGTTTGAAATTCCTCATATTTTAATATATGAGATCTCTGAAGTGTGTGCACCCCCCATTTCACATGTAAAAGAGATGTTTTTTGCGTCAAAAATTTCGGAAAGTAGTTCGGTTAGGAGTAAATATTTTGGTATATTTGGAATGGTGAGATACTTTAAAATATACTAACTTCACACTGTTAATTTTTTGACGATATTTGGGTGTTAGAAATGCCTCATTTTTTAAATAATGTCTCTCTGGAGTACCATTACACGTACCATTTCCAATGTAAGAGGACCGGTATTTTTTGGCAAATATCTCGGAAAGTAGTAAGGTAAGGGGTTGAATTTTTGGTCTCATTGGAAGGGTGGGATATTGTTCTTTAAAATGAAACTAAATTCATATATTTGTTGGTAAAATCATATTTCGCTCACACTACCTTGAATTTATAAATTAAGTTTAAAGTTAGGCAGTTGTTTTATTTTCCGTGTTAAGCAGACGGAGGTGGCTAATTTCTAAAGTAGCATATATGTATATCCTACACAAACTCTCCTCTCTCTGTCTTATTAATAAGAATACATTATTAAGATATTTAGTGCAGCTTTATGTAAACTATAAGGCGAACCTGTGTTTAGGTTACCATCAATTTGAAACACAACCATACATTGTTACATATAGAACGAGAAAAAAAATATGTACACCAAAATTTCAAAACAATTCCTTTTAACAAGTATGTTTGCAAAAATAAATAATTTTAATTAGCAAAATATATCTTCGATTTTTTTCATAGGTAAATAGCCAGTTTTTAACTTATTTTAAAAAAGAAGCAAGATTAGGTAGAGATTTGTACTCAGAAGGTAATATGTTATACATTTTTGGCCCAAAATATAAAAAAAACTTCGCCTGTACAGTGACAATTTGGGCCTCGGCAAAGGTGTCAATATACTCCGAAAATTCCATAAATCTGGCCTCTTTGAGACAGTAATTTTAGTACCACTCCTCAGAAAAAACAGTCTACGCACTTTGTTTAGCAGTAAGTTGTAATAGAGTATGCAAGGTTACCAGCCTTCGCAGTACCCGCACCACGTGCAGCTTTCCCTACTAACGGTTACGTCGCTCTACCGTTCAGTTTTGGCACATTTTCGCCAGTATGCCACAAGAGAAACCAAAGCATAGTAATACCCTAGGCCCGCTCTCCCTATTCTGCGCTAGCTAGGATCCCTTCTGAAAGAACTACCTTGAGAGCCAGCATACTGTTGCCCGCGAGCCACCACTAGTAGGTATATGCGGTGTACTGACACACCGGGTCACAAGTACTTTGTACACGTACAAATGCCTAGGTGGGAGGAATTTCAAATGTTGAAGTAGCGGAAAGGATGGCTCATGTCTTCATATTCACTTCTTCTCACCACTCTTCTTTTTGCCATATCTCTATCTCTCTCTCTTCAAGGCGTTCCACTTTAACCCAATCGATTTTTTTTCCTTCGGGCTTTGCTCTTCAAGTTTCCAGCCGACGCACTCGTCCGTCCTCGCGTTTGCCGATCCCCGCGGCGCTGCTTCTCTCTCGGAACGGAGGAGGAGGAGGAGGAGGAAGGAGAGAGAGAGAAAGAGAACGCGGGAGTTATCCTGCAATTAAACCGTTGCTGCCTTTATCGTCGAGTGGCGGCGGACTAAAATTCTACTCGTGAGAGGAGGCGGAGGGAGAACGGGGGGAAGACGGGCCGAAGGGCCACACCTCTACCCCCCACCCCACCTTACCCTGTATCCCATCTCGCCCGTTCCCCCTTCCCACTCCCCCACCCTCTCCCTTCCCATCATCCCATTCCATAACGCCGCCATTCTTTCGTTCCCCGAGATTCTTAGCCTTTTGTTTCTCGCCTCCCCTCTCAAAATTCTTCTCCCTCATATTCCATTCCCTTTGGTTTTTATCTCTTCAAGGTTACCATTGGTTACCTATTTAGCATCATCATTCGTTGTTCGTTCAATCCGAGGATTGGTTGCCTGCAGCTCTCCGTCCTTCCCTATCGAACATTTTTTTCCCTTGCTCTCGGGCGTTTTTCTCAAATATTTACTAAGTTACTAATTTTTACAACAGCTCGTGAAAAACTGAACATGGAAACAACTTTTTTTCCTTTGGTATGTTAAAAAACATGTTCGAATTACTTAAATCAAAATTTCTTGCCTCTACAATAACTATTAAGAGAATAGCGATAACATAGAGTTGGGCCATCGAGTTTTGAGCGATGGAAACAGGGTCTTTTTAAAAAAAAAAATTGTACAAGTGTAGATAAGAAAAGGACATTTTTTTACATACATCTGTAAACGTAAAAATGATTATTCTATCGTATGAATTTCATTTCGTTAAAATCGGTTGATCCTACTAAAAAAAACAGTGCCCTAAACTCAACGGACTCGACTTTTTAATGGACAGTATATACTCGTTTCGGCCGTGTTCCAATCCGATATTATACACACTTCGTACCCTTATGTGCTCTTTTCGATTGTCATTTTCTGGAAGTGACGTCGTATAGTGCGGTTCCAATCCGTTAGAGCGCATCATGGCTAGGGCGCTAGTGCGCATAGAAGGTAAGTGTATGACGATCCGCCCTTTTGCTCCCTAAGAATTTCCCATTCGTGAACATTGCGAATTTCCAATGCGATGTCTTGCAATAAATTACAATTCTGAGTGACTAATGGATGTTCTTCTGATATACTAGGGATAGAGGAAAGGATAATACAATTCATCGGCCTGCGGAAGAAATACACAGACCAACTTACGGGTCGAGGTGGTTCTGATATAGTTCCAACATTGGACACTGGGAGACATTGGCGCTGGCTGCCTTAAGAGCAGAAAAGTGCGTGAAGTGCAGGATAGGGCATAAGGGCGTAAGTGCAAAGGGTGCACCCTACGGATTGGAACACGGCCTTCATTTCTTCTTCTTCGATGGCGCTGCAACCCAAATCGGGCCTTGGCCTCCTCACTTTTCTTCCTCCATTCCTCTCTCTTCTCTGCCACTATTCTCCAGTTCCTCATCCCAAACAGTTCATGTGCATCCTTGCTGACGTTATCTTCCCACCGAGCTCTGGGTTTCCCACTGGTCTCTTCCCTCCCATCTGTGCAGTGAACACTCTCTTAGTTGCCCTCTCCTCAGGCATCCGCAGGACATGCCCTGCCCATTGGAGTCACATTAGTGTGCAGTAGTAGTGATGGGTCGCTCATGATCGATTCCTTCAAAATGATTGAATCACCAAGTGAGTCAAATGACTCATGATTCATGTCGGGTAAATGATTCGATCATTCAATCATTTCGTGTTTCCGTCTGCCGTGTGATTGAATGTGATATTAAGCGGAAAACATATTCACATGTACGTTATCCGTTATGTCTAGTCATGAAATTTCAGAGAGATATCTTAATGGGCATAAATCCATTAATATTTGGTCAGTGAGTTTATGTCTGTATAGCATAGTTGTAGACAAGGCGCTCATTTTAAAAACGATGAAATTTAACCCTTGTTACAATATCAGCGCATCATTACAGTTGGTAAACTTGATAAGAATTTTAATTACCTGCTCAGTTGAAAGCTCCTAATTGAATGTAATTCAATACAGCAGATCAGAAAACATTCATGCACATTAATTTGTGTAGTCTGAGCTAGTGATTTAATTTTCATGTACATAGTTTGACGTCATTCTTCTTGAATTCATAGTCTGTGACAGTTTTGCCTCTCTAAATATTCTCGTGACTATAGTACTTGGAAATCTCCAATTTAATGCGGATCCAAAATTTGTAGAATATGGAAATCAATCAACCTTCCTAAATTTCTAAGCACGATAGTAATTATTCTGAATCAATTATTCAAGTTATTCAAATAGATTGATGGCATCAATTAGCATCAATCGAGTGTTTGAGTCTCTTCAATCTTGATTCATTCGAATCTTTCGATTCACGTGAGTCTCGTGATTCATCTAATCAATCTGACTTACGAGTCATAATGAATCAAATGATTGAATCAGTTGATTGAATCTTTTAAGTGACTCGAATCAAAATGATTGAATCACTAAAATGATCGACTTAACCCATCTCTATGCAGTAGGTAGAAATGCTGGCTTCTTTATATAGGCTACATACTTCGTCTTCATGACGGATTCTCCATGCTCCTTCAGTATTCACAGGCCCGTATATTCTCCGCAGTACTTTTCTCTCAGATCTGTCCAACCACTCCGCAGACTTGTCTGTCATTGTCCAAGATTCCCAGCCGTAAGACAATACTGCACGGATGAGTGTTTAATAAAACCGAATATTGGTTTTCCTGTGCACATTTCTGTATTCAGGATTGGTAGTAGGGAATAGAAAGTGCGGTTAGCTGTGTCCATTAGTTTATTTTTTAGTTCTAATGTATCAGCAAATTCCGAGGAGATTTTGGAGCCCGAATAGGTAAAATTGCTTATTGTTTCAAATTTGTAGTCTCCAATGGCGATTTTGTTTGGTCCATATATTTATCCCATGGCTTTTTTCAATCGATCTTTCCCTCTATTTTACATTCAGATATACTTTTCACATACTCTTTGCGCCTCAGTGTTCAGTCTATCGGAATCTGCTTAGCGAAAGAATGAGATAACTTAGTAAACTCTACCTATTAGAATTCATTGTTACGTCCCAGGTTTCGCCACTTTGTGAAAGTGTTCAAACTATAGCAGGTGAAATACGTCGAAATCGCCGCGAGAAAAATTCGGCCTGGGCCGGGTATCGAACCACGAACCTTTGGTTTGCAAGACCACTGGGCCAGGTATTGGAGCCTGGATAACGTAGTGATCTGTGCATTGGTCCGGTAAACCAAAGGTCCGTGGTTCTATTCCCGTTCCAGTACGAATTTTTCTCGTGGCAATTTCAACGTATTCGACTCTTAGTGTCTACTTCAGGTCGGAACAAAGTGTCGGAATTCTTCCGTGATGGACGACTGACACAAAGTCAAGCCTGCAACCGTTTCCTTTATGAATCTTCTTTTCCGGACAGTGATGAACTTGTGAACTTAGTCGGCTCTCATTTTATCCGTCCACTGAATCTTCAGTATCCATATAATCACTCTACCAATAATCGAATACAGTACGTCCTCGGTATGCGTCGATTCGATTTACGTCTGATTCGATGTTACGTCCGTGCTGACAAGGGTCGTCGGAATTTTTTCCCTTTTTAATGCTAATAAAATAAACCGTATGTGCACATGCAGGGGCGATCCCAGGAATTTATTTCGGGGGGGAGAGGGGGTGGGAGACTACCATTAAATTATGGCAATTTTCAGTCACCCTAAAAAAACTATAAAACTGTTACATCATTATATCCATATAATAATGAGCATAATAATAACTATACTTTTCAGATCAGTGATCGAAGTTTTTGATGTTGTATGTGATAACTACGTCTAGTGGTTAAAATTGCTTCATAAAAACCCAAAATTTTCGGGGGGGGATGTATCCCCCATATCCCCCTGGGGATCGCCCCTGTGCACATGCTTGCGTTTTTGATAACTGAGACATGATCATCCTATCTGAAATAGCTATTTTTTTCCTGGAAAAAGGCAAAAAAAAAACAATTTTTAAATCAACGCCTTGATTCATCGCGGGATTGACCCTTCTGTGGGCGCATAAAATTTTTTTAGACGATCAGGCGCGCGGGCCACACCACGGTGGCCCAAATTCAAATTTTTTCAATTGCATAAAATTTTCAATTTGTTTGTGAAATATTTTAACAAGCAATATATGTAGACTGCTATCTATCGCTTATTTTAAGTTTTTCACTATGGAACATGTTTATAGTCGAGAGTGGAACAATACCCAAAGTCATTGAAAAGTCGTGAAATATTTTGAGCATCGAACATCCATTGTGACAAAATCTATGTAAAATATCCAACAATTTTAACTGATTACAATGTTGTAATGTATACATACCATATAAATAATATAATATTTCAATGCCGACAGGAAAATGTTACAGAGTTAGTCGCGTGGGCCATATTTGTGGCCCAGTCACGCAGGCTTCCTTTCGCACACTATTTAATACTAACCTTGAATTAATTTGTTACAAACGAACATGTGAGACTTTTGAGGACATAATAATATGCAGCTACTGACACTTACGAGTATATTATGCCATCTTATGAGAAAAGACACGCAAATGTAACACTGCGGGCCACCCCTGTGGCCCACGCGCCTACTGAAGGGTAACGCCTTGATTTATCGCGGGATTAAAGTGGTCACGAATATCTGGATCAGTTTTACGTTGTTTACACTTACGTCGCTCTTCTTCCACACGCATCACGACGTAAATCGAGGACTTACATTTAAAAACAAACCCGCCTAAGAACATTTTATTCTAGATTTTGTCTCCATCAACTATTTTTATTTCTGTTTCCACCCCTTCTGTTAACATGGTATTCACCTTTTGCACTCTCAGAAAAATAACGGCTACTATTAGAAAACTTGAACAATTTATTGAAAAATATATTGAGAGTAGTAATTGACTTCGCTCTTTTAATGAAAATTTTAGGTAGATGCTCTTAAAAAGGGTGAATGGGGATCATCCTGAGGACGATGGCAGACTACGAAAGGTCGGTGCTGCAAATCTCACTGTCACCCGGTTGGAAACCCGAGAGCTCTAATTTCAACAAAATTTTGCCTTTTATTAAAATACTTTACTTAAACGCATATTTTTAAGAGCACATACCTAAAATTTTTATTAAACAGCAACAAAGAAAAGAATTTCGTTAGCAAACAGAAAAAGAATTTCGTGAGACATTTATCATTTGAAAAGGCAGAAAAAAAATCACTTAGCTTTCAGGTATCAATATTCAAGATATAGGAATATTGATAAACTGCACATAGGTAAACATTGGTAAACTTCAGAATGGAGAAACGCGTTTTCTATTAGTTTAAATGATGCATTTTTCATTAGGGAATAACTGAAAAAAACTCCAAAAACTGAAAACTTTTTTCTCTCGACTACCTAACGACAGCATTCCCAAACGGTACAAATCCGTTTCAGGACGATAACAACGCTGATGGAAAGGCAAGTATTCCGCCGCAACGCTGAAAATGTCCTTGATAATAAATTTTCAGAGAAAGAAAAACCTTTTTAGTGAAATTCCTCACCTTTCTCGTGATACAAACCGCCGCCCCCGCTTATTAATTTTGATATCCAAGGCAAAATAATTCCACCCTGGATTGGGTGGCCAAATACCAAACATGGTGGAAACGCGACGAAGATGGGCACACCCTTAAGTAACTCCCCATCCTTCAGCGAATCCCTGCTCTTAATTCGTGGCGGAGTCGCTTCCGCTCGGATTATAACTTCGCTGCTCCGAAGTTCCTCGGCGTCATCAAAGCCCTCGCCCGTTCTTCTTGCCGCTCAAATTATGCCACGCCGTGCCGAAGGAGAATGTGGTGGGGACGACGGGTGGGATAAAGAAGGAACAGCGAGCGAGCGGCGCGGCGGTGGCATAAGCTGCAAGAGTTAGAATCGCTCTTATCCGCGCTTAGAGTGGATGGGTGGACCCATCCGTGTGGGGGTGGCGCGGGCTGAGAAATGGCTGAGGACTTTGAAATACTCGCGGGGGTTTCAAGTGCGCTTCGAATCGGCGGGAGAGGGTTTGCTTCCCCCGCACGATGGGATGATTTGTGTGGTGGGCTGAGTGCCGGCCCCCATCCCGATGGACCGGGTTCGAATCCTTCGAAGGAGCCTCATTGGGCCGGTTGGTTTCTCGTGGAGGCGAACGACAACTGATGTAAGAATAAGTAATGTTGAAATTGGTGGGTAGGGATGCCATGATTTCGCAATTAAAGTTGTTGTTCACATTCCACAGAATTTTATGCTTCTGTGGAAACCTTGATCGTGTTAATAGCCTTACTCGGTGTTAATTAAATTCTATGAAAAGTGAACAACAACTTTTATTGTGAGATCATGGCATCTGTACTCCATGTCCACAAAATATCTTGGTCGGTGTTAATAACCTTGCTCGGTGTTAATTAAATTCCATGAAAAGTGAACAACAACTTTCATTGTGAGTTCATGGCATCTGTACTCCATATCCACAAAATATCGCCTGATACGCAAGACTTAATTGGTGGGTAGGTTTAAAATAAAACAAAGAAAGTCTTCAAAAGCCGTGAACAACTGGCACCCCTCGTCAGAAAACACCAAACTTACTGTGTTGGTATGCTGGGAAACCACAGCAGTGACCAACCACAGCCTCTCTACCAAGAATACCTCCCCGTGAAGGTTTACGGGAATGTTACTTACTCGCCAGGGACCAACACAAACGCACACACACAACCCAAATAGGATCCTTTGCAAGGGCTAATGGGACCCCGCTAAGGATGTTTGGGTTATAACCTGGGATCCTTCACAGGGCAAAGGAGACCCCACTAAGGATGCCCGGTCATTTACGCAAGCACACTCACAAGCACACTAACAAGCACACAAAATCACTCACTCACACAAACAAATGGGCCCAACTTCTGGGAGAATCAGCTCCAAAAGAGCGTGGTCAAATCTACACAACAGGAACGGACGAGGGTGGGGGTCGAATACGCGTATTTAGGCTACAATGTAGCCCTCTTCAGCGAACCGAAGGTAACGCGTCACGTCAACGCAGGGTTGAAGTGATTTTTTTAGTAATTTAATTGTTTAGCCGTAAGAGCTCACGTCATCATCGTGATGGGTCTCCAGGTGGGTAGGTTGGTGAGGTAAGGATTAGTTGGGGAAACGGAGCAAGGGTGGAGAGAAACCCGGCGTCGGTATTTGTGCCCTCGCCTGTTCTCAATGAAAGGCGCCAAGTTAACGTCCCATCCGACGGAAGGAATACTTAACTTGAAATACATACACAAAGATCACTGGTATGGATTGGCATTTTTGAAACTTCCCTGGAATTTAAACCAGGGCTCTCGTGATGGAAGACTGGTGCTTCAGCCATCGCTCTAACCCAATCCCTGCCGATATATATATATTAGATCATTTCACCATTTCATCTCATATTTTATATTGTCACTGAGCCCTAGCCATGAAAACTTTCTTTCAATTAATACCTATATTGAAAAGAATGCTCTCTACTCGTCGACAATTTTTTTTTGTACGACGCGTTTCATAGCTTAACTGCATCGTCAGGTAAAATTATTTGTATAATATTTATTTATTAATTGTTGTGATAGTAACGTGATGTGGGAGGGGGGAGTGTGGAAAAAGCTAACTTTTTGGATGGAAGGCAGAGGGACATATACTAAGGGCTTGTGAAAGATAATCATTCAACAAAGGTTATTATTATAAATTAGAAGGGAAAGATTGGAATTCAACAAAGAAATTTTGTCGGAAAGGATTAGAGAGGGATGCGAAAAAAGAGGCTCATTAGAGTAGTTGATTGATTGGCTAGTAATTTCAATCTGTTACAAAGCATCGGTACATCTTTATACCTACATTTCGGGAGAACAAGTAAAATTTCGTTTCATAAATACGTAAAAAATTGTAGAGAAGTTCAGAAAATTCCTTTCCATATGGATACCAATGTTAAGTACTCCTACGAATGGACGCCTGATATAGTCAAGTATATTCCTTTCCAATTGCTTGCCGCATTTGTGTTACACTCAGCGTAAAACCACTCTTTAAGACCGTTTCACAGGAAACTCAAATGGGGAAACTCCAAATGAATTACTCCTCTTTTATTCAGCCCAAATGCTCTCCACAACAATGACTATCATCGTGCTAGATTTGTTGTTGGCGAAATTAAGTTACCTAATACATTTTCAATAACAATTATTTCAAATCTTCATAATAAAACATTCATTATGGTCATTATAATTAGTCCAACATGCTATTCCATTCAAAATATTGAGAATATGAAGCAAAGAAACGCGTTGCAATTATTTAAAGGAACTCGCAGTCACGGCTAAATAAAAAATAACACCTGTGAATGTTCACTTTTACTTATCGCACAGCATTTTCAAACAAGGAAAGGAAAAATAATGAAGTGATATAATTTAATCCTCCTCTCATGTTTTCAGTGTCTATCGCGGACTGTTTTGATAGCAGAGGGAAGTGATTTCGTATTTGAATGCAAGGGAGTAGTATTTTAAACCACAGGCGTCCGACATTCATTCACGAAACCTGTTCAAGATACGGAAACTCATTGTGAGTTGGAAATGATTGCGATATTAATTTTTACTATTTTATTATTATCTTATTAAAATAAGGTATCTTCTACTATCTGTCTATCATACTATTTTATTACTGTAATTAAAATTAAGAAGTCTCACACCTGAATGTGAGAACTTGAAATGCCGAATCACCTTGGCATGAGATAAGCCTATACCCTAGAGCGCATAACAATAATATTAGGATTTATATTTGCCAGTGTATGCATGCCAACAATTTTTTTCCCATTAATGTTCTAGTATTTCTGAAGATAAAAATTTTTCCGACGGTGCACAACAGCAAAAGTCCAACGGAATTATTAGCAGTATTTTGCCGTGAAAAATATGAGGTGTACGTATATTAAGCATCAGTATATTTATTTTTATCCACTAGTTTATCCTTAAAAAAAGTTAATAAGAGTGGAACATTCATATATATCATTTAAAATACGGGAAGCAGTAGTTTGTACTTTTATTATTTTATCAATTTATCATTCAGTACAAGGTAAAAATCATCAGTTTCCTGTTTGATGTATTTGATATTTCCTGGATATTTCATCTTTCTGCAAAAATAAATAAGAGTGTCGTCACGTTGAGGCACTACATTCCTCATTGGTGTCAGGGAAAACGCAAAATGAAGTCAAAAGCAGTACAAATTTCGAAAGGAATGGTGATATTGATCCACTAAATTTCATGGGCCTGATGTTGCGGAGAGGAAGCTCCTTAATTTGCGGGAATTCCGTTTTTTCACTGTGCAGGCAACAAGATGTGGTAGTTAGGATTTAATTGCAGTAAAAGGCGAGGATATCAACATCTGGGAAACTCTTATAGAGCTTCGTATTCTAACTTTTGTCCGTAAAGGCATCCCAAGGCTGCGAAAGGATTTCTCCTCGGCCGCGATAATTTCCAAATGATTTCAATTTGGATTGAGCAAGTTGTGTTTTGTGCGTAACTCAATGCAGGGTGGTCAATAAGCCCTCAGGAATCGTACGCGGTGACCAATAAAAAGCTCTCAAATGTTAAAATACCTGTAAATTCAAATGGAAAAACAAGAGAATGCGTTTTATGCGTAACTCAATGCAGGGTGGTCA
This sequence comes from Ceriagrion tenellum, assembly GCA_963169105.1. NCBI lineage: Eukaryota > Metazoa > Arthropoda > Insecta > Odonata > Coenagrionidae > Ceriagrion > Ceriagrion tenellum. Next base: position 108,486,898 of record OY720635.1, on the reverse strand, counting down.
ATAAACCCTCAGGAATCGTACGCGGTGACCAATAAAAAGCTCTCAAAGGCTAAAATACCTGTAAATTCAAATGGAAAAACAAGAGAATTCGCGCATGAGCGCACGTAGGTCATAAATGGCGTAAAATTGACTATCGTCGCTCACTTGATAGCGCACCGCATCACAACACGCATCGAGCGGCCGCACAACGTTACAAATCATGATTTCCTGGGCCTGCGGTATTTAAGCAAACGATGTCACAGCCACTGGAATACAGCGAGGGCGGAATGATGGGAAATATTTTCGACGACAAGGGGAAAAAGCGGAGCAATCTTCAGCTTGAGAGAAATGGAAGGACGTGTGGACGGAGACTAACGGCCGAAAATGAAATTTCCGGAGAAAGCGAAAACGTTTTGCTCGTTGATTCATTGTTTGGGAGTGGAAAAAAAGGAAGCAAACAGAGCTAGAGGGCGTTCTCGAGCAGGAAAATATGAGACGACGGAAAAAAATTAAAAGTAAACAAAAGAAACATCGTGTCCGAACAAAATAGACGAAATACCAGTTATATGGCTTTCCTCCCTCTTCCCCCCCCGTTAATAAAAAATATATTTTCATATATTTTATACGACCTACTCCTCTGTCTCTCATCACATCCTCGTTTTCCCGTCCGTCGTTGGATGGGGAAAAAGGGAAAACGGCTTTCCCCTCTAATCATTTTACGGTTCAAGGCGTCATTAATAAAGAGAGAGGGACACGAGCTTATTATTTTCTTTTATTGAATTTTTTTTTCTACTTTTTTCATCGGCGAGATATTTCCTCGCTCATCTTCAGTGCCCTCCTGTCTCCGTTTACGTCCATCCTCTCAAAATTATGAAAAAATAATATAGAGTGATAAATTTAAAAAAAATATGAATATATAATAGGAATGGCCGAGCATGGGAGGGGGGGGGGGAGTGAGCAAATTGAACCAATTACGCGCGGACGCGAAAATTCGTCGGCGCCCTAATCTGCCATTCCCGTTTCACCTTCCCCTCTAAGCGTTCCTCCTCTTGCAGAAAATCCTTTCCGCGCCGCCATCTCTTCTGCCCGCCCCATTTGACCCCTCCCGGTGGATCCCGCCCCATTTGACCCATTCCCTTTATCCCTTCACCACTTCACGGTGCCGCTTTCTCTCTCTCTCTCTCTCTCTCTCTCTCTCTCTCTCTGCCTCTCTCACCCTACCTCTCTCTTTACCCTTTCGCCGGATTCATTATTCTCCAACCTCACCTCTTTCTCCTCACACCTCTTCCTTCTCCTCCTCTTCTCCACCTTACCCTGATTAAATTCTCGCCCTCAAACCGACCTAGCCAGCCACCCACCCCTATCTCTGGGTGTTATTCCCCGTTTATGCTTTTTATTCCCACTTAAACCAGGCTCTTCTCCTCCGCCTCCGCCCCATCTCGTCCCATTCCTTGGCAATTGCGCGGGAACTAAATCCACCTATCAACCGAGCAACCCGGCTTTTTTCCCCCGCGCCCGAAAACACCCTAACTGCTGAAGACTCTTCCCTTAGCCGCGCCGTCGAAACACCGTAAAAACCCTTTCACTCCCTTCCATACATCCCTCTCTAATTAGAGACCCGATGTAGTGGTAGTGGAAACTTGGTGGCAGTCGCCTGCGCGGAGCGTGACTTCGAGGAAGGGAAGGGTCGCGAGGAAGGGGTGTGCTGAGAAGCGGAGATCAGAGGGCATCGCATGGAAGAAAATGTTGCCAGCATGGGTGAATTTGAATCTGGATATGTGGTGAAGAGACCGCAGCGTGTATCATGACATTGCTTGCGATACGAACAAAGCAGGATTATAGATATTGCTCGCACCTCCAGGAGAAGTCCATTTAAACAATCAAGTTGCGAGCGACATTTAGATGTAGAAAAGTGCGTTACAGATAAAGTGGACGGACAAAATAAGAAATGATGAAGTGTACAGAAGAGTGTAAGAGAAAAGGACCATATGTAACACCAATGCAGAAAAGAAGAACCAGATGCATTCGACACACCTTGAGACACAATGAGTTTGTGAGGAACATAACTGAAGGAAAAGCAGAGTGAAAAATCCCCAGAGAAAGATCCAGTAATAAGTTCATGGACCAAACAAGGAGGAAAGTACACGGGAAGAGTTACCAGGAGGCGAGGGGCATGCAACTGTGAGAAATGGTGTACGCTTGTTGAGAAATGGTCGCGAAATGGACACAAATGGACAGAAAAGGTTAGAAATGGACAGAAATTGTTAGAAATGGACATAAATGGACAGAAATGGTTAGAAATGGACAGAAATGGATAGAAATGGACAAAAATAGATATGAATGGATATAAATATACAGAAATGGACAGAAGTGGATGGAAGTGGATAGAAATGGTCAAAAATTGTTAAAAATAGATAAAATGGACCGAAATTGTTAGAAATGGTTAGAAATGGACAGAAATGGATAGAAATGGACAGAAATGGTTAGAAATGGACATAAATGGATAGAAATGGACAGAAATAGATAGAAATGGATATAAATTTACAGGAATGGACAGAAATGGATGGAAGTGGATAGAAATGGTCAAAAATTGTTAAAAATAGATAAAATGGACAGAAATGGTTAGAAATGGACAGAAATTGTTAGAAATGGACAGAAATTGTTTGAAATGGTTAGAAATGGACAGAAATGGATAGAAATGGGTACAAATGGATAGAAATTTACAGAAATAGACAGAAACGAATGGAAGTGGATAGAAATAGTTATAAATGAATAAAAATGGACAGAAATGGTTAGAAATTGACAGAAATGGATATAAATGGGTAGAAATGGACAGAAATGGATAGAAATTTTCAGAAATGGATGTAAATGGTTAGGAATGGATAGAAATGGCTGAAATGGAAATGCAGTGTACACTTGTTTTTGAAGTTGCGTACTCCTCGCCAGGAGGTAAGGGAACTAGAATTAGATAGGGAAGGGTGGAGGACAGCAACCGACCAATCTTAGTAGTGAACGAGCGATTAATGGATGAAAGCGTACAAGATTGAGAATTTTGAATTTGACGTTGTAGTTTTCGGCCATGGTAACCATGGTAGTGAAATGCGGAGGCTAGCATGTTCCACGCAAAGAACCAAGTTCGTCCTGTCATGCCTCTCCCGCCATTGTCACCATGTTTCGGCTTTCATTTTGACAGTCAATGTAATTAGTCTTCGGGGGAAGCAACAACAAAGGTGGAGAATGCGGAATCGAATTACAATCGAAAGAAATATCTCTTAATCTCACATATCGAGGAACATTTTTTCCCCCGCGCCAAGCATACGCCATTTTGTGGACTTTTTCCCGCGTAGCTTAACCGCCATTTCGTTGTGGTCGTTGCTTAATTCTGTTCCTTTCGGTCCTTCGTTCCTTTCGATCAGTCGGTCCTTTCGGTCCGTCTGTTCTTTCGGTCCTCGCTTCTATCTTCGGGAGATAGGATGTTCTTTATAATGCCGCAAACATTCATCTTCTGATGCTAGCGGTGCGATTAGCAGTACTTTTTTTCTTTATATAAATGAAATCTCTTTATGAAACAATGTAAATAGTTCCATCTTTTGTTACATCTGACATTCTTACACGCCGCATTAACGGTAGGTATACTAAGTACACCTAGTTTTTTTTACGTTCTTTATACGCCAAGATCATGCTATAAATTAAATTGTCGGCCCCGATGGCGGCGGGGTAAAGTCCTCGGCTGCTAACCCGAGGGTCGCGGGTTCGAGTCCCGCCTGGGTAGAATTCATCTGCCCAGGACATGGGTGTTTGTGTATGTAAACTGGGTTGGGGAAGAGGGGACGGTTCTGTCCCATCCAACCCAGGATAAATAAAAATACAAGTAACAAGTAAATTAAAGTACATGTCCACCAATAAAAAAGGTGCGGTGAACGAGTCAAATGGAACGGGTCCCAATAAGGACCATTCCAGAGTGAACGAGTTCACAAAAATGAACGGGTCTGTCCATCACTACTTTCCAGCGGCCCGTTGCGAATTTACCCACCATCGCCACTCTCTTACTGTCCATTTCTTCACGTGTTGTGCGCCTGGGTTAATCTGACCAAATGCCCATGCTCCCTTCTTTCCACTCCTCTCTCTGCCTCTCCAAGCCTTCCTCCTTCGCTCACTTTTCCTCCGCACAACAGTGTTGGCGTGGTTGCCTTTTTTTCTGAGCCGCCGTGGTGGAGTCAGGGGAGGCTCACCCAATTAAGGAACGAGCTGCTTGATGTGAACTTCTCTCTTTTTCTTTTTTGGAGGTCGGTGTGTGACATAATGCAGTCCGGCACGAGAGGAGCGTAATCAGTTGGGTTCTTTCCCTCCTAATACCCGACTTCTCTGACATTTCGGTCGTCTTCTACACTCCAACTACATCATAAGGATTGCCATGCTGACCGTTTTCTTCTCTGCTCAAAGTTTATATCACTACATTTCTTCACCCATTTCGGCCCACCGTCACCATCCAGCTACACCCTGATGCGCCAAGTGTAAAACTTTCTGTAGGAGGAACCGCAGAGCTTTATCGCAATCATCTTGTCAACACTGCGTCACGATCACCAAAATATTTTTATGAGTACCACAGGATACCGTGTCAGCAAAACACCAAAATATCATCAAAATTGCAAACAAAAATTTTTCTGGGTGGAAATGAGTTAAAATGCCAATGCTACATCTACCTTCTACCCTGCGAGCCGCCTCATGGGCGTGTGGCCGAGGCTTTAAGATATCATCCGCGTAAATGATAACGTTGTGGGAGGAGATTCATTAGGTGTATTGTGGGAGTGTTTCAAGCAGAGCTCAATTTTTATTAAGGTCACTTATCGGCGTGGAAAAGGCGAATTTTGTACCTATCTGTTCGACAATGTATCTCTCTTAATCTATCTCTTCTGTAAGACCTGAAAGTGTAGTGTTTCTTCAAAATAATATGCTAAAATTCTCGATATTACAGCGTATTGAAGACATAATAGGTGGAATATTCTGGATAATAACTTCATGTATGTTTCCTGCAAATTTATTTATATTAATTTAACTTTTACATACCACAGAGTAATGCACACTTCACCACGATCCGGGTTTCGATGGCTAAGCATCATTATTAGGTGGTTAAAAAGGTGTCCCATTCCCTTATATATCACCGTAGACCTTACATTTATGAGATACTGGTATAATCATCTGATGATGATGCTTAATCATCGAAACCCGGGTTTTGTTGAAGTCTGAAATTGGTATTATGTGGCCTGTAAAAGTTTTAAATTCAAATAAATTGTGATGTAGTAGGTACCTAGCACAAAGTTGACGACGATCGAGTTTTATGTTTCCTGTGACTTCAAACTCAAAAGATGAACTAAAAAATTTATTGGAAACGATAATCATTGACACATAAGTTTGTTACGACGATACAGTTGTACAGTAATAGACGACAGTGCGACGATACAGTAATCTCGGATTTCATACCGGGTTAGATCAAACAAAGTTTCAACAGCAAGCGCCGCCAGCGTCATTAAGGCTCTTACTGACAACTTACAACGTCTGAAATATCCCTTATGACTATAGCTCAGTCAGCGATTAAAACGTAGGTTCATAATAACATAATCCCGTGCGAAACCCGTGAAAACTACGTTGAAACAAGTTCAAGGGTTTCAAGTATTCGCTAATATTAAGAATAGTTAATTTAGCACGTTTATTCCGTGACTATAGTCTCTCTTATCGGCGTTCAGTTGGTATTCGAAAGCTATTTCTAATTTTAACTTATCGCTGATATATCACTGGACTACATTTTCCTCAATCAATGCGCCGCATTAAAGACAGTGCGCGACATATCACCATCGAAGATCGCGCTACAAAACAAGTGGAGGTAAAAATATGACTTACAATTGCTTTGTTTTGATTGGCAAATCTGAAAATCCATTAATTCTCACGCATGGATGAAGATATGCTAATCAATTTCATTAAGTTGATGCATTCATTAACAACAGGCTCATTCAATGTAACGAAATAATTTTTTTTTCTTGTGAATTTCTATGACCTTCAGCCCAAAAAAATATTCTACGGTGTCGAACACGCTGCTGGCTCATTGAGCAACTGGTAGTTGTGGGGTGGCACTTGTTGACGCGTAGACGCGTCACCAAGGAGCAACCTTTATACATTAATCCCCTAAAAGGATCCATTCTGAGAAGGTAACCCTCAGCCTTGTAATACTGGATCACCCACAATGACGATATCATCTTAATGCTAATCGGGGCGTCCATCTTCTCTCCTTCCCTGGCCCCGCCTCCTCGACCAATCTCCTCTTTTCCTCCCTCTTCCCCAGGCACTCTTAACCATTTCTATTCCTTAACCTCCCATATCGCCTTTCACTCTCCCCCGCCACCCCCGCCACCGCCTACCTTCCCCCTTACGGACCATCTCCACCAGCGCCTTCTTAATGTGGCGGTTCACATTGGGTTTCGGACTGGAGCCTAATGAAGTCATCCCGCCCTGCCACCCCTACTATCCCCCTTTCGGTCTTTCATCCCGCGTGCGAAGGCCTAGGAGGAGGTGGAGGAAGGGAGGAAGGAAATTTTGGCCATCGCCAGACGAACTTAATCCAATCGAATTATGGTGAGTTGAGGGCCAACTGCGGGGGCCTCTCGTCGGTGTGTATTTCCTCCTCTTCCCTCCTCCCTCACGAGCAGACTCACTGAGCCGTTACTCACTCAGTTGCCCTCCCATGAACGCATCCACGATGGTTGTTTCGGGTAGGTTTTCGAGGCAGTTTGTACCATGTAAAATTTTCGATTACCGCTGTATTTTTCAAAAGTGTACTGCCTGGGTTACCTCAACCTTTTCATTTACTCCTCTGCCACAGTAATTCAAATAGTCTACTGGATTCAGTTTTCCTCCTTCAGGTTTATCCTAGCCTCCTCCTTGGTTCAGACCAGCCTCGCTTTCTTTGTCCGAGAGAATCTCATTACTCTTATCTTCCTATGATTTACCTTCTTCCCCAATTTCCCGCACTGAAATTCCGAAGCATCTGCTAAATTTAGTAGTTCTTACAAAGAAAGTTGGTCTATTGGGAAGAGTAAATTGGGAGAAACTAATGGAGATACTGACCAGAAGAGACTAGATGCCTTCGAAACCTGGTGCTGGAGGAGGATGCTAAAGATAAAATGGACGGACAAAATAAGAATTGATGAAGTGTACAGAAGAGGAGGAGAGGAAAGGACTATATGGAACATCATACAGAAAAGAAGATTCTGATGGATTGGACACACCCTGAGGCACAATGAGTTTGAGAATAACATGATTAAAGATAAAATAGAGGGAAAAGTCCCCAGAGGAAGGCCCAGTAATAAGTTCATTGACAAAATAAGGGGGAGGGTACATAGGAAGAGATACCAGGGGGTAAAGGAACTAGCATTACATAGGGAAGGGTGGAGGGTTGTAGTCAACCAATCCTGAGATTGAAATACCAATGAATGAATGGAGATACTCAGGAAAAAGGGAATAGAATGGCGAGGCAGGAGACCTACATTTATCCGAGATTGGAGACACATAAATCCTAAATTTATAGCCAAAAGAGCACAGAAACACCATATCTGTATGCTATTCAATTGAAAGAAGCATTATCACATATGGGAGTGAGATATGGCAGATGAAGGAGAAAACTAAATAGAAGGTTAATGTAACAGAGATGGGGATCACTGGAGACGATGTGCGGGGATATTAAGACTCTTCTACCCAAGTAATTCAAATGGTCTACTTGATCCAGTTTTTCTCCTTCTGGTTTAATTACCAGCCTCGATTTCTTTGTCCGAGAGAATCTCATTACTTTTATCTTCCAATTCACAATGATTCACAATGATTTACCTTCCCTCCGTATTTCCCGCACTGAAATTCTGAAGCATCTACTAAATGTAGTAGTCATTTCAAAGATCGGTAAATCAGCGCCTAATAATTCGCGAATCTAACTGACTTAATCAGTGGCCCTCCCACTTCGATTCTAACATCTTGTTCTTCCCATGGCCACCTTGCCATTTCCTTAGCATAAATGTTAAAAGGAACAGGCGACAACCTTTGGCTTACTCCGCGACCTATAGTTTCCCTCACCGATCCGTCAGCCTCTTTCACCTGTGCCCTTTCGGCCACACATAGGTTTCGAATTAGGCTCCTGTCTCGCCAATCAATCCCAATTTTCCCGAGTATGCCCTTTAGTTAAATTCCAATTCACTGTGTCAAACACAATATCGAATTCCACAAAGAAAACGGAAACATCCTGACTATACTCATGTTTCTATCTGTACGTCTTTCATCACCTCAATTGCATCCCGAGTTATTCATTTCTTCCGGAACCCAAACTAGTCTTCGCCTAAGTAGTAATTTGCCTAATTCTTAAACCTTTAATTGATAATTCTAAGCAAAATTGTGCCCGCGTGTGCTATTAAACCGATTGTTCTGATCACTGATTAACTAATTACTTATTGCTCACCCTCTAATACACACCCTTTGGGAGGCTTACAATGTAGCACTTCGACGCTGATGTAGAAACCTCACCCGTCTTCCAAGTAAACAATCAGGCGGATGGAGGCGGGTCTACCTGCCCAAAGAGTGTACTTAAGATTCCGGCTCCGGGTTTCTGCTGAGCTTTAGGCGAGGTTTCTCCGCAAGTTACAAGGACACCCAAGATGGAAACCACTTTCCCCTCGTTATTGAGTTTTTCTCTCATTAGAGACGCCAAAAATAATGACTCTCCTTTCTTGAGGGCCGACTAAAATAACTCCGAAAGTGGATTCAGGATATTTTTTACGGATCCATTTGGTTTCTTTCACGAAGAGACGTGTTACATATCGAGGAGGCAAAATTAGTTTTCCGAGGGAACTCCAGGAACAAGATGATAATAACGGCGTACAGGAGTACGCCATCATTATCGATGGACACGGACGATAATACAGACAAGATACATTAGATAAGGTACAACCTGCAAAAAAATCAACTGATATGCTCAAAGAAGATAAGCCTACATACGAGGAAAATGAATGTGAAAACATTCGTGTGAAGCGTGGCACTCTATGGATGAGAAGCATGGATCATTGGATAAGCTGACCAGAAGAGACTAGAAGCCTTCGAAACCTGGTGCTAGAGGAGGAGGCTGAAGATGAATGCACAGATAAAATAAGAAATGATGAAGTGTACATAAGAACTGATAAGGAAAGGATCATATGGAACACCATGGAGAAAAGGAGAACCAAATGGGTCGGACGCATTCTGAGACACAATTCTGGGTTTGTGAAGAGCATTATTGAAGGCAAAATTGAGGGAAAAGTCCCCAGAGGAAGACCCAGGAATAAGTTCATTGGCCAAATAATGAGGAAAGTACACAGCAAGAGTTACCAGGAGGTAAGGGAAGTAGAATTAGACAGGGAAGGGTGGAGGGCTGAAGTCAACCAATCTTAGGATTGAACGATCAATGAACTTGCCAAACCCTGTTTATCAGCATCTACGCACTATCCAGCGACCAGTTGCAGTGGTTTGCAGCAGGAGCTGTTAGAACACCAGCCATGGGGAGGGATAGGGAGGATAACGAAAAGGAAGGGTAAGAGGCGTAAATTGGGAGTTAATGATGTCTTTTTGTGTGAAATTCGCAGTGGAAAAATCATTCACCTGGACTGGGAATCGAACCCAGAGCCTTCCATTTCGGTCCCGATCCCTCGATTTACAGTGGAAGAGGACGCTAGGGTTGCTTAATTGGTTAGTGCACTCGGAACGAAATCGAGGGATCTGGGTTCGATTCCCAGTCCAGGCGAATGATTTTTCCACTGTGAATTTCACAAATTGTGTGATCACTAGCGGGTGACTCCGTTGAAGTAACTGCGTGGCTAGTTCCGTGGTTCTTTGAAAAAGATATGTCTTTTGTTACATTTGTTACTTTCTTTTTTGTATTGACCAGTAATAGCGCGGCAAAGGAAGGAATTTTAATACCTGTCAGTTGAGCAGTGAAACCCTCTTACTGTTTCCATTGTTTCAATTCTATAGATATGGTGCTGGGGAAGCTCGCTCCATATCTGTTGGCACAAATCTGAGTCACTGCATTCAGGAACTCAATTATACGTACTTAAGCTTATCCTTACATATGATAGATTTTTATGCATAGTTGACAGAATTCGCAAGAATACTGAAAAAATTATTTTTCAAAAAGGTAATTCGTTTCATTGTAGAGTTTATATGTAAGCTAGACGATCTGGAAATGTAATTATTTAGACACTGTTACATCTACCCAGATTTGTTGCCGCTGGCATTGTGTGACGGAAAAGTTAGACGTTGAGAGCGGGATAATGATCGACGTATCCAGACGTGACGGAAACGGATGGTAGCCTTCGCCAACCATGGCGTTTTTGACGTAGTAAGTATACAATTTTACAAGTTTGCGATGTATACTAATTGCGATGGCTGGACGTCCTGTCACAATGGTTGACTGAGCTGTCAACGACCAGGTTATGTTTAGTTAGAATACAGGGCTGCATTTCATTTGTTAGGTAGACTAATGTGGTGGTTTTCCTGTTGCCTTCCACATCGCAGTACCCCGGCCGATTCTGTGAACTTCACTCTCGCCCGAAGCTGTGGCTGTCGATACCGGTCCGATCTGTTTGATCTGCGCCATCGATGCCTTCTGCTGAGACTGCTGCCTCTCAGTAGTGGGGTCAAACTCAGGTGACGAGCAAAAGTTGGTTGGCAAGCTAGGAATTTTTTATTCCGTCCAGGTATATACTATATATTGATCCTTTTTCTTACCAAGTTATCAGAATGTTTTCAAAGAGAATGGTTGCTTTCATGTGACCGAAGTTTACCACCATTGAAATATCGGAAGAACACAAAGAAGAATTTCCCTTGAAGCCTCCCTGGCACTCCGTCCACATCTTACTGGGGATAGAGAGAGAGAGAGGGGGAGAGAAAGAGGGAGAGAGAGAGGGAACAGTTAAAAGCAGGAATTGGGGAGTAAAGAGAGATTTCATCCTTTTGCCCAGGAATCCGGCAAGGGGCCACGGTGCGGTGGTGGTATGCCACCCTCCCGAAAAAGCCACTTCCCGAAATGACTGCGGCTTCGCAGAGGTGGGTGGAACTTACCCGGGGAGGAGGGAAGATGCAATACCGTTGGGAAGGGTGGCTGGGGGCAGGAGATATCCTCCCCTTTCGCCCCCCCCCCACCGCCCCACATTCCTCCCGATTCACTTCGAAACCCTCTAGACGGCCACTAGCATGGCTACCGACTCTCCCGAATTCCCCGGGATACTACCGGAGTTGGACAATAATTTATCAAATCTCCCACCTCTCGCAATGAAGTATTTTCCTCAAGTTCGCAGATAAAATAAAAAATACTGTATTCTTCCCACTGTTATCGCTTGATGTAATTTACATATTTTTTTGCGAGTTGATTTCTGCCAATATAATATGTAGGTATATTTTTACTTCGGAGGATCTCCCGATGAGCTTACGAGTGGCTCAAGAGAGCTATAATACCATAACATATGATCAAAAATGCCTCCTAGACTTACCTCAACATTTCGTCATTTGTACATAACATTGACACGCCTAGCATTTATGACCATATTTTATAGTATTAGAGCTCTCCTGAGCCACTTAAAATCTCAACAGGAGATGTTCAGAAGTAATACCGACATAAATTCTTTTTACCTTGTACGAGTGTAGCCTTTTAAGTGTCGGGAATAGAACGTTCCTCATCACCTAGCAACTATAAATGGTGTTTATAAACAACTTTTTGAGTTGGTTAATGCCCATGCAAAGTTTCATTAAGATCGGCCTGATAGTTTTAAAACGGTGGCGTGTCAAATTTCCCAAGTCGCTGTACGAGATGGAATTAAGTCATGAACAGTACCGCACGATAATTTTCTATAACTTTCGACGAAGCCTCACCCAGCAAGAATGCGTTGCAGAACTTTTTGTTGTTTTTGGCGAAGAAGCACCATCAAAGACAACCGTTTATCGCTGGTATGCAGAGTTTCAGCGAGGACGCTCTAGCCTCAGTGACGAACCGCGTGAAGGGCGACCAAAAACCGCCGTCACTCAAGAAAACGTGGATGCTGTACGTAACATAGTTCTGGAAGATCGTCATGTTACATACCGTGAGATTCAGGCATCATTGGACATCTCAGGGACCTCAGTTCAAAAGATCTTACACGAAGAGTTAGGTGTTAAAAAATTGGTTTCCCGCTGGATACCGCACCTCCTCACAGAAGAACAGAAAGCAGCTCGAGTCAAAAGGTGTCGAAATACTCTGCAACGATTCAACTCAGGAGCATCAAAGCACGTTCACAACATCGTAAGTGGTGATGAAACATGGGTCTATAGCTACGAGCCTGAATCAAAACGCCAATCTTCAGCATGGGTCTTCCAAAGTGAACTCAAACCGACAAAAGTTGTTCGCTCTCGCAGCGTTGCCAAGAAAATGGTCGCATCGTTCGTAGCTAAATCAGGGCATGTAGCAACGATTGCTCTTGAAAATCAAAGAACAGTTAATGCTCAATGGTATACGACCATTTGCTTGCCAGAAGTGATCGCCGAGCTTTGGAAAGATAACCCAAATCGACGCATTACGCTCCATCACAACAATGCAAGCTCACACACCGCTCGAGTCACAAAGTCGTTTTTGGAACAGCAAAACGTCGAAGTTCTTGATCATCCTGCATACAGCCCGGAATTAAGCCCCAATGATTTTTTCACATTCCCCAGAATCAAGAATATGCTACGAGGAAAGCGCTTCCAGACGTCTGAAGAAGCGGTCGATGCCTGCAAAACAGCCATTTTGACTACCCCTACTTCGGAATGGAATAAATGCTATAACGACTGGTTCCATCGAATGCAAAAGTGCCTTGACTATCGCGGAGAGTACTTTGAAAAACAATAAAAAAATTGCGTTATTGTACCTCTTATAGTTTTCTTCATTCCCGACACTTAAAAGGCTACCCTCGTAGTAGCCCATTTTAAACTTTTTTCAACAGTTTTACGCAGCGAGAGAATAATTTTAACAAAAACATTACTTTTCTCTGTAAGCACAGCTTTCATTTTTTTCGCTCTCAAAGGCTATTAAAATCCAGTCGATACTTTCAAGGTTTAACACCTTAGGTACCGATACATTGATCCTATTTTTCGAGTTGTAATTGTAATACTTTGCAATATCGTGATACACATTATATTTGAACATATTGTTTTAGCCGTTGGCGAAGCGAGTAATATAGATTTTTAAGTGTTGAATTTCTGCTGCTCTTTATTTGAAAAAATATCCTACCATCAGATAAAGTGATATATTTGATTTTTGCATTCGCCATTTCGTTTGCTACTATCCAGTTTTCTACTATTTGGATGTCATTTTGTAGAACATCGCGGTCGCAATTTTCGTTGATATTCCTATACGAAATGCAGTAATCGGCAACTAGGCGGATATTTGAGTTGATAGATTCGGCGAAATCATCCACAAAGCTTGGCAATAATTGGCGACCAAGTGCATTGCCCTGTGACACACCCTAGGGGAGACAGTATTCGGCTGTGTGTTTTTTCCAAAACAAATTTTCTGAGATCTATCCCTTAAGAAGGCCTATCCATTATCGCTCCCATCTGTCAAATATGAGTCTCTCTATTAGGTTATCATGGACCCCTATGTCGAATGCTGTTCAGAAGCGAAGTAACGCCGCTTCTACTTCTTTATCTTTATCTTATCATCCAGATATTTCCTAACAGAGTCCAATGAGCTGGGTTTCGGGGGAGTACTCCTTGCAAAAGCAATATTGGTTTTTAAATCCCATTGGTCAAGCATATAGTCAGCTATCAATTTTGATACATTTTTTATGCAATGGAGGAGATTGGGATGATTAATGCAACGTGATTATGGCTTTAAAATCACCAACCTACTACGTATATCTGTTCTCCGGGACAGAATAGTCTCATTCCGGGATCTCGCACCATCCTATTAAAGTATAAATGTTACTACGAGATAAATAAATCGAGCTACCCTAGAAAGAGTAGGGAAACGAAAGAAAAGAGTAGTTTTTACTTAATTTTACATTCTTTAAATATGTTCTTCAATCTCTTCTATGAACAAACTAAACTAACTTCCCTCGGAAATTATAAATAACAATATAAAAGAATGAGCATTCAGTAGAAAATGTTCTGCAATAAAAAAAAATAGACTCGGTTTCACAAAACAAATTTAATGACTCAAATGAAATAGTGTTTGAATAGCTTCATAACGTTTGGGAGAATATAAAAATGATTTTGTTAGAAAGAAATTCCGTCAATTTGGTAAAAAAATGAATATTTTAATTTTAAATTCTTTCAAGAAACTCTTCAATCTCTATGATGAGCAAAATGAACTAGCTATCTTAAAGATAGGTTAGTTTGCTCGTCATGCTGAAAGAAAATTTAAATAGAAAATAAAAGATGGAGCATTCAGTATACAAATTTCAGAAAGAAAAAAATTACTTCGTTTCACTAAAATAAATCTAATGACATCAACGAAAAAGAGTTTAAATTCCTTCATAAAGCTTGAGAGAAAAGAAAAATTACCTTCAAATTAATAAAATCTGAAATTTGGCAAAAAAAGTTTGCATTGCGTTTTTCCTGTACAATTAAAAAAAAACAATATATTCAATGCGTCGATCGCTCCATCTTCATCCTATTCTACTTGAGGAAACTTCTGCATCAGAGAATTGATTTATGAGAAGGAATTGAAAGAGGAACACAAAATTAAGGAAACAAATTTTTATCGGAATGCATATCGAAATTCTCCCGGAAAATTTCAGTTTGTTCACATTCCACCGGAATCCTGGAATCCAGGAGGGAGACCCGAAATCGCAATGCATGACATCAAGATGGGAGGAGAGACGCATGAGAACAAGATGTGATATTTTTAGTAGGGTAAAAAAATAACCTTTTTTTGCCAGTGCGGCGTGGGCTGAGAGAAAAGTGGCACTTTCATCGAATCCGCGAGGAAACAGACATTTTCCTGAGAGTTGGCGGGCCACTCATAAATTTTAATGGAGCGGATGCGTAAATGTAGAAACGCCGGGTGAGACGTGTAGCGATCTTCTTTCCTTGCACTCTTATTTCACGTCTGATCTTCCTCGTTATAACTTTTAAATCTTCGGTTACAATCTGAACGGAATCAAGTGGCCTACTTGCAAATATTGCGAATTTAGCTCGGTAGAAATTACGTAGTTAGGAAAATAAATGCCTACGGTTTCTCTTTATGGATGGCAAATAACCTGAGGATGAGGTAAAAATAAATTCTCCGTGGGCAATATGAATTCTGTCATGTAATTCCAGGAACATTTCTCCCTTCAGGAGGACTATTGCCAATCGATTAGAAAAAATTAATGCTCTTCGACTTTGTTTTTTTAAAATAAATAAATTGGAGCATTAGGCTGCCTCAAAGGTACAAGCACCTGTATCGAGGCTGCCCTCCATAAATGAATACATGCAATTGCTGGTTAATGGAATACATAAAAAAAATTTCTCCGAACATATGTACAAATAAGGACCATATCATTTATGCCAATTTGTTAACAAAGAAAAATACACGCTTCTTTTTTACAATACACCAAGCTATATTTTATAAACACTTAACATGGTTAGTTACAATTTGGAACATAATACGAATTACCAATCTAATACAAAACTTCGATTTTATTTATGGATAGTATCCATTCCTTAAGCAGCTTTAGATTTTTTCTTTTGATTTTTGAAATTTTTAAATACTCTGGTATATCATTCAATAGTTTTGGACCTAAGTAAACAAAGGACCTCTTAAATGATGTTAAGTTTGGTTTTGGAGTAATTGCACATCGCTTCCTTCTTAAATGGTATTCATCACTACCGGAATATTGCCGCTCTTTAAATAAAATAATTTTAGTACTTTAAAGATATACAGTTGTTTAATTGGCAGAATCCGCAACCGTACAAATATGGGATATGTATGTTCGTACATTTTACTTTTGGTAACAATTCTTATTATCTTCTTCTGCAATAATACAACTGGCTGCAAGGAGTTATTATAAGATGCTCCCCAAATGTTTATATCGATATAGTCTTTAACAGCATTGGAGTAAATGTATTCCATGTTACGAAGTCTTCCGCAGTTTTCTTGTTTATTGGTATAATTATGGTTCTACCCGCGTTGTACCATTTTTCTGGATGACTGTTTCCAGTCGGCTTCATCCGGCCATAATGATGAAGCCGACAGGAATACCGACGAAACGGTCTTTCAGAAGAATGGTGCGACTCAAGGAGAACCCGAAAAATACCCATAAACTGTATTTATTGACAGAAGTTGTCACTCCAATTGTAACTTTACTCTTATCATGTGTGCCTGTAATAATATTTGTGGATGGTTTAAAGTTTTACTCGAACCAATACCCAGTTATACCGTCACATGCCTGCATCAATTAGTTTTACGGTGCATAGCTGACGTTTCGGCAATGTTTTGGGATCTTTGGGGCTTTGAATTTAGCAAAGTTCAAATATAATCAGAAAAATTTCTTATCATTTGAAAGTTGACTGCTCGTATCAGAATCCGCTCTGATTATGTTTCAAATTTGCTGGATTCGAATCCCTGAAGATGCGAACAAATTTGGCGAAACGTCGGCATATAACTATGAAACAAATTATTGTCAAAAATTCGAGAATATTCATTGTTAAATTGCATCATTTCGTCATATGTCTCAATCAATTAGTTTTTCAGCGCTGTGCGGACGTTCTGTCATTTTTTTTGGCATCTTAGAAAAATAACTGATCTGCGACTTCTATTATTTAGATGTAGACTTTAACAGCATTAGTGAAAGTGTATACTTGATCCAATACCCAATCATTCCGTCGTATGCCTCAAACAATTAGTTTAACGGTACAGTGCTGACGTTTCGCCAATATTTTTTGGCATTTTTGGGGCTTTGAACTCAGCAAATTTCAAACATAGGAGCAAATGTCATATCACTTCGACTTTTGGCTGCTCATATCCACGTTAGCTCTGATAATGTTTTGATTTTTTTCTGAATTCGAAGCCCTGAAGATGCGAACTTATTTGGCGAAACGTCGGCATTGAATAATAAAACAAATTTACCATAAGTCGACAAAAGTCATTCATATAATAATATTTAGAGTTGCCTAAATGAGCGACCTTTTGTAGCTAGGAAGTTACCAAAAATGTTAAATGTAGACAATAAGGACTCAATTTTACTACAAGTTATTTATATTTTTAATAGACATATTATTCCTGGTCACATTGTAACAACCTTTGGGGGCAGTAGAATTTTGAATATTTTTGATTTATGTATTTTGCGACGCTGTATAATGCCAGAGTCGTATACAATATTTAAATGTGAAAGACAAAGTGCCCAAGCACACAGCATAATATTAACACCTCAGACTGTATCCATCTCAAGTGAATAAAAAAATGGATGGGAATCTAACGGGAAAAAATGTATGAAACGCGATGTTAACTCTTGTTAAGCGTGTCATCTCTCGGTACCTTCTCGTACCGTATTCAAACAACATTGTATTTCACTCAAGGGCGTCATCATTTCATGTTTTGCATCACAATATGTCTACTCCCGACGGTGTACTTAATCTTCTTAGGTCATCACCTTAAGATAAAACATAAAACCGACACTACCCTCAGTCGCGCGAATGAAAGGAGAAAAAAATGACCTGTCGTGGATTTACGGAGTTAGTTTTTCCTCTTATCGCCGCAGAAAAAAAAGAGCGGCGACGCGCGGAATTTCGTTACGAAAAAATCGAGATCGGCAGCGTTGGTCGCCGTGCGCTCGAGATAAGTCTGGAATGACGAATGAGGGGGCGGAGTCCATGGTACCAGGATCTCTATTCCTCCCCCCCCCCCCTCTTCCACCTCTGTAGCCCCCCCACTCCTCCTCCTCCATCGCCCGATTATAATCCAGCCTCAGCCCGAATGGGTGTGTACCCTCGAGCGAAAACCCCCTTCGCCCAAATCCCGCTCACTCTCACCCGGCACCCGGCTGCCCAGAGGCTCGCCTCCTGCTTCCTCCCAGAGCTACCATTCATCGTCGTATCCTCACTACGTAGTGCTGGGGCTGAGCGATACTCGAATTCAGTATCGCATTGCGATAAAACTCACGTATTAGCCAAGGATCACGCATGCTGTGCAGGGATGTGATCCGGTATTATATTACACTTAAAAGTACGATATTATCGTATTTTACCACATAATCGTCGAAGATTTTATGCCATTTTTTTCGCTAACAAGTAGGGTGCGACCATTATGAGAGGAATTAAAATTGCGCCGGTATTAGTTATACATACTTTGGTCATTTATTACGTACTTAACTGCCTTTATTGCAAAGCTAGGATCTCATGAATGGTAGTCCTACATTAAATACAATACATTAAAATTTAAGACTACAAATCGACACTATTTTCTTCTTGTTTGGCGTATACCATACTTTTCCGGCATGAAATGAAAAGTTAATACTAGGGATGGGCAGATCCAGGTTTTTTTTTAATTCCAAATCCGGATCCGGATCCTTCATTTCGGATCCCGGATCTCAGTTCTTATTTTCGGATCCTTGGAAGTATTCAAGGGTATATACAATTCACAAATGATAATAGAATTTAAGCCTTGGAGACTTTATTGAAAATAAAAAAAAACATCAAGTTTAAAATGTAAACCTTAAATATAATAATAAGGACAATGTCGATGCCACAATAATACTAATCCTTGATTGTTGTCACGTTTATGCAATGACTGTTGTCATACCACATCTTGAGATTTGATTCTTGAGAATAATGAGATGAATAATAAAGGGCGAATTTGATTTACATTCAGCAAAAGCCGGTTGTCGAATGAAGTACATCAACAGCATTCTATTTGTTCGGCAGAAAGCCGCCGATAGCCGACGACAGCCAGCACTTCAATCGCTTAAAACTCTCTGATGCATATCTGATTTACTGTAGTATTTGGATCCGATATCAGTATCTCATCCCATATATAGATCTGCAGATCTTTGGATCCGCAGATCCGATCCGACCATCCCTAGTTAACACATTATTAGTACTAGTAGATACATCCCATACTCTGTATTAGTGAATGGCAGGTAGAAATTTATGTCAGGTAGAGTGCAACATTAGACAACTTTTTCCTTTTACAGCAATTGTCGTGGCGAACAGAATTAACATGCGACGATTATGCGATGAAAAGTTGTGAAGCAATTTTGGACTGAAAAAGTATGGTGCGACGATTATGCGATGGCGACGATTATGTGGTGAAATATGGGATTTTTTATCGCACCTCATTCAATTAATCGTGCACGGTACCAAACAGGTGCGAAAAACGATTCACTATACAATGCCCGGAACGAAAGGCCCTTTATTCTTTCAGGTACGGATCGATTGTAGTCCCGTACAATGTCGTGCCGGTTCACTCTACTCCAGAGTTTATTTTCGGACCGATAGGAATTAATTGATGTATAGTGTCACCGTTGGTTTGGTAATTGAAGTGAAACTTTTATTACAAGAGGTTGAGTGGAGAAATCAGATCTGAGTAACTCAACGCCTGCAGTCTCAGATTACTTCATCATAGGTATGTTCTTCTCAATATTTTCTTCTAGTATTCAACGCTTGGAGGTTCCGTCTTAACAAGCGCGTGAGAATATTAGAGCGAAGCAACCGGCTGAACAATTGTAATCGTATTTTCGTACACACGGCTAAACAGTTGTAATCGAAAATATCTGAAAATTGTAATCGTACTTGTAATCTTTTATAGGGAATGCTTTCAAGCAGCTCAACAATAGAATGTCTAAATAGAAAAATCTTTCCCCCTATCAACAATAGATTATGCATTGCGGTGGGACGTGCATCAAGCACCCACCACAGATACCATGTGATAATGGCCCCTTGAGGAGGATCTAAAAATTCAAAGTACTGTTTTTTTTTAAGATACACAAAATTTTCTTAAAAAAATGCTTTAAAATTCATCATTTTTAAAAGAAAATATCTTCGTTAAATAACCAATGAGCTAGAATTTATTTTACATCATTCTATAGTAGAAATCTTACATTATAATATACGTTAAAATCAAAATAGATAATCGTGCATGGCTTAAATATAGGTTACTATTTAAGGTATCTCTGGCTTGACAATGTGAGTCAAAAGAAATACTGAGTACATATGTCTATTATTCAGTTTAAAAAATCCTGCTTTAGCTGATGGAATGGGTTATCTTTGAAAACTAAAATTAAGGTAGTCCGAGGGAGATAGTTCCCTAGTCATAATAGAGACCATATGCGTATTCTACGTCTTGATTTCACCAGCTGTAGGACACATCAATTAAATATTACCTATAGCAATAATATAGTTTTTTAAATATGACAGAAATGGTAAATATTTAAATGAAAATATCAAAATAAGTCTTTAACTTGACTCATATTTTTCGTGCGGAGCGTTTGAAACTCCTTCAAAACGGAAGTTTTTTTTGGTGATACCCAAGAACCTGTTGCGGTGACGATATGATTAATTTTCAAAAATAGTTGAGAAAACGTACAAAACTACTCGCTGTTAGTTTTTTAAAATATGGAAGCGTTAGAAATTCCTCAATTTGTAAATAATGTCTCTCTGGAGTGCACACACGTACCATTTCCCATGTAAAAGGACTGGTATTTTTTTTGGCAAATATCTCCGAAGGTAATGTGGTACGGGGTTGAATTTTCCATGTCATTGGAAGGGTGATAAATTTTTCTTTAAAATGAGACAAAATTAACTGATTTCTAGATAAAATGATATTTCGCTCAAACTACCTTAAGGTCCAAAATATGCATATTTTCGCATCCCGCTCATCTTCGAGGGGGATATTGGCGACAATAACCGTCTTCCCTGAGGGAGGGATCAGCTCAGGAAATGAGACTCATAGCTTTTTCCTAATACAGTGAGATTTATTAACCCTATAATACAAACCCTTACGCACAGCCTCCTGGCTGTGCCTCTCTCGGCCTCCATACAGACACACCGCACCCTCCCATCTCCGCACGGTATTTTTATAGTTTCGCCTCCGAGGTCAGTGCCCTTGTTGCGTCCCTCAGTCATCGTGTCGCACTGGACCAATCACGGGTGTGCCTCCCACTTCCAGGGGTCGCAAGTCTACCCCGCGCTCCATTTCGGTTCACTCATTGCACACAACTCCCATATCACAGCGTGGAATCATCGCCAACGCTCTGACGCATGCCACTATATCATGCCTAATAAACATTTTTAATGACCACATTTGTACGGCCATAGGAGGCGACTGCAGAGGCATTTGCAGGGAACTACCGCATTTTGACTTCCATTACGGTAGTTTTTCGCTAATAACTGTTAGGAATAGTTGTTTAAATTGCTGTATTTTATTTTTATTCAATTTTACCGGACTTTTCGCTTCTTATAAAGAGTTTAAATTAAAAGATTGAATATTCTTTCCCGTTGAAATTGAGGTTTTTCAGCGATAATCCGAGCAATCACTGTGAGAGCCCGTGTTAAAATTTCCACTTTCAATGCAGAAATACAGTAATACTTGACTGGGAGCCCTATTTCACCATCATCTCAGTTTTAAAAAACGCACTTTAAAGATATCAATGATGAATTTTCAAAAATCTGGAATAAGTGACCACCTTAAGGAGGTGGCCGCTAAAGGGAGGGAAAATGTACATTCCTCTTATCTATGGAAAATTCATTACGTTACCGTAAAGATTGGCCGATTGGAGAGGTGACCGCTTCATGGAGGTGTTTCAGTGAAATCTGGAACAGTTCACTGGAACAGATTTCACTGAAAGAACAGATTTCAGTGAAATCTGGAACAGTTCTCTGGAACAGATTTCACTGAAAGTATACGCCTGTGCATTGCAAGTATGTTTTCTGAAGGTTGACCGATTAGTAATATTTCCGTAAACTTCCTTAGTTTGGGCGCCATGCTCAGCACGTAGCACCAAGTGGCTCACTATCAGCAAATGGCAAATAATTTATGTTATCCCGATGCTACAGAATGAAACACCACTAAAACATTGAGAAACAAGCAGATTTTGATCGCACTCACTCACAAGCTAGAGAATGACTGATAGGAAAGTGAATTACCCCCGATGCAAAGCCGATACGCGTTGCATACATTTTCCCCAGCAAAGCACGTACATTGTGTGTACACATTAGTCAAAAGAGCAGAGAAGGGGTATGGAAAACACTATGTTCTTCGCCATAACCAGTGAATGAGTGCTACAGAAGTATGCAATTACCACGAGACAACGTAGCAGTCGCGGTATCGTCGTGGGCCGCCTACAGGGGGGGGTCTACGAACAGGTGAACTCGTCCGCGCGGCGCCCCCTAATTAGCATTTCGAGCTCGCTTCGCCCTCCTGCATCTCCTAAACGGCTAAAGATAGGTAAAAACTAATGAAATTTTACCTCTAAAGAATTATAAAATCGTATATTTACTCTAAAAGCAGTTTTTGTGATGTGATATTCCCATTTTCTGAGTGGGATATTTCAGACCCCATGCGGCACGTGTTAACGATATCGTAACTCAACAAAAATTTCACGCATGTGTTTTCTCATCAAACTGAATGTTTTGACGGGTGGAACTTTTAGCTTTTCCGGTTTTCGAAAAATAAGCCGCACCCTACTGTGCAATGCGTGATTTATAACCTGCCACTTACGTGTACGGTTTTGGAAGACGGCGAAGTTATAATTGTTGTGGGTATGGTCAATTTACTGCAATGATTTACATTCCTACACCGATTATCCCTTTGAGTACGGCATGACGTGATTTCACGTCACGGTTGTCTTCACGCTGGTACTGATGACGTGATATCACGTCAAGGGTACCGTGAGTGTTACAGCTCTCACTAGAGAACTTTCACTAGGCCCCCTAGTGAAAGCCGGAGCACTCACGGTACTCATGACGTGAAATCACGTCACCAGCACCAGCGTGAAGACCACCGTGACGTGAAATCACGTCATGCTGCGCTCAAAGGGTTATGGACCTTTCAATTTTTATATACTACTCCCTCTCACGGGCTATAAATGGAAAAACAATGAGAAGGATATGAAACGCAAGAATGTTACTGCACATTTCACTCTAAATAACTTATAAGAATACAACATAGGATTTGTGTTGCATAAATATTTCTTTACATACAAATAAAAGACTCACCAAAAAAATTATTTATATGGAAATAGGGACCGAAATATCGGCAATTAAATATCATATATTTCTCATATTTAGAGTTATATTTGGTTTCCGTTTTAGTGATAACCAACAATTCATGTGGCACTCAGGTAATGTATTACTTGCGTGGATCAAAAGTTATTACCACTTAAAATGAGGATTTAAAAGGAAACAAACGTTTGGCAGAGCCGTATAAGTGATTTTAATAAATTAATCAAACCCACAGCAGACTTAATTTTCGCTAATTTAACTTGAGATCGATAAACTGGCAAGGCACAGTAGACATATTAACTTAACCCGCAACTTATCAAACTGTGAGTATATTTTGTTTTCCATGTCCAAATTCATGGAGAAATTTATTTGATTGTAACCATACTATGTGTCTTTTATTCGAAGTTGACATTTGATAGCTTTCGGGATAACTTCTGCTCTGTGTTATTTTTACGACGAAACTTTTGCCAGCGTTCCAGCTCCCATCATATTCTCAGAAGATCTTTTATTCGAGGTTACCTAAAGCTCCCTTGTCTGCTACATCTTACTTCTTTTCTGTATTCTTTTGGAGTAATAAAAGTTTATTGACTGTTATTATTTGAGTCGGAACATCACTTAATGATGCATTGTATAAAAAAATTGCAAGATCCTTACTCCGATGTCGTGTGGGAAGTGTTCATTGTGCAGAATCATACCCGTCGAATGAAATGTTGATCAGTTGGCCCCTTGGTTTCGTTTCTAAAGAGTAGTCTACCAGGTCTTTCCACGCCACTCCGGACAAGAGTTGACCCTTGATCTCTCAGATTTTGACGAAAATTTGAGGAAATATTTGTCTACTGAAGTAATGTTTAACAGTACGAGTGTTTTAGATAAATCTCGAAAACATGAAAAACGGCTGTTTCTCAAAATGGCGTTTTTCACTCCTATTAGATTTTTGTAATCATATATCTCAGGAAAGAATCCACGTAGAGAGACTTTCAATGGCTTGTTATTTGCATTAAAAGTTTTTATAAAAATAAATTTAAAGTTAAAAAAGCAATACATATAACGATAATATGTTTAAAAAGTATAAAAATAAACATATTCTAGTTTAAATTTTGTAAGTGCTTCACTTTTTTCGAGCTCATTTTGTTTACTTCAAATACCTTGTTTTACTATGCAGCAAGTATTAAAAATTTTAGAGGAAGTTCATCCAATTAAAAGAGAAAAAGTTTTTTGAATTTTCTCTATCGGATGGGTTGTTCATTGCCAAGTTGCTTGAATCACCAATGGGTCGGGTGCTTAATTAGCGATTCCGTCGAATCATATCAGGTTGAGTTATTTCATCATGTAGTCTTGGATTTCTGTGTTTCTTTTATAGATTCAAGTTGGAATACTTTGTAAAAAAAACACCTCAAGTTAGTTGGATTATTGATTTGTTTGCGCTTAAATGATGGCCGTGTTACCCATAAATGTTTTACGAGAAAGTTACTGTCGATACCTGCTTTTTCGCAGCCCTTACTCGACAGTACACACTTCACATTATCATGCGCTGGCAATCAGATGATAGCCTGATAAGGTGGCTCATTGCGTTTCCCTTGCGGCTGAAGTCGGAATCTGATACTTCGTGAATATCGCATTTGATACATCGTAATATCGCGAATTTATTGGGAGAATGCGACGCATTGACCGCGATTGTTTTTTAATTCCGAGCGTAAATTCATTTCACCATATACATATATTTTACTGTGGTTGAAGCGATTTTATTTTATGTACAGATTTTCGTGAAACTTTGCGTACGAATTACATATTGGTAATATGTACATGTAATAGCGAAAAAATTGCATAACACTGATTTGGTTTCGGAGTAATTTAATGATATTTTAACACGTTGCCTTGTGGCACTTGACATAGATTTCGATAAAAATTCCAAGACTTATGAATAGATTTTCCCCTAAACGTGAAAATATACGTAACATGTAATTGTAATGGTACCTATTGAATATCGACGTATCGTTCTGAATAAATCACAAATATCTACGGTCTGCACACAATGTTAGCTTAAATTAGGAATTCCGCACCGTAAACCCAAGTGACGACAACGCTTTAATTGATGGGAAATGAATAAGCAATCCTTATATCGCTTAAATTATACGTATATGGTAATTTTCTACGCATCGATTGATGTACTTGAGTGAAGTCAGGTCTTCGAAATGTTTTCGAATAGCTTGAAAAATTATTCAGATGTGCACTCAATGACTGAGTATCCCGCTCTGACGAACTTAACCCACATATGCATTCTCTGCGCCTTAGCGGCGCTCGTGGTTTTAAAAATGATTTTCAAATTTTCCATTCCCATGGATTTTTCTGAAACTTTCAGTAACTTTCAGACTATTTTTTCTGCTTTCTTAGGCTAAAAATATGTTTTTTTAATGTATAGTGTGCATAGTTTTCATTTTATTGGCCTCTAATGAATAAAGTTACGTCGTTGGATTTACGGCACCGCTGCGGCGCCCAGAGTTTCCTCGTCGCAATGTCGGGGACTGCACTCTCAATACTAATTTAAAAGTTATTATGTTTCGTATGAAATGTTATCTTCTATTTATAATCATAATATTTAAATTTTAAAACTTTATAAACAAAATTAAATTGTTTAACAAAGGGAAACTTTTACTATGCCAATTTTGCTTCGTCTTTTTAAATAATTTTTTGCCTGTTTATCTTCGTCTTTTATCATTTTTTGCCTATTTATAATGATCATTGACAAAACTTTATCTATTTGCGAGAATAATTCTTAGAAACATGCTAAGAATGGCCAAGTTTGAAAGATAATGACAAAATATAACGCAGCGCCGCTGCGGCGCCCTAAATCGAACGACGTAACTATAATTCGTAAATCCATATGAGGGTTAATGGAGGTTATTTGTCGCTACAGCGTTGGGAATTACACGAACCTGGATTGGCTGCAAACTCAAATCCCACAAACAAAACTCAATGATGATAAACTCCAATTAAATTAATTAACGCCTTTGGAATAAAAATGGCTGACTTCCAGTGGGACCACTTCATTGATAATAACTTTGTCAGAACTCGGCTATCATTTAAAGTTAATGTACATAAAATTGTAGCTGGAATATCCTTGAATAAATATGAACCGACTGTATCACAAGCATAAGAACATTATTGAACTGCAATAGATGCCCAAAAGAGAAAAGTATTTTGTTAGCTCGCTTTGCTTGCTCTGAGTCATGACAATGCTTTAATTGAGACGAAAATTTTTTAACGTATATTTTGCATAGCTTATATTTCAACGTGAATGGTTATCCCCAACGTTTAACTAGCTGTAATTAAGTGAGGTGTCGTCTAAGAGTTTTTTTTTCGGATAACTTGAAAATATTAAAATGTGCACTCAACGACTCACGATTCGCGCTCCGACCACCTCAAGGCTGGGACACAATCAACGTGTTCGTGTGACGCGAGATGTTAACGGGAGACGGGGAACGCAAGTCAGCGGACACAATCGACGTTAACGCGGCCTGGAGTAACAATTGACTAACGCAGGCGCAGCTAAGAGATCAGGGGTAAACAAGTGTGGAAGTAAATAAGTTGTCTTCGCCAAGAGCAATCTTCAAAGTTGGGTGTATCTGCCTACAGATGGCTCCCATTCCCGGATTCTCTGGACTATTCTGATTGGTTTTCCGTGTACGGGACACGGGGAAAGATGAATGTTGCCCATCTCTCGCGTACACGTACTCCCCGTACACGTTGATTGTGTCCGTTCGCTATACTTTCCTGTCAGCCATCTTTTCGCGTATTCCCGATAACGACTCACGTTACACGTTCACGTTGTGTCCCAGCCTTTAATGTGAATTCGTTCCTGATTGCAATCGCAAAAGCTATTTTCACCAATGATTCGCGTTTAGCTATGCGTTCTTACGCGCAGGTTATTTGACGATCACCAGGAGACATTTGTAGATGTGCAGATTCATAACATTGTCCGTTCGGCTCAGTTTCGGATGGCGATATTTCGTGAATATCACAAACAGTTTCGAACTTAATATCGCGAACCCGGCCCCATCCGTCGCAGCCTCCTACGTCCTCCTCCCTCTCCTGGGATCACCCGACGAGGTCCCTCATCTCTGCGATATCTGCCGCCCTGATACAGCGCCCGCAAGAGTCTGGCTTAAGCCGACGACATCCGGAAACAGATCTCTGCTACGTGCTTTTTCCCTCTTGCGAGTCTCTCTATATATGTCTGTCCTCCGGCTTCCATCTCCTCCTGACACTCCACGATTTTCCTCCACCTCGCACACTCTCTCTCTTGCTCTCTCTTCGTCACACAGAGCGGAATCTTGCGCACCCCATCATTCATTTTTTTCCCGTCCCGAAATCCTCCGCGCCGATTCCCTCCTCCTCCTGGTGAGAGAGTGAGAAGGGGAGGAACGCGACCCTTGTGTTTTCCGAGGGGCTCCCGGAGACTCCGGGAGATTTTTTGGAGGAAGAAAAAATAATGGAGGAATTCGGAAGGAGACAAGAGTCAACAGTTTGACGTTGTTGTAACTCGAGATGAATGATTTGTCTCAATATTTCACGTTACAGCGGTCGTCGAAAAACAAATGGTCGGTTTGAGTGTTTAAAAAAATGAATGATGGATTATAATCAGCAGTAGCGTACAACTGGTAAATGAAGGAATCTCATGAGTATTGAAACTTCTATAAAATTAACATCAGAGGAAATTAAATTATAGTTTAATCCGAATCTTCAACGGAAAAATGAAAAGGTACTCCAATGCGTACATTTCAGTCATCCTTGAAGTTTCCAGGGATGACTCGTAGACACGTACTAATTGCCTGAGGCTAGAAAAGTAGTATTGATGCTAGTGCTTCTATTGACTATTCGGAATATTTTTTTAATTTTTACTTGTCAAATGTTCGACTCTGAAATTATCTGAGGAAATCCCTATGGAAGCACGTCTTTTACAAAAACTTGATGAGAATAATCGTTTGGAATTTGATGGTGCATCGTAATTAGGAACATAGATCATTGCATTGAATTCGCTGTTCCCTACAAAATTAACCTTAATAAAAAGAGGAATATAAAGATAGTCAATTGTTTGCCGTTTTTGAAACTTGTGAAGGGTGAATTGTCTAATTTTAGTGTTAATCTAGCAGTCGAAAAATTGGTCGATTTCAGGTTTTTTCAACAAGTAAATTTTGAACCAAAATTATAGTTTGCTGCTGCTGGTCGGTGAATTTCATGATAACTAGTCATTTTACCTGATGAAGAATTCTATCTAATCCCCTTGAAAAGACTATTTCTGCAAATAAATTTGGTTAAGAATGATCGACTGAAAGATGATCGTTTGTAGTGCTGTCGCACGTAGAGTGTTGCAACTAATGCACCGTACGAATAATGTATGCAGTAATAAGGAGAGGAATTCAAAGTTTTCAACAGTTTGCATAGTTGAACCTAAAGAATGAGATTTGTCTAACTTTTCCTGTTTAGGCTGCTTCACGCGGTTTATTTTATCGTACTCACGAATGCATGAACTCTTTTATGAGGATAATTGAACCGTGTAAATCGATAAATTGTATCATTGCCTGAATGACTCGACTCAAAATAGAACACGCTCTAATTCCATTCCTTTTCTTGTCCAATAAATGATAAACTTGGTGCAATGCGGCCGTTAGAGTGGCAGCCGATAGGGGTCGCTTTTAGGATTTTTTCTTAAATTATGCAGATGAACTATAAATAGATTGGTGCTGGTCAATGAGTTTGACGAAAACTTTTTTCTTTAATTACCACTGCAAAACTCTCAGAGGAATTTCTTGAGAACATTATATGCATCTGCAAGTGCTTTGTCGAAAAAAATCAACCAGTCGATCGTTCGTCGGACGCTGAACATCTGTTACCCATTGAACTTAAGGTAGTTTTAGCGAGATAGTTCCCTAGTCATATTGGGGACCATATTCGAACTTAGCGTTTATATTTTAGCTGCTGTGGGAAGCATGAAATAGATGTTGCATTATAAGTGGTGAAATAATTCACTTTTATAAGACTGGAGTTCTAAGTAATTAAATAAAAATATGCAAATAAGTCTTTCATTTGACTAATTTTTTCACGCGGTACGTTAAAAACTCCTTCACAGCGTAAGGTTTTTTATGATCCTGAAAAATTACTGCAGTATAAACTGCAGTAAACTATAATATTTATTTTCAAAAGTGGTTGAGAAAACATACGAACTACTCACCGTTAATTTTTAGACGAGATCTAGGCGTAAGAAATTCTTAATTTTTCATATTAGGTCATCATATATGGATTGTATACACGTACCTTTTCCCATGTAAAAGGACTGGTATTTTTCGTCAAAATCTCGGAAAATAGAACGGAAAGAGGTTGATATTTTGGTACCTTTGAGAGAGTAAGTTGTTTTTCATTATAATTAAACCAAACTCATTGATTGAAGTGATATTTCGCTCTAACTACCTCAAGGGTCGGATCAGCTTTGTATAGTGCAATACCAGCGGTCGGTATACGCTGAGGAAAAGGATTATTTTGTAGGTTCATATATATTTTCCTCTCAACAGCTCCATAGTCACTGGTTCCCACAAGTCCCCGGGTTTTCAAGCTCGACAAAAGGGAACGGCAGCACTAGGAGCTTGAGTCAACAGCGATGAATGCAAGGAGATCGTATTTCTTTCGGCCCTTGACAAACACTAACCCGTTCCCCTCGACACTGTGTAGCTGATAGGATTACCAGTTGTTGCACTCTTTTAGGAAGCAAGAAAAGAAACTCTAACTCGCTTGTTATTCTTCGCAAAACTATTTTTCTCTCTTTTTTCCCCTTCCCTCGTTAGGTAACCGAAACTTCTTTTAATGAAAGGGTTGTACTGTGTTTTTCCTCAATCAATTTCAATATTTTAAAACTATGGTTAATGTATAAATTTTATGGTTATATTTTTTAACAATTATTGTGGAAAAACAAAGTATAACCCTTTTTACTCAAAATGTTTTGCAAAATCCATAAGGTCACACCGGAAACCACTAACTTTACCAAACTAATGCGAGCCTCTTTACCAAGGCTCCTGCCTCAGGAGGTAACATATACAATTACGCCCACTTGATTATCATGTTTAACATATTCGCTTCTATGATATCAGTTGATAATATAAATAATTATTTCTATTGATCAAGGAGAGAAAAAAAAGAATAGTTAAGCTGTATTTGTTTTACTACATATCCTTAAACATTACCGTGGAGTGATCCTTAGCAATGAGGTTGTCTTGTTCTTATTAAGCATTTTCTCTAAGGCTCCAAATTTTCATGAATTACTGTCAGCCCCAAGAGTAGTCGAGGTGACTAATCGTGGTCTGTTTGCCATTTATAATTCCTTTATTTTAATTTCCATTCCAGTACTTCAGTGGCCTAAGTGGCACGGTTTATTAAAATTTACCTTACGTAACATATTAATGCACCTTTGCATTTTCTCTAAATATAATTGACTCGTGGAAGTCCGGCTGAAATATATTACTACATCTTCATTTGATTTGTATGATTTGACAAAAATTTACGGCAGGTCTTTCTTTACAATTGAGAAATGACAGAGTAGTAGAGAGAGATTATAATACTGATTTAGGTATTATATCAACGCTTATCTGAAAATAATAGTTGTTACCCATAAGATTTCGAGCCATCACAATCAGTATTAGCTCTGCAAAACAAAAGGACAGTCAAAATCACTGCTTCGGGGATTTTGATTGTAACTAAGTATTTTCTTCCACCGTATAACATGTAAAATGATATGAATAGATAAGGCAAATGACAGGAGACATTTTAGAGTGTTTGACATTCGATTTTTGTGGAGAGAAAAGGAGTGAAAAGAGGGGAAAATCACGAGAAAATGGAAGGAAAACATAAAGAATGATATCGAAAGAAGTGGACTGAAACTAGGAGTTTTGAGTGATCAGGAGAAATAGTGTTTTTTGATGCGAGGAATGGCGAAGTGCTGTTAATGCTACCCCGTATCTCATATATAAAAATTATCGTTTGTTTGTTCGTCTTCTACGCGTTCCAATATCATTCATCAGATTGCGATGAAACTTTAGTGAGTTGATGTGTTCGCGCCTGCGAAGGTTTTTGAATTATTAAATCTATTGGACAATCCACAAAAATTATGCTCTGATATATGATCACGGAGTATATTTCTCGTTACGAGTCATAATTGTAACGAATAATTACTAGTCACAATCAATGAATTTTCTACATCCTATCTTAATTTTTCTACTATCACATATGAGAAAGCAGCGTTAACCAATTCATATGAAAAACTGCGGCGGAGCGCGAGTCGTTTCAACAAATGAGTGTTGCCATGCTAGCTTCTCAAACAAGCGAGGAACGACACGCAAGCAACGAAGCAGATCTTTTACGAGTGGCTCAATCACGTGCATCAGAATCGTATCAGTGAAACATAATATCGTGTACATCAGAATCATATCAGTGACTCTTCATTTGTGTTAAAAGATATGTAATTCATCTGAACATAGGATAAGGTTTGGTGCTGTGTTCTCTTTTTTTGGAAATCTTGCATTCGATTTTCGTACACGCTTCGCTTTTTCCTAAAATTGGATTTTTAAGCACAAAAATCTTAAAATTGTGTACAACTTCAACAAAAGAATATTTTATTCACTTGGAAACTGCAGCATAGGATTTGAATGGAAACTCAATGCCATCATTTGTGCATAATGAATTCCTGTGTAGGCACGAGGAATTCATTGGACTACAAAAAATCATCGTCTTTCATTTATTTTGTACATTTAGATGTGTATGCTTTGTATATTTGTGCCTACTTAGAAAGAAAATGAGACATTGCAACGCATTCCGGGTACAGCTGGTAAATTCTATAAATGGATATACATTTTTTTTTAAACTTTTGTTTTCCCTTTTTTTTTAAATACTGACAAATGCGTTGTGTCACCAATAGCGAAATTTTCAACCGGTCCTTGTCTTCGTGATGGTGCTCCATATGGACGCGAGAGGAGAGGAATATAAATGGCAGGGAACAGTGGAGAAGGAAGTGAGGGAGGAGACAGCTGAGGTGAAGAACTTGGAGGGTTTGAGCAGAACGAAGAAAGCCGACCGAAGGATTAAATCCCTCTTCGCGAGAATTTCAAACTGTGTAAGATGAGATTCCCACCCCGGGAACAAACAGAGCGGCTAGAGAGGGTTGGAGGAGGATGGAGGAGAGAAGGAGGAAGCGAAACGGGCTTCTTATAGGTTTCGGGGAGATCTCGGAGGCCTCTCCCGGGAAGGGCGGGAGAGGGAGGAAGAGGTTGGGCTGGGAGAGAGTTTTGAGAGGTTTCGACCGGGATAGAGAGACGGTAGGGACCCCGCAGGAGAAGATCCCCCGGATGAAGTTCCTCTACGGAGCATATTTTCTTTCGCGGAAACATTTTTTTTCCCTTCCTCTCCATCCATACATTAGGAGATGGATGGAAGGGATTAACGTGAAATAAAGGTGAGTGGGGGAGGGGTGGCAGGAATGGGGGAAAAATGAAAGATGAGAGCGTGCGTTTGGAAGGAGGGCGTAGAGATCGGACGTGGAAGAATATTGCGGAATTAGGGGAGCCATAAAACTTTCCTACAATCCTCTCATTCTCTCTCCCACTTGAGTGAGAGAGAGAGAGAGAGAGAGAGAGAGGATTCGGTTAACTCTCTCGAGTGGAGTGGAGCATCATTCAATGCACGGAGCTAATGGAATGCGACCTCTCGGGAAAGTGAAAGAAATCTGCGAGGAGTTATCCATCGGGGAAAAGCGAGCAAGGTTTCTTCTTAACGGGAGTGAAATGAGAAATGCAAGCTTTGGCCTTGCGTGTTCCCTGCAGTTTGATTTTATACGGACTAAACTTTTAAAAAATCTTCTCGTTCATCATTATTTTTCAGGAAGAAATGTGAGCATCACATCTTAAATTTGACTGCTTTATCATTTTGCGTTCTTCATACACATTAATATTAAGGTAGTTTGAGAAATGTATTATTTCAACATGAAATCAATGAATTTTAAGAGTAGAAGATGATACTTGAGAAATTAGCATGCTCCGTCTGCTTAAAACGACAAATAAAACAGTTACGTAACCTCAATTTAATTTATAAATTTAAGGTAGCTTGAGTGGAATATCATTTCACCCAAATAATCAATGAATTTCATTGCATTTTTAAGAAGACTATCTAGGTTTTCCAAAGATACCAAAACATCAGCCCCTTACTGAACTACTTTCCGAGGTTTCTGGCATAAAAAGATCAGCCCTATTATGTAGGAAATGGTACGTGTATGCACTCCAGAGAGATCTTATTTTTTAAATATAAGGAAATTATTACAACTAGATCTAATAGAATTGACCTTGTGCAGTTTTTATGTTTCCGCAACTATTTTTTTAAATAAAAAATATTATCACCGCAGCAATTTTTTTTCAGAATCACAAGAAACCTTATGAACTTTCCCCTTCTACCCTTCTGCACACTTCATAGTTTCTTAATTTGTCCATCCGTTTTATCTTCAGCATCCCCCCTCTAGCACCACGCTCTATAAGTGGGTTATTTGAGAGAGGGAGAGGGTAGAAAACCACAGCAAGTGATTTTCTCAAATCTTTCCAAGACGTAAGACGTTCGAGTTACATGGTTGGCAAAAAAAAGTCTCACAAGGCAATGACTGACTGTGAGGAAGTGAATGAACGTTGGGTTTGGGAAAGGAAGAACACGTAGAGGGTGCCGAGAAATGGTAGGAAAAAAATCTTTCTAGACTCACAAAAAAAACGGAACCAATGGGCGGAGGAGAGTGAGAAAAAACGTGCGGAATGACTTACACCAGCTCGGAGTGAGATAAATCAGAAGTGGGGCCTATACAAAGCGGTACTGTTGAATGAGAACGACAAGAAACCTTTAAGCATGGCATAATTTTCTTCCGGAATTCCCGCCGCGTGGTTACTTTTGTCGGCAAAGATATTCATCATATTCTGGAGGTGTTTCCAGACTGCAGATAATTACCCCGCGTTTTGGCCGAACTGTGTAAAAGGGAGGATCCGATTTTCAGGTTCTTTCCCATTGTCCTTTGGCCTGAGGTCAGGAAAGTTCTCCTTTTTAGGTGTAAGTCAGCCGCACAAGATTTTGTCGAAATCAAAATGTGCTCAACTCTCCCTACAAGCGATTGAATGTTGAAAATTCATTAACATTAAGAATGAACGGAGCCACTGAATCGTGGTTCGAATGAAATTTCCTGCTTTCCCGACAGGAACGAGGATGTCGGCGGTGCCAAATTTGTTGAATATACTATATTTTTTAATGTACCAAAACTTCGTGGCGGCATGTATTTTTTCTCAGAGTTAAGGTTCTTGGTAAGGGAAGGGTGTATAAGTTATGTGCGGGAAATCGCTCATGTCTGGAGCACGTAGAAGAAGGAATGCCACTGACACAAGGAAGGAAAAAAACCATCCATAAATCCACATAAATAAGAGCAGAAACATGGAATTTACTCTCTTTTAGTGGTCTACAAGGCGTTTTAACCTCCCGAAAACATCCGCTACACCGATATTTTTGCTTGTCCTCTATCATGCACATCTGCCCCGTCAGCAAACACCAAATTATTTTTTTTGCGTATTTATGGATAATAGGGAATATGGGATAATACGGGAAATTTATGATTTATTTTTAATTTAAATATGACTAGTCTTTCGATGCCCACCGTCAACGTCGGATAATATTGTGGGTCAAAACCCAAGTCGTGCTGTAATCAGTTTTTTTGCGTGGAATCACAAAGTTTCTGTTTTTCATTCGCAATTCGAATCGATTACATAAAAATATGCACTAGAGTACTGATGTTTTGAATCATCCAGATAATGGCTGCAATGCTTTTATTCTCGTCCATTGAAACTTACGTAAAGCGTTGAAATAACGTTAAAATATCAGGAAATAAGGTAACGGACAAACAGAAGAAAAATTTTATGAGATGTAACTAGTATTGTGATATTTTCTAATTTCCCAAAATCCAATTTCCAAACTCCCAATAGATTCCAAACTCCAAAAAACTCCTATACTTTGAAAATGCGTGTCGGATTGAGAAGGCATTCATTGACTCCGACATTTCGTGAAGTCTTCATAGGTTTTCCGCGTCGTGAGATAATAGCTTTTCCGACTTTTCGACAGCTACCTCCCCAATCATATACCATCGTCTGTCATCGTCTTGTAAAAAAAATTATTCTTTGATCCGAAAGCATACATGAAGTAATCATCTCAGTATTCGTGATTTGAAACATTCGTGGACGACTACTCGAAAATGCTGAGACAATCGTATCAAAGCGGCGGAAACTAACGAAGGAATGACATGCAATAACTTTTGGGCACATAGCACATGATGTACGGGCGTGCGAGTGGGCAGGATCCATTTCAGTAATTTGAAAATTTCACCAATTGCAGTCAAAGATTCCATGTTATATAAATGCAGACGGTGCTTAGATCAACAAATCATTACATGCCTGCACGTATTCTTTTACAATATATAGTAACAAACGGCAGACGAAAAAGTTATAAGTCACAGCATTCGATTACATCGATATATTTTATTTATATAGTTGAAACTTAAACAGTGACGTTCATTTCTTTTCACACAACCAGCAACGTGAGGTCTGGGAACCGTAATATATTAAATATTAATAAAATGTGACTCAGTTATTTTTACTGTAAAATTGAATTTTTATGCCTCTCAGCATAGGGTCTCCAACTCTTATTCAATTTTCTAAATCACAAACATTAGCCAATTTTTCAGTGTGAATTATTCCTTGAAAAGGGGTTAAAATTTGACTGAAAAAACACAATTTATTACAGTGGGACCTGTATTGAGTGAACACCAACGGTTCCGCTGAAAGAATGATCGGTAAGAGGGATGGTCGTTCGACAGGGATTCAGTTTATAGGAGTACATACATATTATGCAAATGAACGGGAGGCAAAAAATGGAAAACTCATGATGCGACGGTTTTGTCAAAACCTATACAGATGGCGTTTATTTCCTCATAATTTAGATGCTCCCGGGAAATTTCAATGCATTGGATGTGCACATACTGCGAAACCTAAATGAAGCGACCACCGACGACCTCCGCTAAAAAATGGTCATTGAGAGGGGTGATCTCTTGATAGGAGTGGTCGTTAAGAGGCGTTTCACTATATGAATTCAATGTTGCTACGATATTTTTATTGTATGAGTTAATTTTAATGCCTTTCTGCACTGTGTCTCCAGCTCGTATTTAATTTTCCAAATCACCAACACTAGCTAAATTTTCAGCGTAAATTATCATTTAAAACGAGGTAAAAATTGAAAGAAAAAACACAATGTATTATGTACTAGGGTCATAAATCGTTAATTTTTTGCTTAAGTTGGAATTAAGGCCTTGGGTATTTTAGTAGGATTGTTCAACTATAATATGCAATTGAAAATATTTCATTTATTACTGTTTTTGATGAAATTTCCAGCTGATCAAAATTACATTGGAAGGAAAACGCTCCAGTCCGGGAGTCAATAGAGATTTGAAAAATCCATTCCGATCCAGAGACTTCTAGATTTCACCGGAGTCTCTCAGAAAGCCCGGTGGAGCTGGAAACCTTAAGACTCCGGTGACTTTGAGGGTGCGGGCCCCTTGTGACGGGGAAAATGTCCCGACAGGAAGTGAGGAATGAATTTACGGGATGAATCTGAAGTGGATGACAACGAACAATCAGACCCCGAAATCGGAAAACAGTTGAAGAGGGCGCTGAGGGTTGACGTTGGAACTGGGTCGGGGGCTCAATTCGCTGGGAGGAGCCATTGAAGTGCCACCAGACGCGTGGTCTGCCTTTTATCCGTGTTGGATTGTGACTGCAAGTGTCAAAACAATGGAAGAATCCGAACTCTCTATCCATAATATTGGGTAATAATAGCACTTTAAGATTATGGAACTCCTGTGGTTTTTATCAAAACTCAGTGTCTCTCTAGTGGCAGATTTGTCGATTTTTGTTGTTTTTATCGGTGACTCATTTTACGGTGCGAGGAGGATTAAGCACAGTTTCAACATCACGAAAAAGTTCTCCGTGG
Organism: Ceriagrion tenellum; assembly: GCA_963169105.1. Taxonomy (NCBI): domain Eukaryota; kingdom Metazoa; phylum Arthropoda; class Insecta; order Odonata; family Coenagrionidae; genus Ceriagrion; species Ceriagrion tenellum. The sequence continues at coordinate 108,449,608 of OY720635.1, read as the reverse complement.
AAATTCGGAACAATTCCCCAATCACAGGAAATATATAAAACCATTAGGTGTTATTAGTTTTCACTAGTTTCAAATGCGTATATTATACCCGCTTTTACATACAAATGGCGCCAGGAAATGTGATTAAATTACTGTTTCCCAAACTTTCTCCAATTTCGACCCAAATTCTCTGTAATTCAAATGAGTGAAGTCATACTTTAAAATGTACACTGCGATTGAAACTTCGTGGTCCATGCGCCGAGTCCGGTTTTCGGTCTGGGCGAGTCTAGTTTGAAGAAGTGGCGTTAGACGGGGGTGAAAGGTGAAATAGCCGTTCTCTCTCTCGGGACTTGACTCGGGCCGTTTTCGAACTTGGCAAACGCCTAGTTAACTTGCTATCAAGGTATCTTGATTCCTAGGCAAGGAAATTGAAATCCTTACTTGACGCTTTCGTGGCCCTTTTACGATGGAAAGTACATCATGCGGCCTTCATCTCGTAAAACATACGAAAAGCGCCATCCGTGTCCATAATTATTGTGGGTGATTGAAGTGGATTACTTCTTTAAAATGCTTCCCAACCTTATACTACAAATTAAAAGAGAATATTATTTTAAAAATCTTATTGCTTATGAATAAAATAATTCTCATATACCATAATATGGTGAATAACTATAATGCTTCGATTGCTAGGGGCTGCTAAAGTGGACGACATATCGCTCACTGTATTTCACCACAGTCAACGTCTTAATGCACAAAAAGGCATTATAATATTTTTTGCTTATTTGAAAAAACACGTAACGATATATTAATGTATTACACTCCGAACAAACTACCTATGATCTTCGACTGTTGACTGATAAATACGTGCGTTGTAACTAACATAATTAAGCTGAAAATAAATTATATTTACTCTAATGGTTTATTGTCCCCGTTCTTTGATGAATGCAGTGAAAATCTCTCCAAAGCTCAACGTTATTAACAATTATGATGTTCGTTAGCTAAGGCTAATTCTGCCAATGAAATTATGGCTACCTGAGAGTACTTTCCATCGGACCATAATTCTTTCAACGGGATCATTTTTTTCCTTCCAGAGCAAGGAAAACAGAATTTGGAGGTTCAATGAAGTAAACAAGGACGGAACATCTACAATGTATGGAATTATTCACAGAAATATTAGGTAGCAAATCTTTCAGTACAATCAGATTCGAAAAGCCTTCAAATTTAGCGAATTCATCGATTATTCCGCAAAAAATTAATTAACATCACACAAATACACGTAGTAATGATAAAATAGTATCCATTTGAAAGTTTCTTCACTTCTATTTACCATACAAGCCCATATTATCACACCCCGAATCCTAACTTAATGCCAAGTAAGCATAACAAGTCTGCTTTTTCATTTACTTGGTATCTTGACTAGATTTCTAGGCAATATGATGTCAGCGGCCACTTGAATTTGACGTCATTTCCGCCCAATGCGTACTAGGTTTCAAGGCAAGATAGCTTGATTTGCCAAGTTCGAAATCGGCCTCAGACAACTTACGCTCGTTGCTACCCTCACCGCATTCGCCGGTTTTTTTCTGTTTGAAATATGAAAAATGTGGAAGTACTTCTCGTGAATCGTGGAAAAAGCATACGATCGGGGAACGAAGAGGAAGAATACTATATTAATAACTAGTTGTGCCCAGCATGTTTTGCTATGCCTCTTTTTCATTATAAGTAGAATGGAATAGAATTTTATTGTTCCAGGACGATTACGTCCCTTAGGAACAGTAATGATAATTCATAATTTAGAATATTATAGATGAACAACTATATTTGATTCCCTTAATATATTACAATATCATTCGAATGCTAAAGCAAGACTTCAAAACAACATTACAAATATATATATTTTAGATATTACAAAAAGTAACACATTCATTAATGTAATTGAAATAACATTTTATAATATTCATTTTTAAATATGTTAGCATTTTCACATTTTTAATATCTTCAGGTAAGTGATTCCATACATCGCAAGAAGTGACGTAGAAAGAACTAGCACAAGCAGATATTCGGTATCGTGGTGCACAGATTTCTTCAATATGGCGCGTTGGACGTTTATTTGTTGTAGAATTGTACAGCATATTCTGGTATTAATATGTGAGGAGTTTTGTGGTTATTATCATGTATATAAACTTTGTCTTATAAAGTACGTATTAGGTAAGTATGCACACATACAAAGCAGACACAAGCGAATTTGAGACCCAGTCCAATTAATTCCTCGTACCGACAAAGGAATTCGTAAAGCACAAATGACGGCATGTGTTTCCATTCCTCGCCTTTGCCACGATTTCCAAGTAAATAAAATATTCTATCGTTGAAGTAGTGCAAAAATTTAAGATTTTAGAGCTTAAAAATCCATTTTTAGGAAAAAGCGTGGTGTATGGGAAAATCAAATGCAAGAATAAAACAGCAAACAAAGAGACCACTGCACCATATCTTATTCTACATAGGTACTAATGAATTACGTTCCTTTTCACACAAATCATGTATCACTGGTATGATTCTGATGCACGTGATAGAGAAACTCGTAAACGGCCTGCTTCGTTGCTTGCTTGTCCTTCCTCGCTTGTTTGAGAATTCGCATGCCAACACTCATTTGTTGAAACGACTCGCGCTCCACCTATCGTACAATGCATTTAATAATTCAGAAACCTCCACGCGGTCGCGCCCACAACAACTCACCAAAGTTTCATCGTAACCTGATGAATGGTATTGGAACAAATAGAAGACGAACAAACAAACATTCATTTTTTATATATTAGATGCCCTAGAAAGGGTTCATTTAGAAATAATTTGGTGATAACTCTCTTCGATTTTTTTCTCAGTCGGAAATGAATGACACGGGCCATGATAGTAGTTAGTATATATAAGCTTGTATAGTAATAAATTAAATAATTTGCAGTGATAACCGGTTTTCTTATTTCTATTTTTACATTGTTCTATTCTGACCTACTTACTTGGTGTATATTTGCCTATGTATTCAGGCGAGTGCCCTGAAGCGACTTATTGAGAAAAAATTTCCAGAATGAGAAGATATCAACGCGTATCCTCGTATCGCATCCTAAAATTTAATTCTTTTGAGCGCGTGTCCGCGCAGGAAACACTTGATATGTAGTTAAAATCCGCCGCCCTTTGGTTGGCTACTCCAGCTGTCCCTGTCCGAAGCGCTTTGTCTGCCCTCCAAGGTCAATTCCAATTTCGACCTGAAATCTCTGTAATTCAAGTGAGAGAAGTTTTACTTGCACAATGAAAAATGTGGAAATATTTCTTATTTTAATAAACCAGCGGCCATTTCCTCTCCGCTTGCTGTCGTTCAGCATATTTAGGGGCAACGAAGTTGCAACCGGCCTGCAGAAAGATAGATGATGATTTTCAATGCAGGATTTTTTTCAATTAAAGCGAGTGATAAAAAAAGACATCGCGATCTTTTTTTTTAATCTATTTGAAACTTCCTCAGAGCTGATGATGCGGAGAAGCTTTTACATTGCAAGATGATGAACCTGATTGCCGCCAGTGGATCCAACTCGGCCATGTTACGAGAGAGTTGGAAATTTTCCACTTTTCCCGGCCTTGTCGCTCATTGAGGTTCTCAGTTTCAACTTTGAAGATTTTTAATTATGCTCGGGCAGCTGGTCGATCTTGATGCCGACCCACTGAAGGGAATTCACCGTATGAAACCGCAGATATGGACCGCGGAAATGGGGAATAAAAGTCTTCAAATTCCTTCATCATGAGGACGAACTTATGCGGAAACATGTCTGGGCAGTAGTTGAAAGAAATCAAGCGTACCGATTGTTTCTTCGTCGAATTCACGTGTGTGGAGTCAATTCATTATTTTTACTGGGCCCAAAGACCTCAAATTATGATAATTTTCTTCTGAATTAACACTTCTAAGAAATCTGTTCTTTAGAAAAACCCATATTTTCTCACTCTTCACTGCACCGTTACTTAACCATCGATTGGCTGAGTTGATTTTCCAAGAACATGGCGGCCAGCGCCGAAAATAGCCATAAGCATTGAGGTAGATGGAGAGGGCATTACGTCTACAAACTGAATCCTGACAACCAAAATAACAACAATATTGTTGTATATTGTTGCACCCTGCTCACTCCTTACTTTCTTATGGATAGCAAGACGGAATGAACGAAATAGAGGATGTAAAGGAAGAATAACCACCATCTGTTCGAAGTTTAAGGCAACTAACTCATCAAACACATAATGATTACTTACCATTATGCCCTCTCCATCACGAAATAGAGTAACTATGGATTTGACTCGATTGGATTGGATAGGATATTTAGGGTGGTCACCGACAACTGGGGTCATTTGCGCCATAGGGAATAGGTAAGGGAGGAAGGGTGGATAGAAACCCGGCGTCGGCATTAGCCTGCCCTTAACGAAAGGCGCCAAGGGGACCACGGCTTAACGTCTCATCCGACAGACGGAGTACTGTTCTTGAAGTACCCTCCACAAGACACTCAAGTAGGGTTCAGGTTTCCTCTGAAAAGCATCCTCCTCTGCAGGGATTTGACCCAGGGCGCCCGTGTAGTAGGCGAGTACTCTAGCCACCACACCACCCCGATCCCCCTATTCTACTCGATTTCACCAGTTTTCACCAGGAATGCGGATTATTATTAATTTAAATGAATAAACTAAATACGTGAGGAGGTAAGATACATTGAAGAAGCAAGTGCATTCTGATTAATAGTTAAGTTATGGATAAAAAGCATAGTAAAATTGTAAAATCGGTGCGTTAGCACATAAGCGCTATAGAAAAATGAGGTGTAACGCCGCGCTCCTGTTTTTTTTGCCCCTGTTAGTCATTGTTTATGTGTTTTCTATATTATATATTTGTTCTATTATTTGTGTTTTTATTTGTTTGTTGGTTGCATTAACCGAAAAATTTTCTTTGTTTAAATTATTTTCACGAGTTTATGGTTGTTCTTTTTTTGTTTCGAAGTTGTTAAGGATTTGTCTAAGTTTTTGTTTTGGTGGAGATTGATTGTTGACAAAAGAGGTAGAGACGCGTAACGAGTCGGGTCGTGTGCACTGAAATTTAATCTCCTCCGTCTGGAAAAAAAATTATATCAAGAAAATCTTATACCAACTATCTCAGTAATTAGCGCTATCACGCAACAAAGCGTTTCCGAGGGTTAACGAAGATGGTGGAATGGCTTCAGCTTCTAGCTTTGGCTAGCACACCCAGCGCTCCTTCCAGCTAAAGTCATCCACATTATAGTATATGGGCGTTGGCTGTGCGCAGACTTGAGATGAAGCGAATGAGTCAATGTTTATAGTAATTTTTTTTATAGATGTGTTAGTTTGGAGCCGTAGGGTAGACAATTTTTGGAATTTCATATACAAAGTTAGGCGTAACCGACATCTAGCAACTCCTGACATATTCATAAAGAATAAGAAGTCGAGCACTTTTAGGCGTTAAAACGAGGAGATTTTACTTTTTTTTACAAACTATTTAATTAAAGAAAGGCAATTAGCGGTTTGAATTCTTTGTTTCAACTACTGTATTGCTTTAAAAAGATCAACTGCAATATCTTAGAATCTGAATGAGAAATTCGCGCTCTCTTTGACTATTGTTACCGATATAATAATAATAATAAGTATTCCTAAATAATAAGTAGTCCTAGTCATAGGTGTGCTCGGTGGAATCAAGGGCTCGCTGATACAGAGCATCAAGTGTATTCCTGCTTGCGTGGCACAGGTGGAATCACTTGCAGCCCGCATGCAGAAGGCCGTCCTCTCGGGGTCGCTCCGTCTGCTTCGTGCGCACGACCCGAACGCAGCGTAGCCACTGATCCGATGGGTTAATTGGAAGTGGCTACGAACTCTGCACCGCCCCTCTCGAGTTCTCGGCCATTATGACGGCAATGAAAACCGATGCTTGCCGAGGACTCGGAGGGGAAAGTTACAGAAGTAACAAAGAATAATAATGATAATAAACAATTATTGTCGTGGACCAATTGGTCCTTTAGACATTGATGAATGAACAACTACAAAGAATACAACTCAACGATCCTGAATAAATGTATACATAATATTACATAGACAAATGAGAATGTGTACATAATATTACATAATATATTATAATCCAACAGATACAACAGTCAATTTCACTTTTCATTTCAACATATTGGAATTTAAATATAGGGATACGTATAGAAATTTACGCTACAGAGGCTATACAGAGGATATACGTTCAAGTCCCTGCTCCAAAAATTGAAGAAACTACCGCTAAGCGCAATCTGCTACTGCTATGCTATCTGTCGACCAATGGAGATCCCCTCTATACTATTCTGTGCTTGAAGGGCACTTATTGTTAAAACCACGAATACACAGTGATTATTTCACCCGTTCTAAGCCGTTGTTATTTGAACTGAAGGTAAACCCGTTGTTGTGTCGTGTAAGTTGTTATGTAAATACCATTTAACAGACCGTCATTGTTGTTTCGAAGGGGTTAGAAGTTTGGAAATGCGGAGACCGAACGACTAAATTTGCGTTCTGGTGTTTAAATGAAGATGCGACATAAAAGCTGTTAGGAAAAGAATGTTTGTTGCATAGCTCAAAAAGGCTCGCGGAATTATGATGTTAGGAAGATGTAATTTGGACAACTGCTTCAATTAGGCAACTTGCAATCAGGTCATTCGAAAGCGAATAAGTAATGAAAAGGGAAAAGGAAGCAAACCTTTATTTGACAGTGAAATACTAACGCGGGCTGAACTTCCACCGAAGGTGGCAGCTGAAGCTAGTCAACGGATATTACCATCGTTGCTTTTGGCCTCTTATGTTGTGTTCTCAGTGACCGTTGTTTAAACACTAATTGTAATATTTTCCGGTGTTGTATTTTGCGATTCGTTGCAGCCGTACTTATTCCCGCCTGCTTTGCGATCTTCTCGCTCGGATTTTGAAGGAATTTCAGGATGAACGAAAATAGCCACCGCCGGTGAAGACGGTACTGCTTCCAAGTCGAGAAACGAGGTCGGAATTCGCCTCATACTACTTCATACTCGCACTTGATTATGAAAAGTTGCCGATGGTTGCGCAACCCAAACCGCCATGCAACTGCTTGAAGACGGGGGGGAGGGACGTTTCGAAAGACAGGACGACAATCTATCTGGACATTCACCTCGTTGGAGAAGACATTTCTTGATCGATTCAACAAGGTAACCCCCCCCCCACGCTATTTGCCTTTTCTGCCTTGATTTTAGCCGACATTCCAGTCCAAGATCATTACATGCTTGTACCAATCTGTCTTCAACACTTTTGAGTGCCATGCAACGAAATATCGTCATTGGCACTTTGAGGACATTCAGAAATTATCCTTGCATATTTTTGTGACAACAAATTAAACAACATACTTTTATTCATTTAGTAGATAGTACGAATCTTTTTATGCAGAAGAATTATAGCAAAGAGAGTAATTAACAAGAAAATAGTGATTTGTTTTCAAAATATGCTAAATCCTTGAAATTCCCGAGGCACTTCATAGAGCACCCACCAAAAAATCTGTGGCTCTCAATTGATCTTTGTGAAGAGTTTATCGTCAATAATACATGGTCGCAGTCTTTTGCTAATGTTCCTCAAAATTATATATGTATAGCCAGGGCTTGAGGTTGAAATAAATTGGACATAGAAAATAAGACATTGTACCAAACAAGCTGTGGATTATGTAATAGCAAATGATAACACTGATGCTACAAGTACAATTTCCACAGCATGTTTGGTCTGATGTTATATTCTGTGCATTCAGATGAATTTTTACCTCAAGGTCTGAGGATGCAAATGTAATGTTGCCACATGTTGGCAAGACATTGTGACCTTGTGTCGTTGATGACCAGCCCTACAAAAACATCTATTTACTCTCTCATCATGGGCACTTTTTAATGGGTATTTAATAATTTGATAATTACCAAGATTTGATGGGGACCATTTATTCCAGAGTCGTTGCTTGTATTAGGGTAAATTTAAACAGGCTGATCTTATGTAACTGAGTGCTGCAAATACCACGGAGGAGCACTAGAGAAAATGTATAGTGCTGGAGGTTGAACAGGAAATACAACACTACCAAGAATCACGGCCTAGGTGATGCAATTAAAAGAAGAAATTTGCAAGGAAAAAGGGCTTTATTCATATCGAAAAGCATTTTGTGGGACCATAGGTATATCCAAAGGTAACAAAAAAAGAATATGCAATCCAGTTGTAAGAAGCATTATCACATATGGGAGTCAGATATGGCAGATGAAGGAGAAAGCAAAGCAAATGCTGAATGTTACGGAGAGATGGATTGATGGATATGGATTACTGGAAACGTTGTGTGGGTATATCCAGATGGGAAAGAATCACCAAGTAGAGAATATGAAATATAATGGGATTCACTCATACAACAGTCAATGACATTTTTAAAAACAGCCTATGTGGTATGGTCATATACAGCGTATGACAAACGAGAGATTACCCCAGCAAATTTTAATGGGGAATCCACAAGATAGATGAAAAAAGAGAAAGGCCAAGAATTAGCTGGAGAGAAGTTATGGAAAAGGCAATTAGAGAAAATCAGTTCCCAGAGGGCTGTGGGTGAATATGAGAGCAATGGCGGTTGGGCATCGGATAGCGTCGTAGAACGTTATAAAATCAAATATGTATGTGGTTACCAAGTACCCTGATTTGAGGTCCGGAACATGATAGAAAAAATCTCATTACCGCGTCAACGATAATGCAGCCTGTGCTTGAATAACATTCTTGCTTATGTTCTTTGGGTTGGAAGCCCACCGAGCATTTTCTAACAATTTTGTGCAATACACGTTTAATGTGGTTTCGGAAATTCATTTTTCGAGTGCTGAAGTAAGTTTTTAATGACTTGCTAAAATTGTCAGGAAGCAATTTTTTTTTCCATTTTCACCGTTATTAGGCCGTGAATTAAATGTTGACTCGTCGTCGAGAGGGTTAGTGCGACCGATAAAATTAGCAAAGGAACATAAATTTTCGGTCGTAAGTTTCTCATTTTGCTCGCGCCACTTAGGACAAGGGCATGAAACATTTTATGGAAGGTGCAAATATAAATTTGGGGAACTGCACCATAAAACGTCGGTCATTGCATCTTTAGGTATTGAATTTTTGGATGTACGATATGAAGTTATGGGTCTTTCTATATTTAGGTTTCTTTAAACAAATTTTATGATTCATGGTTTTAAGTGTTTTCGAGAACGTACTTTAAAATAATCATGCACTCTTCAAGCCGATTAGATTCAAACCCCTGTGCTATTACCTTCTGAGTGATCGTTTGCCGGTTTTTTGTTATTATCCAATTATTGTCCAATATTACTTAAGCATGCATTTTTAGAGTTAGGCTAGATGATCCAGCGATTGAAGTTTTGTCGAATGTCGTCAAAATTAATTTTTCTACAGTCGTCTTTATACAGAAATCACAGCTGAAAATTCATCCTGTTTTGCGTTAGTGTTACGGCACCAGTAACTACTACGCCTTCCACGTTCCCTAAAATCGTCTCACCAAATTTTTCTTGGTGAAACATATTTCCTCTCGAGATATCAAATACTTATTTCGCCTATGAATTTTTATGCACTTTTAGGGCTTAATTGGTCGTTAAGACTTCTCTTTCGTCTCCCTCGAGTGCAAAAAGTTGAATAATTTAATGTGAAATGAAGGGTCATGTATTTTTTGAAACTGCTCTTTAATATGATTCCGAAGACCGTGGCTCTCTATGAGTCGGAAGCATGGACAATTGCAAAAGCTGACCAGAAAAGATTAGAAGCCTTCGAAACCTGGTGCTGAAGGAAGAATGCTGAAGATATAATGGACGGATAAAATGCGAAATGAATAAGTGTACAGACGAGAGGAATAGGAAAGGACCATATGGAAAACCGTACAGAAAAGAAGAGTCAGATGGATTGGACACAGTGGGTTATTTGAAGAGCATAATTGAAGGCGAAAGAGAGGGAAAAGTCCCCAAAGGAAGACAAAGGGATAACTTAATGGACCAAATAAAGGGGGAAGTAGATAGGAAGAGACATCAAGAGGTAAGGGACCTAACATTAGGTAGGGAAGGGTGGAGGGCTGCAGTCAAACATTTAGGATTTAACGACCAATTATGATAATTATTTCGCATTGTTCCTAAATCCATACATTTCGTACAAATATATTCAATGGTATCACAAACATCTGGAACTTTGGTTTTCGGAAGCTGAATTTATAGAGTCACAGACTCCAGTGACGTATATCGTGATATTTTGCAGGTTTCCACGCATGTGGAGGATAATGAATGGCCGTGCCCCTCAAATAACGCTACCACCAAATGGAAGCATAAGAATATATTTGCGCTGATTAGAGGCTAGAGGCCTGGATCTTTACTCGGGATATATATTTTGCACTTTCATACAATTTACACAGGATGGTAGATTGTGACCATAAGCCTCTATATGATGAGTAAAAATTCTAGACTCTCGAGAAGCTAATCAATTGATTGTGGCGTAACGTTTGGGATCGATGAGAAGGAATAACTATTTAAAGAAAAGATGAACAGTTCCACTATGTTTTAATGCTGTCTATCGGTTTTGACGTAAATAAACTCACGTGTACCCACATTTAAGGTAGTTTGAGCGAAATATCATTTAACCTATAAATCAATGAATTTGGTCTCATTTTAAAGAAAAATATCTCATCCTTCTAATTACACCAAAAATTCAACCACTTATCATATTGATTTTGGAGTTTATTTGCCAAAAAATACCAGCCCCTTTAACATGGGAAATGGTACGTGTAAGCACTCCAGAGAGACATATTAATGAGGAATTTCTAACACTTAGATGCCGTAAAAACCAACAACGCGTAGTTTGTATGTTTTCCCAACTATATTTGAAAATTAAATACTGTCATCGCAATACGTTCTTGGGAATAAAAAAAAAAACCTATTGAAAGAGTTTCAAACGGACCGCGCGAAAAAAATGAATCAAATTGAAGACTTATGCTGATATTTTTATTTAACTTCTTACCATTTCTGCCATATAAAACTATATTATTGCACCATTAATAATCCAATATTTAATTCATGTGTCGTACAGCTGCTGTAATTAACACTTCGGCTACCAAGGTATTTTTTCACCTTACCTCTCCCAAGGGGGGTAACTCGGTTTATCCATAGTATTTTTTTGTTTATTCGCTTAATTTATACAAAAAATAGATTCTGTGTGATATAAATCTTAAATAAAAACAATTATACAAAATTATAATAAATATGATTTATATTTAATCAAATAACACAGAAATATTATTGTAGGCTCCGATTGGAGCATACAATAATCTAATCGGTTTTAAGTGTTTCTCTTATCTCTTATATACTATATTACTGTATATAAATATTTTTTATTATTTTATTCCAGATTATCCGATGTCTTTATTAACAATTATTCAGAGACAACCATCGTTTTCATTATGAGTTATTCTGAGGAAGTTGCTCATCCTAGGATTTTGTCTAACCTTACATTGACCAGGATTTTGCAGTATAAGAAAGATAAAAAAATCAATTTACGCATGCAAAGCAACATATATCTCGAATCTTGCAGGATTACGCATTACCTTTGGTAGTGGGTGAGTACAGAAGGATAGTAGGTTTATTTATGAAGTGCAAGAAGTCTCCAAGAGGCAAATTGTCTAGATCTAATCGGATGTCCTGATATTTCACAACATTTTGCTTTTTCATTTGCTGCTCTTTCCATACATGCACAGAAGTCAAGGAACTCGAACAAGTAAATCAGGTGTCATGTACATTTCACGGCGAAGACGGCGCAGCGCCGCGCCCCGTCGGATTGAAGGCGCCGTGATGACCACGATTGCCGTCCACGGCGCGGTTTGATACATCTGAAGGCACACATAGAATCCCATTGTTATTTTAAATCTAGGTAAACTGTGCTGTGAATGGTGCACAGATCCTCAGAAAGCGGGCTGGTGAATCTGAGACGAACTATCCCAAAAGGGGCAACACAGTAACCCCAACGAGTTTTTCAGAAATCAGAAGAAAAAAAACAATCAATGAATGAAGATTGCACATGGAATCGTATTGTAAGATTTTTGTAAACAAACTCATGGAAGCATAAAAATATCGGAAAATAATCGTAAATAAAAACAGTCAAAATGTGGCGTAGGGGTAACTGAGTTACCCCCCTTGGTAGCCGGAGGGTTAAAACGTATAATTCGAATATGGTCTCTATTATGACTGGGGAACTAACTCGCTCGGACCACCATAAGCGCTTCGCTTACATATAAAACTTAGTCAGCATTCATTTCACCTCAGGTGTCTATAGACGTCGAAATCGGTAGATAGCAATAAAACATAGTGAAACTGTACATCTTTTTAATTCTGAGTTATTCTGAGGAAGCTGCTCATCCTAGGATTTTGTCTTACCTTACATTAACCAGGATCTTGCATTATAAGCAGGATTACGCATGCTTGCTCACCTGAAAAGAAAGGTAAATGAATTGAATTAAAACATTTTTCTCATACAGGCACTGATAATATTTCATCACTGGGGCTATTTCAACACTTTTAAGTGGTTTATTTATGAAGTGCAAGAAATCTGCTCTCACCATTCGAAATTTCTCTTCCTATGTACTCAGAGAAAAAAATCTCTACTGTGCGACTACTCTGCAAAACATTAAACTCGACCAAACTCAGCAACTAGTGCAGTTCCAGTCCTTATAACGGTACTGGACGGTACTGGACGGTACTGTGGACAGTACAGAAGGATAGTAGTAAGGACAGTACTGTGGACAGGACAGTACAGTTCAATTGTTAAGGATGATTTGTGCTGGAAGGGTATTGTAGAGACTGAACCTCGGGGAAGGCTGTAATGAAAATGTGCTGAATCCCAGTGCAGTAACTGTAGTGTGGATAAAATTGTGCTGAAACTGCACTGTATCACAGTGCCGACTGTATACGGTTGCAATAATTGTAGTGCAAAAATGCTGTGTGGCAAACTGTACTGTTGGTTTCAATTTATGCAGAGTCTTGAGTACACTACCAGTACATTTACAGTACAGTTGGAGAACAAATCCACCATTATTTACTGAACAATTTTTTTTCTCTGAGTAGGTAGTGGGTTTTTCGAAAATTGGATTTCAATATAAACTGATGTGAACCGACACGAAGAGTTACCGACATTTTTTTTAATTTCTTTTTTCTTACCCAAAATGATGTAAAATAGGTAGCTGGTAACTTAATCTCGGCAAAGATTCTCCCCGTGAGTAAATGTGCTTTCGCACATACCTACGTAATTACGATTCGTGTGAGTGAGAGGGGAAAGGGATCCTCTCTTTTGTTTCTTAAAGTTCGCTTATATATTCTTGAGTATTACATTAAATGAACTAATTTTTACAAATAAATATAAGTTTGCACCCCAGTTCAATCTACCTTTTCCAGTCTACGTTTTTCAGAGTTGATTTATTTACCTTTTTCAATAGTCATGAACTGGGCCTTGGCCAACTGCTATTGTTGAAAATACATCTGTGACTCACAGTTAAGCATTCAGTTTTTTTTTGCGCTCATCTTAATGGGCGTTTTATTTCCTATTTTAATCGAGAGATTGATTAAAAGATTAAATTTGGTGCATATTTTAGTGAAACTCATCAATTATGTAAACAATTTTCGTGCACCTCTGCGTCAGACATTCTGAGTCGGTCAAAAAAGCTCTAACGACACAGCCAAGGTTCGACATCACTTGGTGCTTTTGGTAGTACGTGTTAAGTTGCTAGTCACGTCAAGGGGAGGGAAAGTGGGAAATGAAGAGGAAGGGAGAGAGGCCTATAGTGAACTACATGACAATCCAGAATCTCATATGTTACAATAGTGTCACACTCTGTTGTTTTTATGGCTAATTAATAAGCTCTGTTGTTATAGCGCCGCTAAACTTGCGCGTTGTACCTGTATTGCATACATAGTTGTTGCGTGTTACAGGTGGCTAGGATGCCACTGTTGGCTTTACTCATTGGATATTCTAGGTGTTTGTTCAACTCTCCAAGTTATCATTTGCCATAATTCAGATCTCACCCTTTTTTGTGCTTATTTTACATCCGGATTTATTCATTGGGTCATTTCGTAACATGCACTCCAACAACAGGATATTATATCATAATTATGCTTCTTGGTAACGCTTTGCTTGAATTTTAAAATCGATCGTTCCGGAGACAAAAAATTGAAAATTCGATCGGAATTATTCAATGGGTCATTTTGTACACGAACTCCAACAACACGATATTGTAACAAAATTACGCTTCTTGTTAAAAAAAAAACGTATTTCTCATCTACGGTAACTTATATCCGTCAGCAATATTTTCCGTGACGTTTTGCTTGAATTTTAAAATCGATCGTTCCGGAGACATGAAATTGAGAATTCGATCGGAATTATTCAATGGGTCATTTTGTACACGAACTCCTAAAACACGAAAAAAAAGCCTATTTTTCTCCTCTATGGTAAGTTATATTCGTAATTAATATTTTCCGCAGCGTTTTGCTTGAATTTTTTAGTCGAACGTTCCGGAGGCGAAAAATATTGAGAACTCGATCGACCGGAAATACGCGTTTGTATTCCCACGACCTATTGCTAAAACTACATAGAGATCGATTCATCCGATGTCGTCAGGCTTGCGAGCGTATTCACGACCATCATTCCCAGTTGACATGGCTACCGATTACCAGCTATCTCCCTCGATTCACCAGATTGAAGATAACATGCACCCACTGTTATTAATCCTTTTGATAATATGTGCCGAAGCTGTCACGCCGCTTATCGCCGTGGTGCACTTCCATCTCGGGGGTTAGTCTCATTAATCCAGTTGAACAACGCGCGAATATACGCCGTTTATCTCATCAGGCTCTCGTCACTATCGCCGCGGAGGTATCTTGCAATAATATTATCGAATGAAAGGTTACCAGTTTATTTGCAGCTCCCAGATTTCATATCTAATTATATTGAGTTGGAGAACGACAAATGAGTATTTTTACTTGATTTTATACGCGAATTACTAATGTGAGAAAATCACTAGGGACCGCATTTGCACGTTCGGCATTTTCTTGTTCATGAGATTATTTTGGGGTGGGTATAATGAGGTTCTTCATGTCCTGATTTTTTTACACCGCAATGTCTCTCAAAGTATTTGTAGTCCCAACTTTTCGCTCATTCCCTAATTCACAACAATGTTCCTTCAATCTTAATTTACGAAAGAAATACCTGGGAATGGTATAAATACTAGGGTGGTTTGAAAAAAGGCCTTTCTCGCAAATTTATAAAAGTTCATCCACTGCGATAAAATATTGCAAATAAATTTTGAAATATGCTGATAAGTTGCTTTACACGGCACACACTCTCGTGAGGAATCGTTTTACTAAATTCAACATTTTTAGTCAGTATATCGACAGTTACTTTTCACTCTTTTAACATATTACATGCAAAAGTTTGAAAACTGTCGGAATCGAGCTCTCAAATATTCACCATAGCTGCGCACGAAACGTAGTTTCACGCAATCGCATTAATCGCAGTTGATGAACTTTTATTTATGAATTTTTTTACTTGAGTTCTGCTTTGAATTTAAACAGCTATTTCCAGTCGGTAGTTCAGGTAAGGTTGATGATCGACTGGTGCGTCGCAGTATATGACCATACAAGTTTACGCGCGCATTTAATGAATTTAACCAGAAACGAAAAAGTGGCCTTTCATTTTCTATTGACTTTTTTCTCAATCAATGGATTTTAATGGTCCAAATTTACTATGGAAGCTGATTTAAAGAGAAATGATCGAGAGATAGTATACTATTTTTCGATAAAAAAAACAAAATATTGGCAGATTTTCGAAAATCATGGACAATGCTTTAAAATGGGTAAAAAATCGACATTAAATACTCTGAAATTAAACTTTTACATCATATAGTCCCTAAATATCAACTGAAATGTGTTCAATGAACTATTTTCTATTAATCCTAGTTAGAGAAAAAAATTTAAAAATTATTTCAAGAATTATGGAGGGAAAACCCTTAAAAAGTCAATAATTCCTGAAATTGTGCTTAAAAAAAACTTTTTTTTTGGTCAGGTTAGAGTGTAAAGCCTCAACCCTGCGTAATAATCTTGCCCGTACTTTCTTGCCATAAAAAAAGATTTGATTTGGCACCCCTCGGGAAATGATATGCGAGAAAAAGCCTTTTTGCGAACCACCCTAATAAATATATATAAATAAATATATTAGTCATATTAAAAGAATGCGGAGAATAATAATCTAACTTATCGGGAATATTCCTGAAATTTTTGTTCATGTTACTGACATCTCACCCCTCGCACTTTACCCTTGTGGTAACTTGCATTATATCGTGCTCATGTATCCCTTCGCCGCGGGCAATAATTCACTCGGCAGTCGTCGATGACGGACGCCGCCGTACTCGCGTGTCCCTCGTGTCTACCCATCGACTCCTGGACCTTATCAGTTTGAGTGTTTATGCATTCTTGGAAGACCAATCTAAATTGATAGAAAGTGGTGTCGCACGCTCGTGCTATAAGGGGAGGACTGCGGGTAGCCTTAAAGATTTCGTTGCTCCATCAACGATGTTGTAACCGTGCGCGGAGTCTATAGAGTGTTTTGACGAACCTTCTTCGTTCCTTGCTCTGGTTACGCGGCGTCGACGCCGGCAAAAACGATCAGCGAACACTTACTTGGATGAGATTTGGAAAAAGGCTACTTATGCACCCATCCAATTTGTTGATGCACTCCATGACGTCTGATAAAATTCTAATAAGTAAGTCATTTGCCATTTAATTGAGAGCACATAATTGTTTAGCCGCGTCTATAATGTGTTCCCTCAGTATTATCATTAATCCCATAGATTTAATTGCTTGGATAAAAATTTGCTGTCAATAATTTTTCCCAAACGAACATTATGAGCGAATTGAAAACATAAAACAGGAGTTTATGTGAATTTTCTCATGCCGGACAGTTCTGCGCGCCGCGCGGAGACGACGCGACGCCCGTTGGAAGGTGACGAAGCGCGCGGACACGCGGTACACTACGAAAGAGTGGATTCTTGCCCTTGGTGTCAGAGGATCTAATAATAACAACGAGGTTATAAAAGGAAAATGACATTTTATTTAAATCGAGTATTTTTTTGAGCAGTTAAGTGAAACAAATGTTCGTCCCAAATAACCAACCAAGAATATTCCCATGTTTGGGAAGGAGAGAAGTTGCGCCCTGCTAAAAAAATTCCTTAGAAGCTGTTCT
This sequence comes from Ceriagrion tenellum, assembly GCA_963169105.1. Lineage (NCBI taxonomy): Eukaryota > Metazoa > Arthropoda > Insecta > Odonata > Coenagrionidae > Ceriagrion > Ceriagrion tenellum. The sequence continues at coordinate 108,432,298 of OY720635.1, read as the reverse complement.
GTAGAACGTAAGGAATACTACAGAAATTGACTCTTTTTCTTCAAAACTAGTTCCTTTTCTAAGGATCTGTACGGAACATGAGAGCCTGACTCTACAGAACATATGCTCTGTAGAGTTGTTTTCTGCAGGGCAAAATAACTCCTTACAAGCTCTTCTGTAGAACTTCAGCAACTCTACGGAAATATGTGAGGTTTCCGTTGACCCAGTTCCTTTTATAAGTACCTATATGGAGAGTCGTAGGGAATTCCACAGAACGTCCTAAGGAATTCTGCAGAACATCCTAAGGTATTCTACCGAACGTCGTAGGGAATTCCGTAAAATGACGTTTCAATACTTTAAGAAATATTTACAGAACTTTTTAAGAAATTCTGTAGAAGTTTTTCTTAAGGAAACCATACAGAATTTTTTAGCAGGGTGGGTAAAGGCACGGATGGATGGAGCTACGGCTACTGGTGTACGGGCCCCATGGCCCGCGCTTCGGCATCGGCTATATGGCTAGCCGAATTATGACCACGAACCGAAATGACCTGACTGATCCGAAAGGGCCCGACTGACCCCCGACCATTTGCGCATCTCTCCGTCGCCATTATATAGGAGAGTCGTGGGAAGAATATTTTCGGCCAGGTGACAATGGATGGGGTGGGGAAATAAGAAGGTGCTGACGTCAAGGAAAGTGAAAGGTTACACGTCCAAGAGAGTTTCACTTGGCTATTCTGAGCTCAGTAAAATAACAGTGCAGAAGTATACAAAGAGAAAACAACCGAATGAATATTTCAAAAAAGAGTAAAACAACTTTCCATCTTGAAGATATGGGAATTATCCAGGGATTATCCAGGTCACAACAGGACAATGGCTTAAGTAGCTGAAAGGTCACGACGGTAACGCACAAACCGCAGTTTACCGACAAAATAGTTTGTCGGTAAACAGAAATACGAAAAGAGGAGCCAAACATTACTTATAAAAGTTACCTGTTATTTTCATCCCGCGGCGTTAATGGCAAATATAATGTCTTATATAATAAATGACAAATACTGCCTAAATATTTGCCTGAAATTCATTTTATTCCGTGACAAAATTAGTGGCCTGTGAATCAAAAGCTTTGTTAAAGAATGTACTGCTTTGAAAGTTAGGTTCAATGTGACTCATTAACGTTTAAATACCTGTATAACGCATTCCTTGCTCTGAAACAAAACGCTTCTATTACTACATCAGTATACTCTACAGCCATGCAACGCCAATTTTTCCCATCACAATACATTTCGCTCGGTTCCATGACGGATAAAACAGAGAAGTTCATCTTAGTTGATGTTTATCGTACAAAACCGTAAGAAGGTTCACAAGAAAATTGGAAAAAAAGTTCCTAGCCAATCCGTCTGTATTATATTTTCCATTAACCCGCCCACGGATTGCGCCGGCGCCCGGAGTCATTTAAGACGAGATCAGTGTTGGAGGCGGAGACCACGTCACACAGCGGTTCGGAAAAGAGGGTAGGGGAGGAAGAACTTAGCCCTTGGGTGGGGGGAAGAAAAGGTGGCTTTGAGAACGACTAAACCCCGGCCCCGGGCGCAGAAAGCCGACAAACTTGCGTAAACGAGAAAAAAAATCCCCACTTTCTTCCCTTTCTTCATCATCCTCCTCATCTTCCTACCAGGATGGGATAACTCTTCCTTGAAAAACCTCCCGCAACCCCCCGCCATACACCCCTCGGCGGGGAAAGGTTTTTATCCTCCCCCCCCGCCTCCCCGGCTCATTCCTGCCGCATATTCTTCCCCTCTCCGTTCTCCCTCCCATCATGTTCCCGGCTCAACAACCTTTTCCTCCAGAATTCTCCGGAGAAACGCGGGCAAAGAGTAGTGGGGGGGAGTCCTCGCATTATTTCAAACTAGGCCTTCACCTCCGCCCCCATCTTCCGGGAGGTTCTCTGACGCCCGGGGCGGGCGGTGGGGTCTTGAAACATCAAAAGGCTGCTGGTCCGGGAAGCTGTGCGGAGAGGAATGAGGGTGGAGGTATGTGGAGAAGCCCCTTCCCCCACGCCCCCCTATCTAACCCCCTCGCCAATGGCAGCCAACGCCGCAAAAACCGTCCACTGTTGAGGTGAACCAAACCGAGGGGCGGAAAAGGGGGTCTAAAGGGCCACGCCGCCCCTGGCTAGTCCCCGTCGTCCTTTTCACGTTTGGAGCGGGGGTGGAAAGGGATGTGGGCGAGGGTAACCGCCAAAGGGGCGGTGATCTCTGGTGGAGTTGCGAGTAAACACGAAGTGGACAACTCCCACCGTCGCCCTTATCTGCGTGGGAAGACTGACTACACGTCAAAGTAGACCCTCGCCATATCACCACGGACTAGTTATATACAGTCGCTTCACCCATTGTTAATTTCCCTATGCCACGGTGTAGCTGACGCTGGCAGCGCCTCTATCCTCCAGCACGCAAAACTAACCCGCCCACGGGGATATGCTATGAATATGAATTGGATTCAATAAGGTATCTGTCAGAGATAATTCAATGTGCGTTCGGTTGCAAGAATATTAAATAATGGAATCAATAGCTATGAGAACCAGGAAATTGTAGATCTGATAAAAATATCATGTCATCAAAAAATGTCTCATAAAAATAAGAATAGTTGTAGATTTCATTAAAATATTCGGGTTGCAGGATCACATCCACTAGTAACATAACTAATTTAATAGCTAATAGCTTCGAATATTTACATGCATACATACCAATCACGCCGTTCCCTTCCGGGGTAGGTACAGTCACAAAGTTTCACTCATAAATATATATGTGTACTCCTAACTCTGCTTCAATAATTTCTTCCATCCTGGTCTATCCTTGCAAACTCTTTTGCTTCATTTACCCCCATACACTGCTTTATACACGCCCTCCCATTTTTAAGATTCCTAATATTCCTCCTCCTAAGAATTGCAGGTGAAAACGCAAAGCTATTAATCTGAATACAATTTTCGATAGGGTTCAGGAGAATTTCTTTGTTTGACTGCAGCATAGAAAACCAAAAGTCATCGCCACTTGATTTGATACATGCATATTCTTACCAATCACGCCGTTTCCTTCCGGGGTAGGCAGAGTCACAAGTTTCACTCATAAATATCTATTTGTACACCAAACTCTGCTTCAATAATTTCCCCATATTGACCTATTCTTGCAAACCTCTTTTGCTTCATTTGCCCCCATACACTGCTTCATACACGCCCTCCCATTTTTAAGACTCCTAATATTCCTCCTCCTAATAATTTCCTCAACCACGTTCAACCACAACTTTCTCGGCCTACCTCTACCTCTCGCACCATTCATTTCACTCTTATATATCGGTTTCTTTATTCGACTCTCATCCGTTTTCTCAACATGACCCAACCAACGAAGCACACTCCTTTCATATACCTGTGTCCATTGCAATATTTATTCTAATCTTCCACCGCCAGATAAAATTTATGAAAGTTTAGCCTATGAATAATTGTTAATGCATATAATAATTGGTCAGTAAGAGTAAACAAACTAGTGATTAGTGTAATAACAACTCTTGTAAAGAGTAATTAGTTCTCCAAGCGGTTCACATGAATAACCTCGGGCGCGATCACGGTTCTCCATAACGCAAGCCCTCACATTATCGCAAATTTTCAATGAAGCTCATGGAAGCGATAACGTTACTGTCTTTTCTTCGCATTTTCCTGGTGCTTCGAATCACTAGTTTTAATTGATGGAGTGCATTCTACGAATAGTACTTCTGAGAAGTCCTTCTCTTTAGAGGTTTGCGTTTTTTGATAACGATAACGACAAAGCGGGGGAAAAAACCCGTGATCCCCGATATCTGGCCTCAAAATAGGAAGCATCGAATGTAATCTGTCTTAATTGTATTGATTTTATCGACTGGTTCTATGTTTATAAATCTTCTGGTGCTGTAATTTAATTGAAATCACGCCAAGTCCTGAACCCTCAAGGGCCGAAATGACATGGAGAAGGGTCGATAAGGGCTGAGGAGTAGATTTGGGGGTCGATGAGATGAAAAGTTATGTAAGTCACTTATCTCATAATTAACTAAATATGATTGCACCATATCTTACATTTAGTTTCGTTATGAATATGTTTGTGTGACCGTTTGACTAATTACGTCTTTGATTGACTTATATTCACAAGAGCCACCGAGCTACGAGGCAATTTGCCACACAATGCGTCCACTTACCCGCGGGTTTATTTATTGACACAAAATTGAATTAATGCAATATTTACTGTAAAGTATATTGAAATCACTTTAGGGAGATGGGTATAAATTAAGGATGAGTCGAATCCAAATGTCGATTCTTGATTCCACCGATTATCAGGATTAGAATCGGTATCGATCGCCTAAAGTCGATTCCGATTCCATCGATTCCAGATAGATAAATATTCAAATCAAATTTCATTTATCACATCATACGTATTTGTCTCAGTAATTTTGGGTGTAGGCTATCAATTTGTACTTTTTATCTACCTCAATAATCTGAGGATATATCTTCTATTTGTTAATAAATATACTTTTCGAGCGACTTAATTGTCTTTGTTATTTTATTTTTGCCAATACTTGAATTTAAATAATAGTTGTAACCTACTGGCATATCAATGTACCACCTGTTAATAGGAATAAGAATCGATAGGATAGGAATCGAGAATCGGGAATCGACTTGAAAGAATCGGAATCGAAAAAAAAGTGGAATCGACTCATCCCTAGTATAAATAAATAATTTAGGCGTATTTATGCGTAATTTTATTCACCGCCTCACAAAATAATTTATTATTATTCAAGATCTTAAAAGTTACAATCAGAAACAATGAACGGCATCTCGGTTGAATTCGCCGTTCAATTTTAAATTGCTAAATTTTTTCATCGTGGATTTTGAATATGCGAGTGCTATGTATCACAGGGAAAGGCAGCCTCCAGTTAAGTCAGCCGACTACTTTTAGCCAACGCAATAAACATAGGCTTAACGAAAATATTTGCTAAATGTTTTTTTTTAGAGTGTTGTGATCACACCATTGTGTGAAATTCACAGTGGAAAAATCATTCGCCTGGACTGGGAATCGAACCCAGATCCCTCGATTTCGCGCCGAGTGCTGTAACTACCAAATTAAGCTACCCAGGCGTCCTCTTCCTCTGTGAATCTCATTGAGGCTTTTAGGAGCAAGTTGTCCCCACTGGTACCGTGCATATGATACCAGAGGTAACTGTATGCGAGCTCTAAGAGCCACAGCCCACGGGGTTAGTGTTTTGTGCTTTATGGAGCAGAAACATGGGCAGTGCGGAGGAAAGAGGAGAAATATCTAGAGTGTTTTGAAATGTGGCCAAGGAGAAGAATGGAAAGATAAAAATGGTGTGATAAAGTGAGAAAAGAGGTAGTTCTAGCAACGATGAATGAGAAAAGGAACGTTTTAAGATCAGTAAGAAAGAGGAAAGCAAACTGGATGAGATACATCCTGAGGAAAGGTTACCAGCTGAAAAGAAAATCAGAAGGAAAGATCGAGGGAAAGAAAGGAAGTAAGGAAACTAGCATCAGATAGGGAAGGGTTGAGGAATTCATACTCCAGACTAAACCAATCTCGTCTGGTGTATCATCTCTAATTATAAATGGATTATTTCAAATTCCAGCTATTTCTCCCCAAGAGGAAGACCCAGGAACAATTTCGTGGACCAAATAAAGAGGAAAGTACATAGGAAGGTGATGGAACTAGCATAACAGGAGGTAATGGAGGAAGATATTACACATACATTAGATAGGGAAGGGTGGAGGACTGCAGTCAACCAATATTAGGATTGAACGACCAAGGATATTATGCGAAAGACGCTCCCACTTGATCCCACATTCAGTATCTGTGGCGTTCTCCACTCTTTCCGTAGGCATTTTCTCGATGAAGTGTGAGTGTTTACCCCAAACTCTGTTAAAAAAAAATAACTTATAAATCCACAAAAGTACGCGTGTCATATCTCCGCCATCAACATGACCGCTGATTAACCATCGCTTCACCTCGGATGCAGAAAAAAGTGATTGAATGGTTCGAATCGATTTGGTGGAAATTCAATGAGGCACTCGCGCAAAATTATGTCCCGTGGAATGATTAAAATCGCCTCTGCGGCAATTACCCCTTAATGACGCACATTTAACGAAGGCTGAGCTGAACGCTCATTACGAAGTGGCCCTCGATGCTGTTGGTGGTGGGGAGGACCCCAGTTTGCTGGCAGCCCACCGTTTAAGGCGGTTGAAGCGATATTTATGTATTCAACTGATTAGCGTGGAACTCTGCACACATGTTCGTATAAATAATATTTTTCGTAAGTATTTTGACCACTTTTATACGCATAAGCAGTTATTATGGAGTATTGGTTTCAGTTTAAGTTGGCACATATTTTTATGCTCGGAAGCTCACCATGTATGCTGAAATGGAACTGATACAAGAATCATATTTTACATTGCAGCCTTGATTAATGCATGTTATTACTTGGAGTTGTTGATAGTTTCCGGCGCCGTACTCAAGTTTGGAAGAATATCACATTTAAAGACGTTTTTCCGGATATTTGGTTCAGCGTTACACCTTGTCACCAGCGTGACGTTTTTCCTCGAAATACAATATTGATGCATTTAAATGATAATACTTCGATTTCCCGGTGACAAATATGGTAATATCGAGTAGAATCCATAGAAATTAGTGTCTGATGTAGTTTTTAGAGTTACTTGCATTACATTTCAAACAAAAGGTGGATTTTCTGCTTTACATCCGCTAATTCTACATCTACATAATGCCCTGCGAGCCGCCGCATGGACGTGTGGCAGGGGGTGTTAGGCCACCAGCCGTGTAAAGATGTAAGTTTTTGGGAGATGAAATAGTGACATGAATTATAGGAGTGTATTTTGCGGGGCTCAGTTTTCACTGTGGCCGCTTATTATGCGCGGAAAGAACGAGTTTTTGTATATATCTGTTAGGCAGTGTATCTCTCTTATATTATCTATTATATCTGTAATACCTAGAGATGTAGTGAGGCGTCATGATAATATTCTCTTTGTCGCTCTGAAACATACCTCTAATAAATTTTTCAAGCAAACTAAGCCTAGCGTGTAGCCTCTGAGTCTCTAGGGGCTACCGCCTTAATCCCTCTAAAAGATGTGAGACCTGATATGTTCGCTCGCAGCAGTTTTTAACGAAGCGCGCTGTTTTCATTTGTATTTTATTAATACTTATTGATAAAATCTTTATGATCAGGGCCCCAAATGCTCGCGGCGTCTTCGAGGTGTGGCCTAACCAGAGCGAAGTAGCATCTCTCTTTGACTTTTTCATCCAATGACCTTCCTATTATATGTATAACAAAACCTCGTTTCTTTAATGCTGTGCCACATATGTTTTGAATGTGTAATTCCCGCGATATATCAGAAGTTAAGGTAATTCCAAGATAATTTACTGTATCTGAAGATTTTATGTTTACTCCACCCACAGTGTAGGTATGGCATTTTTGTGATGACTTTCGCAGGAAGTGAACTGTGGTGCATTTGCTGACATTAAATTCTAACCCCACTCCTGGCTTTAATTCGTCCATTCCGTTGTGAAATCCAATGGAAAGTAAGGAAATAGCAGAGATAACCAATATGATTGTTCTTCCGGTTATCAGGCTGCAATTTCAAGACGTAATGCCCACTCCATAATAAGAGTTTACACATGGATGTTGACTTCCATGGATGTGGCGAGTACAGCGATATCTAAAATCGTATCGCCACTTGGAAGACATTGTTCTGCTTACACATAACAAATTCATGCATATGACTTCAAGCTTTTCCCAAACAAATGGATGACGGAAGTAAACAATGAATATGGTAATTACGAAAATCGCCCAAAAATTGGCAATACTGGCGCTCGTATATCGTTGTTTCAGTCCCACAGGCATTCGTTGTTTAATAAATTTGTATAAATTGGAATAAATATGCATTATTACATTGATTCAAGCGTGTTAATGATGACAATAATAATTTTTATCTCATAAGAGTTAAGTCATAGAGCTTTCCTTAGGGATTCTTTAGTATTTTCAATATTTACAAGTACAAATAAATATTTACATAACTCTTTGAGTGCGGCATGACGTGATTTCACGTCATGGTTGTCTTGCATATTAAATTTCCGTTTGCTGTCATCTGATCAAGAATACACCTATTGTGATACAGTTTTATCGCAGAATCGATATGCTACTTGCAGGCATAAATGAAACTAGTCAATTTTCCTTGCAAGTAGCAACCGCGGTCGATTGCCACCACTATCGACCACTACTGCAAAGGGAGTGCGTGCTTACACATCGAAGTGTCGCTTACAAGCGACTTCCAAGGCTACTGCCATGGAAGAGACTTCAATATGTAAACACGCCTATACACAATTGTGTGAAATTCACAGTGGAAAAGTCATTCGCCGGGACTGGGAATCGAACCCAGATCCCTAGATTTCGCGCCGAGTGCTGTAACCAATTAAGCTACCCAGTATTCCACTGTGAATCTCATGGGGGCTCTAAGGAGCTAGTTTTCCTCGCAGGTACCGTACATATGATGCTAGAGGTACCCGTATGCGAATGGTAAGCGCCACAGTCCACGGGGTAAAGCCCAACTTCAAACACAAAGGTGTTTACTTGGGAAAATTTCAAAGAACCACGGAACTAGCCGCGCAGTTAATTCAGCAGTGCTTCAACCGGACCTTAACAACGTTCTTTCTTGGTGCCAGGAGTGGAGGATAGAATTAAATATCAACAAATGCACCACAGTTCACGTCCTGCGAAAGTCATCACACAAATGCCATACCTATACTGTAGATATAGTAAACATAAAATCTTCAGATACCGTTAAATTTTTCTGGAATTAGCTTAACTTCTGATATCTCGTGGGGAACACACATACAGAACATATGTGGCGCAGCATTCAAAAAACTACGTTTTGTTAAACGTTTATTAGGAAGGTCCTCGGATGAAAAAATCAAAGAGAGATACTTCTTCGCTCAGGTTAGGCAACACCTCGAATATGCCGCGAGCATTTGGGACACTGGTAAATTAGATTTAACCAAAAATATTAATTAAATAAAAAGGAAAGCAGCGCGCTTCGTTAAAAACTGCTGCAAGCGTACATATTGTGTCTCACAAATTTTAGAGAGATTAAGGTGGGAGCCCCTAGAGACTCGGAGGCTACACGCTGGGCTTAGGCTACTTGACAAATTCAGAACTGATATTTTTCAGAGCGACACAGAGAATTTTATCATGGTTCCTCACTACATATCTAGGTCTAACAGATGCGTTAAAATGAGAGAGGTACACTGCCGAACAGATAGGTACAAAAACTTATTCTTTACGCAAACAATCCGCAAACAATTTCCGCAAACAATAAGCGACCACAATAAAAACTGAGCTCCACTAAATACACTCCTATTATACAAGTTACCATTTCATCTCCAAAAACTTACTCCTTTGCATTGCTGGAGACCTAACACCCCCTGCGACACGCCCATGCGGCGGCTCGCAGGATATTATATAGATGAAGAACGGAGTCACACACTAGTGATCGCATAATCGTCTATTCACCTCAATGATTGGAGCTGATGTCAAAAATCCGTGATCGTTGCCACTGGGACAATTAGATGAGGTAGAGGCTATGGGAATGGGAATAAGGGTTTCCACCAGGCATCCCATCTCCTTCAGCCTTCCTCTCTCCCAGCCTCCGTCGCTGGAGACTCCCCGGACGTAACTCGCCCGCTCGTTTGGTGAGTGCATATCTACATCTACATCTACGTCATACCCTGCAATCCACCAAAATGGTTTGTGGCAGGGGGTGCTTCCACACCAGGCATGCATAAGTTATACGATAAAACACCGAAAATACATTGAAACCAGCGTACCACACAACGCGCCAATTAAAAATCTACTAACCGAGAAACATTCTATCGTCAATCGTTCCAACATGCAAGGGATACAAAGACTACTACTACGGATTCAAAATATCAGGCATAAATAAGAACATCAATATTTACATCATGCATAAATAAGAACGTAAAGATATAAAGAGACAGATCTACTGTCTAGCTATTGTCACTATTCGCACTATTCATGACGACGATCACAGCTGTTATGGTCCCGAATGTTAAGCGGAAATAATGACATTTTATACCTATCGGTTCTACAATCTATCTCTCTAATTTTATTGGCGCGATCTAATCTGCCGTAGTACGAGGGGGTTATTGGTATGTTTTTCACGTCGTCAGAGAAATTTTTTCTTGAAATTTAGTTAAGAGGTTAAGCCTATAATTTAATCTACGCTGTGATAGCGATTCTCATCCCAATTCTTCTAACAATCCAGACACACTAGCAAACTTATCGAGGCATCGTTTTACAAACCTAGCTCCTCTTCGCCTCGCATATGGAGGCGTAAGAGGTTTTTCACGGCCGTGGGACGGCGGACACCCCCCCCCCCAACTTCCGCCTGGCCAAATGGATTGATTGGATTATTCCGAGATAAGAGTCCTCTCTCAAACTTGCCTCCTTTCCCCCCCCTCTCCTCACTTCCTCCGTCCGTCTGTCCGATCTCCCTCCCCAACCCTACTTCCTCTCCCCCTTCTCTCTTCCAAGCCATCTTTCGGACTCCTCCTTCCTTGCTCATCCTTGCGAGCACACTCCTCCACCCTTCTCCTCACCCGCTGGATCCATTCACCTCGCCCGCGTCACGTGCGGTAAGATGGATGGCAGCGCGTGGACGGGAGATCAGGGAGAACGGCGTTAGAAAGCAATTCGATGGAGAGGTATGAAAAATAAATGGATAACTTGAAAAGCGGATTTTTTACGTGGTGTTTCACACTTAGGTTTATTGCGTCCGGGAAAGAAATGATGGGAATAATATTATAGGAACCGGGGTGGGATCCCGTCTCCTTTTTTTTCGGGTCGAAGTTTTTCAAAACGCAAACCTCTCTAGACGGGAAAGATGCACAGTCACTGGCCTATGGACGCACTCAATAAGTTAAAACTATAAATTTAAAGCAGTTGACAGAGTATGAATAATGACGATCACGTTTTCGCTCTTGTGAGCGCCATTGAAAAATAGCGATAACTCGAGCGCGCTCGTTAAGGAGAATCGTAATATTGAGAATGAGATTGAGAATGGATATCTTTCAGAGCGACACGGAGAACATCATATTACAACCACATTATATTTCCAGGTCCGACAAAATCGATAAATTAAGAGAGATATTTTGCCGAACGGATAGGTATGGGAATTCGTTTTTCCCCCGAACAATTAAGGACTTTAATAAATGCTAGGCGGAAATTTTTTAAAATATTATTATTTTTTATTTTAATTTTAATTTATGTGTTTATTTATTTTATTTTATTTATTTTTATTTATTTATTTTTTTTACGGCTGGTGTCCTAACACCCCCCGCCACACGCCTTTTGAGGTGGCTTGCGGGGTAGTATGTAGATGTAGATGTAACTCGCGGCTACTATTTCGTAAGTGGAAATGACGCACCGGTGCCCCGTACCCATATTTGAAACAGGAAGGTTTCTCATTTTCCTATCGGCGCTATAGCGGGAACTAAACTTGGTGGCGATAAAAGCCAACGCACGCGTTAATGAGATTCATGATCGTACCCCCGGTTAATAGCCCGTAAGAGGAAAATGACGCCCCGATGCGGCGTACCATGTTTGAAACAGGAGGGCTTGTCGTTTTCCTTTCGGCGCTACAGTGGTAGCTAAACTTGGTGGCGATCAAAGCGAACGCACAAGTTTAAGAGATTCATAATCGTATCCCTGGTTACTATTCCGTAAATAAAAAATGACGCATAATTGCGGCGTTCCCACGTTTGATACAGTACTTCTTCTCGTTATCCACTCGCTATAGTAGTAGCTAAACTTGGCGGCGATCGACGCGAACTCACGTTTTAAGGAGATTCGTGATCGCACCCCTGGTTACTAACTCGTAAATGAAAAATGACGCACCAATGCAAAATTTGGGCGTACCCATGTTTGAAGCAGAAGGTCTTCTCGTTTTACTTTCGGTGCTATAGTGGTAGCTAAACTTGGTGGGGATCGCCATGTGCGCAGCGTTACGTCAAATAGGGGAATTCTTGTGTAGAAGGGGTCGGCCAAGGAGCGGAGGGGAAATGGCAGCACATGGTAGGCAACGCTACCAACGTAACTGCATTTATGCTGAGGAGACGGGAAAGCGTTGGCAGCGCTCTACTCGACAATATTTACGATTACCAATACATACGAGGTCAACCGCGCGGAAAACTTGGAACACGCTAAAAGACGAGAAAACACTGAGAACTCTGGAGTGTGGTCGAAAAAACATTTGCAATGATATTAATACCAACCGTTAAATTACAATATGTTAACATTGGTCTCTTTTCAAATCGCCTATGAAAGTGAATTAAGTGAATATTAATTATCTCAAATGAAGTAGATACCATTTAGTACCTGATAATTGACTGCAGATAGTGATATAATGCAAACATTGATGTAAAAATGAGCGGACCATTGGAAAAGCTGACCAGAACAGACAAGAAGCCTTCAAAACCTGGTGCTGGATAAAGATGCTGAAGATAATGTGGACGGACTAAATAAGAAATGATGAAGTGTACAGAAGAGTAGAAGATTGTAAGAGTAGGAGGACCATATGGAACACCATACAGAAGAGGAAAACCAGATGGATTGGACACACCCTGAGAGACAAAGGGTTTGTGAAGAACATAATTGAAGGTAAAATAGTGGGAAAAATCCCCATAGGAAGACCAAGGAATAAGTTCATTGACTAAATAACGAGGAAATTAGACAGGAAGAACTACCAATAAGTAAGGGAACTAGCAGTAGATATGGAAGGGTGGAGGGTTGCAGTCAACCAATCTTAAGATTGAAAGACCAATGATGATGATGACATGATTGCATTCAATTTCGCCTCTCTAATGGAAGAACTTCTGTTTACTTGAATAAATTCATCTGTCGCCATAAACTCTTGTCTTTGAGGTGGATTTGAGTAACTTACTGATATAATTTTAAACGCGATGTCTGTGCGATAACATTGCCGTCGAAAATATTCCCTAATCTAATATATCGACGGAAGGATGAGAAGGTTTGGATAGAAGTAAATAACTTGGTGGTGTGGGTGCAGCCTTAAAATTATTGTTATCCTTGTTATGGCGCCGTAGTGGGACGACGTTACTCATGAATAAGGGTTCTTGCTAAGGCGTCGAGATGAATAGAATAAAGACACAAAGATTGGCTTTACTGATTTTTATTACGTTTAGAGACATTCACAAACACATAAAGACTCGCACATACACACAGATATGAAAAGAGGTCAAAAGGAGAATCGTACACGGGGAGAAAGAGATGAATCCAGGGAGAGAGAGAGAGTATTAGGAGCCAATAGGGCTTGCGGATCTTACCCAAGGAGCGGATCTTTACTTGGGATGCTGTGCGACTTGTCGGCCGAATGCTTAAGAGGACGCATCATACCCTTCGGTAAGGAAAAGTTCTGTCGAAAATCCACAAGATGGCGTTACTCGCAACCGATCGAGGCGTTTTGACGTCAGGAGTCTCTTACTCCAGGATAACTCTCGCACAAGGCAACAGTCGTCGGGAAGTTTTAGCCAAGTCTCCAGCGCGTAAGTACAGGCAGCGCTTATATGAGATCTGTGAAAGAAGACTGAACTAATTGCATCACCGTCCGAGCACATCATGGCAGAAAACCATTCAGGTAGCTTGTCGAAATATACCAATTACAGATTCTATCTTACAAACGTGTCGGCTGTTACTTAGCATTCCGATAGAGGAGGGATTGATACATCTCCATTAGTTTTAGATATGTCAATAATAATAATAGTTTTCATTAAAATATACCCTAAATCTTGCCGTTTTCCCGGTGGATTAATTATGCTCCGGGACAAAATTTTCATGTTTTAGATACGAGCCTCCCTTGGCAAAGGTCTATTATTTATACTATAAAAATTTCAAGTTGATGACGTAAGACTTAAACAAAAAATCTGGGGTCGGAAATCATCACAAATCCGACCTGTCGAGCGGGTGTGATGCGTCGTCTTAACTCCTTAACTTGACTAACCTTTTGGCGCTCGCGGAACCCTTTTATATGGCCATCATCCCGTCCTCTCTGAAGGAGTGGACGGAATGTTTTCCCCGGGAGCCCTCCACGGAACTCGGACGACACTCACAAACAAGTCTAGAGCAAAACATCAGAGAAATAATAGAATGCCCTGAGCACAGCAAAAGGTCGACTAGCAAGTTCCGGGCAGGGGGAGATGGGGAAGAAGCGGAGCAAACGTGACGAATGACGAACGTATTGAAAGTGAAGTCGTGAGGAGAAGGTTGGGGTATCTCTCTTCCTAAATCCAGCTCACAACGTCCTGAGTAGGTATTTTATACACGTTCGGCTTTTCTGTTGCATTGTATTATGAATTTCAATCTGCCAATCTATGTAAATGAAATTGGAATCTATTATTATCGCAAAAAATATACTCTCCACACATTGCTGATGATGTTGGAAAACTTTTTATTTTTCAGTGTCTCATTTTGTGACAAAGTGTGGGTATTATTCGCGTTCTTTTCATGGTTGGATAGGGATTTAGTTCCCCGAGAAATAAGTAATCATTATTAATGCGATCTTGGGCCGACAAAGACATATTTTTATAAATTATATCGATGAATAAACCATTGAGTCGTCCCAGGGATGCCTACCAAATCCAAATACACGCGCCTCAAATCAATCCAAATATACCCGTCTGGTTGTCTCGAAAGCGTTAGGATTGTGTTGAGGTGGAAGGACAGCACCTGTCAAAATACGGTGAGCTTAACCGCAATTCCTTTGGGCACGCTGGCCAGCCGGATCAGGGAAACCACTTCCATTTGATGGGACGAAAGGTGGTTTCGTGGCGGGAAGCAAGGAGAATTGGATTGAATGTCGACAGCAATCGATGAGGAGACGTTGAATTCTGCCAAATGCAGTGAAAAAGAAGCGCTCTTGAAATGTCATGACCAAGGTGCGTCTCGCGAATATCGTACGCACCCTTTCCCCAGCTTTTTTTGTGGAGCCAAGGAGCAACAGAGACAAGAATGATACGAACCTGCCGGATATGAATGAGGCTTAACAGGCAATCGAAATAGAAAATGGAATGAGGAGATGGATGGTAGGAGCTACTGTGGATGAAATACATCGAACAATCATGAGGGATTTATAAGCTGCTCGGGCATTTATCTCGCCCAATAAGAGTGCAATGGAAATTTAGAGTTATCCAATCAATGGAAATTTAGAGTTATCTATGAAGGATACAGATGAAACGGACGGAGAGTCACCGATGGAGTAATCCTACTTGGATTAAATAGATTTATTACCAAAATCAATGAAAGAATAGTCTTAGATACCTGAGATCTATCATTGGTAATGCAAGATTTCCTTGCTGATCTACCATAAACCGCATTTTTTCGCCATGTCCTTCCAGAATCCCCTCCAAGGGAGTCACCAAGACTGATGAAGAACGTTAACATGGGTCGTCATTTAAGAAACTTGATAATGTTTGCACCGAACTTCGCCGAAATTATAGAGTTATAATGCTTGCATCTATGATAACACACAAATATGAGGCACCGATGTTAATTTCCTAGCCGTCAAAACCACGCTTCTGTTCTTCCGCGGTGTGGCTGAGAACTAAATAAGTGCTTGAGCGTTGATTATTTTGTGAACTAATCTGAAAGATATTAGTTTCCAATCCACGGAATACCAGGACCGTTCCACTGATAGTTGTCCCCCACTTAGCAACACTTAAATTTCATTTGATCTACGAGTGTCCGTTCCGTTTAGTACTTCCCGCTCCGTAGAACAATAACACTGTGGAGATCATTCCTTTTGATCCCATAGATGAAGCAGGCTGGGGGATTTTCGAGGTTTTCGGTGGTTGACTCACAAACATAGCATATTTAGTGACAGAGAAAATAATGTGGGCCAAATGGATATGCTCAGGAACATGCGGCACTATGCTCCGGCTGAAATGTGGCACAAAACAGGAAGCTTGAGAGGAGGAATGATGAAAAATTGGGTGGGCGGAATAAGTTTCAGGAGGAAACATCTTTCTGAACACCGCTGTGAACGGGAGAATGCTCAGCATGCGGAGAGGTAGATCGAGGTCCGATTATTTAGAAGGCATGAAGAGAGGAAATAAGTATCAAAGATTTTAATACACATAAATATGCTGGAGAGTAATATGATGTAGAAAGTATGATAATTTGCAGAATGAAAAGGCGCTGAACAATTGGTAGAATTTCTTCACTATAATTGGTCCTTCAATCCCATGATTAGTTTTCTACAGCCCTTCACCCTTCCCTATCTAATGCTAGCAGCCTAAGTCACCGCAAGTTCTTCCAAAGTACTCTCCTCTTTATTTTGTCCATGAACTTATTCCTGGGTCTTCCTCTTGGGACTTTTCCCTCTGTTTTACCATCAATTATGTTCCTCACAAACCTATTGTGCCACGAATTGTGTCCAACCCATCTGACTCTTCTTTTCTGCATGGCGTTCCTTATGGTCCTTTCCTCTTCTATTCTTTTGCAAACTTCATCATTTCTTGAATTCGAAGGCTTCCGCGGAGTCGTTCAGATGGTATTGAAGACTTTTCGGCCTGACCTGAAGAAGACAGCTGCAACGAAGACGAAGAAGAAAGAAGGGGACCTGAGAAAGACAGCTGCAACGCTGTCGAAACTGTCGTCTTCGACAGTGGAAACACGCGGAAGAGAACCCGAAAAGTCTTCAATATCTTCATCATTTCTTGTTTTGTCTGTCCATTTTATCTTCAGCATCCTCCTCCACAACCAGGTTTCGAAGGCTTCTTGTATTTTCTGGTCAGTTTTCCAATGATCCATGCTTCCCATCCGTGGAGTATCACGCTCCACACGAATGTTTTCACATACTGTTTCCTGGTTAGTAGTCCTGTTTTCTTTGAGCACAGGAGTTGTCTTTTTCCCATGAACGCCTTCTTAGCTGGGGCTATATTCCGCTTGATGTCCGATGTACTTCTTCCGTCTCATGAGATAAACTAAGGGGTTTATTATTTTGCAATTTTGCAATAAAATAGTCGGTCATGATCAACAATACTGAGAGCGCCTTTAAAAGTGGTTCTATGGTTGCAAAAGTTAACTTTTAAGTCAATATTTAGCAAGCTTGTTCATTTTCGCAAAATGAGACGCGAACAATAATAAGCTATCTGCGTAAATCCTGGTACTATTTTCAGTGATAGCTTTTTTTTAACACAGCAGTTTTTTTTGCACCATGAACGCCTTCTTAGCTTGGGCTGTTTTCTGCTTGATGCTCGTTGTACTTGTTCCGTCCCGCGTGAGGATTTCCTATTGACTCAAAATATAGCACCATAGTTTGCTCTTGAAAGTCACCCAAGCTTTAAAAGAACAGATTTATCGCAACTGTGATATTTCTTTACTGTTCGTGGAAACGTCATGTAGCAACACGAATTTTCCTCTGCATCTCCGGTGTGCGACGGGACGATCCGATGGCTGGCGATTTGATTGTGTATGGGGTGGACGCCACCCTCCGCCGGGTTGTAAGTCTGTCCGCCGCCTGGGCTCCGATTGGCCCCGGGTCATGCGGTAATAATTGACGAAGGCCCGAAGGGTTGGTTGCCTCTCGGTCGGAGGGAAGACCTGGGAAGGAGCGGGGGATGAAGGCGCTCACATCGGCGGACAGGGCGTGGGCGAGAGCGGATAGTGGAATCACTAAGGTCGACCGAGACGTCTTCAGAAAGCACTTCGGCAGACCCCCCAGTGATTTGAAATTAATATGTAATACTTGAAGGATTGGATATCTGTGGGGAAGAGAGCTTCCGAAAATGTGGAAAGACTTTTGACAGCGAGGAGGAGAAATCGATTTGGGGCCATCTCCGTGGATTAAAGGGGAGTTTGACTGGCGTATCGGCTCACGGAAGTGAAGCCCAATTTTTTTTTGCAAAGAATGATCCAATTAAAATGGCTATGAGGCGATATTTGTCCATCATATCTATGAATTCTGTTATGAATGCCAAGTGGAAAATGATTTTCATTCTGAATCTTATCGAGCAATTTTTTCGGGACCGCTTCCGCCTCTCTATTCGCTTCCATATCAACGCTTTTCAATTATTGACCACGCAAATAATCCTTTCAATATGGCCATTTTATGCGCATTTTCATCGCTTCAGTATGTGCTCATACTATCGTTTTTTACACATATTTTCTTATTTTATCTGTGGGCTGGACTTGATTGTTTTTCGTTCGTTCCCTAAGGAACAAAGAGAAATGGATGCAATTTCTTCAAGAGGGGCTCCATTACAGGCAACTCACAGAACTACCAAATGTAGGGAAGTTTAGAAATGGCTAAAAAGTTAAACTTTTTATTTAATTTATTGATACCACTAACTTAGAGTGTTCCTTTTGCTCTTGAGCTTCATATCAATATTACATGGTGCAATCGAGAATGGGCATAGATTACCGCATTGCTCGTAAAATGCTAACCCGTGAATAATCATTGCATTGTTGAGCAGCGTCTTTATCTCTATCAGCACAAGATTTAAATGATAGGCACCGGTGTTATGTTTTGTAATCTCCCATTAACTCCTTCCGTTCAACTGTGGCCCGGCATATATCGTCAGTCCACCGAATTAGCAGTGTTGAGGTCCACCAGCCAACACTAATAGGTGATGAGCAATAACAGGCTCGTAAAGCCATGAGATAATGAACTCCGTGATCTTTCTCGTCGTCGTGGGAATGGATCGTTGGTTGGCCGCCTGCCAAAGCCGCCTCGAATGTGGTCGAAGGAGGCCACATGGATTCTTTGACGAGTCTCCAGTAAAGACTTGAAAGCGCAGTTTAGCGTAATGGTGGTTATCGAGGCATTACACTGCACTGATATTCTTCCCGGTGATCCAAGTCAAAATCCATCATTCAACAGATTAATTACATGAATTCAGCCTAGAAATCTTTTATCCATTGTTTAGGTTACTTATGATTGATGAAAAATTTGAAATAAAAATATCAATGAAAAAATTAGTGCGAAAGCGGTCATTACTTCCACTATAGCTTGTAATTGAGACCTCTCAGAGAGGACATTCATGCTATCTTTACATAATTTACCGAAGATAAGAGTTCATACCGTACCTTTGATAGTAAATCTAAAAATAAAACATTTAATCATTGCTACTTGACCAAAATGATTGCACAAAGCACATGAAGCGAGGGCATCAATAGTGAAAACCGGTAGTTGTAATCTGAATAACAACGGTAAAAAAATATCACAAAGGTTTATGCATCATTCGGGACAATCCAGGCCTCACACGAAAATCAGGAGCTTTCTAATGCGGATTTCTTCATTTTTATGAGTGCCTTTCCCCACCGTGTTACCGTTTTTACAATGTCGACCGGAATCATATGGGATTTATCAACGTAGCGCCTTTCATTCATTCAGACGATGAACGGATGAGATGAACGAGATCTTTAAATAACAGAACTAGCTCGCCTACTTTCAAAGATTTTCGGAAAGGTAAGGTAGCTCCGAAGAAAAGAATCTTTTGAGGGTAGAGGAGGATTCACGGACGATTCGTAGATTTCTCGTCTCCGAATATTTTTTTACCTGCAAACCCCCGACAGAAAACCTCTTCGCGTCACTAAATAACCCTCCAAACTGTGAAGAAAGGCTTGTTTCGGCAAACGAGAGGAAGAAAGAGGTAAGGAAAGAGATATAGGTATGGATAGATATATAGGCGTTCAAAAGTCGTTGCGACCGGGAGAGTTTTTGGGACCCTGGTCATAAAGATTTAACCAAAAAATAAATATAATACAAAGAAAACCTTGACGCTTCGTTAAAAACTGCTGCAAGTGAACATAATAGTGTTACACAACTTTTAGAAGGATTAAAGTGGGATCCCATAGATACTCGGAGGCTACGCGCTAGGCTTAGCTTGCTTGAGGAATTCAGAACTGGTGTGTTTCAGAGAGACAAAAAGAATATTGTCTTGACGCCTCACTGCATCTAAAGGTCTGACAGAAGTGATCAAATAAGAGAGATACGTTGCCGAACAGATGGGTACAAAAACTCGTTCTTTCCGCGCACAATAAGTGACCACAATAAAAACTGAGCTCCACTAAATACACTCCCATAGTACACGCCATTACTTCGACTCCCAAAACCTTACATCTTTACACGGCTGATGTCCTAACACCCCCTACCGCACGCCCATGCAGCGGCTCGCAGGGTATTATGTAGCTGTAGATGTAGAAGAGTAGGACACCGTGTACTATTATGAAGGAGAGCATGGCAGTAGGGTATGCAAAACAGGTATGCAAGAATAGGGCCACCTGGAATAGAACCATGGTTTGGTTTGGTTAATGGCTGAAACGACGTTAAAGGGTATTTATCGGAAGCAGACAAAATATAAGCTCTATTTTATTATGTTATCCTCGTTACCCTTACCCTGCGAAATAATAACGTAACTCCATATGAAAATCTGTGCACACTTACTTTAAACGATCAAGCTGTTGTTATCGAAAGTGGTGTAAATCAGCGAAGACTATTCGAGTTAGCCAGCGGGTCAAAACAATTCCTCACAACCGATGTTTCGATGCACGAGTTTCAGGACATCTTCCGATGACGGCGGAGATGTCAGATGTCTTTTAGTCATTATTTTGCCTTAATGTAACAATTTTTCCAGAGACATTCCGCTCTAATTTATTTTTAACTTTCGCGATGCACGCTGATATGGTACACGCTAGGCTTAGCTTGCTGGAGAAATTCAGAACTGGTGTGTTTCTGAGCGGCATAGAGAATATTATCATGACGCCTCACTACATTACAAGGTCTGACAGAAGCGATAAAATAAGAGAGATACATTGCCTAAAAGATCGGTAAAAAAGCTCGTTCTTACCGCGCACAATAAGCGACCATTATAAAACTGAGCTCCATTTAATACACTCCCATAAGACACGTCGCCATTTCATCTCCCAAATCTTATCCCTTACATCTTTACACGGCTGGTGTCCTAACATCCCCTGCTATACGTCCATGCAGCGGCTCTCAGGGTAGTATGTAGATGTAGAAAGGTAAATAGGGAATGGAAGCCGGAAGGCATATCAGAACAAAGAAATAATGTATGACACAAAATTAATTTGAATAAGTAATGAGTAATTAGTAAACCATTTGTTCTTTAAAATTAAGCAAAGATAATCAGTTCACGACAGTCTTCACCGTAAATATGCAATAAGAGCAGTTGAGTTGCAAAAATCTTCCCTAGGTTACGACGAAAAGGGAATAATTTTTGTATTAGGGCAGTATTAAATGTAAATAGTTCGATAATGTTGTAGATATAATTCTCTTCAGCTGTGTATTCTTGATTTTATTATCATCGTCGAGTATAGTAATGTATGTCGATGAAAAGGGATGCGTGTATATACAAATAAAATGTGTAGAAAATAAATACGTGATCCGCTGTCATAGCAATCAGCTATAACCATAGTAACATAAAAATAAACAATTTGGCGTACTTAACCCCTATAATTCTTCTGTAGCACATGGGCCACACTGTATTAAAAAATTTGGTGCCCTCAGCCTCATCAGTTCATATATAATACATGCGCTACAATGTGCTACTATCTTTTTAGGTGCTTATCACTCATTGAGTTAAATGTGGAAGAAGAAATTATATTCTTTACACTCGGCGCGTTCCATTGTAATTTTTTTGTGTCAAAAGGTTTTGTTTGAGCATTATACATACATCTTATCGATGCCCAAAAAGGTCCCTTCTAAGTATTCATATAAACGTAAGAAAGCGTTTCAGGCGTTACTTTGAAGAGATATTCAATATTATCAATCCTATTATTAAATCTTAAATGTATTCTATATTAAAAAGAGTGCGGAAATGACTACCGGGTTCTTTAAATCGCGCCATCATGGGTTCATATCAAAATTTCTGGAGACAGATAGATTAAAGAAAGATTTCTGTACTCGTGATCATTGGCATACGGGTCATTCCACGTCAATTTGGACCAAAGCTGACCCTTGGCCTCTTAAGATTTTGACAAAAATTTGAGTTAACGTCCGCCTATTGAAATAATGAATATCATTTCGAGTGTTTGGCGAAAATTAAAAAAAAATCAGCTGAATAATGAATGTTTTTTTAAAAAAAGGCGATTTTCACTGCTATTAGATTTTCGTAATTACATATCTGTTGTAAGAATCTACGTAATAAGAAGTTATATGGCTTCTTTTGAAACCAAATGTTTTGATTAAACTAAATTTGATTTAAAATAGTAAGTGAACTATTAGTTGTTTAAACAATTTAATAATAAACGTTTTATGGGTAAATGTTTTTGTTTCGCATTTTTTCGAGCTCATTTTTTTACTTGACATACCTTGTTTTATTATGCCTATAATATAAAAATTTTGAGTGGGTGTTCTTCTATTTAAGAGAGGTATATGCGTAAAATTCTAATAAAAACCTGCATCAGGAAAAGAACGAAGGCGAGGGTGGAGTGTGACACGGAGAGAAGTACGGGAGCGTGCAAAGTGAGATGAAACGAATGAGGAGGGAAGAAAACCTGGTCGCCACTCCGCCGAATCCGCTGATGTGGGGATTCCCTTTTTTTTCGTCCCTTTTAAAAACCCGGTCCCCTGCGAGTGAGATAGAAATGGGCCCCGCGTTACATTTGCCGATTTTTTCCCCCTTTCCGTCGAATTCGACGGCGGCGAGAATAAATCCCGCGAGCCGAGGCGACACTCAATACTCTTCCTGCTCTCATCTTTTTTTTTCGGGAGTTCTTTTTTTATACCTCACGTCCTTGCCGCTTCCCAGACAGGGCCGAAGCCTGTGCTCGCGACACCGATGCGCCTCTCCTCCTTTTTTTTACATTCACTTCCTAATCTCCACGCCCCCATCGCCAGCCGCCGACCAAGTCCCAACGACATCCGAACTTCCTCATCTTCATCCACATCTACGAAGTGCCGCGTTAGCCACCGCCGACCGGAATATGCCGCACGGGGTGATTCCACAACGGGCCCTTTGCACTCGTCTCAGTTTTAAAAAATTCGAGCCTATAACGCTCTTCCGGTCACTATTTTCGGACCCAAAAAAAGAGTCACGTACTTGAAAGATCTTAGGGTTTGCCGGCGTATCTGCTGGATAAATCTTTCTCGGGTATTCCACCGGGTAAAGTCTATGTATAATGTTTGTTTTTAGATTTTCGCAGCGATTAGATGCACTAGTATCAACCATTTCCGGGTATACTGCTGCGTGGTGAACTTAAACGGCTCAACGTTTCGTTCCTCCTGCTGGGAACGTCATCGAAGATGTGTCCGTTTTCATCTGGTCCGACCGTTGGAATACTGACCATTGTTGCCATGGATTTTTAAAAAATAATTAAAACCCAACATATAACATCAAATGTAAAATCAGATAATGTGTTGATGATTCGTTGTCACACCCATATTTTGGGATAGGTATCTTTTCCATACACTGTTTAAGTGATAACCATCATCCCTATTAAAATTTAAAGGCCGTTTAGATATTTCTACTGCCTCTCTAATTAGTCGTGGTTAATAAGCAGATGTTCTTGCAATGACTTTGGCCTCATCCAGGAGGATCTCGTGCCCTGGTCCCGACATGAAATGATCGGCGATAGCTGAAGTCTGCCATTGTCTTGCATTTAGCTATGGTCTATGTCTCCCAACGTTTAAGGGAACGACTTGCTCTCCATCAGAACCCCTCTTCAGAACCTTTGAAGATGGAGAGCAAGTCGTTCTCCGAAACGCCGGGAGACCTTCTTACCTGGTGGAATAAACGAGAAACATCTAGCCAGATACTTCCCAATGACCATGGTCAGGAAAATGCGAATCCAAACCAGAATTGCGACATTTTGGCGAACATATCAGCACATCCACACATTGGCAAAGATACTACCACTATCAATTCCGGTAATAATTCATCACCTAAATCAACATATTACCCTTTAAACCCCATCAAGGATACTTTTTTTTCCAAAAACTATAATGTACAAGCAGAGATGAGCTAAACGGTTTCCAGAGGATTGTTAATTGTGCCTGTTAGAAAGTTCCTTTTAGGACAATGATTGGTTATACAGGATACTCCAACCTGATGATAGTTTGATGGGAACAAGGTATTGAGGACGTGCCATTTCAAAGCATTCATGGTCCATAGATGTAGGAATGTCCACCAGTCACGTAGCCAGTGTGGTCAATGGGGTCCAGAACCTATCCTTTAGGAACCATGTCCTTTTAGGACAATGATTGGTTATACAGGATTCTCCAACCAACGTAAGATGAGAGTTTGATGGGAACAAGGTATTGAGGACGTGCCATTTCAAAGCATTCATGGTCCATAGATGTAGGAATGTCTACCAGTCACGTAGCCAGTGTGGTCAATGGGGTCCAGAACACTCCCCCTCCCTCCCAATCTCTCTCGAAATATTAAGATATGTCTGAAAAAGGGCAAGGAAGTGGAGTTATATCTGACACACATTTTAAGCTATCCGGGACTAGCCACGGAGTTCCACTTTTACGGAGTCACCCGCAATGCACAAATGTGCGAATTTCCTCAGACGGGTGATTTTTTCTCTGTGGAAATTCGCACATGGAGTTATATCTTTTCAAACAATTAAAGCTGAATACGCTCATTCTTCATTTTGAACAATATTTCAACAGATATTTTTACAAATCACTGGTAAAATCGGAAGTTTCATTAATTCTACTCCAGAAGTTTGCATAACAATAATATTTTTACACCGGCTGTTGCGCCTTAATTGCAAATGCACTTTTGATTGCCTAAACGCGCAGATTTGCTCCAAATTTTCGAATAACTCAACCTTTCCCCGCATCGCTTATGCTCAACAAGGACTCTCCCCTCCCGCTGAACGAAATCCTAGCCTCCATACTGGGGGGTAAGTATAAGGTAGAATTTGAACTTATTAGAGTACGAGTTACCGGGTGCTTAAAATTTGCAAGCAGGGGGGGGGGGGAAGTGTTATATGATGATACTCTTTAAATAAGGAAAACAAAAAATTAAAGCTCTCAAGTCTGCGTGCTACATGTAAGCAAAGAAAAGTATAATTCTCGAAAATGAAATACGCGCCCCATGAGGTATGGATACCAGACAGTTCTAGTTCAAACTTATATTGTACCTCATCCAGTTATTAAAGACTTATCAAAATACAATAATCAGTATACCGAAATGAACGTGGAACCACTGGAAGATCATCATAACCTCATTTGACGGCATATAAGACGCTCCTCCACGTTAGATATTTCATTTCAGTACAGCATACTTAATAAGAGCTCACATGAAGAATTTTACTATAAAAAATTCGATCGGAATCGAGATTTTTAATGTACTAATTTTCATATTCAATTATTATCTTCCAATCTTCTACGTGGACTGCATGTTTTTTATTGAAAATTGCAATATCATGAAGGTTGGTTGGTTGAAATTGGTCATCAAAACTACGGTAGAGGCCTGGAAAAAGTTGAAGAAATTGTACCCAGTACTTAGCAGTGCGAAAAATGGTATAAAGAAGACTAAATAACAGGCACTTAGGATACCTATCTCATATATGTAAAGCTATCGATTGCCATATCTCGAGGCCTAATCGATTTTTTTAACTTTTGCGATTTTACCCCAAATCGACACATAAATCTAACCCTCAATCAAGCTCAATTATTTCATATTGTAATGAACGAAAGAAAAAAGGTCCACACAAAAATTTTTCATTTTTCCCACATAATCCAATGTAAAGCTATCGATTGCAATAAATCGAAGCCTAATCGAATTTGTTTACTTTTTCATTTTTTCCCAACTCGACACGATTTCAACTTTACCCTGAAAATTTCACCCACCTAGCTCGTTTAGAAATGCCCAGGAGTTTTGATGAGTCTGTCAGTCGGTTTGGTAGCTTTATATATATTAACAATATATATTAATATTAGTTACGCGTCTACATCTACTTATTACCCTGCAAGTCTCCACTACTAGACTTATCACCAACATGACCTACAGTGAAGGATATTACTTTCACCAGCGAGCACCACACATTTGGCATGCTACAAATGCTACATAAACTACTAAAATTATCTATAATGTAACTAAATAAACGTGACACCAGAGTCACGCAGGAAACATGCAAAACATGGTCTTAGCACTACTCGCCTTCACTACCTGTCAATTAATCTACGTCAAAATCTTAACGCAGCCATTATGGGCTCTCATCAATCGCGGGAACTACGACATTTTAAACCTTTCTGTTTTACTGCTTGCTTCCCTTGTTTTTATGATCTGACTTCCCGTAGTATGTTGGTGTTGGTAAGATATTGATAACTTCGTCGGAAAATAATGCGGTTTTGAAATTGCATAAAAGACTGTCTATTTTTCAATCGACGGCGTGAAAGCGATTCCTATCCAAGGTGTTGTAATAGGTCAGGTGGTGACTTAAATTTATGCATTAAATTGCAGTGCAGTCAAATATACCCATGTTAAAATTAAGCAAAGATAAAAAGGAAAATAGTTAACCCTCATATCAGTCTTTTCTTGAAGAAATTTACAATATATTGGGAATGGTCCTAAAATATTTACGTCCAGCGAATTTTTTAAATTTCAAAGTATATGAGAAGTAACACTGAAAATGTGCCCCACCTCGCCGTCCCTTGTCACCACATTCGCTCAGAAAAAAAACCGAGAACCTTATCAATGGAGAAACAGTATAATCTTCCCCCGGCGATCCGCCATATTTCGTCCAATCCTTTGCTTTTCTACCGTCCCACGTACGTATGTACTCATGTGCGGGCTCGCTCACCTACGCCCGGAGAGAGAGAAAACATCCCCCATCGGATTTCCCATCGTCTGTGTGTGTGTGTATATCCCTCCTTCTCCCCCCTTCTCCTCTTTCCGTCCCACCCCACCTGCCCCTTCACCCGCCCTCTCTACGGCCCTGGGCCCTTGTCACGCCTCGTCGGCCCATCCTGATTGGCTGCGTATCCCCACTGACGTCATCCAGACTTGCTATTTGCTTTTTTTTCCTTCGTTGCTCGTGGAGGGATGGGAGAGCAGCTGGGGGTGGAAGGAATGGGGGTTGGGGAGTAAGGGGGCGGGTAGGCGGGGGAGGGAGGGGTGTGGTTATCGGTGCGAAAGGAGAGGCATGCCCATTGGGAGGGAGAAGGGAGGGGGGGATGGGAGAGAATGGGTGGTTTGGGTAGGACATGGGAGACGAGGTGGGCGGGACGGACACTTTTTGGATTGGGACACTCGATTTTGCGATGTAGCATCGAATGGACGATGGCCTAAAGGCGGCGGCTTTAAGGCGACTTCACTCATGGTAGTTGACTTATGGCCGGTAGCAGGAACGATTCATATATGTATTCAATACAGTTACCAGACCCATGAGCCATGGCAACCAATCAACAACTCATACAGAAACATTCGATTAACTGTTTTGTTAAATAAGTGGCCAAGATGGCGGAGGCGCGATTTACCGCTTGAAGAATTAATTACTCGATAAAAGACTAATAGTGAGACGAATGACGAGCTTGTTTCCTTCTGCTGGATAATTATTTTGTGCATTAGCAATTATACAGAGGATAAACCATTGTAAATTTTATCCAGCGGTAGAAGAGAAGAACAAACATTCAAAGTCATTAACAATCGGTAGTCAAGTCTTGACTCGGGTAGATGTCTTCCTGAAACCCGAATATTTCGATTTCTGATTTCATATCGACAGCTCTTGCAATCCGTTATTAGATATGGAAGCAGGGAGTAAAGTGATGTCTTTCAATGTGTATCGTTACTAGAAGGGCATCGTCTGGCTCGACCGCAATTAATTTCTGTTTTTTTTCCAAAAAAAGTTGCGTCGGAAGAAAACAAATGTATTTGGCGATTTAAAAAATCACTTAATTTTGGCAATAATATCGCATGAACATCACATTTTTCTAATTCCCCAGGCAAATTATAGACTTTATTTGTATGCATAAATTACATTTCCGATATACTCATGAATCAATAATTTGTATTTTATATTGGAATTATGTTACTTCGTAGTAATCAATGCTAGATCAGTCACGGGTCTTACTTTTAAGAAACTTAAATGACAGCAAAAATGATTCCGGGCAAAAGTACATTTGAACTTAAACGTCGGTAAGACTTCCTTCGTCGAATCAAATCCTCCTTTACGTTTTCAATTGCACTTGCCAGGATTTTTCCATATGCGATGCTATTCAATCGCAGAATTTAAATTCTGCTACCAGCGTCACTAAGGACAATCTCATTTTGCGAATCGCTTACTATTAGAACAACTATCGACCCATAACAACAGAAAAGTCCGTGCTTACAAATCGAAAAAAAAATACTACTTACTGGCGCATTCAAGTGCAACTTTCACAAACGTAACTTCTATGCCACCAATTCTCATGGACATTGACTTCTTTTAAAGTAGCGAGTGTAGTAGTCTCGATAAGTATCACTTTATACGTTATGGGAATCGCTCTGGTTACACATGCCTTGCGGTATTTCCCGGAAATATGCATGTGTAGGGTTTGACCTGTGCGCAAACTGCTCCATTCCTTCGATACAATACCGATTCTAATTTTTTTTATCGTAAATCAAGATTTCAACATTTTTTTAAATATTTGAATCTAATTTATGGAATTTGTCATTCAAATTGAGTGGTCGAATAACTAAAATGCTTTACAAATCCGAAATACGTTTTGAAATATTTTGTAACCCGAGCAGAATTTATGGCACATTTATTTCGCCCAAACTGAGCCGAATTCGTGCTCTCGAATTCAAATTGAAACATCGAAAAATATCCGCATTGGATTAGTCTACTTCGAAATCACGTCTGAATAAATGGAAAACCGTTCACGCTATTTATTCTCACGATGCTGCAGTTGACAGACGGAAATAACGGAAAATATGTGACACGTATGAAAACTCATCGCACCATTAAATATTTTTTTTGGTTTTCATGGGGTTTAAAATATGAATCAGTTTGGATACTTATATATTAATTTCCAATACTCCAGTTCGTTAAAAATCTATGAAAGCCTCGAGACCAAATTACCTTTATTTGAAAATTATTGGTCTCGGACGTAAACAGATTCGATTAATTTATTTGGGTGGTCGACTCTGCCAATGAAGTGAAGCCATATGGTTTCGCAGATATTTGCATTTTATCTCACCTTTTTCAATCTATATCTCAGTAGTGTTTTTGTAATGTAAAACTCCATTCCATCCAAGCTCCTCCGAAAAATCAATTAACCTATTCCCGGGCACATAGGACGCGCTGTCTCATAAGTGCATAGATATTTCGGGCAATATTATGAAAAAGTTAATAATCAAAATCCTGGAAGGTTAACAATTTATGGGAAGAAAATTGGGTTTTTTTACTTCCAAAAATTAACAGTTTTATTAAAGTTGATCGTCGTATAGTGTCTGGGACAAAGAAATGATAAAGAACACATCTTTATATTGCTATAACAACGCCATCTGCGGTGAAAGTGGAAAGTTGGGCACCACGGACAGCAATGCTAAGTAGGACGCATGATAACTTAGCTTTACCATCAGCCCAGGAGAAGTAAGCTGATTTGTTGAACTAATTTTTGGGCAAAGAAGTGGGTTTCTGAGCCGGAATATTCGGAACTTACTGCAGTTATCGCTTTATCTTCTACAGTTTTTTGTGAAACGTTTACATTTCGTCTAATTCTTGTCAAACCAACACCTGCTTTTTATCAAGGTCCCCAAGGATTCAATGACGCGTTATATCTTGAACCTGCTCGTGAGGTTGCTGGCATTTAGAGATGTTCTTTTATGATGATATGTTTTGGAAGCGTTTGCGTTTACTTATTCGCGTTCGCGTATGGAGAATCACGTGAGCAGTCTTCCTTGAAAACTGTAGACCCAAAACTAAAGCGGCTTGGCATTACGAATCACCTGCCTGTGGTTTTGTGGTGATTAGTCATTTCGTAGCTCATATTGAGCTCCTTACAACTGTCCGTTATATTTAACTAGTGAGGCACTCAACAAGTTTTTTTCATTTCGCTTTCCAGATTTATTTTAATAACTATTTCTTGCCAAGTGTTACATATTTTTGAATTACTTTGCGCTCTTGCGAGTAGAGAATCGCCTCTAGCACGGTGAGATACATTTGAGGTTGACAGCAGGAAGAAACTAAAAGTACCCAGAAGAGTCAATCCAGTTATCTCTCAATAGCGAGTGCTTCAATTTCGCATGAACGAGCATTTTCACCCTTGCCTCTGTCCCTTAACTGATCAAAGCGACAAAGTCAGAGAGCCTACCGAACTAATGCGTGCAACCATTCCTTTCCACGATTCACTCATGAGTTAAAAAATAACAGGATGATATACTGAGACACCATTAACAAACGCGTTTCTTTGTTCTCTTCTCTCTTTGAATTATTTTTCTTCATCTCCACTGTTATTCACGGTTGATGTCCTAAGCGATAAACATTCCCTGCCACTTGTCCATGCGGTGGCCCCCAGGCTGATACGTAAATATAGGTAAATGTCTCGTTGGCCGTGATCAGATTCCTGCGTCGAATGTGCTATATGAAGCTGAACTGCCGCGCGCAGAGCCAAACACAACTCCGAATCTCGACTCATATCTCCGTGTGACAACTATTCGCGGTCGTCGAGCCCGCATTCTTGCAAAGGTTGTGAATACATCACCTGTCCGTCTCCGACCTGCGCGGATCTACTCTATTCTGTCTAGTCTGCGCAGGTATGACTCCGGAAGACTCCTCCTTAATAATTCTCCTTATGAAAGAGTCTCTTAAGGCCGTTTTACATCTATATCTACATATTACACTGCGCGCCGCCGCATGGACGTGTGGCAGGGGGTGTTAGGTCACCAGCCGAGTAAAGATTTTGGGAGGTGATATGGTGATATGTATTATGGGAGTGTATTAAGTAGAGCTCAGTTTTTATTATCATCACCTACTGTGCGCGGAAAGAGCGAGTTTTTTTACCTATCGGTTCGGCAATGTATCTCATTTATTTTATCGCATCAGTCAGACCTAGATATGTAGTGAGGAGTCATGATAATATTCTCTGTGTCGCTCTGAAAAACATCTGTTCTGAATTTCTCAAGCAACCTAAGACTAGCGTGTAGCCTCCGAGTCTCTAGGGACTCCCACCTTAATTATTCTAGAAGTTGTCAGACACTATGTGTACGCTTGTAGCAGTTTTTAACGAAACGCGCTGCTTTTCTATGTATTAAAATAAATGTTTTTGGTTAAGTCTTTATGACCAGGGTCCCAAATGCTCGCGGCTTATTCGAGGTGTGGCCTAATCAGAGCGAAGTAGCATCCTTCTTTGACTTTTTCATCCCAGTACCTTCTATTATACGCTTAACAAAACATAGTTTCGTTAATGCTGTACCGCATATGTATTGTATGCGTGTTCCCCACGATTTATCAGAAGCTAAGGTAATTCCAGGATAATTTACTCTCCACTTTCTCAACAATATATTTACACGGGGCGCGTAATTGCACAAGCTGATGTATGTGCGAACGTGAATTTCAAATTGCATCGTATAAAGCGGTGAATTGCAAGAATGCATGCGCGAATGCATGTACGCAAGTTGGTAAAATAGCCCCTGCTCTATCATCAATTGTTATTGCAGGCCAGATTGAGGAAAAACTTCTGTTTAAAATTCTCCTTGTTCGTGCCCCTTGTAAAACAGGCTTTTGGAAGGACACTGCAGTCCTTCCAAAAGAGACTTGCTGTCCTTTCATAAAATAAGGGAAGTAGATTTTAGAACAGAAATATTTAGTCTCGTTTTTCCCGCGACCGATATGAGACCATAATGACTGCGTTAGTTGCCAGGTAGTGTAGCTGATTAGTTCGTGCACCCTAATGCATGTTTCTTAATCTGCCGAGTAGTGCTATCACCATGTTTTGCATATTCCCTGCATGACTCGTGTGTCATGTTTACATAGTTTCATTACAGATAATTTTAGTAGTTTCTGTAGCATTTGTAAAAAACCAACAGAGTGGTGCTTGTTGGTGGAAGCAATATTCTTCACTGAGTTCATGTTCGTGGTAAGTCACCCCCTGTCAAACAGCCTTGTGGTGTTTTTTAGGGTAATAAGTAGATGTAGATGCAGTCCCTCCGCAGTAGCCTATTGAGCGAATTGCAAATATAATGCTTTACTAGCCGGCCGCATTTGCTAGCGAATTTTACGTAGTTTCAGCAAAATATCATTTTACCTAGAAATCAATTATTTTTTTCTCATTTCAAATAAAAATTTGTCAACCTTCCATTGACACCAAAAATTCAACCCTTTACCCAAATTACTTTCTGAGATATTTACCAGAAAAGACCATTCCTTTTATGTGGAAAATGGTAGGTGTACTGTATGCACTCCAGAGAGACCTTATGTTAAAAGTGAGTCATTTCCTACGCTTAATTCTCGTCAAAAAATCATCAGTGTGTAAGTTGTGTGTTTTCTCAACTATTTTTGAAAATTAATCATATTGTCACCGCAGTAAATTCTTCAGAATAAAAATAAACCTTCCGTTATGATGGAGTTTTAAACGTACCCGGTGGAAAAAATAAATCAAGTTAAATACTTATTTCGATACTTTCATTTGATCACTTACAATTTCTGTCGTGCAAAACTATATTATGGTACCATTCATAATGCAGTATTTAATCCGTGTGTCTCACAGTTGTATTGAAAACGTATATATCGAATACCTATGGTCTCTATTATGATTAGGGAACGATCTCGCTCGCACTACTTTAAGGTCCGGCTGAGGATGGTCGATGCAGGACTCTTTTGTCTCCACGCACCGATACCTTTGCCATGTATGGCTCCCGTCGCTCGACCTTCCTCCCTTTTTTTCCGCTCACGTGCGAAGGCCACAGTTGTTGATGTCATACGTGGGGGGGGGCGGGGCGGGGGGGATGCGTTGCGTGGCGGAGGTAGCCTGGGGGTGTGGGAAGGGGGAGGGGAGGGAAAGGAGGCGATTGGCGACTAAACTCCCCACCCTCACAATATCCTCTCGAGTGTACATAAACTAGCAAATCCACGGCATCCATTGTTTGCCTCCCCGCACACACACACACACTCGAGGCTTTGATCTATTTTTTCACTCCTCTTCCTCGCCTCCCAACCCAGGGTAAAAAATATACACCCAGCATCTCTCCGCGCCATCGCCCGTTGCCTCCTACATCCGGGACGAAAATAAACAAGAGAATGGCAGGCTTTAGGCGGACTGTTTCATTGACAGGTATTATTCGTCCGGATCCGACTAGGATTATAAGCTAATGAGAGGTAACTGTCGGTAGGCATTGGGAAATGCATGATAGGATCAGCTGCATCACGTTAAATATCTCAATTTAATGTTAATTGTAGTTTAAAATGTCAATTAATTCCAATTATATGGGTGAAATACGGATGGAGGGACTTCTTTGTGAGACCAATTCATTTCTACATCTACATCTACATAATACCCTGCTAGCCGCAGTATGGGCGTGTGGCAGGGGGTGTTAGGTCACCAGCTGTGTATAGATGTAAGTTTATGGAGATGGAATGGTGACATGTATTATAGGGAGTGTATTTAGTGGTGCTCAGTTTTTATTGTGGTCACTTATCGTGCACGGAAAGAACGAGTTTTTGTACCTATCTGTTTGGCAGTGTATCTCTCTTGTTTTATCGTATCTATCAGACCTAGAGATGTAGTGAGGAGTCATGATAATATTCTCTTTGTCGCTCTGAAAAATATAAGTTCTGAATTTATCAAGCAAGCTAAGCTAAGCGTGTAGTCTCCGATTCTCTAAGGGTTTCCACCTTAATTCCTCTAAAAGTTGTGAGGCATTATATGTACGCTCGTAAAAGTTTTTAACGAAGCGCGCTGTTTTCCTTTGTATTTTATCAATGCTTTTGGTTAAACCTATTTGACCAGGGCCCCAAATGCTCGCGGCGAATTCGAAATGTGGCCTAACTAAAGAGAGATGTAGTATCTCTTTTTGACTTTTTCATCCGAGGACCTTCCTAATATACGTTTAACAAAACCTAGTTTCTTTAATGCTTGCGCCACATATGTTCTGTATGTGTAATCCCCACGATCTATCAGAAATTAAGGTAATTCCAAGGTATTTTACTGTATCTGAAGACTTTATGTTCATTGAATGGAATTGTGGCTAAGTTGCAACTAATTTACATTTTGCTTGCTGTGCTTTAAACTGAAGGTACTCTCAGAAAAACTGAGGATTTTTCACACTGCCTGGATTGTGAAAGAAGACTCTCTTAAATCTCGGTTACTGAACTTTTATCCGCTATTAAAATTTACTTTGGCTCTTTGTGGTCATAGGTGTGTCTACCAGAAAGACTGCCGTCATACCATTACGTACACCTTCGTACAGTTCAATAAAGATATTCCATGGACGTCCTATTACGCCCAATATCCTTCTCAGAAAATATAGGAAGGACGTGCCATTACGTCCATGACACTGAGAGTGTTAAGGGGGTTGGAACGATTTACATATTTTTACAGATTTGCCTACATTTGCAAACTTTTGGCAGATTTGCTCACAAAATTTGCATGCATGTGCGTAATACAAGTATGATCAGATATAGGGCGAAAAAATTACATGTTACCGATTTGGTGTCTTGGCTATTAAATGCTATCGTAGCACGTAGCCATATGGCACTTGGCATGCGTTCCAAAGAAATGTGATGACATATATATAGGATTTCTCCTAAACGCGAAAACATACGTTTATAGCTATTATAATGGTTCCTAAACTTAGCTTGCTTGAGAAATGCAGAACTGGTGTGTTTCAGAGCGACACAGAGTCTATTATCATGACGCCTCACTATATCTCTAGGTCTGATGGAAGCGATAAAATAAGAGAGATACACTGCCGAACAGATAGGTACCAAAAACTTGTTCTTTCCGCTCACAATTAGCGACTACAATAAAAATTGAGCTCCACTAAATACACTCCCTTAATACACGTCACCATTTCACGTCCCAAAACCTTATCCCTTACATCTTTACGCGGCTGGTGTCCTAACACCCCCTGCCACACGTCCATACGGCGGCTCTCAGGGTAGTATGTACATGTAGATTTAATAAATATCAAGGTAATATGCCAAATTAGTACTCGAATTTACATGCGATTTTTGCTTTATTTTCACATTCCTTGCCGTGAACCTAAGTCACAACAATGCATTAATTGATTATGATAGGAAATAAAAAAACAATCCTTGTATTTTAAATTACAATATGCACGGTAATTTTCAACAATAGATGCACTTAATTGATAGTGGTCATCGAAGATGTTTCGTCTTGCCTAAATAATTATTAAAATGTGCTCTCAATGTCGGCCCAATCTCCCTCCAACCATCTTAATGAAAGTTATTTGTTACCACAACATTGAGAACTACACAGACACGGATTGGCTGCAAACATACGTCACACACACCAAATGAGATGATGAAAAACTTCGGTCAAATCAAAGAGTATCTGTGGAACAAAAATGGCTGGCTTCCAGTGGGACCACTTCATTGATAATATTTTATCAGAATTCAGCAAAATTCAAAATTGATAAAAACTTTTGCTGGAACATGAATAAATCTGGACTGACTGTGTCACTAGTAGAAAAACATTATTAAACTTCAATATATGCTCAAATGTAAGACAAATAGTAATATGAGAATAAGATGATTGGCGCTAGTGAGACGAGTATTTTGCTTGTCCCTTTTAGTGCGGCGGGCCGATATATCGGCTTTGGCATCTCAGGCGTAAAGTGCGGCGGGCCGATATATCGGCTCACAGGCAAAATATTGTTTAACTTTTGCACACAAATATAATTACAATTATTTTTTGTACGAAGTATAAGCGTTTTTTTAATATTACCTAATTCAATGCATACGCAATAAGAAAAATTGCATATGGATATTTTAAACAATAACATTATAATATTTATTTCCCTAGAGTGATACCTTTCATTCTAGTTACCCTTCGCATTTCTCACTAGAACAGCTGGCGGTTGTCAGCACTAAGAGGGATAACAATGAAAATGAATGCTAACGTGATTGGCTAATAGAACGTGATTGACGCTACGGAGATCAGGAAGAAGAAGGAACGAGAACAAAACTTGCTCTTAACTCTACTCAAAAAGAGTTTTGGTGAATTAGGAACGTAAATGATGTACTCGCCGTATTTAGGGAAAGAAGAAAAGTAATGTTTTATTTATTTCTTAACTTCCAAATTGTTCATAAAAGTAGATAAATGTCTCTCGGGTATTCTATCGGGCCTAAGCAGGTTCATGTCTCCCAACGTTTCGGAGAACTATTCGTTTCACGACGTTTCGGAGAACATATAGTTCTCCGAAACATATAGTTCTCCGAAACATAGGTATAGTTCTCCGAAACATATAGTTCTCCGAAACGTTCTCCATTCAGAACATTTGTCGAAGTCGTTCTCCGAAACGTCAGGAGACATGGACCTTCTTACCCGGTGGAATAACAGACATTTATCCAGCAGATACGCCGGGAAAATGTAAGATCATATTCCTAAAAATGTTCTCATACTACATGCTATGTTCACATGTGCATGTCTGATGCCAGTTTTTAACAGGCCATTACTAACATATGAAGATGAGGAATGGAATTCATGAAGCAAATTATGGATATCTAGAAAATATGGATGTCTAGGTGAAAAAGTACGTAGGAATGAAGCACCTGGACGGGAGAATAGAGGAGTTGTGAGTTACGGCCAACCAATTCTCATGGCTGATGTCAACCGATGATGATGAGGCTCATACGTATACTTGTGCAAGCGTACAACGAGCCCAGTTTTGTATTTTAGAACTAAATTAATGAAATGTAAAAGCAACACTCCTTAATAAACATGCTGAGTACAATAAAATTGAAAATACCGAGTTGAATTCCTGAACGTAATATTTAGATTCCTCAGAGTTGAGTCCAATTTCCACCTTCATTCTGGAAAGTAGTCAGATAACAAGATTCAGCACGCTCAGAAATTGAGTCTTCTCCATTACCTCTCGACTCGCAGAGGCACCCGCAGTAAAACGAGCTTAAAATCTCTCGCTCCCCGGTAGCTGCCGAACTAATTCCCTTCCGCCTAATTTAACCTTTACGGGATACGAATGCGCTTTTCGTTAACAGCAGCCGAAAGGGTTGGAATGAAAAAAAAGATAATATAAGTTCCCACCTGGCTCCACAGCCTCTCCCACCCCAACGCCCCCGCTCAACCGTCTCTCCCGGCCTTCTCGTTTGAGATTCTCTGCTGCGAATACCGACTACAGCGGTGGGCGGGCGGTATACGGTTGTTAAATCGCCCTCCCGCGCACGTCATCTCATTATGCATGCCACCCCCATCTGCGCTCTCGGCGAGAGGTGTGCCCGCCGTCGGCGTTCCCCCGGTGAGAGCTCTTCCCTGCTTCGTGGGGCGCCCACAATCCGACTTCCGGAGAGACCCCCGGTTAATACAATCAAGCGATCCTTATCGGAGGAGGAGGGGGGGGGGTCCGGCGGTACGCGCGGGGCGCGAATGAGAGATAGCCGGGTGAGATATAAAGTGGTCGGCCGGTTGGAGAGAATTGGGATTTGGTGCTTCAGTAGATAGAGAGAGAGAGAGGAGGTTGATTGCAGTGCACAAGGACGGAACGGTGTTTGATTCGGGAGGAGGGATTGAAATCAGTATAAGGAATATTTAGGCCAGTGATGCCGAAACTCATGTGCTTGTAGTGCCAAAATTCGTGAAAAAAACTAGGATCTTAGATTTTCCCGGCATATCTGCTGAATAAAGGTCTCTCGGGTATTCCACTGGATTAGCACCTCTATGAAGACCATAGAAGTCCGTAAACAATTCGTATCATCCAAAATGTCTTTGTGTGTCACCTTTGACGCGCGTGTCGTAGGTTCGCTTGAACAGATTAAGAGTTAGAAAGGGGATCAGGTTGGCATGGTGGCTAGAGTACGGATGGCCAGGGTTCAAATCCCTGCAGAGGAGGATGTTTTTCAGAGGAAACCCGATCCCTACTTGAGTCTTGAAAAGGGCACTTCAAGTACAGTACTCCGCCTGTCGGATGAGACGTTAAGCCGTGGTCCCCTTGGCGCCTATCGTTAAGAGCAGGCTGATGCCGACTCCGGGTTTCTATCCACCCTTCCTCCCTTACCTATCCCCTATGGCCCAAATGCCTTAAGCTGTCGGTCGCCTCCCCAAATATCCAATTTAAGAGTTCCAAATACACTATGGCATAAAGCCAAGTTTGTTTTTAAAAACTGGCTTAAGATCACTATTCCAGATCACGGCTCTAAATGCCAGTAACCATGTGATATCTCTTTGTAGCTCGAGGAAGAAAATAATTGTATTTTGATACATTTTGAAAAAAAGCCAAAGCAAATAATTCTTAGGGTTTCAGGTTCGACGCGTGTGTCGTAGGTTCGCCGTCACTGATTATGAGTTTCATAAACACCACAACAAAAAGCCAGGTTTATTAAAAAAGAAACCTGCCTTAAGGTCAAGATTCCGGGTCATGGCTAGAAATATCCACAATCATGTGACATTTGTAGCTCTAGTAGGAAAATAATTGCATTTTGATACATTTAATTTGTAAAAAGGTAAGCAATAGCAAATGATTCTTTACATTCGTGAGTCGATTGCCACTGATCTTCATTGGCAATATCTTCGATTGAGCATTTGTATTTCGTACACTACAAGACCAAGAAAGCGCTACTATCTTCATCATCATTTTTTGGAGAGATAGAAATTGAGAGAATGCAATAGTGAGACTTTTTATTTCTGCATCGATTTCCTAAAAGTATCAAAGGAACACATGACCCAGGGTTGTGTAATAGTACCCAAATGTATCTCCCAATTTTTACACCTTTCGTTGAACGACTTGTTTTCCATCCTCAAGGGTTCTGAATGCCGTCCCCTCTCAATTCGGCCGGTATGTATACTCCATTCCTTGGGGTCAAAAGCCATCTAAGATAATGAAGTTGCTGACCCGATGGAATACTCGAGAGACATTTATTTTTTTTTAAACTTGGCTCAAGGTTAATCTTTAAACACCGAATTCATGTGTCCTTCGAAGTCCCTCTCTGCCAGATTTACATTGGCCCTTTAAATGTTTAAATTTTTAATGTTTTCGTCGGCCCCGGTGGCGGCGGGGTAAAGTCCTCGCCTGCCACCCTTAGGGTCGCGGGTTCGAGTCCCGCCCGGGTAGAATATTATCTGCCCAGGACATGGATGTTTGTGTCTTGTCCGTTGTTACTGTTATCCACCCGGCGTAAATTGACACATTGTGCTGTATTCGGGATAGTGAAGATAAAATAAATAAATAAAATAAATAAAGTGTAATGAATTAGCCAAAAATGGCAAATTCGGTAGTGAGAAGTACCAAGCGGCGAGCCAATATTTGCACTTTCGGAGTTTAAAGGTTAAGGTTCCGTGTCACAGCAAGAAATATCCACGATCATGTGATATTTATAGATCTAGTAAGAAAAGAATTTTATTTAATACATTAGCTTATTTAACACTGGTACGTCCCATACTGGAATATGATTTCGCAATTCGGGATCCTTATTAATGTTATTTTGCAGATCAAACAGATGCTGTCTCAACGTAAAGCCTCACGGTACGTTAAAAATATGCACTGTGTGTGTGAAAGTGCCGCTTTGATGTTGAGTGACTTAGAAAGGGAGGACCTCAGTATCCGCAGGAGGGCAAGGTTGACTGCCTTTTACAAAATATTTTGTGGTGTTGAAGTATATATAATAGTCAATGTGAATGTCCAGTTCGAATGAAACCGAATTACTACGATCGTCGTTACCTTCAGTACATGGTTAAAGCAATCTTTTCTGCCTCCAACAGAGCAAGAAACACTTTTATGATTAGGACTATTTGTGACTGAAATAATTTTCCTTTTGAAGAATTCAATGAATTTCCTATAAATATTTATGTTTCAAGAGAGGATTTTCGCTGTATGAAGGCATAAAACTAGATATATGTCATAGATTATTTCAATTACTGATTATGTGATTTGTTTTTCCTGTTGTCTTGTTTGTTTGTTTACGAGTTTTACGTACTCGGATCAACTCCCTTTGCCACCGGACATGATTATATATCTTTTGCAAATGTACAACGTTTTGATACATTTGATTTGTAAAAAAAGGCAAATAATTCTTTCATTCGTGAATTGTTTGCTGCTGATCTTCATTGGCTAAATCGTCAATTCAACGTTTGTATTTCGTACACTGTAACATCAAGCAAGCGCTACTAACTCCATCTGTCAGTCAGTATTCTTTTTTTTGGTGTTAATATTATTCAACGCTGATAATAAGGTCTCACAAAAGTACGCAGGCGGTAAAGTTTTGAGTAAAGCAAACGCTAGATACTCAACTTCATTGGCTAAATTATCAATTGAAAGTTGGTATTTTATACAGTGGAAGACCAAGTGAGAAAACAAATCAAGTCAAAGGCTTGTATAGAAGTTTTATTAAATAACTTAGAAATTCAGTCACATAAAAGTATATTACTGCATTATTAATAATGCAATACTTAATTCATGTTTGCTACAGCTGCTGAAATAAAAATGTTTGAATCGAATATGAACTCCATCATGACTAGAGAACAATCTCGCTAAAACTATCTTAAATGCATCTATTTATGCAGTGGAACTCGCCATGCATGAAGTAATGGTCTGTATACTGTACGTATCTTCAGGCGTATTACGCCCTATGCTCGATGTTTTGAGGGGATAGCGTTGGTGCGGTGGATAGGGTACAGGATAATCATGCGGGTGGCCAGGGTTCAAATCCCTGCGGAGGAGTTCCGACCCCTACATTTGTGTCTTGTGGAGGGAACTTCAAGTACAGTACTCCGTCTGTCGGATGGGACCTCAAACCGTGGTCCCCTTGGCGCCTTCCGTTAAGAGCAGGCTAATGTCGACGCCGGGTTTCCATCTATCCTTCCTCCCTTACCTGTCACCAATGGCGCAAATAACCTTAGCTGTTGGTCTCCTCCCAAAAAATCTAATCCAAGTAAGCACGATACTAACTCCGCCTGTCAGTCGGTTTCTTTTAGCGGTGTTGATAATATTCGGTGATGAGAATATGGTCTCACAATATGGTACGCAGCGGGTAATATTGTGAGTAAAGCCACCGCTAGATTTTCCGTCATAGCTAGATAGACCGTCCGTAAACTATGCTACCCAAAATGTCTTTCCGTGTCACCTTTGACACGCGTGTCGTAGGTTCGCCGTCACTGATTTGGGCGACTACCATGAAAACTCCTTAGTTTTCAAGCACGAAACTTGGTGACGTAAATTCTTGAGGAACCTGGTAAACTCACATCTCTGCAACCATCTTCTTTTCCGCGAAGTCTTCCGGGATGTGAGGCAACTGAATTTGATCACGAGGATAGATCCTGACTTGTGAAAAGATGGTGATATTTACAAAAGGTTCGAGAGGGTCTCCGAATACGTTTTAAAAGGGAATATTTGGGCCTTTTTACATTCCTGCGCAAGAAAAACATTGGAGAGAGAAGGTGTGAAGATTGGGGACATTATCTTGGATTGCATATGGTAATTAATTTTTATGAAAAGAATGCTAATTTTGCACAACAATGCTGTTAATTTGGTTGTTATTGATTTTGAATCGTATTGTTAACAAAATGTTAGAATTAAAATGCTCTAAATGACCAGTGACTAGAAAAATTGGCTCAGAAAATTGTTGCAAGACTCTCTAGCGGAGAAATTTGTCGTTCCATACATATGGACGAAGTTAGTGAATAAGAATAATGACGATGTATACAAAGAATGTTTGCAAACGAATGTGATGACTCGCAACAGGCAATTGGAATAAAATTACTGTAAGTGTAAGTTCGTTTAACGTAGGAGCGGCAGTGTACGCAAACAGTAGAAAATAAGCGTTTTGTTGTATATTTTGGTTAAATTTTCCCAACTGATGAAACTGGTAATGCCGCGTGAATAATCGATCGAAAATCTTTTTGAATGAGCTACGTATTTTATTTATATATAGTAACGCCTTTGACACACAAAGTTCTCATTTTCTTCATTAAATTTTCATTTAAATATGAATCATTCATCAAAAAAACACTTTCAGTTGATCCGACGTATTTTAAATACTTTCCATGGATGTGGAAATACTTTTGTCTTTGTGAGTTTGAAGTTGAAGAGCGAAAAAGAAGGTGGATTGGAATTTAATTTGGAGGGCAGAATCGGATTCGTAGAAGGATTTTTTTGAAATGAAGTTATGAGACTTCCCTTTTTTTTTGGCGGGTGTTTGACATTTCGTTTTGATATAAATTATTATACAGAGAAGGAATGAGGAATTGAGAGAATGTAATTGTAAGAATTTTAATTTCTGTATCGCTTTCCCAAACGCAATGGGAAATTGTTCTGCGAGTTATTATAAATGCATGTGCGGTCTATTTTTAAGAAAATATAAGGAGAAGAAGGGAAAAAGTTTTTTTTTTTTAAATCTAACTGCGTTTTCTAACTCATGTTATTGCTATATCTGCAAAACGTATAGGTAGAAAATGTAAATAGTAATGCATTTTCACCGCCTACTCGATTTGAGTTTTGACACAATTAAAATATAATATAGCAAGGAAAGGTATGATTTAGTTTTCCTTTAGACAAGGACACATTTCTTCATAAGTAACCGGAATAATGTAACTGCTTACATGTTATATATTTTATTTTATGGAGAAACTAACTTGATGATCAACATAAGAATTGCTCGGAGATTTTAGTGGTGATGCTTTTAACACCAACTTTTCCATGCGTGTCTAATGATTGTAAACTGCTCTATGAATTTGCGCGTCACTTCAGAAGATTCATTGTAACCTGTGAAAATTTTAAATGTTTTAATCCACTAAACCTCCGTTATTTAACCGGCAACCTCTTCTCGAAAGTAACATTAAGAAAAAAAGTTACATAGAGTTGAGACGGAAGAGGGAAAAACGAGATAAGATTTTTTTCAGCTCGAGATGTGAAAAGGTGTAGGATCTCCACAACCCAGCCACCCTTTTCCGAAGGACCGTCACGGCATGAAACCTTCGAAAAGCTTCGTAAAACCTCTAAAACGTGTTGGGGACTTAACCAGGTCGACCCTGTGAACTTTGAGGTAAAAAAAAAAGATGAGACGAAACTCAGATTAGCACGTGCTGGGAGATTAAAAGGGAGGGAGGTGTGTTATTTTTTTATTTATAAGCCCACTTGCATTATTAATGGTAGTTTCATCAAGTTGGGACGATAAGAACCCCCGCCCTCTCACCTTCCCTGGAAATCAAGTTGACCCAACCGCTGCCACGCCCCCTCCGGTGTCCCACAGAACAGCGTGTAGATGTAGATGAGGCGGTTCCGTGGGTGTGAATGTGATTGCCGGGTGCGTTAAGGGACCGAGGCTCCTCGGTCGAGGCACTCCTCCTCCGGCCGCAAGAACAGTTGTACCGGAATGGGGGAAAAGGAACCCTGGGCCCCCATATCCCGGCACGTTCCCCCCCCGCCCGATACCCTCGCTCCAAAAGTTTTGGGGAATGACCCCCGCCGCCAGTTCCCATCCCGAAACCCACTTTCCTATCTGCCGCTCCTCCCCCTTATCCTCGTGGCATGCCTCCCTCCTCTCCGCACCCTGTTTGCCTCCAACAGTCCGTTTATCGCCAGTTTGCTTTCGTCTTGCCCCCCGAGGGGTCGTATCCCGACAACCCCTTTTAACCACCTCCTCTTCTCCACGACTCCCGAACCCGTTTGGTAATACCTTATCAACAACTTGTCCCGCGGAAGGGCATGGCGGTAGATATCCTCGGCCCTTTCACACTGAAAAGGCCTTTATCCCAACCCTTTCTGCCTTCCCATCCTCTCGGAATGGGAGAAATCATTAAAGATGGCTTAACCAACGGAAGAGGACAGTCTACAGATAGCTCTATGTGTATCGCTTTTTCCATAGGTTCGATTTTGCTTCTATGTAACTTCCGGCGTACCCGAAAATAAGCGATAGACGAATGTTAAATGTTTCTCATTTGTATCAAACTTTTTACACTTACCTATTTGTTCCCTTTTGGGACCAAATCCCATTACATTGTCTACAAAACGTAATGAATTTCTGTATCATTTTATTCCTAGTTGCTCAAGATAAAATCAGTCCAAGAGTCTTCCTTCAAATAATCCCCAACTCCAGGTGGATCTATACTCCTTAGGTGAGCAATCCGCGGTCGATAGTGTGCCGATCGCTACTCATATAGGAAAAAGTTTTACTCGATAGACGTATATAAAAAGATTCTCAATTGCATCAAACTTATTTCTACCCTTGTTGGGCTGAATGTCATCACAAAATCTACAAAACGTGAAGAATTTCTGTGTTACCTTATTCCTAGTTGTTCAAGTTTGAATTATTCCAAAAGTATTTACTTTTTCAAGTATTTCCCTACTATAGGTCAGACTATATTACGTAGATGAGTGAACCGTGGTCAGTAGTGCACCGAATGCTACCCATATCATTATGCTGTGTTAACCCATGGGAAAGATCGTTTCCCTGGATCTTTCGTCCAGCACAAGACCTGGAACGCTCGCCAGTACTTGGGGTTTTGTACGGAAACCGTAATGATTAGAGTCGTCCTTTACTGTTTAGCAAGATCGCAGATCGTGTACTCGCGAGTGAATGGTATTTTCATTCATATCGCTCGGAATATTGCCGGCCCTGGTGGCGACGG
Source organism: Ceriagrion tenellum (assembly GCA_963169105.1). Classification (NCBI taxonomy): domain Eukaryota; kingdom Metazoa; phylum Arthropoda; class Insecta; order Odonata; family Coenagrionidae; genus Ceriagrion; species Ceriagrion tenellum. The sequence goes on along the minus strand of OY720635.1, from coordinate 108,387,480 downwards.
GGTAATGTCCTCGCCTGCTAAGCTGTAGGTCGCGGGTTAGATTCCCGCCTGGGTGGGTTTTTCACCACCCAGGGCATGGATGCATGTCAAGTTCTGTTGTCCCGGTCCCTGGAAAACCTGATGACAGACTTAGCAGCCAATTGGGATTCCGGGGATATACTGGCCAACAGAATGGACCGGAATGCACAAAAAAGGTACTGTATATGTAGGCACCATAATTTCGAATCAACCAACGAATAACTACAGGCGATTGCATCAGGTGTCAGTACATTAGCGTCTTTTATTGATTGTTCGCCTAGAAACGTATCGATAGTCGTAAGGAGGTAAAGCTGGCGCTGTAAAAGGAAACGTGATATTTCAACAGCTACTTGATCAACTGCGTTTACCTTGCGAGCCACCTCAAGTGTGTGTGGCAGGGGGTGAGTTGTCAGCAACGTGCGCTATCATATACCAGTAACTTCGCTAACATGCACTACGCCATAGGTATGCTACCAATGTTACAGAAACTGTTTGCATTAACGTATATTGTGACTACATAAACGAGATACAAGAGTCATGCAGGGATCATGAGAAACGTAATGTTAGAACGACGCGGCAGATTTAGAAATAAGTATTATGAAACACATCAATTAATCAGCTGCACTACCTGTCAGCTAACGTACTCCAAAGTCTAATTAGCTGCCAATATGGTCCCTTGTCGATCGAGGGAAAAACTAAATTTTAAAACTATTCATGGTGTAGTTTGTTTCTCAATTTTTATTCTCATGATTTGATCTACCATGTCATAAGAGTGTTCTTTCACGTGGTAATTATTGAGAAAAACTTACTGCTCAAGATTTTACAATGTCCTTAACCATTTTTGTATCATTGAACATCCTATTCTTTGTATTGTGTAATGCTCTATATATTTTTCTGGTTGACTGATGAACTGTAACGATTTACTGTATGAAATTCAACACATAACCTTATTTAGTTACATTTGTTAACCTTCCGCACACAATGTTCTTACCTACAAGGGCTTTTTTTCTTTCTTTTTAAATGTAATTATTTTGTATAATTATTATTCCTTCTCAACTATTGTGTTAATTTGTCATTGTAATTTGAAAATTGCCTCATGGGCCAGTGGCTCTCGGAAATAAACGGAATAATTATATTGATATCGAGTAGCAAACTAGTATCTCATCCATTTAATTTGTATTATATTATAATATAAAAAAGTAATTTTTTGTTTGAAGGTAAATATATAAATTCATTTGTGATTGTTATATTTATGAATGATTAATGGCCAAAAAAAGAAGTATAAATATTCCTCGGTAGTTGTAATTTTTTGTAACCCATCCAAAGGGAAATTACAGCGTGTAAAACGATTTGTAAATAAATATTAATATTATCTATTATTATGAAACCAAGTTGCTCAGTGAGTATGATAACGATCATGCTTGTCAGCTGGTTAAGAATCACCAAGAACTGGAAGGGTTTCAAATTTTCGTGCGTCTTTGATCTCACGCTGGAAGAGTATTGTGTGGAACAGGCGTTGCTCATTGGTATGCTACTGACAAGGGACTTGCAATGTTACTCTGTAAAACACTTATCCTGGCCAAACTTAGTTGAGCCATGTCAGAATTAATAAATGCGATAGCATTGTATTTTCCACTCTATATTTTAATACCGACCATTTTTTCCCCAGGACAATAGAAATAAACTGCTGGATCCATGATCGGTGGTACATGTGTAGAGGGAAATATTAAGCTATCGTTTTTGTTAATTATGAGATCACTGCTTTGTGGTGAAGTCTACTGATGCAGTGTCCATGTGCGAAGCCTGCTCAGAACCGATAGATTTACAATGGTATTTTTTTCCACGTACAATAAGGGACCATAATAGTTGCGATAGATCAGTTCTAGGATACTTTGACCCTGATAAGGTAAATTAGGTTTTGCACTTGTGTGAAATATCATTACATCATTAATAGCTACTGACCTCGCACGCAATTTCCAGCAAGATATAGTTATTGCACGATTTAGTGCCTTGTAAAACTATTTATCTGTAGCAGTAATTATAACCAGTAGTCGTATCTTGAGTAGGGTACTGCATGGTCGCATTGTCGTCCTCGTAGTAGTCTCCTAGTCTCCGGTCTGACCGCACACTGTTATCCTGACTGCTTTTGGCCTGCGCCTGGCGTTCCGGGGGAATGTGCGCGGTTCGGATATCAGCTGGGATGAGGGCTTCATGCCTGGTGCGGAATCACCCCGTGCCACTCACCCTTCTGGTGGCTTGCACGCAATTTCGTAGATGTAGACGTATTGTGCGAAACTTTGATGATTTTTACATGATTTGCATGATTGAGTACCTTGTAGAACTACTAATCTGTAGCAGTAATTATAACTAGTTGTTGTATCTTAAGAAGTTTACTGCATGTAGGTAGATGTAATACACCCTAGTTTTAGAACCGTGTAGAACTATTTATCTATAATTATCACTCTACGGTGTTAGTTATCACCGATGTCATTATTATAAAAAATACGCTGCCTTGGGGGGCAGCCGAGTCTTCATACCCTTCTCATGTCTCTCTCGCGTCATTTTCCATCGAACAATTCCGAAGCGACCCTTTTTTTTACATCCCTTCAGCTCCGCCATCACCTTGAGAATTAACCCTTCCGCACTGATCCCTTTCTCTCCCCTCGCCCGTCGTCCTCTGACCTTCTCGTCCTACCCTTACACACACACACGCACAGCTCCGCTTAACCCCTGAAACCCTTCCCCTCCCCCATTTTGACTCCCCATCGTTCCTCCCACTGGCCTTTCCCTCCCCCCTCGACGTCACCGACCGACCCGAAAACTCGGCACGCATCGTCCATGGGGTCGATCCATACAGCAGCCCGTTCCCTCCACACACGAATACTCACACGAGGTCGGCCCCGGCATCCGAGCGAGCTCATCACAAAACACCCGCACTATAGCGCACACGTGCGCGCGATACGTCTGTGAGCCCGGGCTATTAAGGTAGTCCGAGCGAGATTGTTCCCTAATCATAATAGAGACCATATTCGAATTATACGTTTTAATTTCACCAGCTGCGAGACACATGAATTAAATATTGCATTGATGATGAGGCAATAATATAATTGCACATGAAATTTTAAGCAATCAAATGAAAATGTCTAAATAAGTCTTTGACTTGACTCATTTTTTTCGCGCAGTGCGTTTTAAACTCTTTCAAAACGGAAGGCTTTTTGCTATTCCGAAGAATGTACTGCCGTGACCATATCATTAATGTGTAAAAATAGTTGAAAAAACATACAAACTACACACTGTTGATTTTTTGACGAGATCTAGGTGTAGGGAATGCCTTATTTTAATATAAGGTCTCTCAGGGGTGCATACACGTACCATTTCCCATATAAAAGGGCGGGTATTTTCTGGCAAATACCTCGGAAAGTAATGCGGTAAGGGGTTGAATTTTTGGTGTCAATGGAGGGGTGATATGTTTTTCTTTAAAATGTGACCAAATTAATTGATTTCTCGGTAAAATGATATTTCGCTCAAACTACCTTAACCCTCCTCTGCCTTCGCCAGCCATAACGCTACTGTCCCGTCGGGTGCCCGGAGGCGGAAAATCTCCCGCTACACCGCCTTCCCTCTTACCCACTTTCGACCTTTGAAAGATTTCTGTTAAACCACTACGGACGGAAATGAAGACAGACGAGGAATTTCAGTGAGGGAAATAGGGAAGGAAGGTAAATTACTAGAAAGCAATTGAAATAAGATTCCCTGCATTTTCAAAGAACCACGGAACTAGCCGCGCAGTTACTTCAACGGAGTAACCCTCTAGAGACCACACAATTGTGTGGAATTCACGGAGGAAAAATCGTTCGCCTGGACTGGGAATCGAACCCAGATCCCGCGATTTAGTGCCGAGTGCTCTAACCAATTAAGGTACCCAATTTCTGTGTTAAAAGTTGTGCTTTACGCCGTGGACTTGGTTAAGTCTACTGATGCAGCTTCCATGTGCGAAGTCTACTCAGAACCGATGGATTTACAATGTCATTTTTTTTCCACGTACAATAAGGGACCATAATAGTTGCGATAGATCAGTTCTAGGATACTTTGACCCTGATAAGGTAAATTAGGTTTTGCACTTGTGTAAAATCTCTACATCATTATTAGCTACTAACCTCGCATGCAATTTCCGGCAAGATATAGTTCTTGCATGATTCAGTGCCTTGTAAAACTATTTATCTGTAGCAGTAATTATTACCAGTAGTCGTATCTTGAGTAGTGTACTGCATGGTAGCATGCTCGTCCTCGTAGTAGTCTCCAAGTCTCCGGTCTGACCGCACACTGTTATCCTGACTGCATTTGGCCTGCGCCTAGCGTTCCGGGGGAACGTGCGCGGCTTAGCGCTCGAATACGGGTACCTCTTGCATCAAATGCACGGTACCTGTGAGGACAACTTGCTCCTTAGAGCCCCCATGATATTCAAAGTGGAACAGGACGCCTGGGTGGCTTAATTGGTTAGAGCACTAAGCGCGAAATCGAGAGATTTGGGTTCGATTCCCAGTCCAGGCGAATGATTTTTCAGCTGTGAATTTCACGCAAGATTCTCTACGACAAAGAAAGCGAGGCTGGTCATTAGAATAAAGGAGGACACAAAATGGAGCTGGCACGATATTTTAATTTTTTTGTAGCCCGCAAGATGAAAATGGACTCAGTACCAAAGACATCAGAAGGAGGATAGCCTTATCTAAGGAAATCTTAAGTTATGGAAGGGAGCTGATGACAAGGACCTCGGGTACCTTAGGATGTTAAGAAGAGGCTGGTAAAGAGCTTGGTATGGAGAGTAGCGTTGAATGGGGCAGAATCGTGGATATCCATTTCTTCTGCGATGAACTTTCAGGATATCTTATTTTTACGAAAAGTTTTTACAAGGGATTGCAGAGACGGATTAGTTGCTATTTACATAGGTAACAATACGCTTAAACAAGAAAATGGCAAAAATTTCCGAAGTACCTACTGCACTCAGACTTGCAGGTCTGATTAAACGTGCAATTTACGTCAAAAGTCGCGCGCTGCTAATAACTTACGCCTTAAACTAGCCAGTGTAAAATCACCTTAACGAACCCATGCTAACGTGCGTTTATATATTCATTACAATATTATAAGTGGTACGTCGATACTATGATACGACTTCCAGTTTGGAAAGCACTGCACTACACTGGACTTGGCGATAAGGCACGGTAACTTGGGAAATAAGCTTCAAACATTGTTTCACAATACAGTGACCTTGATGAAGCAATTTTCACAACTTATCTACATCTACATTATACCCTGCGAGCCGCAGTATGGGCGTGTGGCAGGGGGGTTAGGTTACCAGCCGTGTTAAGATATAAGTTTTTGGGAGGTGAGATGGTGACATGTATTATAGGAGTGTATTTAGTGTAGCCCAACTTTTACTGTGGTCACTTACTGTGCGCGGAGAGAACGAGTTGTTGTACCTATCTGTTCTACAGTGTATCTCTCTTATTTTGTTACATCTGTCAGACCTAGAGATGTTGTGAGGAGTCATGATAACTTCTCTGTGTCGCTCTGAAAAATATCAGTTCTAAATTTCTCAAGCAACCTAAGACTAGCGTGTAGCCTCCGAATCTCTAGGGGCTCCCACCTTAATCCCTCTAGAAGTATTGAGACACTATGTGTACGCTTTTCGCAGTTTTTGACGAAACGCGCTGCTTTCCTTTGTAGTATATAAATTTGTTCGGTTAAATCTATTTGACCTGGGTCCCAAATGCTCGCGGTGTATTCGAGGTGTGGCCTAACCAGGGTGAAGTAGCATCTCTCTTTGAGTTTTTCTTCCGAGGACCTCCCTACTATACGTTTAACAAAACCTATTTTTTTAAAATACTGTGCCACATATGCTTTGTATGTGTGTTCCCCACAATATATCAGAGGTTTAAGTAATTCCAAGATTATATTGGATGTAAAAACAAAAAAATTAAATACATTTTATATATATTCGAATATGGTCTCCATAATGACTTTGGGAACTATCTTGCTAAAACTACCTTTAATCCTTTCCAGGTGGAACCATCGTAATCTGTGAACCCTAATCTCCCCTCCGGTGACAAGAATGGTATAGAGAAAAGTGTGTTCTGGACTAAAGCCTAAAATAGAACTGCTGAGCAAGCGGGAGAGAAAATGTTTTCTGAGGGTATTCCAAATCGTCAAAAGTAAGTGAAGCTAATATTAAGAGAAAATAAAACGTTAAGGGCTGTGATTGATGGCAGAGAGTCAGGTTATGTAGGTAGTATTAGGCGGTATAAGAAGAGATAAAAAAATGCTGCATTGTTGCTATGCATGAGGAGAGGTGGAAATAATGACGTGATAAGGAAGGGAATAATGCCAGCTTTAGGTTTTAAATCAACCTTAGATAAACCTTGACGCTGGGTCGTCTAGAATAAAGAGAAAGCTGTTTTTTATCTTTAATTTGTTTTTTTCGAAAGTTTTAGTGGATCGAGGTCGCGATTTTTACTTATGACTCGTTCAAGCCTTTATAACCTGGTAACCGACATAATATTTGCGTTTTCTGTACTCGGCTTTAAATTCTGATTGCAAGGGTAGATTTCAACGTACTGCAGTGTCTATGCAGTTGCCTTCGCATATTTGTCACATACATTGCTGTACTTAGATGTTTTCCCGTTGTTATTCATCATTGGTGTCTAAGCGTGCACAGAATTTGTTTCATATTTCGAAAAATTTATAATGTTGTCAAGTTCAATTACAATGGATCTTTAAATCCGCACTCAAACAAATAAAAAATTACAAATGACAGTAACAACGAGCGCGGACCCAGATGTAGCCTCTTGCCTCTTCAGGGATCAATTTTTCACTGGGTGTATGTTTTCACTAATATGGGAGCGGTGTTGGCCCAGGATTCATTCGCCCTAGGATGGCGGAGAACCCGTAAAACCACCGTCAGACCACCCAAACTTCACAAAACAAATAATGAACAAATAAATGAATAAATTAATCATTTAATAAAATAAACAATATATTGAGTGAGTGAACGAGCAAAACTATTTATACACAATGTTGAAAACGGTTCTTATAAGTCTTTAGTTGTATATCGAAGTTATTGCTAACTTTCTTAAAAACCAAAAACTTCCTTCAAAAATAAAAATAATCACGTGATTTAATCATATTGTAAGTTGAAATGAGACCATACAGTCTAGCTTACTGTATACCTATTCCCATTTCGTCATATTTGAATCACGTTTGCATGATGGAAGTTTGTACTCCCACAAAAGGAAAGAAAAATTCAGACGGTTTCAAGAAATCACTCTCCAGTCCTATTATCACTCTTAAATTAAGACAACATGCATCATGTTCGTTTATTTTTATAAAATTCCCTCATTTATAATGGATAAGAAAACAAAATGTGTACTTTACAAGAAATATCTGAAAGGATTACACATTTTCCGTATTAAAATTTTCAGGAACGACCAACTACGGGAATTTGACTTTTGATCTAATATGAGGACCCCAGAAGTCAAGGGGTCTAAGTAACAAAATCGTTGTTTTGAGAAAACTTAAGTCAAAGTTGAAAATGTTTGGTACAACCCACTAAGTAGTTAAGAGGCAGTACCCTAGATAGCATCACCTGTCAAAAAAATCACTTGGATCCCTTTACCACCTAAAAGATTTATTTTTTTCACATCCCATTCCTGTACCTAATTTATTTTTTTCAAAAATGTCACTTAGACCCCTTGACTTCTGGGGTCCACATATATCATTCAATATAACATTTTTACAATATGTTCCAATCATATTTACTAAACAATCAAAATTGTAATATAACTTCGCAAGCCATCAAAGTGTGTCACATTACGGACATCTTACGTCCTCTCGACAGCCCAGTGTTAATTCGTCATATCTATTAGATGGAATTTATCGTCCTGTACGCATCCCTCTCTCTTCTCTTGACAATGCCGCGAGCACCTTTGGGGATTAATTCTCATTTGTTCCCGTATTATTGCAATTTTTATTTGTTCTCCCAGGAATCGACCCCCTACGGCATTCTGTCGGGATATGCCATATGATCCTCTTTAAGGCTTTGTTTATTTTTCTCCCTTCCCCACCTCCCCCCTCTCCCCCTCCATTCCTCCCCTCCCTCCTCCCCCAGTCTATCTTCTCGTTTGCTCGCTCGCCTCGTGGTTTCAAGCCGAAAACGTTCGCCGACCCCCGTGGGCGAAGCCATCGGGTAGCCCGGACGGGAACATAGAATAGAATATATGTATATTTATTATGCCCTGGTCATCAGCCCTTGGATTGAAAAGCGGTAGCAAATTAAATTTGGCTCCACAAAATGGTTAAATTTAGTATGATTTAGTAAATAGGGTGTGTCTATGGCGTAACTTGGCGCAAAGTTTAGTGTTCAACATGCTAAGTGAGAAAAAACACCTCTATCCATCAATACCCTAGTTTTTGGGGTACGGATGGATTGGATATTTGGGGAGGCAACCGACAGCTAATGTCATTTGCGCCATAGGGGGCAGGTAAGGGAGGAAGGGTGGATAATAAACCGGCGTCGGCATTAGCATGCTCTTAACTAAAGGCGCCAAGGGGACCACGGTTTAACGTCTCATCCGACAGACGGAGCACTGTACTTGAAGTGCCCTCCACAAGGGACTCAAGTAGGGAACTGGTTTTCCCGGACAAAAATCATCCTCTACAGGTATTTGAACCCTGGCCGCCCGTATGGTTACGCCAGTACTCTAGCCACCACACCAGCCCGATTCCCTTGAGGTACGCTCTGTGTAAGTTGAGAGAAGGAATATTGACAAAAGGACATAATCTACTACCCTGATACTATACTACTACCGCTAATCTGCTACAAAACACGACTACCCTGCGAGCCGCCGCATGGGTGTGGGGCAGGGGTTGTTAGGACACCATCCGTGTAAAGGTTTAAGGGATGAAATTTGAGAGGTGAAATGGTGATGCGTATTATTTGTGTGTTTTGAGTAGAGCTCAGTTTTTATTGTGGTCGCTTATTGTGCGCGAAAAGAAGGAAGTTTTGTACCTATCCGTTCGGCAATGTATTTCTCTCATTGTATTGCTACCGTCGAACTTGAAAGTGTAGTGCGGCATCAAAATTATATCCTCCATGTCGCTCTGAAACACACATATTTTGAATATCTCAATGAAACTACGCCTTTTTTATATTTTAACATACGATAGTCCGTGAATTTTCAGCGCTTGTGATTGCGTGTCTTCCCTTTCGGTGTAGAACGAAATTTGACGCAGTTTCTCCCGATTCTTTTCACGCCTCACACCCATATGAACGCAAACGTTCGTGATTAGCCATTGATTACGTTTTTAACTTCTAGTGAAAATATTCCTTCTATCGCGAGTCACAACGCCGCTGTCGGCAACGATAAGTTCTCCAAGTGCACGCATCGAGGGACCCGTCGTTCATTGTTAACTCCGTATTCACAAGTTTTTTCTTTCAAGTTCGACTTAATCAGTATCATTTATCTCATCCGGTGGTTTTCCTTAGGAATTCTTTTCATTCACTTTGCCGTCCACTGTTCTTTTTCTCCTTCCTTTATCATTCACTTTTTATAATTATTATATATATCTTCCTTGTTAACACTCATTCACCGCCATATCATCGAATATTCATGAGGACCGAGCAAGAATTTAATAGTCTACTCATAGGTGAATCAGAATATTTCGCCATCACTTTGTGTTGGTCATTGAAATGATTTTTGTGATAGGTGATAACGCTTTGTTCAGTTGGTTTCATGAAAAATAGATATTTTTTCTCTTTTACAGTCTTTTCTATACTTACAACTTAAATTTATTTTTGCCAGAAACGAACCTTCCTACCAAATTGATATGTTTCCTTAAAGAACTACTAATCATGCAATGGTTATAAGAATAGAGCCTAGTAACCTTCTACTTCCAACCCACCGAACCCACTGCCTTTCACAAGTCGTTTGTCGGTGGCCGCATCACAACTCTGGAATTCTATTCGAATTGATATGAGGAAATCTCATTCGTTGGCAACTTTTCAATCTAATTTGTATGGAACTTTATTTAAAGAATATTTTCCTGAATTGTTTAGCCTTTTCAGTATTAAATTCTCATTTCTCATAATTTCTAATTCAAGATTTCAATTCATGTTTCTTGTATTAACTGCTTAAAATGTTTTTAAAATTTCATACGTGTTGTAACCTTAAGGATTTTTGCTCTTTGATTACCTTTTAATATATCTATACCTATTTTTAAGTTGAATTATAAATATTTACCAACAGTTATTTTCTTTACTGAGAGTTGTTGTTTTTGTCTTTTTTCTCTTTACATTAAGCTCCATTTACTTTCTGATTTGAACAATATCATTCATTAATTACATCGCTGCTATTTCATTGTATCTTACTGTTGCTCTGTAGAATCTGTCTCAGAATATAATAAAGGTTTATTCTATTCTGCAACTAAATATTCTTGGATCGGCTTCGGTTTTCCCAATTCCCTCTCTGCATTGTCACCCTTTCTTACTGTTTAAGGGTATCTGTCTCTCATTATTCAGCCATTGTAGTTAACGGTAGCTACCTCGTTTTTTTAGTTTTACCAATTTTTATCCCTCTCCAGTTATTCGTCCTGGCTTGTTGCTTTTTAACTCTATTGTATCTCTCGGAATTTGCGGTGCATCAATTATACCCATCATAGAATCACAGATATGCTGATATCATTCCGCGACGCTTGTGATTTCTTTGCAGTGATCAGAGAAAACTGCACGTCATCCGTGCCATTTTTTCGCAGTCGCCTTGCATTCTCGCATAACGTGGTGAAGTGCAAAAGATAACACAGGTTTTCGTCCTTGCCACTTTGTGTTATTTTTAGCCACGTTGTCACGTGTCACGCGTGATTAATGGCGTCGCTGATCCAATGTTGAGACACATGATATGCATAACTGAGTAGAGTGCATGCATAATTAACATATTTACCAAGAAGAATTAACTCTTGAAAGGAGTGACTCGTTAATTCTTATTTGCAACGGTTTTGACTGACATAATTTGTGTTATTTTTAAAAGAAATTTTCCCATGGGATGATTGTTAAGTCCGATGTAAACTAGCAGTTGATTTATGATTATGATTCGCAAATTTCCTACTTGATGAATAATCTGGTTGGAAAATGTTCAGATCTGAGAATTATATCTTTTTTCAGCGTACAGTTGGAGAAAATTCATCAGGGGTTTCCAACTGGGTCGACAGTTCAGGCACCGATGTTTCGATGACTAACCTTCCTATCTTCTCCAAGGGGACTGATGCCAGTACTAGATTTTGCCGTATTACATATTATTAATATTTTATCAGGAATTCTCGGATTGGGTTATCTGAGGAAAATATTTTTGCGCAAAAATAACTGGCTTCCTTGCGGTCTTTGTCCGTATCCTGCGTCCCAGTTGTAATTGCCTTTTTCTCCACCAGAGTTGCTACTGTCGCCTTAGTAAATCGGCCCCAGTATCCGCTGGATCTGCCGATGAGATTGACATCCATAAAGGCGATAATGTGATCTTGAACAAATCTTAGCTGTATAACGATACATAATTTTGAAAAATCTAGTCATGGAATCGACTCTCTAAAGGATACTAGCAGAGTTTGTCGTCAAAAAGCCGCGACGCCATTTTGTCCAAATTAAAGGGCAAATATCCCTTGAAGTCATTTACATATATGAGATGTCAAAGAATAAGGTCTATTCTTTGAAATGATGTAACTTTTTATTCCATTAAGCCTCTACAAAAGCTTCCTCAGCCTCTTCATATTGAGGATCTTCATCGAAAACTGAAGTCTTTGCATATTTTATTCAAAATTAAGCCCTTGAATATTATTAATGTGCAAAAACTATAAAACATGAAATCACACATCTCATGCACCAAAAGTTGGAGGGTCACCACGCCAAATTTCAGCTTTCAGAATGAAATAATCCATTTTTGTGATTTCGGCCAGCTTTTTTCTATTCCAGTCCACTGTGCGTCGGTACATATACAGGGTGTCCCATAAATGTCACACTGTGACACTGGAGCTAGGGCAGCCTAAGAGGAACCGAAACAGCCTAATATGACCTCAGTAAAAGTTGCACGGTTTTCGAGATATTGCCAAATTAAAGCTTCTTCAAAAATTTCACTTTTTTTACATTTCTAGTCCCAGAATTCAATCGGATAATTTAACGTTCTCATTAGGGCCGCTCTTTTAATCTTCCAACTGTGACTCATGCGCCGACTTCTACCTGGAACAGAGGCCCGAGAGGGAGGGGGGTGTCATGGGGTCCGAACAAACAAAAGAAACGCGAAAGCCGCTATACCCGACTAACTTTATCGGCTTTCAAAAAATGGGATGGATAGAGTACTTTGTTTGCTAATTTGTGGTAGTAGCCCCATCAGAGAGCCAAATTGAGAGCTATTCAAGTGAATTCTGGGACTAGAAATGTAAAAAAAGTGAAACTTTTGAAAAAGCTTTAATTTGGCAATATCTCGAAAACCGTGCAACTTTTACTGAGGTCATATTAGGCTGGTTCGGTTCCTCTTAGGCTGCCCTAGTTCCAGTGTCACTGTGGCGTGACATTTATGGGACACCCTGTATACTCTACCCGGTTTAAAATCCGAGAAGAATAGTAAATGAAGTAACTTTGTTATTCCACAAAAACTTTATTTAAAACGAACCAAGTTTCTAAAAGGCAAGTTATCATCAGGTGTATTTTGGTTGTGAAACCCGGGTCGTCTTAAATAAAACTTATGTGGAATGACAAAGTTACTTCATTTACAATGTCAAGTAAACAATGTTGAGTCACGCCTGAGACAACTGAGTAGACCTAGATAAATTTACACGTCCTCCCAACCTCCCCCGCCCCCATTTGCGGTCAGTGCTGATACATTTTAGTTTACTTTGCCAGGGATAAAATTTAAGCATCCGAAATACTTGAAAATTGCCCTGCGAAGAAAATGCGATCGATTTATACGTCTCCGGAATCGGATAATCTCTTTTCTGTCAAGAAATTCTCGCCAATTTGAAGTTATCTTCGATTCGAGGAGCGTAAGCGGTGATCGATCACCTAAAGACGCTTATTATCCTTTAGAATGGCTTTTAGAAATGCCACCGCCCGTTATCGGCGACGGAGAACCTTACTTCCGTAAACATTAGTCGGGGCCGCTGGCCACATTCAAAGAGAGATCCCCGAAGATTTCTCAAGAAATGGGTTTCGGAGTGGTATATTTTTCCTCGCTAAGGAATATATCCGAATCGCTCCTCGGCGTGATTCGCTGGGCTGCTTTTGAAGTATTGATGAATGAGATTGAAACTTAATGTGTCCCAAGGGACGCAGGATTGAAATTCGATTTTCTCCTCGCAAACGGAGTATCGCTGTGGAATTTGATTGCTGATATCTACAGATTTTTTTAAAGCATTTTTACTGAAAAATCGATATCTATGATGGTAGTATTTTGTAAAGTTCAGGTTTCATTGCCGCTAAAACGAAGCAGAACTGTTTTATGGAACATACACGTTTCCGTTTCCTGATATTTTTTTAATAAACCTGGATTAAGCTACCTTGGGGAAAAAATAGTCGTTACATTTCCTTTCCTTAATTCGTTGTTATACATACTGTGTTCAAGTGACGTATGGATGACATTATACCTCATTGTACGCTATTTAGGTAGTTGGAGCGAAATATCATTTCTAATATAAGACACTGTCTCCGGCGTTACTCTGTGGAACTCCTTCATTTTGATAATAAAAAACACTTGGTTGTTATTTCACACTTTATTGTAAGGAAACGACCCGGGTTTCAGCATGTCATGCCATCTTCAGGGCTTCTTCTGAAGATGGCATGACATGCTGAAACCCGGGTCGTTTCCTTACAATAAAGTGTGGGATAACACCCAAGTGTTTTTTATTATCAAAATATCATTTCACCTAAAAATCAATGAATTTGATCTCATTTAAAGAAAAACATCTCACCCTTCCAAATAGAGCAAATTGTTAGTCCCCTACCCAACTACTTTCCGAGATTTTTGACGAAAAACACCAGCCCTTTCACATGGCAAATGGTACTTGTATGCACTCAAGTGAGACCTTATTTAAAAAAAAAGAGAAATTTCTAAACACTTAGATGCCGTCAAAAAATAAACTGTACGAAGTTCGTATGCTTTCTTCACTACTTTTGTATATAAATCTTATAGTCACCGTTGTACTTTTTACGGGATCACAAAAAAGTTTTGAAGGATTTTTAAACGCACCGCGTGAAGAAAATGAGACAAGCTGAAGACTAGCATTTTTTTTAAAGTGTTCTACCGGTTAAGGTAGGTTTTGTTGCATGTCAGAGAATCTCCTCCCGGTTTTCTACACTTTCAGGGGGATATCTTGCTCTAGTATTTCCTCTTTCGCCTCAACATAAGATCTACCCTTCTTCGTCCTGTCCATGAAACCTATTCTCCTTCTTCCCCTTCCCCACTTGCCCAACATCCTTCCCTCTATCATTTTCTTGAGCAACCCATCGCCCCTTTTGACATAGATATTTTTATTTAATTATTGCTCAGAACTCCAGTCATATTAAACTATATAATTACACCATAAAAATTCATATTTAATTAATGTTTCCCACAGCTACTGAAACTAGAAACTATAATTCGAACATGGGCTCGATTACGACTAAGGAACTTTCTCACTCAAACTACCATAAGTAGCATGTAGAAAGGAAATACGAAGGGGTAAATATCATTCTGCAGGACAGCCAGTGCAGGAAAATATATTTTACGATATCTGTCCTCGGCTGTTGGACTAATGGCTCCTTATAATAAATTCAGAGCGAATAGAGATTGTTGCTGGGACAGAAGTTCATTGAAGAAGAAATGTCTTCTTCTTCAGTGTTTGCATATCCCTTGACACGTGATTCAATGTTTTTTCTTAAAATTACTCCAGTTCCTCCCAGTCCTGGTCTGTCTTGATCAGTTCCGGTGTGAATGACTCTGTATTCTCCCGACCAGAAGTCTCCTGATTGGGGCCATCTCATTCCTGATATGCCAAAGATATCAATTTCCAGTCGTTCCATTTCAAGTTTCAGGTTTTATAGTTTGCTGCACTGCAGCAGGGTTCTCACATTCCAAGTAGCTATTTTAAAATTGTTTTTCTTCACCTTTTTTTATATCTTTTGCAGTCCCCACCCGGAGATCCGATTGGGGGACTATTTCATCTCCGGAAAATTTTACAAAAGGTACAGACATGGTTTACTGCTGATGCTTGGGATATCCTGGGATCTTTAATGTGGTGGTTTCCCTTTGCCTTCCACGTCCTATGCCGTTGACCATCTGTTGGTTCTACCGCCTTCGGAAACGGTTTCCCATTCCCAGGACAAGAGGGTGTCCTGCCCAGCAAATACTGGGATGATGACTTCTCCCGGTCATCCTTCGGTCCCTGTCTACGTTAGTCGTCACTTAAAGTGACGTTGTCCCCTCTCTCCCACGGGGAGGTGTAGATCAGGTATTTCCCTTCATCGGGTCTAGGACCTTGATGGCATTTCCTAGATCTCTCCGGCACTTTATAGAGGAGAAGAAATGTATGAACAGGAAAACCCGATGGAAAGTGAAATGTTGAAGTGTATCATAAAGGACTTAAGCCTAAAACCAGCCATGTTTACTGTGAGTGGAAAGAATGAACCTTTGTAGCTATCTGTTCGGCAATGTGTCTCTCTTATTTTATCACTTCTTTCGAACCTAGAAATGAAGTATGGCGTCGAAATGATATTCTCTTCGTCGCTTTGAACATTCCTATGCTGAATTTCTCAAGCAAACTAAGCCAAGCAAATCTCGTAGTTGTCTCGCTGTTTAATTATATTCATTCCCGGAAACATGCGTTAAAGAATTGCCATTTTTTTCTGCCGGCCGATTTATTCCAATACAATCGTATGTTCTAGAACAGCATAGATCCCTCGCAAAGGTGAAGAGTTGAAATACTGATTAAGGATGATGATTAAGTACCGGTGGACTGTAGCACACGTTCCGGATAATAAGAAAATTGTACATGAAAAGCCATACTCCGCTCGAAAACGGAAATTTTTCTGATAATCCTTATCCTGGGGCTAATCCATTTTAAGAGTGGGATATATACATCAGAGCCTATATTCATTAGAATCTTCAGCAGTTATTAAAAGGATGATAAACGGCGAGTCTCTGTAAGAGGCGGAAATTTGCGACATGACGGGTGGCAATAAACATTTATTCTTTAACAAGTCTTTTTAGGTCACGCACACCCTCCACTATCAGTTTCAGGAGGTTCAGGAAGAGGTTCGAAACGCGGAAAATTCGTATTATTATCAAAGGTTCTGTCACTTGGACTCGTAACCAAGAGGAAAGAATTTTTCACTGATGGTATGCCTCCCAAGATATATATCTGTATAAACTTTTTTCCAAATATTCAATGTTCCAATGGTCAGATGTCCAAGATGTTTTACACGTCGTTATCCTACTCCATCTTTTGGTAGATATTTCTACGGTAAAGTAGATTCAATAAATTGTTTCAATATTTCAGTAGTTTACCATATTCTCCAAAGCTCCAAGTAATACCTCAGTCTTCGGTGAACTAGGGTAAAGAGCCGACAAGCAATGCCGGAATTCTTTCAAATAGACGTCACACAATCTCGTATTTCAAAAACACTCTGGAAAGCAATTTACAGTCAAAATTTATATAATATTTTTGCCTGTAAGAGGCGGAAATTTGCGACATGACGGTGGCAATAAACATTTATTCTTTAACAAATCTCTTTAGGTCACGCACACCCTCCACTATCAGTTTCAGGAGGTCCAGGAAGAGGTTCGAAACGCGGAATATTCGTGAGAAATCAATCTGAGCAGTTTCTCAGTGCGTTCGGGCTTTATTTTGTGAAATTTCATATATAACCGAAGTAAAAAGTATCTTTACAGAATTGACAACGGTACAATCATTTCTAAACTGTCTTGCAGTTTTTATTACGTTTCTAAATTGCTTTGATGTTTCTATAACCGCGCCAAGATACGATGGTCTGCGGATGTCTCTATTTCTAGGAATACCTATGCGTTCAGGATATTCATAACTATATTTTTAAGTTTCAAGGTAGTGCGAGCGAGATAATTCCCTAATCATAATAGAGGCCATATTCGATACATACGTTTTAATTTCACCAACTGTGAGACACACGAATTAAAAATTGCATTATTAATGGTGCAATAAAATAGTTTTACAAGACTTAAATTGTAAGTAATCAAATGACAATATCTAAATAAGTCTTTAACTTGACTCATTTTTTTCACGTGGTTTGTTTTAAACTCCATCAAAACGGAAGGTTTATTGTGATCCCAGAGAATTTACTGCGGTGACAATATGAATAATTTTCAAAAGTAGTTTAGAAAACACACAAACTACACACTTGATTTTTTGACTAGATCTAAGTGTAGAAAATGCCTCATTTTTAATATAAGGTCTCTCTAGAGTGCATACACAAACCATTTCTCATGTAAAAGAGCTGGTATTTTTTGGCATACATCTTGGAAAGTAATGTGGTAAGGGGTAAAATTTTTTATGTCGATGGAAGGGTGATATATTTTTCTTTAAAATGAGACCAAATTCATTGATTTCTAGGTAGAATGATATTTCGCTCAAACTACCATAATATAGAGCGCCATCATTGACCTTTCATACTAAAAACTTTTGATGAAGTCTATCACGGTGAAAATTTGCTCCCATAAGTTGAGGTCTGACCGACTACTAAATTACGCTGAGATACGAATCTGTGAGAGGAACTTTCACTAATGACGTGGCGTAACGGCGTGAAATTAATATTTAGAGATGTTTGAAGTAATTTAGTCCCACACGAAGTATAATGTGAGCTTGAAGGATAACTGCCCGTGATATAAATCCCATTCACGACATATTTAAGCGTCATGATATCACGTAATGGGGTATCGAGGAAGTAAAGCAATCGCGGTTAGCTACAGTACGTCTCTCACGCAATTCCTTTCAGCCAATGGGACCTCTGGGATAGATCTTCGGGGAGAGGTCATTAAGGCAGCGTAAAATCAACGTTATTTTTTTCCTTAAGCTTTCAGGTCACGTGAGACTTATCAGTGAGGAAGAAAAATGGGCATTTTGTCGCCCTCCTGGCCCAGGAATACGTTCCACGAAAGGAGGCAAAGAATAGCGGATTAACATGAGATTAGCTTCTCTTCTTTCCCTTCGCCGACACGCAGCTTAGGGAGTGAACTTTTACCTTTCAACGTACCCCTCCCACGTTCTTTTAAGTCCGCGATATCCGGGCCAGATGAATAATCCTTGCTTCGGATAGTGAGCCAAAAATAGTCTCATCATTATAGTCCTCGACGAAGTCATAAAAATAGTCATCGATGAAGCCATTGTGTCTCAGGATATGTACAATCCATCTTGTTCTTCTTTTCTACATAGTGTTCCAGATGGTCCTTTCCTCACCTACTCTTCTATGATCTTCATCATTTCTTATTACATCCGTCCGTTTTATCTTCAGCATCCTCCTCCAGCACCTGGTTTCAAAGCCTTCTAGTCTTTTCTAGTCGGCTTTTCCTATGGTCCATGCTTCCGATCCATAGAGCACCACGCTCCACAAGTTTTTAACCGCATATTATGTCTCTTTTTTACGTCCCCAAAAATATTTCACGGCTAAGAACCATTTCAAATACACCGACCACGGAGGCGAGGTTGTTATATAATCGCCGCTTGAAAACTCAAACGTTTAGCAATTGGAATTAATGCTGTGTTTTCCTTAGCATTGTAACCATTATTAAGAAAGTGCACTTAAACATTAGAAGTTGGAATGTTTAGGCTCTAATAAACAACATTCTATATGTTAACACTAAAATCGCTTTTTGCTTTGACTAAATAGCGCTTGTAACTGGGATATAGAGTCGACATTCAGGACCGGTAAGATTTCAAAAGATATGCGTCTATATTACTCGCTGGCAAGTTTCGGCGACGTTTTTTTAAATTATATTTGCATATACGAATTTTTCATCTGCATATTTTGCTTCAAAGACATCAGTTTCGCCAGCTATTCTACCTGCTTCCTAGGTCCTAGAAGCAGCGGCCTTTTAAAACAGCATACCCGCACGAAGAAGTGCAAAAACGCCGATAGCATCTCTCAGCGTGTTTTTGTAACCCCCTTTGTTAGCATTTCATTTCCTCAAAAGAGATTCCCAATTTTCTCTAGAAACATTGCAAGTCGCCTCGAGAATCTTCTCCGCCAGACCCTCTCTCTTTAATTCCTTTCTCGTCCTGATTACCCTCCTCGGCATGTCTCTCAAATAACCTTTGCCGCCTTGAGCTTCTCATTCTAACTCCAATGTATTCTTAAAACCCGGAAATGTAGTCGCTTGATTCTTCCTATTCGAAAGTGTATCCCTATATAGGGTTAACACATTGCGTGCTGGGCTTTAAATCGGAGGTCCTCTCTGAAAAACTGAGAATTTTAATCACTTACCTGGATTGTGAAAGAAGACTCTTTAATCTAGGTTAATGAGCTTTCTTCTTACTATTGAAATGTATTTTAGTTCTTTGTGGTCACATCTATGTCTACCAGGAAGACTGCTGCCGTACCATTACGTCCAGCTGCCGTTCAATAGTGATATTCCATGGACGTCCTATCACGACTATCGTCTTCATAAAATATGGGAGGACGTACCCTTACGTTCATAGCACTCAAAGTGTTAATCATCTTTGAATTTGTTGTGGACGACTGACTTTTTCTTGCATAACACGTAATATTAGCCATGCTTTAATGTTGAGCAGGTTTCTGATCTGTTAAAGGGGCAAACTTTCGTTTCTCATACAGCATTAGCGTTTTTTTATACATGTCTCTCCTAGCCAGGTAAAAAATTGCCAAACTTTTAAGTACTAAAAGACTCACTTTTTCTACACCTAAGTTGCTCCATCTTCTTTCAAAGCTTATATTAATTATTATAATTTAATGATGGAAAATATGCATCAACCGTTTAAATCCAATAGAAGAGTTGGATTAATAAAACATTTAGTAAAAGCTCTACTTTATAAAATTAATGAGTATTTTTAGTTTCACATCTGTTGTAGACTTGAATCAGTTGGAAATAGAAATGTTGAAGATAGAATAAACTATCATTTTAGTTTTGTATACCTATCGAAAAACCGGGACCCACACCACAAAACAAATTATGCCCCGGCCAATCCGGTATATATGGTCGAATTAGTCACTCATTCTTATTGATATTCCTTATATCTTTTCGTTACAGATCTACATATGTATTGCTTAATTTATAACGTTTATGAATTGCACCGATATCAGCATCAACTAAAATCTTTCTTTTAGCTTCGGCTTCCGACTGATTCTCTGGTAGTAAAGTCAGAAGGGACAGTCACCAGGAAACAAGCCTCAGAATTTAAGGTGGATTGACTTTAACTAATTAATTGAGAAGGGTAATTTTCCCAAAGAATAATCCTCATACATTGATCAGCAGTTTTCAGTTTCAACCCTTTAACAAATATTGACCGCATTTTTCCTTTCCGTGTTGAGATCATCTCGGCGGAGTTGGGCATTAGTTTGGCAATTGAAGTTTCTTTTAGTATTAAGTAAATATATTAATTTTTATGGTCCATTAGTGAAATTAATAGTCAATATTTAATTTCGCGAAAGCGAAACCGACGGTCACTCGTCTCTGCTGTTTGGGGTAACCAAACTAATACGAGCACTTCGGGGAGGCGGAGGCCCAATTGAGGTCCTTTTGACCTCAATCCGCCTCATTGGTGTCGGCCTCGAAGGGGCTGCGGTTCCGCTAACCTTCCCTACCCATCCCTTCCTTCAACCTCTTCCTAGCCTCGGTTATAAGCGAAAGCTTGAGACCAGGGCGGAAGTTGCAATCCTGCGGCGGGAGCCGAATCACTTGTCAATATTTAATATCGGCGGGCGGGGACTTCTGAGGTGAAGGGTCTCACATTTGACCATAATTGGTCCGAATTAACCATCCACCGGTCCGGTAGGGCCCCGATCCGATGACGAAATCCGACAGACCACACCACGTCCACCGTTAAAGGGAGTCGGCGGATACCTTTTCCCAACAATTTGGGTAATGGGCTTCGCCGGTTCTCAACAGATGTGCGGTTAGTTTTCGCGTAAGCGAGATTGGCGGCGACTCGTCCAATGTTGTTGGAGGAACCCAACAGCTACGAGGACTGGGGGGAGGCGGGGGCCCATTGTCGTCCTTTTGACGGCAAGCCGCCTCATGGTGTCGGCCTCCCTGTTGCTGTGCTTCGCTAGCCCTTTCCCACTCCCACTACCCTTTTCCCACTGCCTAGTGCCTACCTATTCCCAGTCGATAAGCGTCGAGTTTCTATACCGGGGGGTAAGCTTTTAACCTTAGTGAGGTGACTCGTAACAGATGTCAATATTTAATGTATTAATACGCTTTTTGGGAGACTACCACGCACTTTCTTGCTCAATCATCTCCGTTATTGGCTTCTCATGGAAGAGGCACATTTCCTAGAGTGTGAACATAATGGTGGCTCCGGCCTCAGTGACATATATTCCAGAAATTCTGAAAATTTAAAGTGAGCACCTTTGAAGAGCGTTTCATGAATTGAATTGAATAAAAAATAGGGTATCCTGGCCATTTTTACAGTAATTCAGCCTTGAAAGTGTAGATTGTTAACATGGATTGTCATGGTGATTGCTCAGATTACATGAGAAAAACATCCATTTGAACGAGAAAGCATTATTCTACATCTACAAAATAACGTACAAGCCACCACTACGGTGTGTGGCACGGGGTGGTTCCACACCAAGCATGAAGCCCTCATCCCAGCTGAAATCCGAACCGCGCACGTTCCCCCGGAATGCCAGTCGCAAGTCTAAAGCGGTCAGAATAACAGTGCGCGGTCAGACTAGCAACTGGGAGAATGCTACGTAGACGAACATGCTATCATGCAGTACATTACTTAAGATATCACTACTGGTTATAATTAATGCTACTGATAAATAGTTTTACTAGGTACTAAATCATGCAGGAGATAATTCATGCCGGAAATTTCATGCGAGGTTAGTAGCTAATAACGATGTTAAGATATTTCACTCAAGTGCAAAACCTAATTAACCTAGTGAGGGTCTAAGTATCATAGAACTGATCGCAACTATTATGATCCCTTATAGTACAAGGAAAAAATGGCATTCTAAATCTATCGGTTCTGCAGTCTATTTCCTTTATACTATGCCTGTGATCGTTTCTATTTTACTAGTTTGGCTCTAGCAAAATATGTTGAACGTCCGGCAAAAAATAGTCTACATCAAGCTCTCGTAAAAGATTTTATCTATATTTTTCATACTAAGTCTCCTGATTAATACTGTTTTTTAGAAGAGAATAGTCCGAAGAAATCGATTAAAAATAAATTGGTATGTTACCCTCTACTTTTTTAAACTGTTAGCGAGCTGCTGCCCTAATATGAGTTAAAATCGGTAGTCCCATGCGAATGGCGCTGGATTCCGCTCCAATGGATGAACAAATGAGGTCATTAATAATGTATTCACGGAAAAATTAGCATATTTTGTACCTTAATTTTGGTTTTCAAAAGGTAACCAAATTCATCTGTGGTGGCAGGGTTAAAAATTGAAAAAAAAATAATATGAGTAGCTTGGTATTTGTCTAGACTCACGTGGTCTAGCCAGAACTAACTTAAACTGAGTTTATTCTACATCTACGTCAACATTCTACCCTGCGAGCCGCCACGTGGGCGTATGGCAGAGGGTGTTAGGATAGCAGCCGTGTAAAGATGTAAGGGATAAGGTTGTGTGAGGTGAAATGGTGATGTATATTATGGGAGTTTGTTTAGTGGAGCTCATTTTTAATTGTGACCGGTTATTGCGCACGGAAAGAACGAGTATTTGTACCTATCCGTTCGGCAATGTATTTCTCTCATTTTATCGCTTCTGTCACCCCTAGAGATGTAGTTAGGCTACATGATTATATTCTCTTTATCGCTCTGAAACGCACCAGTTCTGATTTCTCATGCAAACTAAGCCTAGCTTGTAACCTTCGAGTCTCCAGGGGCTACCATCTCAATCCCTTTAAAAGTTCTGAGACAGTATAGGTTCGCTCGTAGCAATTTTCAACGCAGCGCTCAGCTTTTCTTTCTAATTTATTAAATTTTGGTTGAATTGGCTGATAGAAATGCTGAAATTTTGAAAATTATAATGAATGTGGAAACATCATAAATAAATGAGGACCTTAATCGTTTAGTCAGTGTTTGCCTTTCGTAGATGACAAGATTGTGGGAGAAATTAGAAAGGGAGGAGGAAGAGAGCTGAGCAGGGGGAGGGGGATTCATTCATCAATCATCGTGAAACCACTTACGTTCCGAGAATAACTCCCGTCGTAATGTCTTTTCCTCTGCCGGGAGAGATGGAGAGTTTTCAAGAGGAACGCCGGAAATGCGTTTTGTCATGCTTTACGATGTGGTCATTCTTTCCGAGGTTTCCCTCACGAAATGTATCTGGGCTGTGCCTCCTCCCTCACTCTTTTTCTATTTCTCCAGATATTCCGTTGACGTTTTTAGAATTCGTATGATTTACATACCTCTGCGAGCTACTTTTGGAAGTGTTGACGCATCTTGGGCTCCCTCCCAAGGGGCTTTCGCTCGAGCGTAGCGATGGGTCACGCAGGGGCTAGCGTGAGCACCGGCTTTCTTTTCGCGACGACTCGTGTGGCTGATTCCATTGCGATGATTTATGAAGTGTGATTAATAAATGAGCGATGTGCAATTCATAAACGCAAGCGTTTTAGTTACCACGGTGTTTTTCTTGAAATATGTTCAACTCGTTGATACCAGTTGTATGATTGAATTCAATATCATGATGTAATCCACTGATTCTCTGATTTTTTTTAGGGACATACCTACTTAGTTTCCACGAAGTCATTCCACGGGTCAGGCTAATTTGTAGTACAAATTGTCCGGTACTTTCTTCTAAAAATGGTCTTTGGGTAAAAATTGAACATTCAATAATATTTTTGTACGCGGAAATTTAGCGTCAGATATGAATAGAAGACGATGAAAATCCTTATCAGAGGATAGCTCCGCGGAAGTTTATAAGAGAGTAAAGTCTTCATGGAGGGGAGAGCAAATATGAAAATGACTATCATGCAATCAAACTTAGCTTTAAGGAATATTTGAAAAAATTATCGCATTATAAGTTAACCATGGAACAAATACTCTACCAAAACCAGATGCATATAGCAACAGAGGGAGGATCTTATTTGGGTTACAAGTGAAGCGAAATGACTTGGCTCGCCAGCCAGCCTTGAGCCGGTGCTGTATCATCGGCCGTTTGTTACCAGTGATTATCCAGAAATCATTTCTGATCTACTGCTCATATCTACTACCATTGGGAATAACAGCTATCCATTGTGCATGCCCTATTATGAAAATTCAGCATTTAAAACTCTATTGATTTATTTAATATGAGTGTTATTTCATTTCTAAAAAGGTGAAGCAGACCGCGTGAGTCAAGACAATTTCCAAATTACGCATTTTTATTTTTTTTTTCAATTAAAAAAACTCCTGCTTCCGCTGATGGATTTGGCTACCTTTTTTTAAACTAAAATCAAGGTACAAAATATGCAAATTTTTACACGAATATATTTTTAATTGCCGCATTTGCTCTTCCATAGGAGCCGACTGCGGTGCCATCCACATGAAACTACCGATTTTGATTCATATTAAGGCAGAAGCTCGCTACTAGTTTAAATAAACAGAAGATAACATACATATTCCTTATTTCTATTAAAGTATTAGACTATTTGCTTCTAAAAAAACAGTTTTAATCAGGAGCCTTAGGGCAGTTATCTAGAATATCATTTTGTAGAATAAATCCTAGAATAAAACTTTGTTCTTGGAAAGAGGGTAGAATTTATTCTTGGAACGCAGGCAAACTGATTATTCTTGCTTTAGGAACGTACTGCCGTACGCAAAATGAGTATGAAAAACTCAATGCAATCACTGTGCTTCTCATCCCTTTACTCCAGGTTTGATTCATCGAATTGTCAACGGCTGAGGCATCCTTCGGAATTATTATCAGGCACTGCTTACCATTACAAGCCATATATCTATGGTAGGATGCAAACAGCAATATCGCCGGAAAGCAAATAATTCACAGCGTAATATCGTCCGAGTAGCCAGGAGCTGCTTGAGAAGTTTTCAATGTCCATCTATTAGGCCGTGAGTAGAAAATGACAGTCATTGGTGGTGCGTTTCTAACTTCATCGCAGGATGCCTTGCTATATCTTGCTCTCTACCTAAGTTGGATGAGGCAAAAGAAGTTGAACTAGTTTAAGATTGGATATAAGATTTACACAGTGCAATATTGCTGATCAGCTTAGAGATTTGAAGATAGTATCCATATTGAAGGTAATTCTTAATACGTTTCCACAATTATTTAATTTATACGTTTCACAGATTTACTGCGTCGTCAGGCACAATTGTTTGAATATACTTTATTGTGTGATGAATACGTCAATTGTTGTGATAGTAACGTTATGTGGGGGTGTATGGAGAAAGACCAGCTCTTGGGAGGTGTTTGAGTTCTTACTTTGGAGAACACTGACATGTTCAAGTGAAATCATGAAGTCGAGAGTCAACTTGACCTCAACCTTTCATGCCCAGGTACGGAAGGAGACTGCTCCGATCAACTGGGAGCAGTTAAGGGGTAGGATTACTTGGGAAGAGAGGGGGAGGTAGGAGAGGGGTGGTAGGCATGACCTAGCTCCGCCAATCACCTTTATTCTTTGCTTTCTATTACTGCATACATAACAGTAGGGATGGTAGGGGAACTTACATTAAGGAGTGTGATACTGTGATTAAGGTACTGTGAGGTGGGAAAGGTTATTTTTCAGCAAATGTGAGGAATATTATATCAATTAAGATTAATATTGTACAAACAATTACACCTGACGATGCGGAAAAGCTGTGGAACGCGTCGTGCTGATTAAATAATTGTGTAAAAGTATTAAGCATTTCTTTGCGATATGAACACACATATATGTGATTTTTCTGCGAAGGAATCGTAAAATTGATTTGAAGATACGCGGAATTATAGAATCGTGAAGGAAAATCAAACAATCGAAGGTCTTTTTACAAATGTTCCCTGATGGCTTCAGACATAACTTTGAGTGGAATAACTTCATGATTATCGGTTAAAACACTTCGTTATTTCCACATGATGTATTTATTTTCACGACCTCGGTTTCATCGCTGTGCGACATCGTCAGGCAATTTACAAGTTTGTCCATACAAAATATACTCCCTGAGGCAAGGGGGTGGATAAGACAGCGAGGGGGCGGGGAGAAGGTAGAGGTGGGAGGGGGGAAGCTACAATGTAGTGGTCAGGAGGTGATGTGATGGGTTACATCCCACACCACCTCCTGTCCGCAGTTGTAGCTTTCTCGCAGTCTACATCTGAACTAGACATGGGCTAAGTCGATCATTTTAGTGATTCAATCATTTTGATTCGAGTCACTCAAAAGATTCAATCAACTGATTCAATCATTTGATTCATTATGACTCCTAAGTCAGATTGATTAGACGAATCACGAGACTCACGTGAATCGAAAGACTCGAATGAATCAAGATTGAAGAGACTCAAAAACTCGAATGATGCTAATTGATGCCATCAATCTATTTGAATAATTGATTTCGAATAATTACTATCATGCTTAGAAATTTAGGTAGTCTGATTGATTTCCATGTTCCACAAATTTTGGACCCGCATTAAATTGGAGATTTCTGAGTACTATAGTCACGAGAATATTTAGAGAAGCAAAACTGTCACAGACTCTGAATTCAAGAAGAATAACGTCAAACTATGTACATGAAAATTAAATCACTAGGGTTAATTTCATCGTTTTTAAAATGAGCTCCTTGTCTCTAGCTATGCTATACAAACATAAACTCACTGACCAAATATTAATGGATTTATGCCCATGAAGATATCTCTCTGAAATTTCATGACTAGACATAACGGATAACGTACATGTGAATATGTTTTCCACTGAATATCACATTCAATCACACGGCAGACGGAAACACGAAATGATCGAACGATCGAATCATTTTCCCGAAATGAATCATGAGTCATATGACTCACTTGGTGATTCAATCATTTTAAACTAATCGATCATGAACGACCCATCACTAATCTGAACGTAGTCTACATAGTTACGTAGTAGTTAACGGACGGGCCGACGACCCGGAATTTTCTTCATGCCATCTCCTACACCACCGAGTTCCTTGTTTGAGATTTGTGTGCGATTAATGATAAATCGTGCGAAACGATTCTTTCTTGTGATTCCGGCAGTCGTAAAAATAAATATCTCATGTGTAAATTACGAAGTGTTTCAATATATAATAATGACAAATGTTCCGTTACCTTCTTGCTAATCCAGTAAAATAAGAAGTAGTATTTTATTAGCAGTCCAGGCGCCCGAAATGAAATATCTGTTTCGAAAACCATTTCATGCCGCAGAAAATTCAAATTTTTTCAACAATATGTATTCTGCGGTGACGAATTACTTAATATTTTATATCTCATTCTGCGTCTAACAATCATTCTCTTGTGAAACATGTCCATTAGGTAATAATGAATACTTTTCATTCACTATATTTTTATTTACTATCATTAAATTTTTTTTGTTACTTAAGAACCTACATACAAAATTTGCAGGAAGAGCACTTTCAAATGTTTTTTGTTTTATATTTTCTTATTGTTCTGAGTGCACTATAAGAAATTGCATTTGCTCTCATAGCAAAAAAACTTCGATGGAATCCACATTCGTCAAAAATTTTACGTCCTTAAAAAATAAATCGTCGTCCATTCCATCAGTCACTAGCTGTACTGGCAATCAGAATCACTTTTAAGACGACCTAGATATCTTCTCCCAGTCACCACATCTTCCCCGAGTATAGGCAGTTGTTTACATAAAGATTACTTAGCCTCCTGAGTGTAGTCGCCGCTCAGTTCCCCAGTGGGAGCAGGACATTTCCAAACTGCGTCCCATCTGGGTATTGCTTACCGAGAGCACTCCAATTTTATTACGCTCGCCTCCGGGGAGTGGGATAAGTTATACGGGGCCGACCGGAACGCCGCCTACGCCGCCAGCCGAAGGGGAACGGGACGACCCAGAATTTTATTCATATCCGCGCCATCTCCTACACCACCGAGTTCCTCGTTTGAGATTTGTGTGCGATGAATGCTAAATCGTGAGAAACGATTCTTTCTCGTGATTCCGGCAGTCTTTCCATTATTTCCATTACTTTCGCATTTATTACCGACTTAGAACAATTATTTTCAATTCAAGGGTGAAGGAGACTTGCTCTGTTTACGTGGTCAAGACTGATGCGCTCAATAATTCCATGTGATGATATAATTTAAGGTAGTGCGAGCGAGATAGTTCCCGAAATTAAGTAAACTGGTAAACATGAAAGAGGTACGTCGCTACTATTCCCTGCCAACCATCAAATCATATATTCAATCAATAGTCTATAAATTTAAGAACCGTCTGAAAAAACCTAACAATCCCCTTCTTTCTAATATTGGGAATTACCCCATTAACCCCACCACATACTGCCACCATACACCACTGCCTCAACATATTACTCTCCTAAGAGTATTTCCTGTGCCTTACGTTTCTTGTAGGTTAAGTGTATCAATCTGAAATACAAAATATATATATATCATTTACTGAAAATAAAATAAAATAAAATGTATATATACAATACATTTTCAGAAAAAAAAAGAAAATATGTAAAAAAATATATATATATACATACTCCATACAAAAATGAACAAAAAAAATAAAAATAAAAATAATTGAAAAAAAATAAAAATAATAAAATATATACATTAATGCTTTGTACATAAAATTGTATTATCATTGCCCCCATTTGTATATCCCCCCTTAGGTTAGTTTTGTTTATTCAGTGTTACAAAAATAGTGTTTACTTTTCAAATTTCACACAAACCACACATCACACTCCAAATAAAAATCCTCCGCCATGCACCTTTTTGTCACCAAAACCGGTTTTGGTGAGTTCCTCTCACCAGGACGGTAAAGCTGTGGCGCCTCCGGCGCAGCCATTCCGCTTGGACCGCGAGATAGTTCCCTATTCACAATAGAGACCATATTCGATCAATACGTTTTAATTTCACCAATTGAGAGACACACTAAATAAATATTGCATTATAAATGGTGCAGTAATGTAGTTTTACATGACAGAAATTATAAGTAATCAAATGAAAATATCTAAATAAGTCTTTAACTTGAATCATTTTTGATTACGCGGTACTTTTGAAACTCTATCAAAACGGAAGGTTTATTGTGGCCCCGAAGAATTTACTCCGGTGACAATATGATTAATTTTCAAAATAGCTGAGAAAACACACGGGACTACACACTGTTGATTTTTTGACGAGATCTAAGTGTAGGAAATGCGTCATTTTTGATACAAGGTCGCTCTGGAGTGCATACACGTACCTACTATTTCCTATGTAAAAGGGCTGGCATTTTTTGGCAAATATCTTGGAAATAAATGTGGTGAGGGGTTGAAATTAGATGCCAATGGAAGGATGATATATTTTTCTTTAAAATGAGACCAAATTCACTGATTTCTAGGCAAAATGATATTTCGCTCAAACTACCATAACCCTCTATGGACGAAATAATGAAACATCAGCACGAAAAAAATACCGCTACTGAATTAGTTTTTAAAAAGTGCTATTTTAGCATTTTTAATTACAGTTTATTTTATTACATTTTTATTTTAAAATTTGACATAAATATTGTACACATTTCTTTAAAAACTATAATTTAAATAATAATATTTATACAAGGTACACTTTAACACTACTTTCATAACGTACCTTTTTTAAACATTCCCAATTTTGTCTTCATATGACAGCTGACACTATTTGTTTCAGAACAGCTGACACTATTTGTTGTTGTTATTTATTAGTTGTCCACCAGGCACGCCATCGTTAGTGAATAGCGTCACACCTTCATCTATTCAAATTGTTCGAGAAACCGCCGAAAGAGACGCAACTTCCCATACACTTAATCCAAAGCGTTACAATTCTGTCCAGTGTAGCAACTAAATGGAAAAGCCTCTTAGAAAGCGTATATTTCATTAATTTTGAAATGTTGCAAATTTGACTCGCTCGTCCATAAAGGGTTAAATGAATGGTATTCTAAAATCATTTAGAATGGTTTTAAGCGCTGAGATGTATAAGGAGGGTGCTTGCTATGCTGGCCTATGCTAGAATCTGAAGCCAGTCCGCCATCTTCGTAAACCCTCAATTTTCTATTGCGCTTGCGGGCTAACTCACTAATTTTGCAATTATAGTATGTTTCACGTCGATAACTTGCTAGAAATCAGCCTGCTACATCCATAACATGCTTTCTCATCGCTTAGTTTGTTTATTTATTTAAATTTATAGTGACCTCCATCCCCAATGAAAACTATTGTAAAAATTAGTAGAATCGATAGAATTGAGTCGCTAATCTGTGTTTTATGAGTTACTTGTCTCTAATTTCAAAAGATGGTTGATATTCTTGCCATACAATCGAAATGCATGGCGAAATGGTAGAATAACTCCAGCACACAGACAGTGGTAATGATATAGAACAGGAGTTTCGGGGCACTCAGAGCCCAAGTATGAATTGATCCTTTCAGGCCATATATATAGGTCAAACGTCGATTAGTTGGGAGGTAAAGCTCTTATCCACAAGGACATTTGTTGCCTCGTCGTAGTAACTTAAGTTACGTTACCATATCTTTCGTATTTTAAAAGATAGAGATGTGATTTTGGCTGCAATGAATTGAGAAATTAATTTTAATAAAAGTATTATTCTTACACATTTTTGATGCCTCTGAAATTAAGAGCGCTATCGTACTTTTTTTCAGGAATTCAATTTCGACGAATATTCGAGAGCCATCTTGAAAATAAGATACCGTTAGCATTGATGATAGCAGAACAAGAACAATACATATCTTATGTACCACTGTGAAAAGTTTGAAATCTCCTCAATCGATACTAGCCATTGAAATTCGGTGTTTTCATTGTGATTGCAGAATACTTACGAAAAAATATCTACGTAGCCATAGCTCGATAACTAAGGAGTGGCGACCAGAACTTCTTGTTTAATAAAACAGTTTTCCCTGAAGTTTCATTATTTCTTGAAGATAATGACATTATTAAGAGGTACCTTTAACACTGAAACACTTGAACTTTCCCTCCTACCTAGAACTCCTAAGCGGTCATTTTGACCGCAGTTTGATACATCATAAGAAAATGTTTTTATTTAGATTCTCTTTCAAGAATATTGTCGGAATAATAGCTTTGGAAAGTCTTCATTGCTACCAAGAGGGCACTGTTTAATATTTGGACCAATGTAAGGTTGTGCTCATTCGAGAAAAAAATTCATAACAATTTAATTCATTAGAGCAAGCGGTACTATATCTGATGCAAGACTGCGTATCCGCCACCCCACAACCCCCGCCATCCATAAACCCAGAAGGTTATATTGTTAAAATTTATGCAATATATAAAATAATGTACCTGCTCCTGAACAAGAACACTTACATTCATTATAAAACAAACTAGGGCAGAAAAATCTACACCCTATCTTCACGCGTTGTATATGCGGTCAAATTGACCACTCAGGCTTTCTAGGTAAAAGTAGCAATAAAAAAAAAACTAAATGACCTATCAAAAAAGTTTTTCGCCAACATAATTCCATCATAAAGTTAGGATATATCACGAAAGAACATGCTTTCACGACAAAAATTAAACGTGTGGCATGAAAATGAAATTCCAACTGCAGTCAAAATGACCGCACCAGCGTTCTAGCGTAAAAAAAATCATTTATAAATTACAGGGGTTTTTCCAGACCCCAATGCACCTCCCCCTTGAATACGTCGCTGCCTTGAGTCCTTCTCCCCGCCTCCCAGCCATCCTCCCTGTGCTCGTCGCGATGGTGGGCGGGTGAAGCTACTAAGTGCCTCTTCCATTTGTTATTCCAGCCGCTTGCGTTCCGCGCAATCTCCCGCCTGGGAGATCCGGGCCGCTTGCTTGCTTTTGAAGCTGTCGCGCGTGGGTTAAGTGGTTATGTGCGGTTGGGGGAAGGAGTATGGGGAGGAGGCTTCACTGGGGGGAGGGGGAATATGAATACGGGGGGGGGGCTCTGTGCGGAATGGCGTGTGAGTGGAGGAGGAGGTGGCGCGAGAGCCCGCTCCCCCGGGATGAGGAGAAGGGTTGAAGGTGAGAGCGGCAAACGTGTGACGAAGGATAATGAGTGAGAGGGTGGGAGAAAATGGGTTGGCCCTCTTACACCTCACTTCCGGTATCGGTCCTCGATGACTGAAGAGTGTCGAGGCGATAGACGCTTTCCATTCATTCAAGTGCACCAATTAGGATATTATGAATCATAATAATAATATTTATTGGCTCTAGGAATGAATTCTTTTGGAGCAGGCATAAGTAATTACAACTCAGGCAAAAAAATAATAACAATCACATAGAAAACATGCCACTCATTTACAAGGATCTTATCAAATCACAGCACTTGTTCACAACAAATATTACAATTCCATGCTCAATACATTGTAGCAATCACAAAGGTAGCATATTCATGAATTAAATCCAAGATGTTTAACAAAATATTAGATTAGATTAGATTTAGTTTTTGGTGCAGTTCCTCTCGAACCCGCGACCCTAGGGTTAGATGGCGAGGACTTTACCCCTCCGCCACCGGGGCCGACAACACATATTAACTATCACTGAGATAATAAGACAGCAAGCATTTTAAAAATCTTTCTGTTGACTTAATTTTTTTTCTACGTTTGCGGAATCGAATTCCATACAACACATGAATTTACATAAAAAGAGTTATGATACATAGACGTTCTGTGGCAGGGTACAATTAATTTGTTATTATTTCTGGCGTTTTCTTGTTTTTTTGACCAAATTATCAATATATGAATGATAAATGTAAGAAGGAGTTTCAGTTTTTAATAATTTGCGCATAAACACGCCCATTTTCAATTTTCTTCTTTGTTCAATTTTAAGAATTTTAATTCATAGTAATACGGTGTGATATGCTCATTAAATGCGTCATCGCTCACATAACGTATTACACAGTTTTGAATTTTTGGCAGTTAAGCGGGGAAAGAATGAATTTTTCTTCACCTATTTCGAAATAGTTCTTTCTTATTTTATCGCTTCTGTCGCACCTAGAAATGCAGTGTGGCGTCAAAATTATATTCTCTGTGTGGCTTTGAAACATACATGTTCCGAATTTCTCAAACGAACTAAGCCTAGCGAGTAACATCCGAGTTTCTAGCGGCTCCCAACTCAATTCCTGTAAAAGCTGTGATGTTCGCCGATAGCAGTTATTAACAAAGTGCGCAGCTTCCTTTTGTATTCCCTTCTTACGTTGGGTTAAATTATTCTGGTTAGGGTCCAAAATGCTCGCGGAATAATCGAGGTGTGGTCCAACCAGAGCGCAGTAGCACCTCTTTTTTACATTTTCATCCGAGGACCTTCCTATAATACGCTTAATAAAACCTAGTTTCTTCAATGCTGTGCCGCGTATGTTCTGTATGCGTGTTCTCCACGATATGTCCAAAAATCATCGAAAATTTATCGAACCGAGGCATTTACCGATTTAGGCGATGCTTCGAGCACTGCACAAGGAAATCGGATGGTGCCGTGCGTTGGAGTTTGTGGCTGGAAGATGGAATCAAATGCACCAGAATTGCGCGGGCGCAACCACTTCCGTGCGCCCTTTTAAACGCCCTCAAGTGGGAGTTGATGGAAGTCCCTCTGCTTCCCTTCCCTTCCATTGTCCTCTCTCCGACCCCAATGTGCTCCACGGGAGCCGTAAACAGCTGACAGCTGCTCGCTCTCCGCAACTAGCGTCATCAAGTTAATTGAATTCGATCCGCGTAACAGTAATCAGAGGGTGGACGAGTTCAATATATGACGTGGGTGGAAAATCAAGCGGTTAATGACGTGTGGGCAATGGTCCTACACAGGACGCCATTGAGCGAGGGGAGGTTAAAAAAAAAACATTTTTTTCCTCTTCCGGAAAAGTAGAGCGTTTTTGGTGCATCCTCTGAGTTTTACAGCTTTTATGAATCCGATCTTAGTGGGTTGGATATCCGCGGAGGAGCTAGAATTGTTCCTGGATGGAACATCTGAATGAAACTCATATTTTAGGTTAAGCTCAAGTTCAAAATCTCATATTAGATTAAGAAGTTTCATTACTATACTATACCTATACCCTATATTGAAGCCTACAAACATTTCTATGATTTCATTGTCCCTTCTATTTATCAAAAAATTCCAAATGAGATTTCAACAATTAGGAAAATAAACTTCTTTCCTCAGAAAATTGAAAATTTGGTTGCAACAGAAAAATGATGTGGAATATCTGCTAAAAACCATGGTGTGATTCTTGTATGGTATGAGTTCTAATTTTATTGTATTGTGTGAATCTTGTTCACTATGTTGATTCCAACTAAAAAATGTTATAATGGACCAGATCACTGTTATATAAAACCCAGAATGTATTTTATAATTATTTCCGTGAATGCTAGGTGCTGAACTACAGGCAATTTATTCAAGGTATCACAACCCCAAAACAAGAGAGTATTTTTTCTGGGGTGACTAATTTCACCCCCATTTTTAATTAGTTAAAATGTGTGTGTATTTACGTGAAACGTAAACGTATTCACGTATTTGGGTGAAATAAATTCTATTCTATTCTAAATTTGCGAAGACAGAATTTACACGACTGGTTTCATAATATCTACTTAGCGTTAGGCACAAAATCTTCATCTTCAATCTCAATCAATCTCAATCTTCAAGCCTCATACATTTCGGTAGACATTTCTACGCTGTTATCGTCGGCCGAAAAAGTCTTCGGCACGTTATACCATCATCAGATTCCATAAAACGTTCCAACAATCTGGGTCGATTGTCAATAAAAATGTGGGAATTTTGCTGGTCGTCTTTTATTTAGAAGATAGATATCTCTCGTTTCCGCGAGTACTCCATCATGGCGCTCATTGAATTCGCTTGAAAAGGTCATTTTTCATGAAAACGCTGGCTAGATACTTATTTACTTCCTAATTTATTACTGATCATGATTTCAGCCAATATACCTATTTTCATGGTACATTTCCCTTGACTTTGAAAGTGACGATGATTTGATGAAGCAATGATCGGGAATTTATTGCCGTGGAAATAAATGTAAAGCAAAATTTTTCGTAAAAAAATGACTTGATTCCACAGAGGAAGTAGAGTCAGTCTTCTACATAATTAGATTGTAATTCTATCGATTTGGCAGTCTGCTTCATTAATCTTAAGCCTGTGATCGTTTATACCATACTAGTTTGGCACAAATAAAGTATGTTGAACGTCCGGTAAAAAAATAGTCCACGTCAGACTTTCGTAAAAGATTTAATCTATATTTTTCCCTTCGATGCGAATTTTGCGTTTAAAAGATGAAATTGACGTATTTTATCTAATTATAACGAAATTTCCGTCTTTTTCCCTGAGGCTACGTATTTAAATAACTTATTAATTCCTAAAACACTATATTGTTGTGGTGAAGTATTTTTCGCATCAATCTCTGGGGGTCGCAAATGAAAACGCGTACACGAAGTTTCACGCAAATCTGTGTGTGAACAAAAATCGCTCCAAGAATCTTTAAAGTAGTTTGAGCAAAATATTATATCACCTAGAAGCCAATAAAATTTGTTTCATTTTGAATAAAAAACAACAGCCCTTTACCACACTACCTGCATAATTAGATTATTCTTTAGATCCCAACTCTATTGAGAACGACCCTCAAATATTTATTTAGACCTCGTATCCTGAATAAATACCCTCGAGAGCCGAGATTACTACGTCTATTCTCCCCCGAAACGACCAATGATAAACTTTCACCATGATATATTGGTTTGTCAGAGGTTTCTCGGGTCTTTTTTATACTTCCCATTTAGTTATCTCGTCCACCAAAAAGGCCAGCGGCTTGCCTTTTAACTCCCCCGTCGCATCGATCCATTTCCTTCCCAATCTTCCGTCACACAATTGGACCCTTCTGCCCCTCCCCCCTCCCTCCCTCCTTCCGTGACACTTCCAGACCGATCTGTCGAGCTCTCTCCTCTCTCTCCGAACTCTTGACCGGGCTGAATTGGCCGTCGACGGACGGACTTTCGGTGGATTATCTGGGAGGGGGTGGTTGATTGGGTACGGTGGCGTCGGCGGCGACGGTGGCGGGAGCCGGGAGTGTTTGCGTCCCGGCGATTGGGTCGGGTGGGTCGGGGTGGATGGGAGGAGATGGCGGCCCTAATTGCGATGCTCTCCACGGGAAACACGGCCGGGCGCAATCAATGCCCGCGAAATGGCCGTGGAGGAGACGGGGTGGACGGGAAGGCAGACATTGCACGTCACGGCGGAGTGTTTTGTCCCGCTCGTTAAACGCGGTGATTAAACAGGGTGGCTTAAGTGGTGATGGTGGGTAATTGAAAGCATATCTAAATGAGGCTTGAAGGGCCACATTGGTAAAAATGTAATAACTCTTTAGTAATTTCCACACTGTTTCAATGAAAACTGACCATGGTTTCGACACTTTATGTCATTATCCAAATCATCTTAATCCATTGAGTGCGGCATGACGTGATATCACGTCATGGTTGTCTTTCCGCCGGCGCTGATGACGTGATATCACGTCATGGTTACTGTGAGTGTTCCAGCTTTCACTAGGGAACTTTCACTTGGCCCTCTAGTGAAAGCTGGAACACTCGCGGTACCAATGACGTGATATTACGTCATCAGCACCAGCGTAAAGACAACCATGGAGTGATATCACGTCATGCCGCACTCAAAGGGTTAATAATGACATAAAGTGTCGAAACCATGGTCGCTTATCACTTCATGAAACATTATCGAGTTCATCTTTTAAATGATTAAGATGCACAATATGCTAAAACCATTGCGCATAATAGAATCTCAGCAAGCCGTCAAACGACTTTGGAATGCTTTCTACTTATTTTTTTCTTGCCAACAACGTAAACTTGGTGTTCATACCAAAAGCATATTCGGCGATAACGGACTTTGAGGAAGGAGCGATTCCACAGCTCGGAGATGTATCGAAGATGGGTCAGCAGACACGCAAAGTTAGAAGGTTTTAGCATTTTCAGGGGATATAAATATATGTTTCTATTGCTATTTGGTAATCTATGGGCAAGGAGGGTATGAATGTATGGATAGGAGGGTATGAATTAGTAAGTGAGTAAAAATCTCCTAGATTTTTACGTGTACTGAGCCCCGTCTACCTATCATATTAAATATCTGATATGTAAATGAATAATTCTTTTTGTCATCGCAGTATACTCTGTACCCTTCTCCATCCTGTCCCGAAAACATATTGTCTATTCTTCGTATGGAAACCAAATGCACAGGCCTCCATGGGAAGAGTCGCTGTCGGGAGCGAGTTATTGGTAACCCTACCATCCAACTTCGAGTCGAATGAGTGGTGATCTCGAGATTGGTGGTCAAGTTTGGAACTACTCCTCTTCCAGATGGAAACAGTTTTCCTCTTGTCTTAAATATGCATTTTTCTTATTTTCTCTTTGTACACGTATGTAATGTTATTTGGTAGACCTCAGAATAGCCAAGTGAAACTGTTTCGGAAGTGTGACTTTTCCCCATACTCGATGTTAGTACCTTTCTCTTTCCCCACCCCATCCATTGTCACCTGGCCGAAAATATTCTTGTCTCTGCTTTCCTATATAATTGCACAGAGAGATACGCAAGTGGTCAGGAGGGGCCTTTCGGGTCAGTCGGGTTATTGCGGTTCTTGGTCATATATCGGTCACTCATGAAGTCGATACCGGGCAGTAGGGGTGCGGGCAATGGGGCCCGTGCACCAGAAGCCGCAGCGCCAACCATCTGTGCCTTCACCCGCGGCCTCTCACCTTCCCGAAACATGGTGATACTCTTGTTCGGCTATTCGAGACGCACAATTTGGTCAATTTAATTATTAAATCAAACACTTTCGTTAAATTAACTCTCAATTTCCTTTCAAAGCCTCTTTGTGATTTTTCGTTCCTCGACACCAAGGGCAAGAACCCACTCTATCGAATTGTACCGCGTGTCCGCGTGCATCGTCGCCTTCCAATTGGCGTCGTCTCCGCGCGGCGAGTACTATAAATGTAATACTATTAATTATGGAGGTGAAATGAGAAACAGCAACAAGTTGGTCATAGTGGTCTCGTTGATGAGGGATATATTTACACAGCTGGCGGGAGCCAGTCCCATATTGGTCAGGTAAAATTTGCTGTGCGACTTTTAATATCATTAGGCGGCATGGGTTCGCAGTAAAATGAACTGTGGGAGGTTCTTTTTATTAAGATTGAAAAAAATTAAACAGATTAAATCAAACCGTAGAACTTAGCGTGGACTGAAAAGATAATAAGATGTTATTTAAAATCCTCTTTTAAGTTTCAGAGAGTGTCTTGCCATTGCGTCGAGTAAGAGCAGTTTTTCTTTCAAGGGTCTGTTCCCCTCGAATGATTACGAAATCTAGTTTGGAAGGAATATCAGTTTAAAAAATTGAGAATTCGAACCTGGTTTAGTATGAGGGAGAAATATACCGCGGAACGAGGAAAGAAACGGTGGGAATGTGCAAGGTGGAAAACTAGGGCGTTTGATGTGAGCCAAGCTCACAGGCGCGTCCCCGGCTGTTGCCCCGCTCCGACTTGTTTATTTTCCCGTGGGCTGGGTGTGCCGGGCGCGGGGGGGCAAAGGGATGGT